>CAWUCO010000228.1:0-738000 GCA_963920705.1 Odiellus spinosus | reverse complement strand
GAAATTTTTGGATCTATACTAGGGAAATTTTTGGATCTATACTTGGGAAAATTTTGGATCTATACTTTTGAAATTTTTGGATCTATACTTGGGAAATTTTTGGATCTATACTTGGGAAATGTTTGGATCTATACTTGGGAAATTTTTGGATCTATACTTGGGAAATTTTTGGATCTATACTTGGGAAATTTTTGGATCTATACTTGGGAAATTTTTGGATCTATACTTGGGAAATTTTTGGATCTATACTTGGGAAATTTTTGGATCTATACTTGGGAAATTTTTTGATCTATACCATGGAAATTTTTCGATCTATACTTGGGAAATTTTTCGATCTATACTTGGGAAATTTTTCGATCTATACTTGGGAAATTTTTCGATCTATATTTGGGTAATTTTTCGATCTATACTTGGGAAATTTTTGGCTCTATACTTGGGAAATTTTTGGATCTATACCTGTAAAATTTTTGGATCTATACTTGGGATATTTTTGGATCTATACCAGGAAAATTTTTGGATCTATACTTGGGAAATTTTTCGATCTATACTTGGGAAATTTTTCCTTCTATACTTGGGAAATTTTTCGATCTATACTTGGGAAATTTTTCGATCTATACTTGGGAAATTTTTCGATCTATACTTGGGAAATATTTCGATCTATACTTGGGAAATTTTTCGATGTATACTTGGGAAATTTTTCGATCTATACTTGGAAATTTTTCGATCTATACTTGGGAAATTTTTCGATTTATACTTGGGAAATTTTTGGATCTATACTTGGGAAATTTTTGGATCTATACTTGGGGAATTTTGGGATCTATACTTGGGAAATTTTTGGATCTATACTTGGGAAATTTTTGGATCTATACTAGGGAAATTTTTGGATCTATACTTGGGAAAATTTTGGATCTATACTTTTGAAATTTTTGGATCTATACTTGGGAAATTTTTGGATCTATACTTGGGAAATTTTTGGATCTATAAATGGGGAATTTTGGGATCTATACTTGGGAAGTTTTTCGATCTATACTTGGGAAATTTTTCTATCTATACTCTGGAAATTTTTCGATCTATACTTGGGAAGTTTTTGGATCTATACTTGGGAAATTTTTGGATCTATACTAGGGAAATTTTTGGATCTATACTTGGGAAAATTTTGGATCTATACATTTGAAATTTTTGGATCTATACTTGGGAAATTTTTGGATCTATACTTGGGAAATTTTTGGATCTATAAATGAGGAATTTTGGGATCTATACTTGGGAAGTTTTTGGATCTATACTTGGGAAATTTTTGGATCTATACTAGGGAAATTTTTGGATCTATACTTGGGAAAATTTTGGATCTATACTTTTGAAATTTTTGGATCTATACTTGGGAAATTTTTGGATCTATACTTGGGAAATGTTTGGATCTATACTTGGGAAATTTTTGGATCTATACTTGGGAAATTTTTGGATCTATACTTGGGAAATTTTTGGATCTATACTTGGGAAATTTTTGGATCTATACTTGGGAAATTTTTGGATCTATACTTGGGAAATTTTTGGATCTATACTTGGGAAATTTTTTGATCTATACCATGGAAATTTTTCGATCTATACTTGGGAAATTTTTCGATCTATACTTGGGAAATTTTTCGATCTATACTTGGGAAATTTTTCGATCTATACTTGGGAAATTTTTCGATCTATACTTGGGAAATTTTTCGTTCTATACTTGGGAAATTTTTCGATCTATACTTGGGAAATTTTTCGATCTATACCTGGAAAATTTTTGCATCTATACTTGGGAAATTTTTGGATCTTTACTTGGGAAATTTTTGGATCTATACTTGGGAAATTTTTCGATCTATACCTGGAAAATTTTTGGATCTATACTAGGGATATTTTTGTATCTATACTTGGGAAATTTTTGGATCTATACTTGGGATATTTTTGTATCTATACTTGGGAAATTTTTGGATCTATACTTGGGAAATTTTTCGATCTATTCTTGGGAGATTTTTAGATCTATACTTGGGAAATTTTCGATCTATACTTGGGAAATTTTTCGATCTATACTTGGGAAATTTTTCGATCTATACTTGGGAAATTTTTCGATCTATACCTGGAAAATTTTTGCATCTATACTTGGGAAATTTTTCGATCTATACCCAGCAAACACGAAATATCCCCATGACATTCAGGAAATATCCATGTAGGATATTGGAAACGTCCTCATGATATCCAAATAATCAAGAATGTCCAACCTTGGATGTTCTGAGGGTAACCAAATGTCACAGTTATCTATATTCCTATAACGTTCCAACAATATCCTTAAAGAGATTCGTCGAATATTCCATAGATATACTCATTATGTTCCAAACGTCTTAATTTGATTCACGTAATATTCCATGAACATCCGTTCAAGGTAATTGAAAATATTCTAAGAACATCCTAGAAACATTCTGGGTAGAGCCAAATGATATTCACACGAGATGCTTAGAATGATGTTCGTATATCATGCACTAGCTGCTAATTAAAGGTATACATTCAAATTTGTGTACGTACGTACACAATTTTAAACATAGCCCTTCCGCTTAATTTTTAAATTTAGTCCAATAAGGCTGGTATTGCAATTAAATAGTTTTAATAACCTTAAGTTTTTACAAAACTAAGTTAATTAAGAGAGAAAAAAATTGTTCCTAAATTTAAAATCATATAGACGCCCGTCATATTTTCTGTTTCTTAGCCGCAGTCAATTCTTTTGATTTTATTCTATCAGAAGCATGAGTGAACCAGGACTTGATATTTTTTTCAATATCAGCTATAGTTGATTCTTTAAAGCTCTTCAAGCCTCTGACAGATTCTGTTTTGATTGTTAGAAAGAAAGCAATTAAACAACAAATAAAATCTAAAGTTGCCTATAAATATTGGGAAACAGAAATTAAATTTAAAAGTTACTATTAACTTGCCAATTATTATTTTCATAAGTCTTAGGTTGCTTAAAGGCCTTTCCAACTGTATTCTCTTGCCAAATTATATTGCGGTCTATTAAAACGAGTAAAAAGTAAAATTAAATTTTTAGCCAATTGGCAAACGTAAATTAAATTTTAAAACTATAATACGTACATTCGCTGATGGAAATTGTTCCCATTACATTTTTGTTTGTAGCTTCACCTAAATTTACAATTTCATTATATTAAGTTCTAGATTTAATTTCATTTGGTGCTCATGCAGCTCAAACTCAGTGGAAAATTTTTAATATAAGAATGAAATTAATATTACTTACTTTGGGTAGTCGAAGGCAATTTTGTCAGATAATTATTGTTTTGAGTTAAACGACTATTCAAATTCCGTGAGATATTTAGAGAGCTTGATAAAATTGTGGTACCAATAGGCTTATTTGATGTATCTCTTTCCCTTGAAGAGACCATACTCTTGTTTTTGTCAGCATTAGAAGATATTTTCGCATTATGTAGGTCTAAAAGTATAAATTTAATTTTAGCTTAAATTTCAAACTAAAAAATTAAAATTTATGACTTTTGAATTAGGTAGCGCGATTAAAAATGAATAATAAAAAATGTTTTACCTGAATTTCCTTATTCATGGATTCCAATTAACCTTAACGTGAAGATCCAAACACGTTAAGAACCGATAATTTAATACCGTTACCGTAGCCGATTTGAGAAATTATCTAATAAGAACGCGTTTTAAAAGATGGCGTCGAATAAAGAAACGTGCATTTACAAAAGCAAGATCAAGACTGCTAGTAGCTAGCTCGGGAAGACGACTAAGAGAGACTGAGCGTCTGGAGACAGCGTTGCCAGATAAGAAAATGAAAACTAAGAGCCAGGGCTGAACATGACTGCGAGCATTTCGAAATTGGGCTTTGGATAAAATTCGAAAATTATTGAAATATAGTACAGCCTTACATATATATTGTAATTTCATTAAAATATAGCACATGACAAAAGCTATTAACAAAATTCCGTCTTCGAAAGTTTTCAGAGAGAGAAAATGGCCCACTAGCGCCATTCTTTTTCTTGACGTGTATATAATATATATATATAAATATATAATAATATATTTATCCGCGCCCGGCCGTTTAAAAAAATTTAAAAAACAAAACGATTTTTGGATATCAAATGGACATCTCCGGTACATTACATTTTGGATGTTAGAAGTGCCGAATAGGATGGATTTTTTGGGTATTCCAGAGATATTCCAGTAATATCCACTCTGTACCGGATTATGTAGGGAGGTTTGGGCTAGAATGGAATATCTCTGGGATGTTTAGTGTTTGCTGGGTACTTGGGAAATTTTTCGATCTATACTTGGGAAATTTTTCGATCTATACTTGGTAAATTTTTCGATCTATACTTGGTAAATTTTTCGATGTATACTTGGGAAATTTTTCGATCTATACTTGGGAAATTTTTCGATCTATACTTGGGAAATTTTTCGATCTATACTTGGGAAATTTTTCGATTTATACTTGGGAAATTTTTCGATCTATACCTGGAAAATTTTTGCATCTATACTTGGGAAATTTTTCGATCTATACTTGGGAAATTTTTCGATCTATACTTGGGAAATTTTTCGATCTATACTTGGTAAATTTTTCGATCTATACTTGGGAAATTTTTCGATCTATTCTTGGGAGATTTTTAGATCTATACTTGGGAAATTTTCGATCTATACTTGGGAAATTTTTCGATCTATACTTGGGAAATTTTTCGATCTATACTTGGGAAATTTTTCGATCTATACCTGGAAAATTTTTGCATCTATACTTGGGAAATTTTTCGATCTATACTTGGGAAATTTTTCGATCTATACTTGGGAAATTTTTCGATCTATACTTGGTAAATTTTTCGATCTATACTTGGTAAATTTTTCGATGTATACTTGGGAAATTTTTCGATCTATACTTGGGAAATTTTTCGATCTATACTTGGGAAATTTTTCGATCTATACTTGGGAAATTTTTCGATCTATACCTGGAAAATTTTTGCATCTATACTTGGGAAATTTTTCGATCTATACTTGGGAAATTTTTCGATCTATACTTGGGAAATTTTTCGATCTATACTTGGTAAATTTTTCGATCTATACTTGGTAAATTTTTCGATCTATACTTGGGAAATTTTTCGTTCTATACTTGGGAAATTTTTCGATCTATACTTGGGAAATTTTTCGATCTATACCTGGAAAATTTTTGCATCTATACTTGGGAAATTTTTGGATCTTTACTTGGGAAATTTTTGGATCTATACTTGGGAAATTTTTCGATCTATACCTGGAAAATTTTTGGATCTATACTAGGGATATTTTTGTATCTATACTTGGGAAATTTTTCGATCTATACCTGGAAAATTTTTGCATCTATACTTGGGAAATTTTTCGATCTATACTTGGGAAATTTTTCGATCTATACTTGGGAAATTTTTCGATCTATACTTGGGAAATTTTTCGATCTATACTTGGTAAATTTTTCGATGTATACTTGGGAAATTTTTCGATCTATACTTGGGAAATTTTTCGATCTATACTTGGGAAATTTTTCGATCTATACTTGGGAAATTTTTCGATTTATACTTGGGAAATTTTTCGATCTATTCTTGGGAAATTTTTGGATCTATACTTGGGAAATATTTAGATCTATACTTGAGAAATTTTTCGATCTATACTTGGGAAATTTTTCGATCTATACTTGGGAAATTTTTGCATCTATACTTGGGAAATTTTTGGATCTTTACTTGGGAATTTTTTGGATCTATACTTGGGAAATTTTTCGATCTATACTTGGGAAATTTTTCGATCTATACTTGGGAAATTTTTCGATCTATACTTGGGAAATTTTTCGATCTATACTTGGGAGATTTTTCGATCTATACCTGGGAAATTTTTCGATCTATACTTGGGAAATTTTTCGATCTATACTTGGGAAATTTTTCGATCTATACTTGGGAAATTTTTCGATCTATACTTGGGAAATTTTTCGATTTATACTTGGGAAATTTTTCGATCTATTCTTGGGAAATTTTTGGATCTATACTTGGGAAATATTTAGATCTATACTTGAGAAATTTTTCGATCTATACTTGGGAAATTTTTCGATCTATACTTGGGAAATTTTTGCATCTATACTTGGGAAATTTTTGGATCTTTACTTGGGAATTTTTTGGATCTATACTTGGGAAATTTTTCGATCTATACTTGGGAAATTTTTCGATCTATACTTGGGAAATTTTTCGATCTATACTTGGGAAATTTTTCGATCTATACTTGGGAGATTTTTCGATCTATACTTGGGAAATTTTTCGATCTATACTTGGGAAATTTTTCGATCTATACTTGGGAAATTTTTCGATCTATACTTGGGAAATTTTTCGATCTATACTTGGGAAATTTTTCGATCTATACTTGGGAAATTTTTCGATCTATACTTGGGAAATTTTTCGATCTATTCTTGGGAAATATTTGGATCTATACTTGGGAAATTTTTCGATCTATACTTGGGAAATTTTTCGATCTATACTTGGGAAATTTTTCGATCTATACTTGGGTAATTTTTCGATCTATACTTGGGAAATTTTTGGATTTATACTTGGGAAATTTTTGGATCTATACTTGGGAAATTTTTCGATCTATACTTGGGGGAAATTATTCGATCTATACTTGGGTAACTTTTCGATCTATACTTGGGAAATTTTTGGATCTATACTTGGGAAATTTTTGGATCTACACTTGGGAAATTTTTGGATCTATACCTGGAAAATTTTTGGATCTATACTTGGGAAATTTTTGGATCTATACGCGGGAAATATTTGGATCTATACCTGGAAAATTTTTGGATCTATACTTGGGAAATTTTTCGATCTATTCTTGGGAAATTTTTGGATCTATACTTGGGAAATTTTTGGATCTATACTTGGGTAATATTTCGATCTATACTTTTGAAATTTTTGGATCTATACTTGGGAAATTTTTCGATCTATACTTGGGAAATTTTTGGATCTATACTTGGGAAATTTTTGGATCTATACTTGGGAAAATTTTGGATCTATACCTGGAAAATTTTTGGATCTATACTTGGGATATTTTTGTATCTATACTTGGGAAATTTTTCGATCTATACTTGGGAAATTTTTCGATCTATACTTGGGAAATTTTTCGATCTATACTTGGGAAATTTTTCGATCTATTCTTGGGAAATATTTGGATCTATACTTGGGAAATTTTTCGATCTATACTTGGGAAATTTTTCGATCTATACTTGGGAAATTTTTCGATCTATACTTGGGTAATTTTTCGATCTATACTTGGGAAATTTTTGGATTTATACTTGGGAAATTTTTGGATCTATACTTGGGAAATTTTTCGATCTATACTTGGGGGAAATTATTCGATCTATACTTGGGTAACTTTTCGATCTATACTTGGGAAATTTTTGGATCTATACTTGGGAAATTTTTGGATCTACACTTGTGAAATTTTTGGATCTATACCTGGAAAATTTTTGGATCTATACTTGGGAAATTTTTGGATCTATACGCGGGAAATATTTGGATCTATACCTGGAAAATTTTTGGATCTATACTTGGGAAATTTTTCGATCTATACTTGGGAAATTTTTCGATCTATACTTGGGAAATTTTTGGATCTATACTTGGGAAATTTTTGGATCTATACTTGGGAAGTTTTTGGATCTATACTTGGGAAATTTTTCGATCTATACTAGGGAAATTTTTGGATCTATACTTGGGAAATTTTTGGATCTATACTTTTGAAATTTTTGGATCTATACTTGGGAAATTTTTGGATCTATACTTGGGAAATTTTTGGATCTATACTTGGGAAATTTTTCGATCTATACTTGGGAAATTTTTCGATCTATTCTTGGGAAATTTTTGGATCTATACTTGGGAAATTTTTGGATCTATACTTGGGTAATATTTCGATCTATACTTTTGAAATTTTTGGATCTATACTTGGGAAATTTTTGGATCTATACTTGGGAAATATTTGGATCTATACTTGGGAAATTTTTGGATCTATACTTGGGAAAATTTTGGATCTATACCTGGAAAATTTTTGGATCTATACTTGGGATATTTTTGTATCTATACTTGGGAAATTTTTGGATCTATACCTGGGAAATTTTTCGATCTATTCTTGGGAGATTTTTGGATCTATACTTGGGAAATTTTCGATCTATACTTGGGAAATTTTTCGATCTATACTTGGGAAATTTTTCGATCTATACTTGGGAAATTTTTCGATCTATACCTGGAAAATTTTTGCATCTATACTTGGGAAATTTTTGGAACTTTACTTGGGAAATTTTTGGATCTATACTTGGGAAATTTTTCGATCTATACTTGGAAATTTTTGGATCTATACTTGGGAAATTTTTCGATCTATACTTGGGAAATTTTTCGATCTATACTTGGGAAATTTTTCGATCTATACTTGGGAAATTTTTCGATCTATACTTGGGAAATTTTTCGATCTATACTTGGGAAATTTTTCGATGTATACTTGGGAAATTTTTCGATCTATACTTGGGAAATTTTTCGATCTATACTTGGGAAATTTTTCTATCTATTCTTGGGAAATTTTTGGATCTATACTTGGGAAATATTTAGATCTATACTTGGGAAATTTTTCGATCTATACTTGGGAAATTTTTCGATCTATACTTGGGAAATTTTTCGATCTATACTTGTGTAATTTTTCGATCTATACTTGGGAAATTTTTGGATTTATACTTTTGAAATTTTTGGATCTATACTTGGGAAATTTTTGGATCTATACTTGGGAAATTTTTGGATCTATACTTGGGAAATTTTTGGATCTATACTTGGGAAATTTTTCGATCTATACTTGGGAAATTTTTCGATCTATACTTGGGAAATTTTTCGATCTATACTTGGGAAATTTTTCGATCTATACTTGGGAAATTTTTCGATGTATACTTGGGAAATTGTTCGATCTATACTTGGGAAATTTTTGGATCTATACTTGGGAAATTTTTGGATCTATACATGGGAAATTTTTGGATCTATACCTGGAAAATTTTTGGATCTATACTTGGGATATTTTTGTATCTATACTTGGGAAATTTTCGATCTATACTTGGGAAATTTTTCGATCTATACTTGGGAAATTTTTCGATCTATACTTGGGAAATTTTTCGATCTATACTTGGGAAATTTTTCGATCTATACCTGGAAAATTTTTGCATCTATACTTGGGAAATTTTTGGATCTTTACTTGGGAAATTTTTGGATCTATACTTGGGAAATTTTTCGATCTATACTTGGGAAATTTTTGGATCTATACTTGGGAAATTTTTCGATCTATACTTGGGAAATTTTTCGATCTATACTTGGGAAATTTTTGGATCTATACTTGGGAAATATTTAGATCTATACTTGGGAAATTTTTCGATCTATACTTGGGAAATTTTACGATCTATACTTGGGAAATTTTTCGATCTATACTTGGGTAATTTTTCGATCTATACTTGGGAAATTTTTGGATTTATACTTTTGAAATTTTTGGATCTATACTTGGGAAATTTTTGGATCTATACTTGGGAAATTTTTGGATCTATACTTGGGAAATTTTTGGATCTATACTTGGGAAATTTTTCGATCTATACTTGGGAAATTTTTCGATCTATACTTGGGAAATTTTTCGATCTATACTTGGGAAATTTTTCGATCTATACTTGGGAAATTTTTCGATGTATACTTGGGAAATTGTTCGATCTATACTTGGGAAATTTTTGGATCTATACTTGGGAAATTTTTGGATCTATACATGGGAAATTTTTGGATCTATACCTGGAAAATTTTTGGATCTATACTTGGGATATTTTTGTATCTATACTTGGGAAATTTTCGATCTATAATTGGGAAATTTTTCGATCTATACTTGGGAAATTTTTCGATCTATACTTGGGAAATTTTTCGATCTATACTTGGGAAATTTTTCGATCTATACCTGGAAAATTTTTGCATCTATACTTGTGAAATTTTTGGATCTTTACTTGGGAAATTTTTGGATCTATACTTGGGAAATTTTTCGATCTATACTTGGGAAATTTTTGGATCTATACTTGGGAAATTTTTCGATCTATACTTGGGAAATTTTTCGATCTATACTTGGGAAATTTTTCGATCTATACTTGGGAAATTTTTCGATCTATACTTGGGAAATTTTTCGATCTATACTTGGGAAATTTTTCGATGTATACTTGGGAAATTTTTCGATCTATACTTGGGAAATTTTTCGATCTATACTTGGGAAATTTTTCGATCTATACTTGGGAAATTTTTCGATCTATACTTGGGAAATTTTTCGATCTATTCTTGGGAAATTTTTGGATCTATACTTGGGAAATATTTAGATCTATACTTGGGAAATTTTTCGATCTATACTTGGGTAATTTTTCGATCTATACTTGGGAAATTTTTGGATTGATACTTGGGAAATTTTTCGATCTATACTTGGGAAATTTTTCGATCTATACTTGGGGGAAATTTTTCGATCTATACTTGGGTAACTTTTCGATCTATACTTGGGAAATTTTTGGATCTATACTTGGGAAATTTTTGGATCTATACTTGGGAAATTTTTGGATCTATACTTGGGAAATTTTTGGATCTATACTTGGGAAATTTTTGGATCTATACTTGGGAAATTTTTCGATCTATACCATGGAAATTTTTCGATCTATACTTGGGAAATTTTTCGATCTATACTTGGGAAATTTTTCGATCTATACTTGGGAAATTTTTCGATCTATACTTGGGAAATTTTTCGATCTATACTTGGGAAATTTTTCGTTCTATACTTGGGAAATTTTTCGATCTATACTTGGGAAATTTTTCGATCTATACCTGGAAAATTTTTGCATCTATACTTGGGAAATTTTTGGATCTTTACTTGGGAAATTTTTGGATCTATACTTGGGAAATTTTTCGATCTATACCTGGAAAATTTTTGGATCTATACTAGGGATATTTTTGTATCTATACTTGGGAAATTTTTGGATCTATACTTGGGATATTTTTGTATCTATACTTGGGAAATTTTTGGATCTATACTTGGGAAATTTTTCGATCTATTCTTGGGAGATTTTTAGATCTATACTTGGGAAATTTTCGATCTATACTTGGGAAATTTTTCGATCTATACTTGGGAAATTTTTCGATCTATACTTGGGAAATTTTTCGATCTATACCTGGAAAATTTTTGCATCTATACTTGGGAAATTTTTGGATCTTTACTTGGGAAATTTTCGATCTATACTTGGGAAATTTTTCGATCTATACTTGGGAAATTTTTCGATCTATACTTGGGAAATTTTTCGATCTATACTTGGGAAATTTTTCGATCTATACCTGGAAAATTTTTGCATCTATACTTGGGAAATTTTTGGATCTTTACTTGGGAAATTTTTGGATCTATACTTGGGAAATTTTTCGATCTATACTTGGGAAATTTTTCGATCTATACTTGGGAAATTTTTCGATCTATACTTGGGAAATTTTTCGATCTATACTTGGGAAATTTTTCGATCTATACTTGGGAAATTTTTCGATCTATACTTGGGAAATTTTTCGATCTATACTTGGGAAATTTTTCGATGTATACTTGGGAAATTTTTCGATCTATACTTGGGAAATTTTTCGATCTATACTTGGGAAATTTTTCGATCTATACTTGGGAAATTTTTCGATCTATACTTGGGAAATTTTTCGATCTATTCTTGGGAAATTTTTGGATCTATACTTGGGAAATATTTAGATCTATACTTGGGAAATTTTTCGATCTATACTTGGGTAATTTTTCGATCTATACTTGGGAAATTTTTGGATTTATACTTGGGAAATTTTTGGATCTATACTTGGGAAATTTTTCGATCTATACTTGGGGGAAATTTTTCGATCTATACTTGGGTAACTTTTCGATCTATACTTGGGAAATTTTTGGATCTATACTTGGGAAATTTTTGGATCTATACTTGGGAAATTTTTGGATCTATACTTGGGAAATTTTTGGATCTATACTTGGGAAATTTTTGGATCTATACTTGGGAAATTTTTCGATCTATACCATGGAAATTTTTCGATCTATACTTGGGAAATTTTTCGATCTATACTTGGGAAATTTTTCGATCTATACTTGGGAAATTTTTCGATCTATACTTGGGAAATTTTTCGATCTATACTTGGGAAATTTTTCGTTCTATACTTGGGAAATTTTTCGATCTATACTTGGGAAATTTTTCGATCTATACCTGGAAAATTTTTGCATCTATACTTGGGAAATTTTTGGATCTTTACTTGGGAAATTTTTGGATCTATACTTGGGATATTTTTGTATCTATACTTGGGAAATTTTTGGATCTATACTTGGGAAATTTTTCGATCTATTCTTGGGAGATTTTTAGATCTATACTTGGGAAATTTTCGATCTATACTTGGGAAATTTTTCGATCTATACTTGGGAAATTTTTCGATCTATACTTGGGAAATTTTTCGATCTATACCTGGAAAATTTTTGCATCTATACTTGGGAAATTTTTGGATCTTTACTTGGGAAATTTTTGGATCTATACTTTTGAAATTTTTCGATCTATACTTGGGAAATTTTTCGATCTATACTTGGGAAATTTTTCGATCTATACTTGGGAAATTTTTCGTTCTATACTTGGGAAATTTTTCGATCTATACTTGGGAAATTTTTCGATCTATACCTGGAAAATTTTTGCATCTATACTTGGGAAATTTTTGGATCTTTACTTGGGAAATTTTTGGATCTATACTTGGGATATTTTTGTATCTATACTTGGGAAATTTTTGGATCTATACTTGGGAAATTTTTCGATCTATTCTTGGGAGATTTTTAGATCTATACTTGGGAAATTTTCGATCTATACTTGGGAAATTTTTCGATCTATACTTGGGAAATTTTTCGATCTATACTTGGGAAATTTTTCGATCTATACCTGGAAAATTTTTGCATCTATACTTGGGAAATTTTTGGATCTTTACTTGGGAAATTTTTGGATCTATACTTGGGAAATTTTTCGATCTATACTTGGGAAATTTTTCGATCTATACTTGGGAAATTTTTCGATCTATACTTGGGAAATTTTTCGATCTATACTTGGTAAATTTTTCGATCTATACTTGGGAAATTTTTCGATGTATACTTGGGAAATTTTTCGATCTATACTTGGGAAATTTTTCGATCTATACTTGGGAAATTTTTCGATCTATACTTGGGAAATTTTTCGATTTATACTTGGGAAATTTTTCGATCTATTCTTGGGAAATTTTTGGATCTATACTTGGGAAATATTTAGATCTATACTTGAGAAATTTTTCGATCTATACTTGGGAAATTTTTCGATCTATACTTGCGAAATTTTTGCATCTATACTTGGGAAATTTTTGGATCTTTACTTGGGAATTTTTTGGATCTATACTTGGGAAATTTTTCGATCTATACTTGGGAAATTTTTCGATCTATACTTGGGAAATTTTTCGATCTATACCTGGAAAATTTTTGCATCTATACTTGGGAAATTTTTGGATCTTTACTTGGGAAATTTTCGATCTATACTTGGGAAATTTTTCGATCTATACTTGGGAAATTTTTCGATCTATACTTGGGAAATTTTTCGATCTATACTTGGGAAATTTTTCGATCTATACCTGGAAAATTTTTGCATCTATACTTGGGAAATTTTTGGATCTTTACTTGGGAAATTTTTGGATCTATACTTGGGAAATTTTTCGATCTATACTTGGGAAATTTTTCGATCTATACTTGGGAAATTTTTCGATCTATACTTGGGAAATTTTTCGATCTATACTTGGGAAATTTTTCGATCTATACTTGGGAAATTTTTCGATCTATACTTGGGAAATTTTTCGATCTATACTTGGGAAATTTTTCGATGTATACTTGGGAAATTTTTCGATCTATACTTGGGAAATTTTTCGATCTATACTTGGGAAATTTTTCGATCTATACTTGGGAAATTTTTCGATCTATACTTGGGAAATTTTTCGATCTATTCTTGGGAAATTTTTGGATCTATACTTGGGAAATATTTAGATCTATACTTGGGAAATTTTTCGATCTATACTTGGGTAATTTTTCGATCTATACTTGGGAAATTTTTGGATTTATACTTGGGAAATTTTTGGATCTATACTTGGGAAATTTTTCGATCTATACTTGGGGGAAATTTTTCGATCTATACTTGGGTAACTTTTCGATCTATACTTGGGAAATTTTTGGATCTATACTTGGGAAATTTTTGGATCTATACTTGGGAAATTTTTGGATCTATACTTGGGAAATTTTTGGATCTATACTTGGGAAATTTTTGGATCTATACTTGGGAAATTTTTCGATCTATACCATGGAAATTTTTCGATCTATACTTGGGAAATTTTTCGATCTATACTTGGGAAATTTTTCGATCTATACTTGGGAAATTTTTCGATCTATACTTGGGAAATTTTTCGATCTATACTTGGGAAATTTTTCGTTCTATACTTGGGAAATTTTTCGATCTATACTTGGGAAATTTTTCGATCTATACCTGGAAAATTTTTGCATCTATACTTGGGAAATTTTTGGATCTTTACTTGGGAAATTTTTGGATCTATACTTGGGATATTTTTGTATCTATACTTGGGAAATTTTTGGATCTATACTTGGGAAATTTTTCGATCTATTCTTGGGAGATTTTTAGATCTATACTTGGGAAATTTTCGATCTATACTTGGGAAATTTTTCGATCTATACTTGGGAAATTTTTCGATCTATACTTGGGAAATTTTTCGATCTATACCTGGAAAATTTTTGCATCTATACTTGGGAAATTTTTGGATCTTTACTTGGGAAATTTTTGGATCTATACTTTTGAAATTTTTCGATCTATACTTGGGAAATTTTTCGATCTATACTTGGGAAATTTTTCGATCTATACTTGGGAAATTTTTCGTTCTATACTTGGGAAATTTTTCGATCTATACTTGGGAAATTTTTCGATCTATACCTGGAAAATTTTTGCATCTATACTTGGGAAATTTTTGGATCTTTACTTGGGAAATTTTTGGATCTATACTTGGGATATTTTTGTATCTATACTTGGGAAATTTTTGGATCTATACTTGGGAAATTTTTCGATCTATTCTTGGGAGATTTTTAGATCTATACTTGGGAAATTTTCGATCTATACTTGGGAAATTTTTCGATCTATACTTGGGAAATTTTTCGATCTATACTTGGGAAATTTTTCGATCTATACCTGGAAAATTTTTGCATCTATACTTGGGAAATTTTTGGATCTTTACTTGGGAAATTTTTGGATCTATACTTGGGAAATTTTTCGATCTATACTTGGGAAATTTTTCGATCTATACTTGGGAAATTTTTCGATCTATACTTGGGAAATTTTTCGATCTATACTTGGTAAATTTTTCGATCTATACTTGGGAAATTTTTCGATGTATACTTGGGAAATTTTTCGATCTATACTTGGGAAATTTTTCGATCTATACTTGGGAAATTTTTCGATCTATACTTGGGAAATTTTTCGATTTATACTTGGGAAATTTTTCGATCTATTCTTGGGAAATTTTTGGATCCATACTTGGGAAATATTTAGATCTATACTTGAGAAATTTTTCGATCTATACTTGGGAAATTTTTCGATCTATACTTGCGAAATTTTTGCATCTATACTTGGGAAATTTTTGGATCTTTACTTGGGAATTTTTTGGATCTATACTTGGGAAATTTTTCGATCTATACTTGGGAAATTTTTCGATCTATACTTGGGAAATTTTTCGATCTATACTTGGGAAATTTTTCGATCTATACTTGGGAAATTTTTCGATCTATACTTGGGAGATTTTTCGATCTATACTTGGGAAATTTTTCGATCTATACTTGGGAAATTTTTCGATCTATACTTGGGAAATTTTTCGATCTATACTTGGGAAATTTTTCGATCTATACTTGGGAAATTTTTCGATCTATACTTGGGAAATTTTTCGATCTATACTTGGGAAATTTTTCGATCTATTTTTGGGAAATATTTGGATCTATACTTGGGAAATTTTTCGATCTATACTTGGGAAATTTTTCGATCTATACTTGGGAAATTTTTCGATCTATACTTGGGTAATTTTTCGATCTATACTTGGGAAATTTTTGGATTTATACTTGGGAAATTTTTGGATCTATACTTGGGAAATTTTTCGATCTATACTTGGGGGAAATTTTTCGATCTATACTTGGGTAACTTTTCGATCTATACTTGGGAAATTTTTGGATCTATACTTGGGAAATTTTTGGATCTACACTTGGGAAATTTTTGGATCTATACCTGGAAAATTTTTGGATCTATACTTGGGAAATTTTTGGATCTATACGCGGGAAATATTTGGATCTATACCTGGAAAATTTTTGGATCTATACTTGGGAAATTTTTCGATCTATACTTGGGAAATTTTTCGATCTATACTTGGGAAATTTTTGGATCTATACTTGGGAAGTTTTTGGATCTATACTTGGGAAATTTTTCGATCTATACTAGGGAAATTTTTGGATCTATACTTGGGAAATTTTTGGATCTATACTTTTGAAATTTTTGGATCTATACTTGGGAAATTTTTGGATCTATACTTGGGAAATTTTTGGATCTATACTTGGGAAATTTTTCGATCTATACTTGGGAAATTTTTCGATCTATTCTTGGGAAATTTTTGGATCTATACTTGGGAAATTTTTGGATCTATACTTGGGAAATTTTTCGATCTATACTTGGGAAATTTTTCGATCTATACTTGGGTAATATTTCGATCTATACTTTTGAAATTTTTGGATCTATACTTGGGAAATTTTTGGATCTATACTTGGGAAATTTTTGGATCTATACTTGGGAAATTTTTGGATCTATACTTGGGAAAATTTTGGATCTATACCTGGAAAATTTTTGGATCTATACTTGGGATATTTTTGTATCTATACTTGGGAAATTTTTGGATCTATACTTGGGAAATTTTTCGATCTATTCTTGGGAGATTTTTGGATCTATACTTGGGAAATTTTTCGATCTATACTTGGGAAATTTTTCGATCTATACCTGGAAAATTTTTGCATCTATACTTGGGAAATTTTTGGATCTTTACTTGGGAAATTTTTGGATCTATACTTGGGAAATTTTTCGATCTATACTTGGAAATTTTAGGATCTATACTTGGGAAATTTTTCGATCTATACTTGGGAAATTTTTCGATCTATACTTGGGAAATTTTTCGATCTATACTTGGGAAATTTTTCGATCTATACTTGGGAAATTTTTCGATCTATACTTGGGAAATTTTTCGATGTATACTTGGGATATTTTTCGATCTATACTTGGGAAATTTTTCGATCTATACTTGGGAAATTTTTCGATCTATACTTGGGAAATTTTTCGATCTATACTTGGGAAATTTTTCTATCTATTCTTGGGAAATTTTTGGATCTATACTTGGGAAATATTTAGATCTATACTTGGGAAATTTTTCGATCTATACTTGGGAAATTTTTCGATCTATACTTGGGAAATTTTTCGATCTATACCTGGAAAATTTTTGCATCTATACTTGGGAAATTTTTGAATCTTTACTTGGGAAATTTTTGGATCTATACTTGGGAAATTTTTCGATCTATACTTGGGAAATTTTTGGATCTATACTTGGGAAATTTTTCGATCTATACTTGGGAAATTTTTCGATCTATACTTGGGAAATTTTTCGATCTATACTTGGGAAATTTTTCGATCTATACTTGGGAAATATTTCGATCTATACTTTTGAAATTTTTGGATCTATACTTGGGAAATTTTTGGATCTATACTTGGGAAATTTTTGGATCTATACTTGGGAAATTTTTGGATCTATACTTGGGAAAATTTTGGATCTATACCTGGAAAATTTTTGGATCTATACTTGGGATATTTTTGTATCTATACTTGGGAAATTTTTGGATCTATACTTGGGAAATTTTTCGATCTATTCTTGGGAGATTTTTGGATCTATACTTGGGAAATTTTCGATCTATACTTGGGAAATTTTTCGATCTATACTTGGGAAATTTTTCGATCTATACTTGGGAAATTTTTCGATCTATACCTGGAAAATTTTTGCATCTATACTTGGGAAATTTTTGGATCTTTACTTGGGAAATTTTTGGATCTATACTTGGGAAATTTTTCGATCTATACTTGGAAATTTTAGGATCTATACTTGGGAAATTTTTCGATCTATACTTGGGAAATTTTTCGATCTATACTTGGGAAATTTTTCGATCTATACTTGGGAAATTTTTCGATCTATACTTGGGAAATTTTTCGATCTATACTTGGGAAATTTTTCGATGTATACTTGGGATATTTTTCGATCTATACTTGGGAAATTTTTCGATCTATACTTGGGAAATTTTTCGATCTATACTTGGGAAATTTTTCGATCTATACTTGGGAAATTTTTCTATCTATTCTTGGGAAATTTTTGGATCTATACTTGGGAAATATTTAGATCTATACTTGGGAAATTTTTCGATCTATACTTGGGAAATTTTTCGATCTATACTTGGGAAATTTTTCGATCTATACCTGGAAAATTTTTGCATCTATACTTGGGAAATTTTTGGATCTTTACTTGGGAAATTTTTGGATCTATACTTGGGAAATTTTTCGATCTATACTTGGGAAATTTTTGGATCTATACTTGGGAAATTTTTCGATCTATACTTGGGAAATTTTTCGATCTATACTTGGGAAATTTTTCGATCTATACTTGGGAAATTTTTCGATCTATACTTGGGAAATATTTCGATCTATACTTTTGAAATTTTTGGATCTATACTTGGGAAATTTTTGGATCTATACTTGGGAAATTTTTGGATCTATACTTGGGAAATTTTTGGATCTATACTTGGGAAAATTTTGGATCTATACCTGGAAAATTTTTGGATCTATACTTGGGATATTTTTGTATCTATACTTGGGAAATTTTTGGATCTATACTTGGGAAATTTTTCGATCTATTCTTGGGAGATTTTTGGATCTATACTTGGGAAATTTTCGATCTATACTTGGGAAATTTTTCGATCTATACTTGGGAAATTTTTCGATCTATACTTGGGAAATTTTTCGATCTATACCTGGAAAATTTTTGCATCTATACTTGGGAAATTTTTGGATCTTTACTTGGGAAATTTTTGGATCTATACTTGGGAAATTTTTCGATCTATACTTGGAAATTTTAGGATCTATACTTGGGAAATTTTTCGATCTATACTTGGGAAATTTTTCGATCTATACTTGGGAAATTTTTCGATCTATACTTGGGAAATTTTTCGATCTATACTTGGGAAATTTTTCGATCTATACTTGGGAAATTTTTCGATGTATACTTGGGATATTTTTCGATCTATACTTGGGAAATTTTTCGATCTATACTTGGGAAATTTTTCGATCTATACTTGGGAAATTTTTCGATCTATACTTGGGAAATTTTTCTATCTATTCTTGGGAAATTTTTGGATCTATACTTGGGAAATATTTAGATCTATACTTGGGAAATTTTTCGATCTATACTTGGGAAATTTTTCGATCTATACTTGGGAAATTTTTCGATCTATACCTGGAAAATTTTTGCATCTATACTTGGGAAATTTTTGGATCTTTACTTGGGAAATTTTTGGATCTATATTTGGGAAATTTTTCGATCTATACTTGGGAAATTTTTGGATCTATACTTGGGAAATTTTTCGATCTATACTTGGGAAATTTTTCGATCTATACTTGGGAAATTTTTCGATCTATACTTGGGAAATTTTTCGATCTATACTTGGGAAATTTTTCGATCTATACTTGGGAAATTTTTGAATCTATACTTGGGAAATTTTTCGATCTATACTTGGGAAATTTTTCGATCTATACTTGGGAAATTTTTCGATCTATACTTGGGAAATTTTTCGATCTATACTTGGGAAATTTTTCGATCTATACTTGGGAAATTTTTCGATCTATACTTGGGAAATTTTTCGATCTATACTTGGGAAATTTTTCGATCTATTCTTGGGAAATTTTTGGATCTAAACTTGGGAAATATTTAGATCTATACTTGGGAAATTTTTCGATCTATACTTGGGTAATTTTTCGATCTATACTTGGGAAATTTTTGGATTTATACTTGGGAAATTTTTGGATCTATACTTGGGAAATTTTTCGATCTATACTTGGGGGAAATTTTTCGATCTATACTTGGGTAACTTTTCGATCTATACTTGGGAAATTTTTGGATCTATACTTGGGAAATTTTTGGATCTATACCTGGAAAATTTTTGGATCTATACTTGGGAAATTTTTGGATCTATACTTGGGAAATTTTTGGATCTATACCTGGAAAATTTTTGGATCTATACTTGGGAAATTTTTGGATCTATACCTGGAAAATTTTTGGATCTATTCTTGGGAAATTTTTCGATCTATACTTGGGAAATTTTTCGATCTATACTTGGGAAATTTATGGATCTATACTTGGGAAGTTTTTGGATCTATACTTGGGAAATATTTGGATCTATACTAGGGAAATTTTTGGATCTATACTTGGGAAATTTTTGGATCTATACTTTTGAAATTTTTAATCTATACTTGGGAAATTTTTGGATCTATACTTGGGAAATTTTTGGATCTATACTTGGGAAATTTTTCGATCTATACTTGGGTAATTTTTCGATCTATACTTGGGAAATTTTTGGATCTATACTTGGGAAATTTTTGGATCTATACTTGGGAAATTTTTGGATCTATACCTGGAACATTTTTGGATCTATACTTGGGAAATTTTTGTATCTATACTTGGGAAATTTTTGGATCTATACTTGGGAAGTTTTTCGATCTATACTTGGGAAATTTTTCGATCTATACGTGGAAAATTTTTGCATCTATACTTGGGAAATTTTTGGATCTATACTTGGGAAATTTTTGGATCTATACTTGGGAAATTTTTCGATCTATACTTGGGAAATTTTTGGATCTATACTTGGAAAATTTGTGGATCTCTACTAGGAAAATTTGTGGTTCTCTATTGGAAAATTTGTGGATCTGTACTTGGAAAATTTGTAAATCTATACTTGGAAAATTTGTATACCTATACTTGGAAAATTTGTAAATCTATACTTGGAAAATTTGTAAATCTATGCTTGGAAAATTTGTAAATCTATACTTGGAAAATTTGTAAATCTATACTTGTAAAATTTGTAAATCTATACTTGGAGAAATTGTAAATCTATACTTGGAAAATTTGTGAATCTATACACGGAAAATTTGTAAATCTATACTTGGAAAATTTGTAAATCTATACTTGGAAAATTTGTAAATCCATACTTGGAAAATTTGTAAATCTATACTTGTAAAATTTGTAACTCTAGACTTGGAAAATTTGTAAATCTATAGTTGGAAAATTTGTAAATCTATGCTTGGAAAATTTGTAAATCTATACTTGGAATATTTGTAAATCTATACTTGTAAAATTTGTAAATCTATACTTGTAAAATTTGTGGATCTATACTTGTAAAATTTGTGGATCTATACTTGGAAAATTTGTGGATCTATACTTGGAAAATTTGTGGATCTCTACTTGGAAAATTTGTGGATCTGAACTTGGAAAATTTGTGGATCTATACTTGGAAAATTTGTGGATCTATACTTGGAAAATTAGTGGATCTATACTTGGAAAATTTGTAAATCTATACTTGGAAAATTTGTGAATCTATACACGGAAAATTTGTAAATCTATACTTGGAAAATTTGTAAATCTATACTTGGAAAATTTGTAAATCTATACTTGGAAAATTTGTAAATCTATACTTGGAAAATTTGTATACCTATACTTGGAAAATTTGTAAATCTATACTTGGAAAAATTGTAAATCTATACTTGGAAAATTTGTGAATCTATACACGGAAAATTTGTAAATCTATACTTGGAAAATTTGTAAATCTATACTTGGAAAATTTGTAAATCTATACTTGGAAAATTTGTAAATCTATACTTGGAAAATTTGTAAATCTATACTTGGAAAATTTGTAAATCTATACTTGGAAAATTTGTAAATCTATGCTTGGAAAATTTGTAAATCTATACTTGGAAAATTTGTAAATCTATACTTGTAAAATTTGTAAATCTATACTTGTAAAATTTGTAAATCTATACTTGGAAAATTTGTAAATCTATACTTGGAAAATTTGTAAATCTATACTTGGAAAAATTGTGAAACTATACTTGGAAAATTTGTGGATCTATACTTGGAAAATTTGTGGATCTATACTTGGAAAATTTGTGGATCTCTATGGGAAAATTTGCGGATCTGTACTTGGAAAATTTGTGGATCTGAACTTGGAAAATATGTGAATCTATACTTGGAAAATTTGTGGATCTATACTTGGAAAATTAGTGGATCTATCTTGGAAAATTTGTGGATCTATACTTGGAAAATTTGTAAATCTATACTTGGAAAATTTGTAAACCTATACTTGGAAAATTTGTAAATCTATACTTGGAAAATTTGTAAATCTATACTTGTAAAATTTGTAAATCTATACTTGGAAAAATTGTAAATCTATACTTGGAAAATTTGTGAATCTATACACGGAAAATTTGTAAATCTATACTTGGAAAATTTGTAAATCTATACTTGGAAAATTTGTAAATCTATACTTGTAAAATTTGTAAATCTATACTTGGAAAAATTGTGAATCTATACTTGGAAATTTTTTAATCTATACTTGCAAAATTTGTGGATCTATACTTGGAAAATTTGTGGATCTCTATGGGAAAATTTGCGGATCTCTACTTGGAAAATTTGTGGATCTGAACTTGGAAAATTTTTGGATCTTTACTTGGAAAATTTGTGGATCTATACTTGGAAAATTAGTGGATCTATACTTGGAAAATTTGTGGATCTATACTTGGAAAATTTGTAAATCTATACTTGGACAATTTGTAAATCTATATTTGGAAAATTTGTAAATCTATACTTGGAAAAATTGTGAATCTATACTTGGAAATTTTTTAATCTATACTTGGAAAATTTGTGGATCTATACTTGGAAAATTTGTAAATCTATACTTGGAAAATTTATAAATCTATACTTGTAAAATTTGTAAATCTATACTTGTAAAATTTGTAAATCTATACTTGGAAAAATTGTGAATCTATACTTGGAAATTTTTTAATCTATACTTGGAAAATTTGTGGATCTATACTAGGAAAATTTGTGGATCTCTATGGGAAAATTTGCGGATCTGTACTTGGAAAATTTGTGGATCTGAACTTGGAAAATTTGTGGATATTTACTTGGAAAATTTGTGGATCTATACTTGGAAAATTAGTGGATCTATACTTGGAAAATTTGTGGATCTATACTTGGAAAATTTGTAAATCTATACTTGGAAAATTTGTAAATCTATACTTGGAAAATTTGTAAATCTATACTTGGAAAATTTGTAAATCTATACTTGGAAAAATTGTAAATCTATACTTGGAAAATTTGTGAATCTATACACGGAAAATTTGTAAATCTATACTTGGAAAATTTGTAAATCTATACTTGGAAAATTTGTAAATCTATACTTGGAAAATTTGTAAATCTATACTTGGAAAATTTGTATACCTATACTTGGAAAATTTGTAAATCTATACTTGGAAAAATTGTAAATCTATACTTGGAAAATTTGTGAATCTATACACGGAAAATTTGTAAATCTATACTTGGAAAATTTGTAAATCTATACTTGGAAAATTTGTAAATCTATACTTGGAAAATTTGTAAATCTATACTTGGAAAATTTGTAAATCTATACTTGGAAAATTTGTAAATCTATACTTGGAAAATTTGTAAATCTATGCTTGGAAAATTTGTAAATCTATACTTGGAAAATTTGTAAATCTATACTTGTAAAATTTGTAAATCTATACTTGTAAAATTTGTAAATCTATACTTGGAAAATTTGTAAATCTATACTTGTAAAATTTGTAAATCTATACTTGGAAAAATTGTGAATCTATACTTGGAAAATTTGTGGATCTATACTTGGAAAATTTGTGGATCTATACTTGGAAAATTTGTGGATCTCTATGGGAAAATTTGCGGATCTGTACTTGGAAAATTTGTGGATCTGAACTTGGAAAATATGTGAATCTATACTTGGAAAATTTGTGGATCTATACTTGGAAAATTAGTGGATCTATCTTGGAAAATTTGTGGATCTATACTTGGAAAATTTGTAAATCTATACTTGGAAAATTTGTAAACCTATACTTGGAAAATTTGTAAATCTATACTTGGAAAATTTGTAAATCTATACTTGTAAAATTTGTAAATCTATACTTGGAAAAATTGTAAATCTATACTTGGAAAATTTGTGAATCTATACACGGAAAATTTGTAAATCTATACTTGGAAAATTTGTAAATCTATACTTGGAAAATTTGTAAATCTATACTTGTAAAATTTGTAAATCTATACTTGGAAAAATTGTGAATCTATACTTGGAAATTTTTTAATCTATACTTGGAAAATTTGTGGATCTGTACTTGGAAAATTTGTGGATCTCTATGGGAAAATTTGCGGATCTCTACTTGGAAAATTTGTGGATCTGAACTTGGAAAATTTTTGGATCTTTACTTGGAAAATTTGTGGATCTATACTTGGAAAATTAGTGGATCTATACTTGGAAAATTTGTGGATCTATACTTGGAAAATTTGTAAATCTATACTTGGACAATTTGTAAATCTATACTTGGAAAATTTGTAAATCTATACTTGGAAAAATTGTGAATCTATACTTGGAAATTTTTTAATCTATACTTGGAAAATTTGTGGATCTATACTTGGAAAATTTGTAAATCTATACTTGGAAAATTTATAAATCTATACTTGTAAAATTTGTAAATCTATACTTGTAAAATTTGTAAATCTATACTTGGAAAAATTGTGAATCTATACTTGGAAATTTTTTAATCTATACTTGGAAAATTTGTGGATCTATACTAGGAAAATTTGTGGATCTCTATGGGAAAATTTGCGGATCTGTACTTGGAAAATTTGTGGATCTGAACTTGGAAAATTTGTGGATATTTACTTGGAAAATTTGTGGATCTATACTTGGAAAATTAGTGGATCTATACTTGGAAAATTTGTGGATCTATACTTGGAAAATTTGTAAATCTATACTTGGAAAATTTGTAAATCTATACTTGGAAAATTTGTAAATCTATACTTGGAAAATTTGTAAATCTATACTTGTAAAATTTGTAAATCTATACTTGGAAAAATTGTAAATCTATACTTGGAAAAATTGTGAATCTATACTTGGAAATTTTTTTTTCTATACTTGGAAAATTTGTGGATCTATACTTGGAAAATTTGTGGATCTCTATGGGAAAATTTGCGGATCTGTACTTGGAAAATTTGTGGATCTGAACTTGGAAAATTTGTGGATCTTTACTTGGAAAATTTGTGGATCTATACTTGGAAAATTAGTGGATCTATACTTGGAAAATTTGTGGATCTATACTTGGAAAATTTGTAAATCTATACTTGGAAAATTTGTAAATCTATACTTGGAAAATTTGTAAATCTATACTTGGAAAATTTGTAAATCTATACTTAGAAAATTTGTAAATCTATACTTGGAAAATTTGTAAATCTATACTTGGAAAATTTTTAATCTTTACTTGGAAAATTTGTGGATCTATACTTGAAAAATTTGTGGATCTCTACTAGGAAAATTTGTGGATCTCTATTGGAAAATTTGTGGATCTGTACTTGGAAAATTTGTGGATCTGAACTTGGAAAATTTGTTAAACTATACTTGGAAAATTTGTAAATCTATACTTGGAAAATTTGTGGATCTCTATTGGAAAATTTGTGGATCTGTACTTGGAAAATTTGTGGATCTGAACTTGGAAAATTTGTAAATCTATTCTTGGAAAAATTTTTAATCTATAGTTGGAAAATTTGTAAATCTATACTTGAAAAATTTGTAAATCTATACTTGGAAAATTTGTATATCCATACTTGGAAAATTTGAAAATCTATACTTGGAAAATTTGTAAATCTATACTTGGAAAATTTGTGGATCTATACTTGGAAAATTTGTGGATCTATACTTGGAAAATTTGTGGATCTATACTTGGAAAATTTGTGGATCTATACTTGGAAAATTTGTAAATCTATACTGGAAAATTTGTAAATCTATACTTGGAAAAATTTTGAACTTATACTTGGAAATTTTTTAATCTATACTTGGAAAATTTGTGGATCTATACTTGGAAAATTTGTGGATCTCTATGGGAAAATTTGCGGATCTGTACTTGGAAAATTTGTGGATCTGAACTTGGAAAATTTGTGGATCTATACTTGGAAAATTTGTGGATCTAATCTTGGAAAATTAGTGGATCTATACTTGGAAAATTTGTGGATCTATACTTGGAAAATTTGTAAATCTATACTTGGAAAATTTGTAAATCTATACTTGGAAAATTTGTAAATCTATACTTGGAAAATTTGTAAATCTATACTTGTAAAATTTGTAAATCTATACTTGGAAAAATTGTAAATCTATACTTGGAAAATTTGTGAATCTATACACGGAAAATTTGTAAATCTATACTTGGAAAATTTGTAAATCTATACTTGGAAAATTTGTAAATCTATAGTTGGAAAATTTGTAAATCTATACTTGGAAAATTTGTAAATCTATACTTGGAAAATTTTTAATTTATACTTGGAAAATTTGTGGATCTATACTTGGAAAATTTGTGGATCTCTACTTGGAAAATTTGTGGATCTCTATTGGAAAATTTGTGGATCTGTACTTGGAAAATTTGTAAATCTATACTTGGAAAATTTGTGAATCTATACACGGAAAATTTGTAAATCTATACTTGGAAAATTTGTAAATCTATACTTGGAAAATTTGTAAATCTATACTTGGAAAATTTGTAAATCTATACTTGGAAAATTTGTAAATCTATACTTGGAAAATTTTTAATCTATACTTGGAAAATTTGTGGATCTATACTTAGAAAATTTGTGGATCTCTACTTGGAAAATTTGTGGATCTCTATTGGAAAATTTGTGGATCTGTACTTGGAAAATTTGTGGATCTGAACTTGGAAAATTTGTAAATCTATTCTTGGAAAAATTTTTAATCTATACTTGGAAATTTTGTAAATCTATACTTGTAAAATTTGTAAATCTATACTTGGAAAAATTGTGAATCTATACTTGGAAATTTTTTAATCTATACTTGGAAAATTTGTGGATCTATACTAGGAAAATTTGTGGATCTCTATGGGAAAATTTGCGGATCTGTACTTGGAAAATTTGTGGATCTGAACTTGGAAAATTTGTGGATCTTTACTTGGAAAATTTGTGGATCTATACTTGGAAAATTAGTGGATCTATACTTGGAAAATTTGTGGATCTATACTTGGAAAATTTGTAAATCTATACTTGGAAAATTTGTAAATCTATACTTGGAAAATTTGTAAATCTATACTTGGAAAATTTGTAAATCTATACTTGGAAAAATTGTAAATCTATACTTGGAAAAATTGTGAATCTATACTTGGAAATTTTTTAATCTATACTTGGAAAATTTGTGGATCTATACTTGGAAAATTTGTGGATCTCTATGGGAAAATTTGCGGATCTGTACTTGGAAAATTTGTGGATCTGAACTTGGAAAATTTGTGGATCTTTACTTGGAAAATTTGTGGATCTATACTTGGAAAATTAGTGGATCTATACTTGGAAAATTTGTGGATCTCTATTGGAAAATTTGTGGATCTGTACTTGGAAAATTTGTGGATCTGAACTTGGAAAATTTGTAATTCTATTCTTGGAAAAATTTTTAATCTATACTTGGAAAATTTGTAAAACTATACTTGAAAAATTTGTAAATCTATACTTGGAAAATTTGTATATCCATACTTGGAAAATTTGAAAATCTATACTTGGAAAATTTGTAAATCTATACTTGGAAAATTTGTGGATCTATACTTGGAAAATTTGTGGATCTATACTTGGAAAATTTGTGGATCTATACTTGGAAAATTTGTGGATCTATACTTGGAAAATTTGTAAATCTATACTGGAAAATTTGTAAATCTATACTTGGAAAAATTGTGAACCTATACTTGGAAATTTTTTAATCTATACTTGGAAAATTTGTGGATCTATACTTGGAAAATTTGTGGATCTCTATGGGAAAATTTGCGGATCTGTACTTGGAAAATTTGTGGATCTGAACTTGGAAAATTTGTGGATCTATACTTGGAAAATTTGTGGATCTAATCTTGGAAAATTTGTGGATCTATACTAGGAAAATTTGTGGATCTCTATGGGAAAATTTGCGGATCTGTACTTGGAAAATTTGTGGATCTGAACTTGGAAAATTTGTGGATATTTACTTGGAAAATTTGTGGATCTATACTTGGAAAATTAGTGGATCTATACTTGGAAAATTTGTGGATCTATACTTGGAAAATTTGTAAATCTATACTTGGAAAATTTGTAAATCTATACTTGGAAAATTTGTAAATCTATACTTGGAAAATTTGTAAATCTATACTTGGAAAAATTGTAAATCTATACTTGGAAAATTTGTGAATCTATACACGGAAAATTTGTAAATCTATACTTGGAAAATTTGTAAATCTATACTTGGAAAATTTGTAAATCTATACTTGGAAAATTTGTAAATCTATACTTGGAAAATTTGTATACCTATACTTGGAAAATTTGTAAATCTATACTTGGAAAAATTGTAAATCTATACTTGGAAAATTTGTGAATCTATACACGGAAAATTTGTAAATCTATACTTGGAAAATTTGTAAATCTATACTTGGAAAATTTGTAAATCTATACTTGGAAAATTTGTAAATCTATACTTGGAAAATTTTTAATCTATACTTGGAAAATTTTTAATCTATACTTGGAAAATTTGTGGATCTATACTTGGAAAATTTGTGGATCTCTACTTGGAAAATTTGTGGATCTCTATTGGAAAATTTGTGGATCTGTACTTGGAAAATTTGTAAATCTATACTTGGAAAATTTGTGAATCTATACACGGAAAATTTGTAAATCTATACTTGGAAAATTTGTAAATCTATACTTGGAAAATTTGTAAATCTATACTTGGAAAATTTGTAAATCTATACTTGGAAAATTTGTAAATCTATACTTGGAAAATTTTTAATCTATACTTGGAAAATTTGTGGATCTATACTTAGAAAATTTGTGGATCTCTACTTGGAAAATTTGTGGATCTCTATTGGAAAATTTGTGGATCTGTACTTGGAAAATTTGTGGATCTGAACTTGGAAAATTTGTAAATCTATTCTTGGAAAAATTTTTAATCTATACTTGGAAAATTTGTAAATCTATACTTGAAAAATTTGTAAATCTATACTTGGAAAATTTGTAAATCTATACTTGGAAAATTTGAAAATCTATACTTGGAAAATTTGTAAATCTATACTTGGAAAATTTTTGGATCTATACTTGGAAAATTTGTGGATCTATACTTGGAAAATTTGTGGATCTTTACTTGGAAAATTTGTAAATCTATACTTGGAAAAATTGTGAACCTATACTTGGAAATTTTTTAATCTATACTTGGAAAATTTGTGGATCTATACTTGGAAAATTTGTGGATCTCTATGGGAAAATTTGCGGATCTGTACTTGGAAAATTTGTGGATCTGAACTTGGAAAATTTGTGGATCTATACTTGGAAAATTTGTGGATCTAATCTTGGAAAATTAGTGGATCTATACTTGGAAAATTTGTGGATCTATACTTGGAAAATTTGTAAATCTATACTTGGAAAATTTGTAAATCTATACTTGGAAAATTTGTAAATCTATACTTGGAAAATTTGTAAATCTATACTTGGAAAATTTGTAAATCTATACTTGGAAAAATTGTAAATCTATACTTGGAAAATTTGTGAATCTATACACGGAAAATTTGTAAATCTATACTTGGAAAATTTGTAAATCTATACTTGGAAAATTTGTAAATCTATACTTGGAAAATTTGTAAATCTATACTTGGAAAATTTGTAAATCTATACTTGGAAAATTTTTAATCTATACTTGGAAAATTTGTGGATCTATACTTGGAAAATTTGTGGATCTCTACTTGGAAAATTTGTGGATCTCTATTGGAAAATTTGTGGATCTTTACTTGGAAAATTTGTAAATCTATACTTGGAAAATTTGTATACCTATACTTGGAAAATTTGTAAATCTATACTTGGAAAATTTGTAAATCTATGCTTGGAAAATTTGTAAATCTATACTTGGAAAATTTTTAAATCTATACTTGGAAAATTTGTAAATCTATACTTGGAAAAATTGTAAATCTATACTTGGAAAATTTGTAAATCTATACTTGGAAAAATTGTGAATCTATACTTGGAAATTTTTTAATCTATACTTGGAAAATTTGTGGATCTATACTTGGAAAATTTGTGGATCTCTATGGGAAAATTTGCGGATCTGTACTTGGAAAATTTGTGGATCTGAACTTGGAAAATTTGTAAATCTATACTTGGAAAATTTGTATACCTATACTTGGAAAATTTGTAAATCTATACTTGGAAAATTTGTAAATCTATGCTTGGAAAATTTGTAAATCTATACTTAGAAAATTTGTAAATCTATACTTGGAAAATTTGTAAATCTATACTTGGAAAAATTGTAAATCTATACACGGAAAATTTGTAAATCTATACTTGGAAAATTTGTAAATCTATACTTGGAAAATTTGTAAATCTATACTTGGAAAATTTGTAAATCTATACTTGGAAAATTTGTAAATCTATACTTGGAAAATTTGTAAATCAATACTTGGAAAATTTGTAAATCTATGCTTGGAAAATTTGTAAATCTATACTTGGAAAATTTGTAAATCTATACTTGTAAAATTTGTAAATCTATACTTGTAAAATTTGTGGATCTATACTTGGAAAATTTGTGGATCTATACTTGGAAAATTTGTGGATCTATACTTGGAAAATTTGTGGATCTCTACTTGGAAAATTTGTGGATCTCTATTGGAAAAATTGTGGATCTGTACTTGGAAAATTTGTGGATCTGTACTTGGAAAATTTGTGGATCTGAACTTGGAAAATTTGTAAATCTATACTTGGAAAATTTGTATACCTATACTTGGAAAATTTGTAAATCTATACTTGGAAAATTTGTAAATCTATGCTTGGAAAATTTGTAAATCTATACTTGGAAAATTTGTAAATCTATACTTGGAAAATTTGTAAATCTATACTTGGAAAAATTGTAAATCTATACACGGAAAATTTGTAAATCTATACTTGGAAAATTTGTAAATCTATACTTGGAAAATTTGTAAATCTATACTTGGAAAATTTGTAAATCTATACTTGGAAAATTTGTAAATCTATACTTGGAAAATTTGTAAATCTATACTTGGAAAATTTGTAAATCTATGCTTGGAAAATTTGTAAATCTATACTTGGAAAATTTGTAAATCTATACTTGTAAAATTTGTAAATCTATACTTGTAAAATTTGTGGATCTATACTTGGAAAATTTGTGGATCTATACTTGGAAAATTTGTGGATCTATACTTGGAAAATTTGTGGATCTCTACTTGGAAAATTTGTGGATCTCTATTGGAAAAATTGTGGATCTGTACTTGGAAAATTTGTGGATCTGTACTTGGAAAATTTGTGGATCTGAACTTGGAAAATTTGTAAATCTATACTTGGAAATTTTGTAAATCTATACTTGGAAAATTTGTAAATCTATACTTGGAAAATTTGTTAATTTATACTTGGAAAATTTGTAAATCTATACTTGGAAAATTTGTAAATCTTTACTTGGAAATTTTTTAATCTATAATTGGAAAATTTGTGGATCTATACTTGGAAAATTTGTGGATCTCTATGGGAAAATTTGCGGATCTGTACTTGGAAAATTTGTGGATCTGAACTTGGAAAATTTGTGGATCTATACTTGGAAAATTTGTGGATCTCTATTGGAAAATTTGTGGATCTGTACTTGGAAAATTTGTAAATCTATACTTGGAAAATTTGTGAATATATACACGGAAAATTTGTAAATCTATACTTGGAAAATTTGTAAATCTATACTTGGAAAATTTGTAAATCTATACTTGGAAAATTTGTAAATCTATACTTGGAAAATTTGTAAATCTATACTTGGAAAATTTTTAATCTATACTTGGAAAATTTGTGGATCTATACTTAGAAAATTTGTGGATCTCTACTTGGAAAATTTGTGGATCTCTATTGGAAAATTTGTGGATCTGTACTTGGAAAATTTGTGGATCTGAACTTGGAAAATTTGTAAATCTATTCTTGGAAAAATTTTTAATCTATACTTGGAAAATTTGTAAATCTATACTTGAAAAATTTGTAAATCTATACTTGGAAAATTTGTAAATCTATACTTGGAAAATTTGAAAATCTATACTTGGAAAATTTGTAAATCTATACTTGGAAAATTTTTGGATCTATACTTGGAAAATTTGTGGATCTATACTTGGAAAATTTGTGGATCTTTACTTGGAAAATTTGTAAATCTATACTTGGAAAAATTGTGAACCTATACTTGGAAATTTTTTAATCTATACTTGGAAAATTTGTGGATCTCTACTTGGAAAATTTGTGGATCTCTATTGGAAAATTTGTGGATCTGTACTTGGAAAATTTGTAAATCTATACTTGGAAAATTTGTGAATCTATACACGGAAAATTTGTAAATCTATACTTGGAAAATTTGTAAATCTATACTTGGAAAATTTGTAAATCTATACTTGGAAAATTTGTAAATCTATACTTGGAAAATTTGTAAATCTATACTTGGAAAATTTTTAATCTATACTTGGAAAATTTGTGGATCTATACTTAGAAAATTTGTGGATCTCTACTTGGAAAATTTGTGGATCTCTATTGGAAAATTTGTGGATCTGTACTTGGAAAATTTGTGGATCTGAACTTGGAAAATTTGTAAATCTATTCTTGGAAAAATTTTTAATCTATACTTGGAAAATTTGTAAATCTATACTTGAAAAATTTGTAAATCTATACTTGGAAAATTTGTAAATCTATACTTGGAAAATTTGAAAATCTATACTTGGAAAATTTGTAAATCTATACTTGGAAAATTTTTGGATCTATACTTGGAAAATTTGTGGATCTATACTTGGAAAATTTGTGGATCTTTACTTGGAAAATTTGTAAATCTATACTTGGAAAAATTGTGAACCTATACTTGGAAATTTTTTAATCTATACTTGGAAAATTTGTGGATCTATACTTAGAAAATTTGTGGATCTCTACTTGGAAAATTTGTGGATCTCTATTGGAAAATTTGTGGATCTGTACTTGGAAAATTTGTGGATCTGAACTTGGAAAATTTGTAAATCTATTCTTGGAAAAATTTTTAATCTATACTTGGAAAATTTGTAAATCTATACTTGAAAAATTTGTAAATCTATACTTGGAAAATTTGTAAATCTATACTTGGAAAATTTGAAAATCTATACTTGGAAAATTTGTAAATCTATACTTGGAAAATTTTTGGGTCTATACTTGGAAAATTTGTGGATCTATACTTGGAAAATTTGTGGATCTTTACTTGGAAAATTTGTAAATCTATACTTGGAAAAATTGTGAACCTATACTTGGAAATTTTTTAATCTATACTTGGAAAATTTGTGGATCTCTACTTGGAAAATTTGTGGATCTCTATTGGAAAATTTGTGGATCTGTACTTGGAAAATTTGTAAATCTATACTTGGAAAATTTGTGAATCTATACACGGAAAATTTGTAAATCTATACTTGGAAAATTTGTAAATCTATACTTGGAAAATTTGTAAATCTATACTTGGAAAATTTGTAAATCTATACTTGGAAAATTTGTAAATCTATACTTGGAAAATTTTTAATCTATACTTGGAAAATTTGTGGATCTATACTTAGAAAATTTGTGGATCTCTACTTGGAAAATTTGTGGATCTCTATTGGAAAATTTGTGGATCTGTACTTGGAAAATTTGTGGATCTGAACTTGGAAAATTTGTAAATCTATTCTTGGAAAAATTTTTAATCTATACTTGGAAAATTTGTAAATCTATACTTGAAAAATTTGTAAATCTATACTTGGAAAATTTGTAAATCTATACTTGGAAAATTTGAAAATCTATACTTGGAAAATTTGTAAATCTATACTTGGAAAATTTTTGGATCTATTCTTGGAAAATTTGTGGATCTATACTTGGAAAATTTGTGGATCTTTACTTGGAAAATTTGTAAATCTATACTTGGAAAAATTGTGAACCTATACTTGGAAATTTTTTAATCTATACTTGGAAAATTTGTGGATCTATACTTGGAAAATTTGTGGATCTCTATGGGAAAATTTGCGGATCTGTACTTGGAAAATTTGTGGATCTGAACTTGGAAAATTTGTGGATCTATACTTGGAAAATTTGTGGATCTAATCTTGGAAAATTAGTGGATCTATACTTGGAAAATTTGTGGATCTATACTTGGAAAATTTGTAAATCTATACTTGGAAAATTTGTAAATCTATACTTGGAAAATTTGTAAATCTATACTTGGAAAATTTGTAAATCTATACTTGTAAAATTTGTAAATCTATACTTGGAAAAATTGTAAATCTATACTTGGAAAATTTGTGAATCTATACACGGAAAATTTGTAAATCTATACTTGGAAAATTTGTAAATCTATACTTGGAAAATTTGTAAATCTATACTTGGAAAATTTGTAAATCTATACTTGGAAAATTTGTAAATCTATACTTGGAAAATTTTTAATCTATACTTGGAAAATTTGTGGATCTATACTTGGAAAATTTGTGGATCTCTACTTGGAAAATTTGTGGATCTCTATTGGAAAATTTGTGGATCTGTACTTGGAAAATTTGTAAATCTATACTTGGAAAATTTGTATACCTATACTTGGAAAATTTGTAAATCTATACTTGGAAAATTTGTAAATCTATGCTTGGAAAATTTGTAAATCTCTACTTGGAAAATTTTTAAATCTATACTTGGAAAATTTGTAAATCTATACTTGGAAAAATTGTAAATCTATACTTGGAAAATTTGTAAATCTATACTTGGAAAAATTGTGAATCTATACTTGGAAATTTTTTAATCTATACTTGGAAAATTTGTGGATCTATACTTGGAAAATTTGTGGATCTCTATGGGAAAATTTGTGGATCTGTACTTGGAAAATTTGTGGATCTGAACTTGGAAAATTTGTAAATCTATACTTGGAAAATTTGTATACCTATACTTGGAAAATTTGTAAATCTATACTTGGAAAATTTGTAAATCTATGCTTGGAAAATTTGTAAATCTATACTTGGAAAATTTGTAAATCTATACTTGGAAAATTTGTAAATCTATACTTGGAAAAATTGTAAATCTATACACGGAAAATTTGTAAATCTATACTTGGAAAATTTGTAAATCTATACTTGGAAAATTTGTAAATCTATACTTGGAAAATTTGTAAATCTATACTTGGAAAATTTGTAAATCTATACTTGGAAAATTTGTAAATCTATACTTGGAAAATTTGTAAATCTATGCTTGGAAAATTTGTAAATCTATACTTGGAAAATTTGTAAATCTATACTTGTAAAATTTGTAAATCTATACTTGTAAAATTTGTGGATCTATACTTGGAAAATTTGTGGATCTATACTTGGAAAATTTGTGGATCTATACTTGGAAAATTTGTGGATCTCTACTTGGAAAATTTGTGGATCTCTATTGGAAAAATTGTGGATCTGTACTTGGAAAATTTGTGGATCTGTACTTGGAAAATTTGTGGATCTGAACTTGGAAAATTTGTAAATCTATACTTGGAAAATTTGTATACCTATACTTGGAAAATTTGTAAATCTATACTTGGAAAATTTGTAAATCTATGCTTGGAAAATTTGTAAATCTATACTTGGAAAATTTGTAAATCTATACTTGGAAAATTTGTAAATCTATACTTGGAAAAATTGTAAATCTATACACGGAAAATTTGTAAATCTATACTTGGAAAATTTGTAAATCTATACTTGGAAAATTTGTAAATCTATACTTGGAAAATTTGTAAATCTATACTTGGAAAATTTGTAAATCTATACTTGGAAAATTTGTAAATCTATACTTGGAAAATTTGTAAATCTATGCTTGGAAAATTTGTAAATCTATACTTGGAAAATTTGTAAATCTATGCTTGTAAAATTTGTAAATCTATACTTGTAAAATTTGTGGATCTATACTTGGAAAATTTGTGTATCTATACTTGGAAAATTTGTGGATCTATACTTGGAAAATTTGTGGATCTCTACTTGGAAAATTTGTGGATCTCTATTGGAAAAATTGTGGATCTGTACTTGGAAAATTTGTGGATCTGTACTTGGAAAATTTGTGGATCTGAACTTGGAAAATTTGTAAATCTATACTTGGAAATTTTGTAAATCTATACTTGGAAAATTTGAAAATCTATACTTGGAAAATTTGTTAATTTATACTTGGAAAATTTGTAAATCTATACTTGGAAAATTTGTAAATCTATACTTGGAAATTTTTTAATCTATAATTGGAAAATTTGTGGATCTATACTTGGAAAATTTGTGGATCTCTATGGGAAAATTTGCGGATCTGTACTTGGAAAATTTGTGGATCTGAACTTGGAAAATTTGTGGATCTATACTTGGAAAATTTGTGGATCTATACTTGGAAAATTAGTGGATCTATACTTGGAAAATTTGTGGATCTATTCTTGGAAAATTTGTAAATCTATACTTGGAAAATTTGTAAATCTATACTTGGGAAATTTTTGGATCTATACTTGGGAAATTTTTCGATCTATTCTTGGGAAATTTTTTTATCTATACTTGGGAAATTTTTCGATCTATACTTGGGAAATTTTTCGATCTATACTTGGGAAATTTTTCGATCTATACTTGGGAAATTTTTCGATCTATACTTGGGAAATTTTTGGATCTTTACTTGGGAAATTTTTGGATCTATACTTCGGAAATTTTTGGATCTATACTTGGGAAATTTTTGGATCTATACTTGGGAAATTTTTGGATCTATACTTGGGAAATTTTTCGTTCTATACTTGGGTAATTTTTCGATCTATACTTGGGAAATTTTTGGATCTATACTTGGGAAATTTTTGGATCTATACTTGGGAAATTTTTGGATCTATACCTGGATCATTTTTGGATCTATACTTGGGAAATTTTTGTATCTATACTTGGGAAATTTTTGGATCTATACTTGGGAAATTTTTCGATCTATACTTGGGAAATTTTTCGATCTATACGTGGAAAATTTTTGCATCTATACTTGGGAAATTTTTGGATCTTTACTTGGGAAATTTTTGGATCTTTACTTGGGAAATTTTTCGATCTATACTTGGGAAATTTTTGGATCTATACTTGGAAAATTTGTGGATCTCTACTAGGAAAATTTGTGGATCTCTATTGGAAAATTTGTGGATCTGTACTTGGAAAATTTGTAAATCTATACTTGGAAAATTTGTATACCTATACTTGGAAAATTTGTAAATCTATACTTGGAAAATTTGTAAATCTATGCTTGGAAAATTTGTAAATCTATACTTGTAAAATTTGTAAATCTATACTTGTAAAATTTGTAAATCTATACTTGGAGAAATTGTAAATCTATACTTGGAAAATTTGTGAATCTATACACGGAAAATTTGTAAATCTATACTTGGAAAATTTGTAAATCTATACTTGGAAAATTTGTAAATCTATACTTGGAAAATTTGTAAATCTATACTTGTAAAATTTGTAACTCTATACTTGGAAAATTTGTAAATCTATACTTGGAAAATTTGTAAATCTATGCTTGGAAAATTTGTAAATCTATGATTGGAATATTTTTAAATCTATACTTGTAAAATTTGTAAATCTATACTTGTAAAATTTGTGGATCTATACTTGGAAAATTTGTGGATCTATACTTGGAAAATTTGTGGATCTATACTTGGAAAATTTGTGGATCTCTACTTGGAAAATTTGTGGATCTGAACTTGGAAAATTTGTGGATCTATACTTGGAAAATTTGTGGATCTATACTTGGAAAATTAGTGGATCTATACTTGGAAAATTAGTGGATCTATACTTGGAAAATTTGTAAATCTATACTTGGAAAATTTGTAAATCTATACTTGGAAAATTTGTAAATCTATACTTGTAAAATTTGTAAATCTATACTTGGAAAAATTGTAAATCTATACTTGGAAAATTTGTGAATCTATACACGGAAAATTTGTAAATCTATACTTGGAAAATTTGAAGATCTATACTTGGAAAATTTGTAAATCTATACTTGGAAAATTTGTAAATCTATACTTGGAAAATTTGTATACCTATACTTGGAAAATTTGTAAATCTATACTTGGAAAAATTGTAAATCTATACTTGGAAAATTTGTGAATCTATACACGGAAAATTTGTAAATCTATACTTGGAAAATTTGTAAATCTATACTTGGAAAATTTGTAAATCTATACTTGTAAAATTTGTAAATCTATACTTGTAAAATTTGTAAATCTATACTTGGAAAATTTGTAAATCTATACTTGGAAAATTTGTAAATCTATGCTTGGAAAATTTGTAAATCTATACTTGGAAAATTTGTAAATCTATACTTGGAAAATTTGTAAATCTATACTTGGAAAATTTGTAAATCTATAATTGTAAAATTTGTAAATCTATACTTGGAAAAATTGTAAATCTATACTTGGAAATATTGTGAATCTATACTTGGAAAATTTGTAAATCTATACTTGTAAAATTTGTAAATCTATACTTGGAAAAATTGTAAATCTATACTTGGAAAATTTGTGAATCTATACACGGAAAATTTGTAAATCTATACTTGTAAAATTTGTAAATCTATACTTGGAAAATTTGTAAATCTATACTTGGAAAATTTGTGAATCTATACACGGAAAATTTGTAAATCTATACTTGGAAAATTTGTAAATCTATACTTGGAAAATTTGTAAATCTATGCTTGGAAAATTTGTAAATCTATACTTGGAAAATTTGTAAATCTATACTTGTAAAATTTGTAAATCTATACTTGTAAAATTTGTAAATCTATACTTGGAAAATTTGTAAATCTATACTTGGAAAATTTGTAAATCTATACTTGGAAAATTTGTAAATCTATACTTGTAAAATTAGTAAATCTATACTTGGAAAAATTGTAAATCTATACTTGGAAAATTTGTGAATCTATACACGGAAAATTTGTAAATCTATACTTGGAAAATTTGAAAATCTATACTTGGAAAATTTGTAAATCTATACTTGGAAAATTTGTAAATCTATACTTGGAAAATTTGTATACCTATACTTGGAAAATTTGTAAATCTATACTTGGAAAAATTGTAAATCTATACTTGGAAAATTTGTGAATCTATACACGGAAAATTTGTAAATCTATACTTGGAAAATTTGTAAATCTATACTTGGAAAATTTGTAAATCTATACTTGTAAAATTTGTAAATCTATACTTGTAAAATTTGTAAATCTATACTTGGAAAATTTGTAAATCTATACTTGGAAAATTTGTAAATCTATGCTTGGAAAATTTGTAAATCTATACTTGGAAAATTTGTAAATCTATACTTGGAAAATTTGTAAATCTATACTTGGAAAATTTGTAAATCTATAATTGTAAAATTTGTAAATCTATACTTGGAAAAATTGTAAATCTATACTTGGAAATATTGTGAATCTATACTTGGAAAATTTGTAAATCTATACTTGTAAAATTTGTAAATCTATACTTGGAAAAATTGTAAATCTATACTTGGAAAATTTGTGAATCTATACACGGAAAATTTGTAAATCTATACTTGTAAAATTTGTAAATCTATACTTGGAAAATTTGTAAATCTATACTTGGAAAATTTGTGAATCTATACACGGAAAATTTGTAAATCTATACTTGGAAAATTTGTAAATCTATACTTGGAAAATTTGTAAATCTATGCTTGGAAAATTTGTAAATCTATACTTGGAAAATTTGTAAATCTATACTTGTAAAATTTGTAAATCTATACTTGTAAAATTTGTAAATCTATACTTGGAAAATTTGTAAATCTATACTTGTAAAATTTGTAAATCTATACTTGGAAAAATTGTGAATCTATACTTGGAAATTTTTTAATCTATACTTGGAAAATTTGTGGATCTATACTTGGAAAATTTGTGGATCTCTATGGGAAAATTTGCGGATCTGTACTTGGAAAATTTGTGGATCTGAACTTGGGAAATTTGTGGATCTATACTTGGAAAATTTATGGATCTATACTTGGAAAATTAGTGGATCTATACTTGGAAAATTTGTGGATCTATACTTGGAAAATTTGTAAATCTATACTTGGAAAATTTGTAAATCTATACTTGGAAAATTTGTAAATCTATACTTGGAAAATTTGTAAATCTATAATTGTAAAATTTGTAAATCTATACTTGGAAAAATTGTAAATCTATACTTGGAAAAATTGTGAATCTACACTTGGAAATTTTTTAATCTATAATTGGAAAATTTGTGGATCTATACTTGGAAAATTTGTGGATCTATACTTGGAAAATTTGTGGATCTCTATGGGAAAATTTGCGGATCTGTACTTGGAAAATTTGTGGATCTGAACTTGGAAAATTTGTGGATCTATACTTGGAAAATTTGTGGATCTATACTTGGAAAATTAGTGGATCTAATCTTGGAAAATTTGTGGATCTATTCTTGGAAAATTTGTAAATCTATACTTGGAAAATTTTTAAATCTATACTTGTAAAATTTGTAAATCTATACTTGGAAAAATTGTAAATCTATACTTGGAAAATTTGTGAATCTATACACGGAAAATTTGTGAATCTATACACGGAAAATTTGTAAATCTATACTTGGAAAATTTGTAAATCTATACTTGGAAAATTTGTAAATCTATACTTGGAAAATTTGTAAATCTATACTTGTAAAATTTGTAACTCTATACTTGGAAAATTTGTAAATCTATACTTGGAAAATTTGTAAATCTATGCTTGGAAAATTTGTAAATCTATGATTGGAATATTTTTAAATCTATACTTGTAAAATTTGTAAATCTATACTTGTAAAATTTGTGGATCTATACTTGGAAAATTTGTGGATCTATACTTGGAAAATTTGTGGATCTATACTTGGAAAATTTGTGGATCTCTACTTGGAAAATTTGTGGATCTGAACTTGGAAAATTTGTAAATCTATACTTGGAAAATTTGTAAATCTATACTTGGAAAATTTGTAAATCTATACTGTAAAATTTGTAAATCTATACTTGGAAAAATTGTAAATCTATACTTGGAAAATTTGTGAATCTATACACGGAAAATTTGTAAATCTATACTTGGAAAATTTGAAAATCTATACTTGGAAAATTTGTAAATCTATACTTGGAAAATTTGTAAATCTATACTTGGAAAATTTGTATACCTATACTTGGAAAATTTGTAAATCTATACTTGGAAAAATTGTAAATCTATACTTGGAAAATTTGTGAATCTATACACGGAAAATTTGTAAATCTATACTTGGAAAATTTGTAAATCTATACTTGGAAAATTTGTAAATCTATACTTGGAAAATTTGTAAATCTATACTTGTAAAATTTGTAAATCTATACTTGGAAAATTTGTAAATCTATACTTGGAAAATTTGTAAATCTATGCTTGGAAAATTTGTAAATCTATACTTGGAAAATTTGTAAATCTATACTTGTAAAATTTGTAAATCTATACTTGTAAAATTTGTAAATCTATACTTGGAAAATTTGTAAATCTATACTTGGAAAAATTGTGAATCTATACTTGGAAAAATTGTGAATCTATACTTGGAAATTTTTTAATCTATACTTGGAAAATTTGTGGATCTATACTTGGAAAATTTGTGGATCTCTATGGGAAAATTTGCGGATCTGTACTTGGAAAATTTGTGGATCTGAACTTGGGAAATTTGTGGATCTATACTTGGAAAATTTGTGGATCTATACTTGGAAAATTAGTGGATCTATACTTGGAAAATTTGTGGATCTATACTTGGAAAATTTGTAAATCTATACTTGGAAAATTTGTAAATCTATACTTGGAAAATTTGTAAATCTATACTTGGAAAATTTGTAAATCTATAATTGTAAAATTTGTAAATCTATAATTGGAAAAATTGTAAATCTATACTTGGAAAAATTGTGAATCTATACTTGGAAAATTTGTAAATCTATACTTGTAAAATTTGTAAATCTATACTTGGAAAAATTGTAAATCTATACTTGGAAAATTTGTGAATCTATACACGGAAAATTTGTAAATCTATACTTGGAAAATTTGTAAATCTATACTTGGAAAATTTGTAAATCTATACTTGGAAAATTTGTGAATCTATACACGGAAAATTTGTAAATCTATACTTGGAAAATTTGTAAATCTATACTTGGAAAATTTGTAAATCTATGCTTGGAAAATTTGTAAATCTATACTTGGAAAATTTGTAAATCTATACTTGTAAAATTTGTAAATCTATACTTGTAAAATTTGTATATCTATACTTGGAAAATTTGTAAATCTATACTTGTAAAATTTGTAAATCTATACTTGGAAAAATTGTGAATCTATACTTGGAAATTTTTTAATCTATACTAGGAAAATTTGTGGATCTATACTTGGAAAATTTGTGGATCTCTATGGGAAAATTTGCGGATCTGTACTTGGAAAATTTGTGGATCTGAACTTGGGAAATTTGTGGATCTATACTTGGAAAATTTGTGGATCTATACTTGGAAAATTAGTGGATCTATACTTGGAAAATTTGTGGATCTATACTTGGAAAATTTGTAAATCTATACTTGGAAAATTTGTAAATCTATACTTGGAAAATTTGTAAATCTATACTTGGAAAATTTGTAAATCTATAATTGTAAAATTTGTAAATCTATACTTGGAAAAATTGTAAATCTATACTTGGAAAAATTGTGAAACTACACTTGGAAATTTTTTAATCTATAATTGGAAAATTTGTGGATCTATACTTGGAAAATTTGTGGATCTATACTTGGAAAATTTGTGGATCTCTATGGGAAAATTTGCGGATCTGTACTTGGAAAATTTTTGGATCTGAACTTGGAAAATTTGTGGATCTATACTTGGAAAATTTGTGGATCTATACTTGGAAAATTAGTGGATCTAATCTTGGAAAATTTGTGGATCTATACTTGGAAAATTTGTAAATCTATACTTGGAAAATTTGTAAACCTATACTTGGAAAATTTGTAAATCTATACTTGGAAAATTTGTAAATCTATACTTGTAAAATTTGTAAATCTATACTTGGAAAAATTGTAAATCTATACTTGGAAAATTTGTGAATCTATACACGGAAAATTTGTAAATCTATACTTGGAAAATTTGTAAATCTATACTTGGAAAATTTGTAAATCTATACTTGGAAAATTTGTAAATCTATACTTGGAAAATTTGTATACCTATACTTGGAAAATTTGTAAATCTATACTTGGAAAATTTGTAAATCTATACTTGTAAAATTTGTAAATCTATACTTGGAAAATTTGTAAATCTATACTTGGAAAATTTGTAAATCTATGCTTGGAAAATTTTTAAATCTATACTTGGAAAATTTGTAAATCTATACTTGTAAAATTTGTAAATCTATACTTGTAAAATTTGTAAATCTATACTTGTAAAATTTGTAAATCTATACTTGTAAAATTTGTAAATCTATACTTGGAAAAATTGTGAATCTATACTTGGAAATTTTTTAATCTATACTTGGAAAATTTGTGGATCTATACTTGGAAAATTTGTGGATCTCTATGGGAAAATTTGCGGATCTGTACTTGGAAAATTTGTGGATCTGAACTTGGGAAATTTGTGGATCTATACTTGGAAAATTTGTGGATCTATACTTGGAAAATTAGTGGATCTATACTTGGAAAATTTGTGGATCTATACTTGGAAAATTTGTAAATCTATACTTGGAAAATTTGTAAATCTATACTTGGAAAATTTGTAAATCTATACTTGGAAAATTTGTAAATCTATAATTGTAAAATTTGTAAATCTATACTTGGAAAAATTGTAAATCTACACTTGGAAAAATTGTGAATCTATACTTGGAAAATTTGTAAATCTATACTTGTAAAATTTGTAAATCTATACTTGGAAAAATTGTAAATCTATACTTGGAAAATTTGTGAATCTATACACGGAAAATTTGTAAATCTATACTTGGAAAATTTGTAAATCTATACTTGGAAAATTTGTAAATCTATACTTGGAAAATTTGTGAATCTATACACGAAAAATTTGTAAATCTATACTTGGAAAATTTGTAAATCTATACTTGGAAAATTTGTAAATCTATGCTTGGAAAATTTGTAAATCTATACTTGGAAAATTTGTAAATCTATACTTGTAAAATTTGTAAATCTATACTTGGAAAATTTGTAAATCTATACTTGTAAAATTTGTAAATCTATACTTGGAAAAATTGTGAATCTATACTTGGAAATTTTTTAATCTATACTTGGAAAATTTGTGGATCTATACTTGGAAAATTTGTGGATCTCTATGGGAAAATTTGCGGATCTGTACTTGGAAAATTGATGGATCTGAACTTGGGAAATTTGTGGATCTATACTTGGAAAATTTGTGGATCTATACTTGGAAAATTAGTGGATCTATACTTGGAAAATTTGTGGATCTATACTTGGAAAATTTGTAAATCTATACTTGGAAAATTTGTAAATCTATACTTGGAAAATTTGTAAATCTATACTTGGAAAATTTGTAAATCTATAATTGTAAAATTTGTAAATCTATACTTGGAAAAATTTTAAATCTATACTTGGAAAAATTGTGAATCTATACTTGGAAATTTTTTAATCTATAATTGGAAAATTTGTGGATCTATACTTGGAAAATTTGTGGATCTATACTTGGAAAATTTGTGGATCTCTATGGGAAAATTTGCGGATCTGTACTTGGAAAATTTGTGAATCTGAACTTGGAAAATTTGTGGATCTATACTTGGAAAATTTGTGGATCTATACTTGGAAAATTAGTGGATCTAATCTTGGAAAATTTGTGGATCTATACTTGGAAAATTTGTAAATCTATACTTGGAAAATTTGTAAACCTATACTTGGAAAATTTGTAAATCTATACTTGGAAAATTTGTAAATCTATACTTGTAAAATTTGTAAATCTATACTTGGAAAAATTGTAAATCTATACTTGGAAAATTTGTGAATCTATACACGGAAAATTTGTAAATCTATACTTGGAAAATTTGTAAATCTATACTTGGAAAATTTGTAAATCTATACTTGGAAAATTTGTAAATCTATACTTGGAAAATTTGTATACCTATACTTGGAAAATTTGTAAATCTATACTTGGAAAATTTGTGAATCTATACACGGAAAATTTGTAAATCTATACTTGGAAAATTTGTAAATCTATACTTGGAAAATTTGTAAATCTATGCTTGGAAAATTTGTAAATCTATACTTGTAAAATTTGTAAATCTATACTTGGAAAATTTGTAAATCTATTCTTGGAAAATTTGTAAATCTATGCTTGGAAAATTTGTAAATCTATACTTGGAAAATTTGTAAATCTATACTTGTAAAATTTGTAAATCTATACTTGTAAAATTTGTAAATCTATACTTGGAAAATTTGTAAATCTATACTTGTAAAATTTGTAAATCTATACTTGGAAAAATTGTGAATCTATACTTGGAAAATTTGTGGATCTCTATGGGAAAATTTGCGGATCTGTACTTGGAAAATTTGTGGATCTGAACTTGGGAAATTTGTGGATCTATACTTGGAAAATTTGTGGATCTATACTTGGAAAATTAGTGGATCTATACTTGGAAAATTTGTGGATCTATACTTGGAAAATTTGTAAATATATACTTGGAAAATTTGTAAATCTATACTTGGAAAATTTGTAAATCTATACTTGGAAAATTTGTAAATCTATAATTGTAAAATTTGTAAATCTATACTTGGAAAAATTGTAAATCTATACTTGGAAAAATTGTGAATCTATACTTGGAAATTTTTTAATCTATAATTGGAAAATTTGTGGATCTGAACTTGGAAAATTTGTGGATCTATACTTGGAAAATTTGTGGATCTCTATGGGAAAATTTGCGGATCTAATCTTGGAAAATTTGTAAATCTATACTTGGAAAATTTGTAAATCTATACTTGGAAAATTTGTAAATCTATAATTGTAAAATTTGTAAATCTATACTTGGAAAAATTGTAAATCTATACTTGGAAAAATTGTGAATCTATACTTGGAAATTTTTTAATCTATAATTGGAAAATTTGTGGATCTATACTTGGAAAATTTGTGGATCTATACTTGGAAAATTTGTGGATCTATACTTGGAAAATTTGTGGATCTCTATGGGAAAATTTGCGGATCTGTACTTGGAAAATTTGTGGATCTGAACTTGGAAAATTTGTGAATCTATACTTGGAAAATTTGTGGATCTATACTTGGAAAATTAGTGGATCTAATCTTGGAAAATTTGTGGATCTATACTTGGAAAATTTGTAAATCTATACTTGGAAAATTTGTAAACCTATACTTGGAAAATTTGTAATTCTATACTTGGAAAATTTGTAAATCTATACTTGGAAAAATTGTGAATCTATACGTGGAAATTTGTAAATCTATACTTGGAAAATTTGTAAATCTATACTTGGAAAATTTGTAAATCTATACTTGTAAAATTTGTAAATCTATACTTGGAAAATTTGTAAATCTATACTTGTAAAATTTGAAAATCTATACTTGGAAAAATTGTGAATCTATACTTGGAAATTTTTTAATCTATACTTGGAAAATTTGTGGATCTATACTTGGAAAATTTGTGGATCTCTATGGGAAAATTTGCGGATCTGTACTTGGAAAATTTGTGGATCTGAACTTGGAAAATTTTTGGATCTTTACTTGGAAAATTTGTGGATCTATACTTGGAAAATTAGTGGATCTATACTTGGAAAATTTGTGGATCTATACTTGGAAAATTTGTAAATCTATACTTGGAAAATTTGTAAATCTATACTTGGAAAATTTGTAAATCTATACTTGGAAAATTTGTGGATCTATACTTGGAAAATTTGTAAATCTATACTTGGAAAATTTGTAAATCTATACTTGGAAAATTTGTAAATCTATACTTGGAAAATTTGTGGTTCTATACTTGGAAAATTTGTGGATCTCTACTTGGAAAATTTGTGGATCTCTATTGGAAAATTTGTGGATCTGTACTTGGAAAATTTGTGGATCTGAACTTGGAAAATTTGTAAATCTATTCTTGGAAAATTTGTTAAACTATACTTGGAAAATTTGTAAATCTATACTTGGAAAATTTGTAAATCTATGCTTGGAAAATTTGTAAATCTATACTTGGAAAATTTGTAAATCTATACTTGGAAAATTTGTAAATCTATACTTGGAAAAATTGTAAATCTATACACGGAAAATTTGTAAATCTATACTTGGAAAATTTGTAAATCTATACTTGGAAAATTTGTAAATCTATACTTGGAAAATTTGTAAATCTATACTTGTAAAATTTGTAAATCTATACTTGGAAAATTTGTAAATCTATACTTGGAAAATTTGTAAATCTATGCTTGGAAAATTTGTAAATCTATACTTGTAAAATTTGTAAATCTATACTTGTAAAATTTGTAAATCTATACTTGTAAAATTTGTGGATCTATACTTGGAAAATTTGTGGATCTATACTTGGAAAATTTGTGGATCTATACTTGGAAAATTTGTGGATCTCTACTTGGAAAATTTGTGGATCTCTATTGGAAAATTTGTGGATCTGTACTTGGAAAATTTGTGGATCTGTACTTGGAAAATTTGTGGATCTGAACTTGGAAAATTTGTAAATCTATACTTGGAAATTTTGTAAATCTATACTTGGAAAATTTGTAAATCTATACTTGGAAAATTTGTAAATTTATACTTGGAAAATTTGTAAATCTATACTTGGAAAATTTGTAAATCTATACTTGGAAATTTTTTAATCTATAATTGGAAAATTTGTGGATCTATACTTGGAAAATTTGTGGATCTCTATGGGAAAATTTGCGGATCTGTACTTGGAAAATTTGTGGATCTGAACTTGGAAAATTTGTGGATCTATACTTGGAAAATTTGTGGATCTATACTTGGAAAATTAGTGGATCTATACTTGGAAAATTTGTGGATCTATACTTGGAAAATTTGTAAATCTATACACGGAAAATTTGTAAATCTATACTTGGAAAATTTGTAAATCTATACTTGGAAAATTTGTAAATCTATACTTGGAAAATTTGTAAATCTATACTTGTAAAATTTGTAAATCTATACTTGGAAAATTTGTAAATCTATACTTGGAAAATTTGTAAATCTATGCTTGGAAAATTTGTAAATCTATACTTGTAAAATTTGTAAATCTATACTTGTAAAATTTGTAAATCTATACTTGGAAAATTTGTGGATCTATACTTGGAAAATTTGTGGATCTATACTTGGAAAATTTGTGGATCTATACTTGGAAAATTTGTGGATCTCTACTTGGAAAATTTGTGGATCTCTATTGGAAAATTTGTGGATCTGTACTTGGAAAATTTGTGGATCTGTACTTGGAAAATTTGTGGATCTGAACTTGGAAAATTTGTAAATCTATACTTGGAAATTTTTAAATCTATACTTGGAAAATTTGTAAATCTATACTTGGAAAATTTGTAAATTTATACTTGGAAAATTTGTAAATCTATACTTGGAAAATTTGTAAATCTATACTTGGAAATTTTTTAATCTATAATTGGAAAATTTGTGGATCTATACTTGGAAAATTTGTGGATCTCTATGGGAAAATTTGCGGATCTGTACTTGGAAAATTTGTGGATCTGAACTTGGAAAATTTGTGGATCTATACTTGGAAAATTTGTGGATCTATACTTGGAAAATTAGTGGATCTATACTTGGAAAATTTGTGGATCTATACTTGGAAAATTTGTAAATCTATACTTGGAAAATTTGTAAATCTATAGTTGGAAAATTTGTAAATCTATACTTGTAAAATTTGTAAATCTATACTTGGAAAAATTGTAAATCTATACTTGGAAAATTTGTGAATCTATACACGGAAAATTTGTAAATCTATACTTGGAAAATTTGTAAATCTATACTTGGAAAATTTGTAAATCTATACTTGGAAAATTTGTAAATCTATACTTGGAAAATTTGTATACCTATACTTGGAAAATTTGTAAATCTATACTTGGAAAATTTGTAAATCTATGCTTGGAAAATTTGTAAATCTATACTTGGAAAATTTGTAAATTTATACTTGTAAAATTTGTAAATCTATACTTGGAAAAATTGTAAATCTATACTTGGAAAATTTGTGAATCTATACACGGAAAATTTGTAAATCTATACTTGGAAAATTTGTAAATCTATACTTGTAAAATTTGTAAATCTATACTTGGAAAATTTGTAAATCTATACTTGGAAAATTTGTAAATCTATGCTTGGAAAATCTGTAAATCTATACTTGGAAAATTTGTAAATCTATACTTGGAAAATTTGTAAATCTATACTTGTAAAATTTGTAAATCTATACTTGGAAAATTTGTAAATCTATACTTGTAAAATTTGTAAATCTATACTTGGAAATTTTTTAATCTATACTTGGAAAATTTGTGGATCTATACTTGGAAAATTTGTGGATCTCTATGGGAAAATTTGCGGATCTGTACTTGGAAAATTTGTGGATCTGAACTTGGAAAATTTGTGGATCTATACTTGGAAAATTTGTGGATCTATACTTGGAAAATTTGTGGATCTATACTTGGAAAATTTGTGGATCTATACTTGGAAAATTTGTAAATCTATACTTGGAAAATTTGTAAATCTATACTTGGAAAATTTGTAAATCTATACTTGGAAAATTTGTAAATCTATACTTGTAAAATTTGTAAATCTATACTTGGAAAAATTGTAAATCTATACTTGGAAAAATTGTGAATCTATACTTGGAAATTTTTTAATCTATAATTGGAAAATTTGTGGATCTATACTTGGAAAATTTGTGGATCTATACTTGGAAAATTTGTGGATCTCTATGGGAAAATTTGCGGATCTGTACTTGGAAAATTTGTGGATCTGAACTTGGAAAATTTGTGGATCTATACTTGGAAAATTTGTGGATCTATACTTGGAAAATTAGTGGATCTAATCTGGGAAAATTTGTGGATCTATTCTTGGAAAATTTGTAAATCTATACTTGGAAAATTTGTAAACCTATAATTGGAAAATTTGTAAATCTATACTTGGAAAATTTGTAAATATATACTTGTAAAATTTGTAAATCTATACTTGTAAAATTTGTAAATCTATACTTGGAAAAATTGTGAATCTATACTTGGAAATTTTTTAATCTATACTTGGAAAATTTGTGGATCTACACTTGGAAAATTTGTGGATCTCTATGGGAAAATTTGCGGATCTGTACTTGGAAAATTTGTGGATCTGAACTTGGAAAATTTGTGGATCTTTACTTGGAAAATTTGTGGATCTATACTTGGAAAATTAGTGGATCTATACTTGGAAAATTTGTGGATCTATACTTGGAAAATTTGTAAATCTATACTTGGAAAATTTGTAAATCTATACTTGGAAAATTTGTAAATCTATACTTGGAAAATTTGTAAATCTATACTTGTAAAATTTGTAAATCTATACTTGGAAAAATTGTAAATCTATACTTGGAAAAATTGTGAATCTATACTTGGAAATTTTTTAATCTATACTTGGAAAATTTGTGGATCTATACTTGGAAAATTTGTGGATCTCTATGGGAAAATTTGCGGATCTGTACTTGGAAAATTTGTGGATCTGAACTTGGAAAATTTGTGGATCTTTACTTGGAAAATTTGTGGATCTATACTTGGAAAATTAGTGGATCTATACTTGGAAAATTTGTGGATCTATACTTGGAAAATTTGTAAATCTATACTTGTAAAATTTGTAAATCTATACTTGGAAAATTTGTAAATCTATATTTGGAAAATTTGGAAATCTATACTTGTAAAATTTGTAAATCTATACTTGGAAAAATTGTAAATCTATACTTGGAAAATTTGTGAATCTATACACGGAAAATTTGTAAATCTATACTTGGAAAATTTGTAAATCTATACTTGGAAAATTTGTAAATCTATACTTGGAAAATTTGTAAATCTATACTTGGAAAATTTGTAAATCTATACTTGGAAAATTTTTAATCTATACTTGGAAAATTTGTGGATCTATACTTGGAAAATTTGTGGATCTCTACTTGGAAAATTTGTGGATCTCTATTGGAAAATTTGTGGATCTGTACTTGGAAAATTTGTAAATCTATACTTGGAATATTTGTATACCTATACTTGGAAAATTTGTAAATCTATACTTGGAAAATTTGTACATCTATGCTTGGAAAATTTGTAAATCTATACTTGGAAAATTTGTAAATCTATACTTGGAAAATTTGTAAATCTATACTTGGAAAAATTGTAAATCTATACTTGGAAAATTTGTAAATCTATACTTGGAAAAATTGTGAATCTATACTTGGAAATTTTTTAATCTATACTTGGAAAATTTGTTTATCTATACTTGGAAAATTTGTGGATCTCTATGGGAAAATTTGCGGATCTGTACTTGGAAAATTTGTGGATCTGAACTTGGAAAATTTGTGGATCTATACTTGGAAAATTTGTGGATCTAATCTTGGAAAATTAGTGGATCTATACTTGGAAAATTTGTGGATCTATACTTGGAAAATTTGTAAATCTATACTTGGAAAATTTGTAAATCTATACTTGGAAAATTTGTAAATCTATACTTGTAAAATTTGTAAATCTATACTTGTAAAATTTGTAAATCTATAATTGGAAAAATTGGAAATCTATACTTGGAAAATTTGTGAATCTATACACGGAAAATTTGTAAATCTATACTTGGAAAATTTGTAAATCTATACTTGGAAAATTTGTAAATCTATACTTGGAAAATTTGTAAATCTATACTTGGAAAATTTGTAAATCTATACTTGGAAAATTTTTAATCTATACTTGGAAAATTTGTGGATCTATACTTGGAAAATTTGTGGATCTCTACTTGGAAAATTTGTGGATCTCTATTGGAAAATTTGTGGATCTGTACTTGGAAAATTTGTAAATCTATACTTGGAAAATTTGTATACCTATACTTGGAAAATTTGTAAATCTATACTTGGAAAATTTGTAAATCTATGCTTGGAAAATTTGTAAATCTATACTTGGAAAATTTGTAAATCTATACTTGGAAAATTTGTAAATCTATACTTGGAAAAATTGTAAATCTATACTTGGAAAATTTGTAAATCTATACTTGGAAAAATTGTGAATCTATACTTGGAAATTTTTTAATCTATACTTGGAAAATTTGTGGATCTATACTTGGAAAATTTGTGGATCGCTATGGGAAAATTTGCGGATCTGTACTTGGAAAATTTGTGGATCTGAACTTGGAAAATTTGTAAATCTATACTTGGAAAATTTGTATACCTATACTTGGAAAATTTGTAAATCTATACTTGGAAAATTTGTAAATCTATGCTTGGAAAATTTGTAAATCTATACTTGTAAAATTTGTAAATCTATACTTGGAAAATTTGTAAATCTATACTTGGAAAAATTGTAAATCTATACACGGAAAATTTGTAAATCTATACTTGTAAAATTTGTAAATCTATACTTGTAAAATTTGTAAATCTATACTTGGAAAATTTGTAAATCTATACTTGGAAAATTTGTAAATCTATGCTTGGAAAATTTGTAAATCTATACTTGTAAAATTTGTAAATCTATACTTGTAAAATTTGTAAATCTATACTTGTAAAATTTGTGGATCTATACTTGGAAAATTTGTGGATCTATACTTGGAAAATTTGTGGATCTATACTTGGAAAATTTGTGGATCTCTACTTGGAAAATTTGTGGATCTCTATTGGAAAATTTGTGGATCTGTACTTGGAAAATTTGTGGATCTAAACTTGGAAAATTTGTGGATCTGAACTTGGAAAATTTGTAAATCTATACTTGGAAATTTTGTAAATCTATACTTGGAAAATTTGTAAATCTATACTTGGAAAATTTGTAAATTTATACTTGGAAAATTTGTAAATCTATACTTGGAAAATTTGTAAATCTATACTTGGAAATTTTTTAATCTATAATTGGAAAATTTGTGGATCTATACTTGGAAAATTTGTGGATCTCTATGGGAAAATTTGCGGATCTGTACTTGGAAAATTTGTGGATCTGAACTTGGAAAATTTGTGGATCTATACTTGGAAAATTTGTGGATCTATACTTGTAAAATTAGTGGATCTATACTTGGAAAATTTGTGGATCTATGATTGGAAAATTTGTAAATCTATACTTGGAAAATTTGTAAATCTATACTTGGAAAATTTGTAAATCTATACTTGTAAAATTTGTAAATCTATACTTGGAAAAATTGTAAATCTATACTTGGAAAATTTGTGAATCTATACACGGAAAATTTGTAAATCTATACTTGGAAAATTTGTAAATCTATACTTGGAAAATTTGTAAATCTATACTTGGAAAATTTATAAATCTATACTTGGAAAATTTGTATACCTATACTTGGAAAATTTGTAAATCTATACTTGGAAAATTTGTAAATCTATGCTTGGAAAATTTGTAAATCTATACTTGGAAAATTTGTAAATATATACTTGTAAAATCTGTAAATCTATACTTGGAAAAATTGTAAATCTATACTTGGAAAATTTGTGAATCTATACACGGAAAATTTGTAAATCTATACTTGGAAAATTTGTAAATCTATACTTGTAAAATTTGTAAATCTATACTTGTAAAATTTGTAAATCTATACTTGTAAAATTTGTAAATCTATACTTGGAAAATTTGTAAATCTATACTTGGAAAATTTGTAAATCTATGCTTGGAAAATCTGTAAATCTATACTTGGAAAATTTGTAAATCTATACTTGGAAAATTTGTAAATCTATACTTGTAAAATTTGTAAATCTATACTTGGAAAATTTGTAAATCTATACTTGTAAAATTTGTAAATCTATACTTGGAAAAATTGTGAATCTATACTTGGAAATTTTTTAATCTATACTTGGAAAATTTGTGGATCTATACTTAGAAAATTTGTGGATCTCTATGGGAAAATTTGCGGATCTGTACTTGGAAAATTTGTGGATCTGAACTTGGAAAATTTGTGGATCTATACTTGGAAAATTTGTGGATCTATACTTGGAAAATTAGTGGATCTATACTTGGAAAATTTGTGGATCTATACTTGGAAAATTTGTAAATCTATACTTGGAAAATTTGTAAATCTATACTTGGAAAATTTGTAAATCTATACTTGGAAAATTTGTAAATCTATACTTGTAAAATTTGTAAATCTATACTTGGAAAAATTGTAAATCTATACTTGAAAAAATTGTGAATCTATACTTGGAAATTTTTTAATCTATAATTGGAAAATTTGTGGATCTATACTTGGAAAATTTGTGGATCTATACTTGGAAAATTTGTGGATCTGTATGGAAAAATTTGCGGATCTGTACTTGGAAAATTTGTGGATCTGAACTTGGAAAATTTGTGGATCTATACTTGGAAAATTTGTGGATCTATACTTGGAAAATTAGTGGATCTAATCTTGGAAAATTTGTGGATCTATACTTGGAAAATTTGTAAACCTATACTTGGAAAATTTGTAAATCTATACTTGGAAAATTTGTAAATCTATACTTGTAAAATTTGTAAATCTATACTTGGAAAATTTGTAAATCTATACTTGGAAAATTTGTAAATCTATCGTGAATTTTAAATGACATAAAGTAAATCTATACTTGGAAAAATTGTAAATCTATACTTGGAAAATTTGTGAATCTATACACGGAAAATTTGTAAATCTATACTTGGAAAATTTGTAAATCTATACTTGGAAAATTTGTAAATCTATACTTGGAAAATTTGTGGATCTATACTTGGAAAATTTGTGGATCTATACTTGTAAAATTTGTGGATCTATACTTGAAAAAATTGTGGATCTATACTTGGAAATTTGTGGATCTATACTTGGAAAATTTTTGGATCTATACTTGGAAAATTTGTAAAACTATACTTGGAAAATTTGTAAATCTATACTTGGAAAATTTGTAAATCTATACTTGGAAAATTTGTAAATCTATACTTGTAAAATTTGTAAATCTATCGTGAATTTTAAATGACATAAAGTAAATCTATACTTGGAAAAATTGTAAATCTATACTTGGAAAATTTGTGAATCTATACACGGAAAATTTGTGAATCTATACTTGGAAAATTTGTAAATCTATACTTTGAAAATTTGTGGATCTATACTTGGAAAATTTGTGGATCTCTACTTGGAAAATTTTTGGATCTCTATTGGAAAATTTGTGCATCTGTACTTGGAAAATTTGTGGATCTGAACTTGGAAAATTTGTAAATCTATTCTTGGAAAATTTTTTAATCTATATTTGGAAAATTTGTAAATCTATACTTGGAAAATTTGTAAATCTATACTTGGAAAATTTGTAAATCTATACTTTTAAAATTTGTATATCCATACTTGGAAAATTTGAAAATCTATACTTGGAAAATTTGTAAATCTATACTTGGAAAATTTGTGGATCTATACTTGGAAAATTTGTGGATCTATACTTGGAAAATTTGTGGATCTATACTTGGAAAATTTGTGGATCTATACTTGGAAAATTTGTAAATCTATACTGGAAAATTTGTAAATCTATACTTTTAAAATTTGTAAATCTATACTTGGAAAATTTGTAAATCTATACTTGGAAAATTTGTAAGTCTATACTTGGAAAATTTGTAAATGTATACTTGGAAAATTTATAATCTATACTTGGAAAATTTGTAGATCTATACTTGGAAAATTTGTAAATCTATACTTGGAAAATTTGTAAATCTATACTTGGAAAATTTGTAAATCTATACTTGGAAAATTTGTAAATCTATACTTGGAAAATTTTAAAACTATACTTGGAAAATTTGTGAATCTATACTTGGAAAATTTGTAAATCTATACTTGGAAAATTTGTAAATCTATACTTGGAAAATTTGTAAGTTTATACTTGGAAAATTTGTAAATGTGTACTTGGAAAATTTTTAATCTATACTTGGAAAATTTGTAGATCTATACTTGGAAAATTTGTGGATCTCTACTTGGAAAATTTGTGGATCTCTACCTGGAAAATTTCTGGATTTGTACTTGGAAAATTTGTGGATCTGTGCTTGGAAAATTTGTGGATCTCTACTTGGAAAATTTGTGGATCTGTACTTGGAAAATTTGTGGATCTGAACTTGGAAAATTTGTAAATCTATACTTGGAAAATTTGTAAATCTATACTTGGAAAATTTGTAAATCTATACTTGGAAAATTTGTAAATCTATACTTGGAAAATTTGTAAATCTATACTTGGAAAATTTTAAAACTATACTTGGAAAATTTGTGAATCTATACTTGGAAAATTTGTGGATCTCTACTTGGAAAATTTGTGGATCTCTATTGGAAAATTTGTGGATCTGTACTTGGGAAATTTGTGGATCTGAACTTGGAAAATTTGTTAATCTATACTTGGAAAATTTGTAAATCTATACTTGGAAAATTTGTGGATCTATACTTGGAAAATTTGTGGATCTATACTTGGAAAATTTGTGGATCTCTATTGGAAAATTTGTTTATCTGTACTTGGAAAATTTGTGGATCTGAACTTGGAAAATTTGTAAATCTATTCTTGGAAAATTTTATAATCTATACTTGGAAAATTTGTAAATCTATACTTGGAAAATTTGTAAATCTATACTTGGAAAATTTGTAAATCTATACTTGGAAAATTTGTAAATCTATACTTGGAAAATTTGTATATCCATACTTGGAAAATTTGAAAATCTATACTTGGAAAATTTGTAAATCTATACTTGGAAAATTTGTAAGTTTATACTTGGAAAATTTGTAAATGTGTACTTGGAAAATTTTTAATCTATACTTGGAAAATTTGTAGATCTATACTTGGAAAATTTGTGGATCTCTACTTGGAAAATTTGTGGATCTCTACCTGGAAAATTTCTGGATTTGTACTTGGAAAATTTGTGGATCTGTGCTTGGAAAATTTGTGGATCTCTACTTGGAAAATTTGTGGATCTGTACTTGGAAAATTTGTGGATCTGAACTTGGAAAATTTGTAAATCTATACTTGGAAAATTTGTAAATCTATACTTGGAAAATTTGTGGATCTATACTTGGAAAATTTGTGGATCTATACTTGGAAAATTTGTGGATCTATACTTGGAAAATTTGTGGATCTATATTTGGAAAATTTGTGGATCTATACTTGGAAAATTTGTGGATCTATACTTGGAAAATTTGTGGATCTATACTTGGAAAATTTGTAAATCTATACTGGAAAATTTGTAAATCTATACTTGGAAAATTTGTAAATCTATACTTGGAAAATTTGTAAATCTATACTTGGAAAATTTGTGGATCTATACTTGGAAAATTTGTAAATCTATACTTGGAAAATTTGTAAATCTATACTTGGAAAATTTGTAAATCTATACTTGTAAAATTTGTAAATCTATCGTGAATTTTAAATGACATAAAGTAAATCTATACTTGGAAAAATTGTAAATCTATACTTGGAAAATTTGTGAATCTATACTCGGAAAATTTGTAAATCTATACTTGGAAAATTTGTAAATCTATACTTGGAAAATTTGTGGATCTATACTTGGAAAATTTGTGGATCTCTACTTATAAAATTTGTGGATCTCTATTGGAAAATTTGTGGATCTGTACTTGGAAAATTTGTGGATCTGAACTTGGAAAATTTGTAAATCTATTCTTGGAAATTTTTTAATCTATACTTGGAAAATTTGTAAATCTATACTTGGAAAATTTGTAAATCTATACTTGGAAAATTTGTAAATCTATTCATGGAAAATTTGTATATCCATACTTGGAAAATTTTAAAATCTATACTTGGAAAATTTGTAAATCTATACTTGGAAAATTTGTGGATCTATACTTGGAAAATTTGTGGATCTATACTTGGAAAATTTGTGGATCTATACTTGGAAAATTTGTAAATCTATACTTTTAAAATTTGTAAATCTATACTTGGAAAATTTGTAAATCTATACTGGAAAATTTGTAAATCTATACTTTTAAAATTTGTAAATCTATATTTGGAAAATTTGTAAATGTATACTTGGAAAATTTTTAATCTATACTTGGAAAATTTGTAGATCTATACTTGGAAAATTTGTGGATCTCTACTTGGAAAATTTGTGGATCTCTACCTGGAAAATTTCTAGATTTGTACTTGGAAAATTTGTGGATCTGTACTTGGAAAATTTGTGGATCTCTACTTGGAAAATTTGTGGATCTGTACTTGGAAAATTTGTGGATCTGAACTTGGAAAATTTGTAAATCTATACTTGGAAAATTTGTAAATCTATACTTGGATAATTTGTGGATCTATACTTGGAAAATTTGTGGATCTATACTTGGAAAATTTGTGGATCTATATTTGCAAAATTAGTGGATCTATACTTGGAAAATTTGTGGATCTATACTTGGAAAATTTGTAAATCTATACTTGGAAAATTTGTAAATCTATACTTGGAAAACTTGTAAATCTATACTTGGAAAATTTGTAAATCTATACTTGGAAAATTTGTAAATCTATACTTGTAAAATTTGTAAATCTATCGTGAATTTTAAATGACATAAAGTAAATCTATACTTGAAAAAATTGTAAATCTATACTTGGAAAATTTGTGAATCTATACACGGAAACTTTGTAAATATATACTTGGAAAATTTGTAAATCTATACTTGGAAAATTTGTAATTCTATACTTGGAAAATTTGTAAATCTATACTTGGAAAATTTGTAAATCTATACTTGGAAAATTTTTAAATCTATACTTGGAAAATTTGTGGATCTATACTTGGAAAATTTGTGGATCTATACTTGGAAAATTTGTGGATATATACTTGGAAAATTTGTGGATCTATACTTGGAAAATTTGTGGATCTATACTTGGAAAATTTGTGGATCTATACTTGGAAAATTTGTGGATCTATACTTGGAAAATTTGTAAATCTATACTGGAAAATTTGTAAATCTATACTTGGAAAATTTGTAAATCTATACTTGGAAAATTTGTAAATCTATACTTGGAAAATTTGTAAGTATATACTCGGAAAATTTGTAAATGTATACTTGGAAAATTTTTAATCTATACTTGGAAAATTTGTAGATCTATACTTGGAAAATTTGTGGATCTCTACTTGGAAAATTTGTGGATCTCTACCTGGAAAATTTCTGGATTTGTACTTGGAAAATTTGTGGATCTGTTCTTGGAAAATTTGTGGATCTCTACCTGGAAAATTTGTGGATCTGTACTTGGAAAATTTGTGGATCTGAACTTGGAAAATTTGTAAAACTATACTTGGAAAATTTGTAAATCTATACTTGGAAAATTTGTAAGTCTATACTTGGAAAATTTGTAAATGTATACTTGGAAAATTTTTAATCTATACTTGGAAAATTTGTAGATCTATACTTGGAAAATTTGTAAATCTATACTTGTAAAATTTGTAAATCTATCGTGAATTTTAAATGACATAAAGTAAATCTATACTTGAAAAAATTGTAAATCTATACTTGGAAAATTTGTGAATCTATACACGGAAACTTTGTAAATATATACTTGGAAAATTTGTAAATCTATACTTGGAAAATTTGTAATTCTATACTTGGAAAATTTGTAAATCTATACTTGGAAAATTTGTAAATCTATACTTGGAAAATTTTTAAATCTATACTTGGAAAATTTGTGGATCTATACTTGGAAAATTTGTGGATCTATACTTGGAAAATTTGTGGATATATACTTGGAAAATTTGTGGATCTATACTTGGAAAATTTGTGGATCTATACTTGGAAAATTTGTGGATCTATACTTGGAAAATTTGTGGATCTATACTTGGAAAATTTGTAAATCTATACTGGAAAATTTGTAAATCTATACTTGGAAAATTTGTAAATCTATACTTGGAAAATTTGTAAATCTATACTTGGAAAATTTGTAAGTATATACTCGGAAAATTTGTAAATGTATACTTGGAAAATTTTTAATCTATACTTGGAAAATTTGTAGATCTATACTTGGAAAATTTGTGGATCTCTACTTGGAAAATTTGTGGATCTCTACCTGGAAAATTTCTGGATTTGTACTTGGAAAATTTGTGGATCTGTTCTTGGAAAATTTGTGGATCTCTACCTGGAAAATTTGTGGATCTGTACTTGGAAAATTTGTGGATCTGAACTTGGAAAATTTGTAAAACTATACTTGGAAAATTTGTAAATCTGTACTTGGAAAATTTGTAAGTCTATACTTGGAAAATTTGTAAATGTATACTTGGAAAATTTTTAATCTATACTTGGAAAATTTGTAGATCTATACTTGGAAAATTTGTGGATCTCTCCTTGGAAAATTTGTGGATCTCTACCTGGAAAATTTCTGGATTTGTACTTGGAAAATTTGTGGATCTGTTCTTGGAAAATTTGTGGATCTCTACTTGGAAAATTTGTGGATCTGTACTTGGAAAATTTGTGGATCTGAACTTGGAAAATTTGTAAATCTATACTTGGAAAATTTGTAAATCTATACTTGGAAAATTTGTGGATCTATACTTGGAAAATTTGTGGATCTATACTTGGAAAATTTGTAAATCTATACTTGGAAAATTTGTAAATCTATACTTGGAAAATTTGTAAATCTATACTTGGAAAATTTGTGGATCTATACTTGGAAAATTTGTGGATCTATACTTGGAAAATTTGTAAATCTATACTTGGAAAATTTGTAAATCTATACTTGGAAAATTTGTAAATCTATACTTGTAAAATTTGTAAATCTATCGTGAATTTTAAATGACATAAAGTAAATCTATACTTGGAAAAATTGTAAATCTATACTTGGAAAATTTGTGAATCTATACTCGGAAAATTTGTAAATCTATACTTGGAAAATTTGTAAATCTATACTTGGAAAATTTGTAAATCTATACTTGGAAAATTTGTAAATCTATACATGGAAAATTTGTATATCCATACTTGGAAAATTTGAAAATCTATACTTGGAAAATTTGTAAATCTATACTTGGAAAATTTGTGGATCTATACTTGGAAAATTTGTGGATCTATACTTGGAAAATTTGTGGATCTATACTTGGAAAATTTGTAAATCTATACTTTTAAAATTTGTAAATCTATACTTGGAAAATTTGTAAATCTATACTGGAAAATTTGTAAATCTATACTTTTAAAATTTGTAAATCTATATTTGGAAAATTTGTAAATGTATACTTGGAAAATTTTTAATCTATACTTGGAAAATTTGTAGATCTATACTTGGAAAATTTGTGGATCTCTACTTGGAAAATTTGTGGATCTCTACCTGGAAAATTTCTAGATTTGTACTTGGAAAATTTGTGGATCTGTACTTGGAAAATTTGTGGATCTGAACTTGGAAAATTTGTAAATCTATTCTTGGAAATTTTTTAATCTATACTTGGAAAATTTGTGGATCTATACTTGGAAAATTTGTGGATCTATACTTGGAAAATTTGTGGATCTATATTTGGAAAATTAGTGGATCTATACTTGGAAAATTTGTGGATCTATACTTGGAAAATTTGTAAATCTATACTTGGAAAATTTGTAAATCTATACTTGGAAAACTTGTAAATCTATACTTGGAAAATTTGTAAATCTATACTTGGAAAATTTGTAAATCTATACTTGTAAAATTTGTAAATCTATCGTGAATTTTAAATGACATAAAGTAAATCTATACTTGGAAAAATTGTAAATCTATACTTGGAAAATTTGTGAATCTATACACGGAAAATTTGTAAATATATACTTGGAAAATTTGTAAATCTATACTTGGAAAATTTGTAATTCTATACTTGGAAAATTTGTAATTCTATACTTGGAAAATTTGTAAATCTATACTTGGAAAATTTGTAAATCTATACTTGGAAAATTTGTGGATCTATACTTGGAAAATTTATGGATCTATACTTGGAAAATTTGTGGATCTATACTTGGAAAATTTGTGGATCTATACTTGGAAAATTTGTGGATCTATACTTGGAAAATTTGTGGATCTATACTTGGAAAATTTGTGGATCTATACTTGGAAAATTTGTAAATCTATACTGGAAAATTTGTAAATCTATACTTGGAAAATTTGTAAATCTATACTTGGAAAATTTGTGGATCTATACTTGGAAAATTTGTGTATCTATACTTGGAAAATTTGTGGATCTATACTTGGAAAATTTGTGGATCTATACTTGGAAAATTTGTGGATCTATACTTGGAAAATTTGTGGATCTATACTTGGAAAATTTGTGGATCTATACTTGGAAAATTTGTGGATCTATACTTGGAAAATTTGTGGATCTATATTTGGAAAATTAGTGGATCTATACTTGGAAAATTTGTGGATCTATACTTGGAAAATTTGTAAATCTATACTTGGAAAATTTGTAAATCTATACTTGGAAAACTTGTAAATCTATACTTGGAAAATTTGTAAATCTATACTTGGAAAATTTGTAAATCTATACTTGTAAAATTTGTAAATCTATCGTGAATTTTAAATGACATAAAGTAAATCTATACTTGGAAAAATTGTAAATCTATACTTGGAAAATTTGTGAATCTATACACGGAAAATTTGTAAATATATACTTGGAAAATTTGTAAATCTATACTTGGAAAATTTGTAATTCTATACTTGGAAAATTTGTAAATCTATACTTGGAAAATTTGTAAATCTATACTTGGAAAATTTGTAAATCTATACTTGGAAAATTTGTGGATCTATACTTGGAAAATTTGTGGATCTATACTTGGAAAATTTGTGGATCTATACTTGGAAAATTTGTGGATCTATACTTGGAAAATTTGTGGATCTATACTTGGAAAATTTGTGGATCTATACTTGGAAAATTTGTGGATCTATACTTGGAAAATTTGTAAATCTATACTGGAAAATTTGTAAATCTATACTTGGAAAATTTGTAAATCTATACTTGGAAAATTTGTGGATCTATACTTGGAAAATTTGTGGATCTATACTTGGAAAATTTGTGGATCTATACTTGGAAAATTTGTGGATCTATACTTGGAAAATTTGTGGATCTATACTTGGAAAATTTGTGGATCTATACTTGGAAAATTTGTGGATCTATACTTGGAAAATTTGTAAATCTATACTGGAAAATTTGTAAATCTATACTTGGAAAATTTGTAAATCTATACTTGGAAAATTTGTAAATCTATACTTGGAAAATTTGTAAGTATATACTTGGAAAATTTGTAAATGTATACTTGGAAAATTTTTAATCTATACTTGGAAAATTTGTAGATCTATACTTGGAAAATTTGTGGATCTCTACTTGGAAAATTTGTGGATCTCTACCTGGAAAATTTCTGGATTTGTACTTGGAAAATTTGTGGATCTGTTCTTGGAAAATTTGTGGATCTCTACCTGGAAAATTTGTGGATCTGTACTTGGAAAATTTGTGGATCTGAACTTGGAAAATTTGTAAATCTATACTTGGAAAATTTGTAAATCTATACTTGGAAAATTTGTAAGTCTATACTTGGAAAATTTGTAAATGTATACTTGGAAAATTTTTAATCTATACTTGGAAAATTTGTAGATCTATACTTGGAAAATTTGTGGATCTCTACTTGGAAAATTTGTAAATCTATACTTGGAAAATTTGTAAATCTATACTTGGAAAATTTGTGGATCTATACTTGGAAAATTTGTGGATCTATACTTGGAAAATTTGTGGATCTATACTTGGAAAATTTGTGGATCTATACTTGGAAAATTTGTGGATCTATACTTGGAAAATTTGTGGATCTATACTTGGAAAATTTGTGGATCTATACTTGGAAAATTTGTAAATCTATACTGGAAAATTTGTAAATCTATACTTGGAAAATTTGTAAATCTATACTTGGAAAATTTGTAAATCTATACTTGGAAAATTTGTGGATCTATACTTGGAAAATTTGTAAATCTATACTTGGAAAATTTGTAAATCTATACTTGGAAAATTTGTAAATCTATACTTGTAAAATTTGTAAATCTATCGTGAATTTTAAATGACATAAAGTAAATCTATACTTGGAAAAATTATAAATCTATACTTGGAAAATTTGTGAATCTATACACGGAAAATTTGTAAATCTATACTTGGAAAATTTGTAAATCTATACTTGGAAAATTTGTGGATCTGAACTTGGAAAATTTGTAAATCTATTCTTGGAAAATTTTTTAATCTATACTTGGAAAATTTGTAAATCTATACTTGGAAATTTGTAAATCTATACTTGGAAAATTTGTAAATCTATAATTGAAAAATTTGTATATCCATACTTGGAAAATTTGAAAATCTATACTTGGAAAATTTGTAAATCTATACTTGGAAAATTTGTGGATTTATACTTGGAAAATGTGTGGATCTATACTTGGAAAATTTGTGGATCTATACTTGGAAAATTTGTGGATCTATACTTGGAAAATTTGTGGATCTATACTTGGAAAATTTGTAAATCTATACTGGAAAATTTGTAAATCTATACTTTTAAAATTTGTAAATCTATACTTTTAAAATTTGTAAATCTATACTTGGAAAATTTGTAAATCTATACTTGGAAAATTTGTAAGTCTATACTTGGAAAATTTGTAAATGTATACTTGGAAAATTTTTAATCTATACTTGGAAAATTTGTAGATCTATACTTGGAAAATTTGTAAATCTATACTTGGAAAATTTGTAAATCTATATTTGGAAAATTTGGAAATCTATACTTGGAAAATTTGTAAATCTATACTTGGAAAATTTTAAAACTATACTTGGAAAATTTGTGAATCTATACTTGGAAAATTTGTGGATCTCTACTTGGAAAATTTGTGGATCTCTATTGGAAAATTTGTGGATCTGTACTTGGGAAATTTGTGGATCTGAACTTGGAAAATTTGTTAATCTATACTTGGAAAATTTGTAAATCTATACTTGGATAATTTGTGGATCTATACTTGGAAAATTTGTGGATCTATACTTGGAAAATTTGTGGATCTCTATTGGAAAATTTGTGGTTCTGTACTTGGAAAATTTGTGGATCTGAACTTGGAAAATTTGTAAATCTATTCTTGGAAAATTTTATAATCTATACTTGGAAAATTTGTAAATCTATTCTTGGAAAATTTGTAAATCTATACTTGGAAAATTTGTAAATCTATACTTGGAAAATTTGTATATCCATACTTGGAAAATTTGAAAATCTATACTTGGAAAATTTGTAAATCTATACTTGGAAAATTTGTAAGTATATACTTGGAAAATTTGTAAATGTGTACTTGGAAAATTTTTAATCTATACTTGGAAAATTTGTAGATCTATACTTGGAAAATTTGTGGATCTCTACTTGGAAAATTTGTGGATCTATACCTGGAAAATTTCTGGATTTGTACTTGGAAAATTTGTGGATCTGTGCTTGGAAAATTTGTGGATCTCTACTTGGAAAATTTGTGGATCTGTACTTGGAAAATTTGTGGATCTGAACTTGGAAAATTTGTAAATCTATACTTGGAAAATTTGTAAATCTAAACTTGGAAAATTTGTGGATCTATACTTGGAAAATTTGTGGATCTATACTTGGAAAATTTGTGGATCTATACTTGGAAAATTTGTGGATCTATACTTGGAAAATTTGTGGATCTATACTTGGAAAATTTGTGGATCTATACTTGGAAAATTTGTGGATCTATACTTGGAAAATTTGTGGATCTATACTTGGAAAATTTGTGGATCTATACTTGGAAAATTTGTGGATCTATACTTGGAAAATTTGTGGATCTATACTTGGAAAATTTGTAAATCTATACTTGGAAAATTTGTAAATCTATACTTGTAAAATTTGTAAATCTATCGTGAATTTTAAATGACATAAAGTAAATCTATACTTGGAAAAATTGTAAATCTATACTTGGAAAATTTGTGAATCTATACACGGAAAATTTGTAAATCTATACTTGGAAAATTTGTAAATCTATACTTGGAAAATTTGTGGATCTATACTTATAAAATTTGTGGATCTCTATTGGAAAATTTGTGGATCCGTACTTGGAAAATTTGTGGATCTGAACTTGGAAAATTTGTAAATCTATTCTTGGAAAATTTTTTAATCTATACTTGGAAAATTTGTAAATCTATACTTGGAAAATTTGTAAATCTATACTTGGAAAATTTGTAAATCTATACTTGGAAAATTTGTATATCCATACTTGGAAAATTTGAAAATCTATACTTGGAAAATTTGTAAATTTATACTTGGAAAATTTGTGGATTTATACTTGGAAAATTTGTGGATCTATACTTGGAAAATTTGTGGATCTATACTTGGAAAATTTGTGGATCTATACTTGGAAAATTTGTGGATCTATACTTGGAAAATTTGTAAATCTATACTGGAAAATTTGTAAATCTATACTTTTAAAATTTGTAAATCTATACTTTTAAAATTTGTAAATCTATACTTGGAAAATTTGTAAATCTATACTTGGAAAATTTGTAAGTCTATACTTGGAAAATTTGTAAATGTATACTTGGAAAATTTTTAATCTATTCTTGGAAAATTTGTAGATCTATACTTGGAAAATTTGTAAATCTATACTTGGAAAATTTATAAATCTATACTTGGAAAATTTGTAAATCTATATTTGGAAAATTTGTAAATCTATACTTGGAAAATTTTAAATCTATACTTGGAAAATTTGTGAATCTATACTTGGAAAATTTGTGGATCTCTACTTGGAAAATTTGTGGATCTCTATTGGAAAATTTGTGGATCTGTACTTGAGAAATTTGTGGATCTGAACTTGTAAAATTTGTTAATCTTTACTTGGAAAATTTGTAAATCTATACTTGGAAAATTTGTGGATCTATACTTGGAAAATTTGTGGATCTATACTTGGAAAATTTGTGGATCTCTATTGGAATATTTGTGGATCTGTACTTGGAAAATTTGTGGATCTGAACTTGGAAAATTTGTAAATCTATTCTTGGAAAATTTTTTAATCTATACTTGGAAAATTTGTAAATCTATACTTGGAAAATTTGTAAATCTATACTTGGAAAATTTGTAAATCTATACTTGGAAAATTTGTATATCCATACTTGGAAAATTTGAAAATCTATACTTGGAAAATTTGTAAATTTATACTTGGAAAATTTGTGGATTTATACTTGGAAAATTTGTGGATCTATACTTGGAAAATTTGTGGATCTATACTTGGAAAATTTGTGGATCTATACTTGGAAAATTTGTGGATCTATACTTGGAAAATTTGTAAATCTATACTGGAAAATTTGTAAATCTATACTTTTAAAATTTGTAAATCTATACTTTTAAAATTTGTAAATCTATACTTGGAAAATTTGTAAATCTATACTTGGAAAATTTGTAAGTCTATACTTGGAAAATTTGTAAATGTATACTTGGAAAATTTTTAATCTATTCTTGGAAAATTTGTAGATCTATACTTGGAAAATTTGTAAATCTATACTTGGAAAATTTATAAATCTATACTTGGAAAATTTGTAAATCTATATTTGGAAAATTTGTAAATCTATACTTGGAAAATTTTAAATCTATACTTGGAAAATTTGTGAATCTATACTTGGAAAATTTGTGGATCTCTACTTGGAAAATTTGTGGATCTCTATTGGAAAATTTGTGGATCTGTACTTGAGAAATTTGTGGATCTGAACTTGTAAAATTTGTTAATCTTTACTTGGAAAATTTGTAAATCTATACTTGGAAAATTTGTGGATCTATACTTGGAAAATTTGTGGATCTATACTTGGAAAATTTGTGGATCTCTATTGGAAAATTTGTGGATCTGTACTTGGAAAATTTGTGGATCTGAACTTGGAAAATTTGTAAATCTATTCTTGGAAAATTTTATAATCTATACTTGGAAAATTTGTAAATCTATTCTTGGAAAATTTGTAAATCTATACTTGGAAAATTTGTAAATCTATACTTGGTAAATTTGTATTTCCATACTTGGAAAATTTGTAAATCTATACTTGGAAAATTTGTAAGTTTATACTTGGAAAATTTGTAAATGTGTACTTGGAAAATTTTTAATCTATACTTGGAAAATTTTTAGATCTATACTTGGAAAATTTGTGGATCTCTACTTGGAAAATTTGTGGATCTCTACCTGGAAAATTTCTGGATTTGTACTTGGAAAATTTGTGGATCTGTGCTTGGAAAATTTGTGGATCTCTACTTGGAAAATTTGTGGATCTGAACTTGGAAAATTTGTAAATCTATACTTGGAAAATTTGTGGATCTATACTTGGAAAATTTGTGGATCTATACTTGGAAAATTTGTGGATCTATACTTGGAAAATTTGTGGATCTATACTTGGAAAATTTGTGGATCTATACTTGGAAAATTTGTGGATCTATACTTGGAAAATTTGTGGATCTATACTTGGAAAATTTGTGGATCTATACTTGGAAAATTTGTAAATCTATACTGGAAAATTTGTAAATCTATACTTGGAAAATTTGTAAATCTATACTTGGAAAATTTGTAAATCTATACTTGGAAAATTTGTAAATCTATACTTGGAAAATTTGTAAATCTATACTTGTAAAATTTGTAAATCTATCGTGAATTTTAAATGACATAAAGTAAATCTATACTTGGAAAAATTGTAAATCTATACTTGGAAAATTTGTGAATCTATACACGGAAAATTTGTAAATCTATACTTGGAAAATTTGTAAATCTATACTTGGAAAATTTGTGGATCTATACTTATAAAATTTGTGGATCTCTATTGGAAAATTTGTGGATCCGTACTTGGAAAATTTGTGGATCTGAACTTGGAAAATTTGTAAATCTATTCTTGGAAAATTTTTTAATCTATACTTGGAAAATTTGTAAATCTATACTTGGAAAATTTGTAAATCTATACTTGGAAAATTTGTAAATCTATACTTGGAAAATTTGTATATCCATACTTGGAAAATTTGAAAATCTATACTTGGAAAATTTGTAAATTTATACTTGGAAAATTTGTGGATTTATACTTGGAAAATTTGTGGATCTATACTTGGAAAATTTGTGGATCTATACTTGGAAAATTTGTGGATCTATACTTGGAAAATTTGTGGATCTATACTTGGAAAATTTGTAAATCTATACTGGAAAATTTGTAAATCTATACTTTTAAAATTTGTAAATCTATACTTTTAAAATTTGTAAATCTATACTTGGAAAATTTGTAAATCTATACTTGGAAAATTTGTAAGTCTATACTTGGAAAATTTGTAAATGTATACTTGGAAAATTTTTAATCTATTCTTGGAAAATTTGTAGATCTATACTTGGAAAATTTGTAAATCTATACTTGGAAAATTTATAAATCTATACTTGGAAAATTTGTAAATCTATATTTGGAAAATTTGTAAATCTATACTTGGAAAATTTTAAATCTATACTTGGAAAATTTGTGAATCTATACTTGGAAAATTTGTGGATCTCTACTTGGAAAATTTGTGGATCTCTATTGGAAAATTTGTGGATCTGTACTTGAGAAATTTGTGGATCTGAACTTGTAAAATTTGTTAATCTTTACTTGGAAAATTTGTAAATCTATACTTGGAAAATTTGTGGATCTATACTTGGAAAATTTGTGGATCTATACTTGGAAAATTTGTGGATCTCTATTGGAATATTTGTGGATCTGTACTTGGAAAATTTGTGGATCTGAACTTGGAAAATTTGTAAATCTATTCTTGGAAAATTTTTTAATCTATACTTGGAAAATTTGTAAATCTATACTTGGAAAATTTGTAAATCTATACTTGGAAAATTTGTAAATCTATACTTGGAAAATTTGTATATCCATACTTGGAAAATTTGAAAATCTATACTTGGAAAATTTGTAAATTTATACTTGGAAAATTTGTGGATTTATACTTGGAAAATTTGTGGATCTATACTTGGAAAATTTGTGGATCTATACTTGGAAAATTTGTGGATCTATACTTGGAAAATTTGTGGATCTATACTTGGAAAATTTGTAAATCTATACTGGAAAATTTGTAAATCTATACTTTTAAAATTTGTAAATCTATACTTTTAAAATTTGTAAATCTATACTTGGAAAATTTGTAAATCTATACTTGGAAAATTTGTAAGTCTATACTTGGAAAATTTGTAAATGTATACTTGGAAAATTTTTAATCTATTCTTGGAAAATTTGTAGATCTATACTTGGAAAATTTGTAAATCTATACTTGGAAAATTTATAAATCTATACTTGGAAAATTTGTAAATCTATATTTGGAAAATTTGTAAATCTATACTTGGAAAATTTTAAATCTATACTTGGAAAATTTGTGAATCTATACTTGGAAAATTTGTGGATCTCTACTTGGAAAATTTGTGGATCTCTATTGGAAAATTTGTGGATCTGTACTTGAGAAATTTGTGGATCTGAACTTGTAAAATTTGTTAATCTTTACTTGGAAAATTTGTAAATCTATACTTGGAAAATTTGTGGATCTATACTTGGAAAATTTGTGGATCTATACTTGGAAAATTTGTGGATCTCTTTTGGAAAATTTGTGGATCTGTACTTGGAAAATTTGTGGATCTGAACTTGGAAAATTTGTAAATCTATTCTTGGAAAATTTTATAATCTATACTTGGAAAATTTGTAAATCTATTCTTGGAAAATTTGTAAATCTATACTTGGAAAATTTGTAAATCTATACTTGGTAAATTTGTATTTCCATACTTGGAAAATTTGTAAATCTATACTTGGAAAATTTGTAAGTTTATACTTGGAAAATTTGTAAATGTGTACTTGGAAAATTTTTAATCTATACTTGGAAAATTTTTAGATCTATACTTGGAAAATTTGTGGATCTCTACTTGGAAAATTTGTGGATCTCTACCTGGAAAATTTCTGGATTTGTACTTGGAAAATTTGTGGATCTGTGCTTGGAAAATTTGTGGATCTCTACTTGGAAAATTTGTGGATCTGAACTTGGAAAATTTGTAAATCTATACTTGGAAAATTTGTGGATCTATACTTGGAAAATTTGTGGATCTATACTTGGAAAATTTGTGGATCTATACTTGGAAAATTTGTGGATCTATACTTGGAAAATTTGTGGATCTATACTTGGAAAATTTGTGGATCTATACTTGGAAAATTTGTGGATCTATACTTGGAAAATTTGTAAATCTATACTGGAAAATTTGTAAATCTATACTTGAAAAATTTGTAAATCTATACTTGGAAAATTTGTAAATCTATACTTGGAAAATTTGTGGATCTATACTAGGAAAATGTGTAAATCTATACTTGGAAAATTTGTAAATCTATCGTGAATTTTAAATGACTTAAATTAAATCTATACTTGGAAAAATTGTAAATCTATACTTGGAAAATTTGTGAATCTATACACGGAAAATTTGTAAATCTATACTTGGAAAATTTGTAAATCTATACTTGGAAAATTTGTGGATCTATACTTGGAAAATTTGTGGATCTCTACTTATAAAATTTGTGGATCTCTATTGGAAAATTTGTGGATCTGTACTTGGAAAATTTGTGGATCTGAACTTGGAAAATTTGTAAATCTATTCTTGGAAAAGTTTTTAATCTATACTTGGAAAATTTGTAAATCTATACTTGGAAAATTTGTAAATCTATACTTGGAAAATTTGTAAATCTATACTTGGAAAATTTGTAAATCTATACTTGGAAAATTTGTATATCCATACTTGGAAAATTGGAAAATCTATACTTGGAAAATTTGTAAATCTATACTTGGAAAATTTGTGGATTTATACTTGGAAAATTTGTGGATCTATACTTGGAAAATTTGTGGATCTATACTTGGAAAATTTGTAAATCTATACTTTTAAAATTTGTAAATCTATACTTGGAAAATTTGTAAATCTATACTGGAAAATTTGTAAATCTATACTTTTAAAATTTGTAAATCTATACTTGGAAAATTTGTAAATCTATACTTGGAAAATTTGTAAGTCTATACTTGGAAAATTTGTAAATGTATACTTGGAAAATTTTTAATCTATACTTGGAAAATTTGTAGATCTATACTTGGAAAATTTGTGGATCTCTACTTGGAAAATTTGTGGATCTCTACCTGGAAAATTTCTGGATTTGTACTTGGAAAATTTGTGGATCTGTACTTGGAAAATTTGTGGATCTCTACTTGGAAAATTTGTGGATCTGTACTTGGAAAATTTGTTTATCTGAACTTGGAAAATTTGTAAATCTATACTTGGAAAATTTGTAAATCTATACTTGGAAAATTTGTGGATCTATACTTGGAATATTTTTGGATCTATACTTGGAAAATTTGTGGATCTATACTTGGAAAATTAGTGGATCTATACTTGGAAAATTTGTGGATCTATACTTGGAAAATTTGTAAATTTATACTTGGAAAATTTGTAAATCTATACTTGGAAAACTTGTAAATCTATACTTGGAAAATTTGTAAATCTATACTTGGAAAATTTGTAAATCTATACTTGGAAAATTTGTAAATCTATACTTGGAAAATTTGTAAATCTATCGTGAATTTTAAATGACATAAAGTAAATATATACTTGGAAAAATTGTAAATCTATACTTGGAAAATTTGTGAATCTATACACGGAAAATTTGTATATATATACTTGGAAAATTTGTAAATCTATACTTGGAAAATTTGTAAATCTATACTTGGAAAATTTGTAAATCTATACTTGGAAAATTTGTAAATCTATACTTGGAAAATTTGTATATCTATACATGGAAAATTTGTAAATATATACTTGGAAAATTTGTATATCTATACTTGGAAAATTTGAAAATCTATACTTGGAAAATTTGTGGATCTATACTTGGAAAATTTGTGGATCTCTATTGGAAAATTTGTGGATCTGTACTTGGAAAATTTGTGGATCTGTACTTGGAAAATTTGTGGATCTCTATTGGAAAATTTGTGGATCTGAACTTGGAAAATTTGTAACTCTATTCTTGGAAAATTTGTTAATCTATACTTGGAAAATTTGTAAATCTATACTTGGAAAATTTGTAAATCTATACTTGGAAAATTTGTAAATCTATACTTGGAAAATTGGTAAATCTATCGTGAATTTTAAATGACATAAAGTAAATCTATACTTGGAAAAATTGTAAATCTATACTTGGAAAATTTGTGAATCTATACACGGAAAATTTGTAAATCTATACTTGGAAAATTTGTAAATCTATACTTGGAAAATTTGTAAATCTATTCTTGGAAAATTTGTAAATCTATACTTGGAAAATTCTTAAATCTATACTTGGAAAATTTTTAATCTAAACTTGGAAAATTTGTGGATCTATACTTGGAAAATTTGTGGACCTCTACGTGGAAAATTTGTGGATCACTATTGGAAAATTTGTGGATCTGAACTTGGAAAATTTTTTAATCTATACTTGGAAAATTTGTAAATCTATACTTGGAAAATTTGTAAATCTATACTTGGAAAATTTGTAAATCTATTCTTGGAAAATTTGTAAATCTATACTTGGAAAATTCGTAAATCTATACTTGGAAAATTTTTAATCTAAACTTGGAAAATTTGTGTATCTATACTTGGAAAATTTGTGGATCTCTACTTGGAAAATTTGTGGATCTCTATTGGAAAATTTGTGGATCTGTACTTGGAAAATTTGTGGATCTGTACTTGGAAAATTTGTGGATCTGAACTTGGAAAATTTGTAAATCTATTCTTGGAAAATTTGTTTATCTATACTTGGAAAATTTGTAAATCTATACTTGGAAAATTTGTGAATCTATACACGGAAAATTTGTAAATCTATACTTGGAAAATTTGTATATCCATACTTGGAAAATTTGAAAATCTATACTTGGAAAATTTGTAAATCTATACTTGGAAAATTTGTGGATTTATACTTGGAAAATTTGTGGATCTATACTTGGAAAATTTGTGGATCTATACTTGGAAAATTTGTGGATCTCTACTTATAAAATTTGTGGATCTCTATTGGAAAATTTGTGGATCTGTACTTGGAAAATATGTGGATCTGAACTTGGAAAATTTGTAAATCTATTCTTGGAAAAGTTTTTAATCTATACTTGGAAAATTTGTAAATCTATACTTGGAAAATTTGTAAATCTATACTTGGAAAATTTGTAAATCTATACTTGGAAAATTTGTATATCCATACTTGGAAAATTTGAAAATTTATACTTGGAAAATTTGTAAATCTATACTTGGAAAATTTGTGGATTTATACTTGGAAAATTTGTGGATCTATACTTGGAAAATTTGTGGATCTATACTTGAAAAATTTGTAAATCTATACTTTTAAAATTTGTAAATCTATACTTGGAAAATTTGTAAATCTATACTGGAAAATTTGTAAATCTATACTTTTAAAATTTGTAAATATATACTTGGAAAATTTGTAAATCTATACTTGGAAAATTTGTAAGTCTATACTTGGAAAATTTGTAAATGTATACTTGGAAAATTTTTAATCTATACTTGGAAAATTTGTAGATCTATACTTGGAAAATTTGTGGATCTCTACTTGGAAAATTTGTGGATCTCTACCTGGAAAATTTCTGGATTTGTACTTGGAAAATTTGTGGATCTGTACTTGGAAAATTTGTGGATCTCTACTTGGAAAATTTGTGGATCTGTACTTGGAAAATTTGTGGATCTGAACTTGGAAAATTTGTAAATCTATACTTGGAAAATTTGTAAATCTATACTTTGAAAATTTGTGGATCTATACTTGAAATATTTGTGGATCTATACTTGGAAAATTTGTGGATCTATACTTGGAAAATTAGTGGATCTATACTTGGAAAATTTGTGGATCTATACTTGGAAAATTTGTAAATTTATACTTGGAAAATTTGTAAATCTATACTTGGAAAACTTGTAAATCTATACTTGGAAAATTTGTAAATCTATACTTGGAAAATTTGTATATCCATACTTGGAAAATTTGAAAATTTATACTTGGAAAATTTGTAAATCTATACTTGGAAAATTTGTGGATTTATACTTGGAAAATTTGTGGATCTATACTTGGAAAATTTGTGGATCTATACTTGAAAAATTTGTAAATCTATACTTTTAAAATTTGTAAATCTATACTTGGAAAATTTGTAAATCTATACTGGAAAATTTGTAAATCTATACTTTTAAAATTTGTAAATATATACTTGGAAAATTTGTAAATCTATACTTGGAAAATTTGTAAGTCTATACTTGGAAAATTTGTAAATGTATACTTGGAAAATTTTTAATCTATACTTGGAAAATTTGTAGATCTATACTTGGAAAATTTGTGGATCTCTACTTGGAAAATTTGTGGATCTCTACCTGGAAAATTTCTGGATTTGTACTTGGAAAATTTGTGGATCTGTACTTGGAAAATTTGTGGATCTCTACTTGGAAAATTTGTGGATCTGTACTTGGAAAATTTGTGGATCTGAACTTGGAAAATTTGTAAATCTATACTTGGAAAATTTGTAAATCTATACTTTGAAAATTTGTGGATCTATACTTGAAATATTTGTGGATCTATACTTGGAAAATTTGTGGATCTATACTAGGAAAATTAGTGGATCTATACTTGGAAAATTTGTGGATCTATACTTGGAAAATTTGTAAATTTATACTTGGAAAATTTGTAAATCTATACTTGGAAAACTTGTAAATCTATACTTGGAAAATTTGTAAATCTATACTTGGAAAATTTGTAAATCTATACTTGGAAAATTTGTAAATCTATACTTGGAAAATTTGTAAATCTATCGTGAATTTTAAATGACATAAAGTAAATCTATACTTGGAAAAATTGTAAATCTATACTTGGAAAATTTGTAGATCTATACTTGGAAAATTTGTGGATCTCTATTGGAAAATTTGTGGATCTGTACTTGGAAAATTTGTGGATCTGTACTTGGAAAATTTGTGGATCTCTATTGGAAAATTTGTGGATCTGAACTTGGAAAATTTGTAAATCTATTCTTGGAAAATTTGTTAATCTATACTTGGAAAATTTGTAAATCTATACTTGGAAAATTTGTAAATCTATACTTGGAAAATTTGTAAATCTATACTTGGAAATTTGTAAATCTATACTTGGAAAATTGGTAAATCTATCGTGAATTTTAAATGACATAAAGTAAATCTATACTTGGAAAAATTGTAAATCTATACTTGGAAAATTTGTGAATCTATACACGGAAAATTTGTAAATCTATACTTGGAAAATTTGTAAATCTATACTTGGAAAATTTGTAAATCTATTCTTGGAAAATTTGTAAATCTATACTTGGAAAATTCTTAAATCTATACTTGGAAAATTTTTAATCTAAACTTGGAAAATTTGTGGATCTATACTTGGAAAATTTGTGGACCTCTACGTGGAAAATTTGTGGATCTCTATTGGAAAATTTGTGGATCTGAACTTGGAAAATTTGTTAATCTATACTTGGAAAATTTGTAAATATATGCTTGGAAAATTTGTAAATCTATACTTGGAAAATTTGTAAATCTATACTTGGAAAATTTGTAAATCTATACTTGGAAAATTCGTAAATCTATAATTGGAAAATTTTTAATCTAAACTTGGAAAATTTGTGTATCTATACTTGGAAAATTTGTGGATCTCTACTTGGAAAATTTTTGGATCTCTATTGGAAAATTTGTGGATCTGTACTTGGAAAATTTGTGGATCTGTACTTGGAAAATTTGTGGATCTGAACTTGGAAAATTTGTAAATCTATTCTTGGAAAATTTGTTAATCTATACTTGGAAAATTTGTAAATCTATACTTGGAAAATTTGTGAATCTATACACGGAAAATTTGTAAATCTATAATTGGAAAATTTTTAATCTAAACTTGGAAAATTTGTAAATCTATTCTTGGAAAATTTGTAAATCTATACTTGGAAAATTCTTAAATCTATACTTGGAAAATTTTTAATCTAAACTTGGAAAATTTGTGGATCTATACTTGGAAAATTTGTGGACCTCTACGTGGAAAATTTGTGGATCTCTATTGGAAAATTTGTGGATCTGAACTTGGAAAATTTGAAAATCTATACTTGGAAAATTTGTGGATCTATACTTGGAAAATTTGTGGATCTCTATTGGAAAATTTGTGGATCTGTACTTGGAAAATTTGTGGATCTGTACTTGGAAAATTTGTGGATCTCTATTGGAAAATTTGTGGATCTGAACTTGGAAAATTTGTAACTCTATTCTTGGAAAATTTGTTAATCTATACTTGGAAAATTTGTAAATCTATACTTGGAAAATTTGTAAATCTATACTTGGAAAATTTGTAAATCTATACTTGGAAAATTGGTAAATCTATCGTGAATTTTAAATGACATAAAGTAAATCTATACTTGGAAAAATTGTAAATCTATACTTGGAAAATTTGAAAATCTATACTTGGAAAATTTGTGGATCTATACTTGGAAAATTTGTGGATCTCTATTGGAAAATTTGTGGATCTGTACTTGGAAAATTTGTGGATCTGTACTTGGAAAATTTGTGGATCTCTATTGGAAAATTTGTGGATCTGAACTTGGAAAATTTGTAACTCTATTCTTGGAAAATTTGTTAATCTATACTTGGAAAATTTGTAAATCTATACTTGGAAAATTTGTAAATCTATACTTGGAAAATTTGTAAATCTATACTTGGAAAATTGGTAAATCTATCGTGAATTTTAAATGACATAAAGTAAATCTATACTTGGAAAAATTGTAAATCTATACTTGGAAAATTTGTGAATCTATACACGGAAAATTTGTAAATCTATACTTGGAAAATTTGTAAATCTATACTTGGAAAATTTGTAAATCTATTCTTGGAAAATTTGTAAATCTATACTTGGAAAATTCTTAAATCTATACTTGGAAAATTTTTAATCTAAACTTGGAAAATTTGTGGATCTATACTTGGAAAATTTGTGGACCTCTACGTGGAAAATTTGTGGATCTCTATTGGAAAATTTGTGGATCTGAACTTGGAAAATTTTTTAATCTATACTTGGAAAATTTGTAAATCTATACTTGGAAAATTTGTAAATCTATACTTGGAAAATTTGTAAATCTATTCTTGGAAAATTTGTAAATCTATACTTGGAAAATTCGTAAATCTATACTTGGAAAATTTTTAATCTAAACTTGGAAAATTTGTGTATCTATACTTGGAAAATTTGTGGATCTCTACTTGGAAAATTTGTGGATCTCTATTGGAAAATTTGTGGATCTGTACTTGGAAAATTTGTGGATCTGTACTTGGAAAATTTGTGGATCTGAACTTGGAAAATTTGTAAATCTATTCTTGGAAAATTTGTTTATCTATACTTGGAAAATTTGTAAATCTATACTTGGAAAATTTGTGAATCTATACACGGAAAATTTGTAAATCTATACTTGGAAAATTTGTATATCCATACTTGGAAAATTTGAAAATCTATACTTGGAAAATTTGTAAATCTATACTTGGAAAATTTGTGGATTTATACTTGGAAAATTTGTGGATCTATACTTGGAAAATTTGTGGATCTATACTTGGAAAATTTGTGGATCTCTACTTATAAAATTTGTGGATCTCTATTGGAAAATTTGTGGATCTGTACTTGGAAAATATGTGGATCTGAACTTGGAAAATTTGTAAATCTATTCTTGGAAAAGTTTTTAATCTATACTTGGAAAATTTGTAAATCTATACTTGGAAAATTTGTAAATCTATACTTGGAAAATTTGTAAATCTATACTTGGAAAATTTGTATATCCATACTTGGAAAATTTGAAAATTTATACTTGGAAAATTTGTAAATCTATACTTGGAAAATTTGTGGATTTATACTTGGAAAATTTGTGGATCTATACTTGGAAAATTTGTGGATCTATACTTGAAAAATTTGTAAATCTATACTTTTAAAATTTGTAAATCTATACTTGGAAAATTTGTAAATCTATACTGGAAAATTTGTAAATCTATACTTTTAAAATTTGTAAATATATACTTGGAAAATTTGTAAATCTATACTTGGAAAATTTGTAAGTCTATACTTGGAAAATTTGTAAATGTATACTTGGAAAATTTTTAATCTATACTTGGAAAATTTGTAGATCTATACTTGGAAAATTTGTGGATCTCTACTTGGAAAATTTGTGGATCTCTACCTGGAAAATTTCTGGATTTGTACTTGGAAAATTTGTGGATCTGTACTTGGAAAATTTGTGGATCTCTACTTGGAAAATTTGTGGATCTGTACTTGGAAAATTTGTGGATCTGAACTTGGAAAATTTGTAAATCTATACTTGGAAAATTTGTAAATCTATACTTTGAAAATTTGTGGATCTATACTTGAAATATTTGTGGATCTATACTTGGAAAATTTGTGGATCTATACTTGGAAAATTAGTGGATCTATACTTGGAAAATTTGTGGATCTATACTTGGAAAATTTGTAAATTTATACTTGGAAAATTTGTAAATCTATACTTGGAAAACTTGTAAATCTATACTTGGAAAATTTGTAAATCTATACTTGGAAAATTTGTATATCCATACTTGGAAAATTTGAAAATTTATACTTGGAAAATTTGTAAATCTATACTTGGAAAATTTGTGGATTTATACTTGGAAAATTTGTGGATCTATACTTGGAAAATTTGTGGATCTATACTTGAAAAATTTGTAAATCTATACTTTTAAAATTTGTAAATCTATACTTGGAAAATTTGTAAATCTATACTGGAAAATTTGTAAATCTATACTTTTAAAATTTGTAAATATATACTTGGAAAATTTGTAAATCTATACTTGGAAAATTTGTAAGTCTATACTTGGAAAATTTGTAAATGTATACTTGGAAAATTTTTAATCTATACTTGGAAAATTTGTAGATCTATACTTGGAAAATTTGTGGATCTCTACTTGGAAAATTTGTGGATCTCTACCTGGAAAATTTCTGGATTTGTACTTGGAAAATTTGTGGATCTGTACTTGGAAAATTTGTGGATCTCTACTTGGAAAATTTGTGGATCTGTACTTGGAAAATTTGTGGATCTGAACTTGGAAAATTTGTAAATCTATACTTGGAAAATTTGTAAATCTATACTTTGAAAATTTGTGGATCTATACTTGAAATATTTGTGGATCTATACTTGGAAAATTTGTGGATCTATACTAGGAAAATTAGTGGATCTATACTTGGAAAATTTGTGGATCTATACTTGGAAAATTTGTAAATTTATACTTGGAAAATTTGTAAATCTATACTTGGAAAACTTGTAAATCTATACTTGGAAAATTTGTAAATCTATACTTGGAAAATTTGTAAATCTATACTTGGAAAATTTGTAAATCTATACTTGGAAAATTTGTAAATCTATCGTGAATTTTAAATGACATAAAGTAAATCTATACTTGGAAAAATTGTAAATCTATACTTGGAAAATTTGTAGATCTATACTTGGAAAATTTGTGGATCTCTATTGGAAAATTTGTGGATCTGTACTTGGAAAATTTGTGGATCTGTACTTGGAAAATTTGTGGATCTCTATTGGAAAATTTGTGGATCTGAACTTGGAAAATTTGTAAATCTATTCTTGGAAAATTTGTTAATCTATACTTGGAAAATTTGTAAATCTATACTTGGAAAATTTGTAAATCTATACTTGGAAAATTTGTAAATCTATACTTGGAAATTTGTAAATCTATACTTGGAAAATTGGTAAATCTATCGTGAATTTTAAATGACATAAAGTAAATCTATACTTGGAAAAATTGTAAATCTATACTTGGAAAATTTGTGAATCTATACACGGAAAATTTGTAAATCTATACTTGGAAAATTTGTAAATCTATACTTGGAAAATTTGTAAATCTATTCTTGGAAAATTTGTAAATCTATACTTGGAAAATTCTTAAATCTATACTTGGAAAATTTTTAATCTAAACTTGGAAAATTTGTGGATCTATACTTGGAAAATTTGTGGACCTCTACGTGGAAAATTTGTGGATCTCTATTGGAAAATTTGTGGATCTGAACTTGGAAAATTTGTTAATCTATACTTGGAAAATTTGTAAATATATGCTTGGAAAATTTGTAAATCTATACTTGGAAAATTTGTAAATCTATACTTGGAAAATTTGTAAATCTATACTTGGAAAATTCGTAAATCTATAATTGGAAAATTTTTAATCTAAACTTGGAAAATTTGTGTATCTATACTTGGAAAATTTGTGGATCTCTACTTGGAAAATTTTTGGATCTCTATTGGAAAATTTGTGGATCTGTACTTGGAAAATTTGTGGATCTGTACTTGGAAAATTTGTGGATCTGAACTTGGAAAATTTGTAAATCTATTCTTGGAAAATTTGTTAATCTATACTTGGAAAATTTGTAAATCTATACTTGGAAAATTTGTGAATCTATACACGGAAAATTTGTAAATCTATAATTGGAAAATTTTTAATCTAAACTTGGAAAATTTGTAAATCTATTCTTGGAAAATTTGTAAATCTATACTTGGAAAATTCTTAAATCTATACTTGGAAAATTTTTAATCTAAACTTGGAAAATTTGTGGATCTATACTTGGAAAATTTGTGGACCTCTACGTGGAAAATTTGTGGATCTCTATTGGAAAATTTGTGGATCTGAACTTGGAAAATTTTTTAATCTATACTTGGAAAATTTGTAAATCTATACTTGGAAAATTTGTAAATCTATACTTGGAAAATTTGTAAATCTATACTTGGAAAATTTGTAAATCTATACTTGGAAAATTCGTAAATCTATACTTGGAAAATTTTTAATCTAAACTTGGAAAATTTGTGTATCTATACTTGGAAAATTTGTGGATCTCTACTTGGAAAATTTGTGGATCTCTATTGGAAAATTTGTGGATCTGTACTTGGAAAATTTGTGGATCTGTACTTGGAAAATTTGTGGATCTGAACTTGGAAAATTTGTAAATCTATTCTTGGAAAATTTGTTAATCTATACTTGGTAAATTTGTAAATCTATACTTGGAAAATTTGTGAATCTATAAACGGAAAATTTGTAAATCTATACTTGGAAAATTTGTAAATCTATACTTGGAAAATTTGTAAATCTATTCTTGGAAAATTTGTAAATCTATACTTGGAAAATTCTTAAATCTATACTTGGAAAATGTTTAATCTAAACTTGGAAAATTTGTGGATCTATACTTGGAAAATTTGTGGACCTCTACGTGGAAAATTTGTGGATCTCTATTGGAAAATTTGTGGATCTGAACTTGGAAAATTTGTAAATCTATACTTGGAAAATTTGTAAATCTATACTTGGAAAATTTGTAAATCTATACTTGGAAAATTTGTAAATCTATACTTGGAAAATTCGTAAATCTATACTTGGAAAATTTTTAATCTAAACTTGGAAAATTTGTGTATCTATACTTGGAAAATTTGTGGATCTCTACTTGGAAAATTTGTGGATCTCTATTGGAAAATTTGTGGATCTGTACTTGGAAAATTTGTGGATCTGTACTTGGAAAATTTGTGGATCTGAACTTGGAAAATTTGTAAATCTATTCTTGGAAAATTTGTTAATCTATACTTGGAAAATTTGTAAATCTATACTTGGAAAATTTGTAAATCTATACTAGGAAAATTTGTAAATCTATACTTGGAAAATTTGTATATCAATACTTGGAAAATTTGAAAATCTATACTTGGAAAATTTGTAAATCTATACTTGGAAAATTTGTGGATCTATACTTGGAAAATTTGTATATCTATACTTGGAAAATTTGAAAATCTATACTTGGAAAATTTGTAAATCTATACTTTTAAAATTTGTGGATCTATACTTGGAGAATTTGTGGATCTATACTTGGAAAATTTGTGGATCTATACTTGGAAAATTTGTAAATCTATACTTGGAAAATTTGTAAGTCTATAATTGGAAAATTTGTAAATGTATACTTGGAAAACTTTTAATCTATACTTGGAAAATTTGTAGATCTATACTTGGGAAATTTGTGGATCTCTACTTGGAAAATTTGTGGATCTCTATTGGAAAATTTGTGGATCTGTACTTGGAAAATTTGTGGATCTGAACTTGGAAAATTTGTTAATCTATACTTGAAAAATTTGTAAATTTATACTTGGAAAATTTGTAAATCTATACTTGGAAAATTTGTAAATCTATACTTGGAAAATTTGTATATCTATACTTGGAAAATTTGAAAATCTATACTTGGAAAATTTGTAAATCTATACTTGGAAAATTTGTAAATCTATACTTGGAAAATTTGTGGATCTATACTTGGAAAATTTGTATATCTATACTTGGAAAATTTGAAAATCTATACTTGGAAAATTTGTAAATCTATACTTGGAAAATTTGTGGATCTATACTTGGAAAATTTGTGGATCTATACTTGGAAAATTTGTGGATCTATACTTGGAAAATTTGTGGATCTATACTTGGAAAATTTGTAAATCTATACTTGGAAAATTTGTAAATCTATACTTGAAAATTTGTAAGTCTATACTTGGAAAATTTGTAAATGTATACTTGGAAAATTTTTAATCTATACTTGGAAAATTTTTAATCTATACTTGGAAAATTTTTAATCTATACTTGGAAAATTTGTAGATCTATACTTGGAAAATTTGTGGATCTCTACTTGGAAAATTTGTGGATCTGTACATGGAAAATTTGTGGATCTGAACTTGGAAAATTTGTGGAACTGTACTTGGAAAATTTGTAAATCTATACTTGGAAAATTTGTAAATCTATACTTGGAAAATTTGTAAATCTATACTTGGAAAATTTGTATATCTATACTTTGAAAATTAGAAAATCTATACTTTTAAAATTTGTAAATCTATACTTGGAAAATTTGTGGATCTATACTTGGAAAATTTGTATATCTATACTTGGAAAATTTGTGGATCTCTACTTGGAAAATTTGTGGATCTCTATTGGAAAATTTGTGGATCTGTACTTGGAAAATTTGTGGATCTGAACTTGGAAAATTTGTTAATATACTTGGAAAATTTGTAAATCTATACTTGGAAAATTTGTAAATCTATACTTGGAAAATTTGTAAATCTATACTTGGAAAATTTGTAGATCTATACTTGGAAAATTGTGGATCTCTACTTGGAAAATTTGTGGATCTCTATTGGAAAATTTGTGGATCTGTACTTGGAAAATTTGTGGATCTGAACTTGGAAAATTTGTTAATCTATACTTGAAAAATTAGTAAATCTATACTTGGAAAATTTGTAAATCTATACTTGGAAAATTTGTAAATCTATACTTGGAAAATTTGTATATCTATACTTGGAAAATTTGAAAATCTATACTTGGAAAATTTGTAAATCTATACTTGGAAAATTTGTAAATCTATACTTGGAAAATTTGTGGATCTATACTTGGAAAATTTGTATATCTATACTTGGAAAATTTGAAAATCTATACTTGGAAAATTTGTAAATCTATACTTGGAAAATTTGTGGATCTATACTTGGAAAATTTGTGGATCTATACTTGGAAAATTTGTGGATCTATACTTGGAAAATTTGTGGATCTATACTTGAAAATTTGTAAATCTATACTTGGAAAATTTGTAAATCTATACTTGAAAATTTGTAAGTCTATACTTGGAAAATTTGTAAATGTATACTTGGAAAATTTTTAATCTATACTTGGAAAATTTTTAATCTATACTTGGAAAATTTTTAATCTATACTTGGAAAATTTGTAGATCTATACTTGGAAAATATGTGGATCTCTACTTGGAAAATTTGTGGATCTGTACATGGAAAATTTGTGGATCTGAACTTGGAAAATTTGTGGATTTGTACTTGGAAAATGTGTGGATATCTACTTGGAAAATTTGTGGATCTGTACTTGGGAAATTTGTGTATCTGTACTTGGAAAATTTGTGGATCTGTACTTGGAAAATTTGTGGATCTGTACTTGGAAAATTTGTGGATCTGTACATGGAAAATTTGTGGATCTGTACTTGGAAAATTTGTGGATCTGTACTTGGAAAATTTGTGGATCTGTACTTGGAAAATTTGTAAATCTATACTTGGAAAATTTGTAAATCTATACTTTAAAAATTTGTAAATCTATACTTGGAAAATTTGTAAATCTATACTTGGAAAATTTGTAAATCTATACTTGGAAAATTTTTAATCTATACTTGGAAAATTTGTAGATCTATACTTGGAAAATTTGTGGATCTCTACTTGGAAAATTTGTGGATCTCTATTGGAAAATTTGTGGATCTGAACTTGGAAAATTTCTGGATCTGTACTTGGAAAATTTGTGGATCTGTACTTGGAAAATTTGTGGATCTCTACTTGGAAAATTTGTGGATCTGTACTTGGGAAATTTGTGGATCTGTACTTGGAAAATTTCTCTATCTGTACTTGGAAAATGTGTGGATCTGTACTTGGAAAATTTGTGGATCTGTACTTGGAAAATTTGTGGATCTGTACATGGAAAATTTATAGATCTGTACTTGGAAAATTTGTGGATCTGTACTTGGAAAATTTGTGGATCTGTACTTATAAAATTTGTAAATCTATACTTGGAAAATTTGTAAATCTATACTTGGAAAATTTGTGGATCTGTACTTGGAAAATTTGTGGATCTGTACATGGAAAATTTGTGGATCTATACTTGGAAAATTAGATAGATTTACAAGTATAAATCCACAAATTCCCCAAGTATAGATCCACAAATTTTCCAAGTATAGATCCACAAATTTTCCAAGTATAGATTTACAAATTTTCCAAGTATAGATTTACAAATTTTCCAAGTATAGATTTAAAAATTTTCCAAGTATAGATTTACAAATTTTCCAAGTAAAGATTTACTAATTTTCCAAGTATAGATTTACAAATTTTCCAAGTACAGATCCACAAATTTTCCAAGTACAGATCCCCAAATTTTCCAAGTACAGATCCACAAATTTTCCAAGTACAGATCCACAAATTTTCCATGTACAGATCCAAAAATTTTCCAAGTACAGATCCACAAAGTTTCCATGTACAGATCCACAAATTTTCCAAGTACAGATCCACAAATTTTCCAAGTACAGATCCACACATTTTCCAAGTACAGATCCAGAAATTTTCCAAGTACAGATCCACAAATTTCCCAAGTACAGATCCACAAATTTTCCAAGTAGAGATCCACAAATTTTCCAAGTACAGATCCACAAATTTCCCAAGTACAGATCCACAAATTTTCCAATAGAGATCCACAAATTTTCCAAGTAGAGATCCACAAATTTTCCAAGTATAGGTCTACAAATTTTAAAAGTATAGATTTACAAATTTTCCAAGTATAGATTAAAAATTTTCCAAGTATAGATTTACAAATTTTCCAAGTATAGATTTACAAATTTTCCAAGTATAGATTTACAAATTTTCCAAGTATAGATTTACAAATTTTCCAAGTATAGATTTGCAAATTTTCCAAGTATAGATCTAAAAATTTTCCAAGTATAGATCCACTAATTTTCCAAGTATAGATCCACCAATTTTCCAAGTATAGATCCACAAATTTTCCAAGTATAGATTTACAAATTTTCCAAGTATAGATTTACAAATTTTCCAAGTTCAGATCCACAAATTTTCCAAGTACAGATCCACAAATTTTCCAAGTAGAGATCAACAAATTTTCCAAGTACAGATCCAGAAATTTTCCAAGTACAGAATCAGAAATTTTCCAATAGAGATCCACAAATTTTCCAAGTAGAGATCCACAAATTTTCCAAGTATAGATCTACAAATTTTCAAAGTATAGATTAAAAATTTTCCAAGTATACATTTACAAATTTTCCAAGTATAGACTTACAAATTTTCCAAGTATAGATTTACAAATTTTCCAAGTATAGATTTACAAATTTTCCAAGTATAGATTTACAAATTTTCCAAGTATAGATCCACAAATTTTCCAAGTATAGATCCACTAATTTTCCAAGTATAGATCCACAAATTTTCAAAGTATACATTTACAAATTTTCCAAGTATAGACTTACAAATTTTCCAAGTATAGATTTACAAATTTTCCAAGTATAGATTTACAAATTTTCCAAGTATAGATTTACAAATTTTCCAGTATAGATTTACAAATTTTCCAAGTACAGATCCACATATTTTCCGAGTAGAGATCCACAAATTTTCCAAGTACAGATCCACAAATTTTCCAAGTACAGACCCAGACATTTTCCAATAGAGATCCACAAATTTTCCAAGTAGAGATCCACAAATTTTGTAAGTATAGATCTACAAATTTTCCAAGTATAGATTAAAAATTTTCCAAGTATACATTTACAAATTTTCCAAGTATAGACTTACAAATTTTCCAAATATAGATTTACAAATTTTCCAAGTATAGATTTACAAATTTTCCAAGTATAGATTTACAAATTGTCCGTGTATAGATTCACAAATTTTCCAAGTATAGATTTACAATTTTTCCAAGTATAGATTTACAAATTTTACAAGTATAGATTTACAAATTTTACAAGTATAGATTTACAAATTTTACAAGTATAGATTTACAAATTTTACAAGTATAGATTTACAAATTTTACAAGTATAGATTTACAAATTTTACAAGTATAGATTTACAAATTTTCCAAGTATAGATTTACAAATTTTCCAAGTATAGATTTACAAATTTTTTAAGTATAGATTTAAAAATTTTCCAAGTATAGATTTACAAATTTTCCAAGTAAAGATTTACTAATTTTCCAGGTATAGATTTACAAATTTTCCAAGTACAGATCCACAAATTTTCCAAGTACAGATCCCCAAATTTTCCAAGTACAGATCCACAAATTTTCCAAGTACAGATCCACAAATTTTCCATGTACAGATCCAAAAATTTTCCAAGTACAGATCCACAAAGTTTCCATGTACAGATCCACAAATTTTCCAAGTACAGATCCACAAATTTTCCAAGTACAGATCCACACATTTTCCAAGTACAGATCCAGAAATTTTCCAAGTACAGATCCACAAATTTCCCAAGTACAGATCCACAAATTTTCCAAGTAGAGATCCACAAATTTTCCAAGTACAGATCCACAAATTTCCCAAGTACAGATCCACAAATTTTCCAATAGAGATCCACAAATTTTCCAAGTAGAGATCCACAAATTTTCCAAGTAGAGATCCACAAATTTTCCAAGTATAGGTCTACAAATTTTAAAAGTATAGATTTACAAATTTTCCAAGTATAGATTAAAAATTTTCCAAGTATAGATTTACAAATTTTCCAAGTATAGATTTACAAATTTTCCAAGTATAGATTTACAAATTTTCCAAGTATAGATTTACAAATTTTCCAAGTATAGATTTACAAATTTTCCAAGTATAGATCTAAAAATTTTCCAAGTATAGATCCACTAATTTTCCAAGTATAGATCCACCAATTTTCCAAGTATAGATCCACAAATTTTCCAAGTATAGATTTACAAATTTTCCAAGTATAGATTTACAAATTTTCCAAGTTCAGATCCACAAATTTTCCAAGTACAGATCCACAAATTTTCCAAGTAGAGATCCACAAATTTTCCAAGTACAGATCCAGAAATTTTCCAAGTACAGAATCAGAAATTTTCCAATAGAGATCCACAAATTTTCCAAGTAGAGATCCACAAATTTTCCAAGTATAGATCTACAAATTTTCAAAGTATAGATTAAAAATTTTCCAAGTATACATTTACAAATTTTCCAAGTATAGACTTACAAATTTTCCAAGTATAGATTTACAAATTTTCCAAGTATAGATTTACAAATTTTCCAAGTATAGATTTACAAATTTTCCAAGTATATATCCACAAATTTTCCAAGTATAGATCCACTAATTTTCCAAGTATAGATCCACAAATTTTCAAAGTATACATTTACAAATTTTCCAAGTATAGACTTACAAATTTTCCAAGTATAGATTTACAAATTTTCCAAGTATAGATTTACAAATTTTCCAAGTATAGATTTACAAATTTTCCAGTATAGATTTACAAATTTTCCAAGTACAGATCCACATATTTTCCGAGTAGAGATCCACAAATTTTCCAAGTACAGATCCACAAATTTTCCAAGTACAGACCCAGACATTTTCCAATAGAGATCCACAAATTTTCCAAGTAGAGATCCAGAAATTTTGTAAGTATAGATCTAAAAATTTTCCAAGTATAGATTAAAAATTTTCCAAGTATACATTTACAAATTTTCCAAGTATAGTCTTACAAATTTTCCAAATATAGATTTACAAATTTTCCAAGTATAGATTTACAAATTTTCCAAGTATAGATTTACAAATTGTCCGTGTATAGATTCACAAATTTTCCAAGTATAGATTTACAATTTTTCCAAGTATAGATTTACAAATTTTACAAGTATAGATTTACAAATTTTACAAGTATAGATTTACAAATTTTACAAGTATAGATTTACAAATTTTACAAGTATAGATTTACAAATTTTACAAGTATAGATTTACAAATTTTACAAGTATAGATTTACAAATTTTCCAAGTATAGATTTACAAATTTTCCAAGTATAGATTTACAAATTTTCCAAGTATAGATTTACAAATTTTCCAAGTATAGATTTACAAATTTTCCAAGTATAGATTTACAAATTTTCCAAGTATAGATTTACAAATTTTCCGCGTATATGTTCACAAATTTTCCAAGTATAGATTTAGAATTTTTCCAAGTATAGATTTACAAATTTTACAAGTATAGATTTACAAATTTTACAAGTATAGATTTACAAATTTTCCAAGTATAGATTTACAAATTTTCCAAGTATAGATTTACAAATTTTCCAAGTATAGATCCACAAATTTTCCAAGTATAGATCCACTAATTTTCCAAGTATAGATCCACAAATTTTCCAAGTATAGATCCACAAATTTTCCAAGTATAGATTTACAAATTTTCCAAGTATAGATTTACAAATTTTCCAAGTTCAGATCCACAAATTTTCCAAGTACAGATCCATAAATTTTCCAATAGAGATCCACAAATTTTCCAAGTAGAAATCCACAAATTTTCCAAGTATAGATTAAAAATTTTAAAAGTATAGATTTACAAATTTTCCAAGTATAGATTTAAAAATTTTCCAAGTATAGATTTACAAATTTTCCAAGTATAGATTTACAAATTTTAAGTGTATAGATTCACAAATTTTCCAAGTATAGATTTACAATTTTTCCAAGTATAGTTTAACAAATTTTACAAGTATAGATTTACAAATTTTACAAGTATAGATTTACAAATTTTCCAAGTATAGATTTACAAATTTTCCAAGTATAGATTTACAAATTTTCCAAGTATAGATCTACAAATTTTCCAAGTATAGATACACTAATTTTCCAAGTATAGATCCACCAATTTTCCAAGTATAGATCCACAAATTTTCCAAGTATAGATTTACAAATTTTCCAAGTATAGATTTACAAATTTTCCAAGTTCAGATCCACAAATTTTCCAAGTACAGATCCACAAATTTTCCAAGTAGAGATCCACAAATTTTCCAAATACAGATCCAGAAATTTTCCAAGTACAGATCCAGAAATTTTCCAATAGAGATCCACAAATTTTCCAAGTAGAGATCCACAAATTTTCCAAGTATAGATCTACAAATTTTCAAAGTATAGATTAAAAATTTTCCAAGTATACATTTACAAATTTTCCAAGTATAGACTTACAAATTTTCCAAGTATAGATTTACAAATTTTCCAAGTATAGATTTACAAATTTTCCAAGTATAGATCCACAAATTTTCAAAGTATACATTTACAAATTTTCCAAGTATAGACTTACAAATTTTCCAAGTATAGGTTTACAAATTTTACAAGTATAGATTTACAAATTTTACAAGTATAGATTTACAAATTTTCCAAGTATAGATTTACAAATTGTCCGTGTATAGATTCACAAATTTTCCAAGTATAGATTTCCAATTTTTCCAAGTATAGATTTACAAATTTTACAAGTATAGATTTACAAATTTTACAAGTATAGATTTACAAATTTTCCAAGTATAGATTTACAAATTTTCCAAGTATAGATTTACAAATTTTCCAAGTTTAGATTTACAAATTTTCCAAGTATAGATCCACAAATTTTCCAAGTATAGATCCACTAATTTTCCAAAAATAGATCCACAAATTTTCCAAGTATAGATCCACAAATTTTCCAAGTATAGATCCACAAATTTTCCAAGCATAGATTTACAAATTTTCCAAGTATAGATTTACAAATTTTCCAAGTTCAGATCCACAAATTTTCCCATAGAGATCCACAAATTTTCCAAGTAGAGATCCACAAATTTTCCAAGTATAGATCCACAAATTTTCCAAGTATAGATTAAATATTTTCCAAGTATAGATTTACAATTTTTCCAAGTATAGATTTACAAATTTTACAATTATAGATTTACAAATTTTACAAGTATAGATTTACAAATTTTACAAGTATAGATTTACAAATTTTCCAAGTATAGATTTACAAATTTTCCAAGTATAGATTTACAAATTTTCCAAGTATAGTTTTACAAATTTTCCAAGTATAGATTTAGAAATTTTCCAAGTATAGATTTACAAATTTTCCAAGAACAGATTTACAAATTTTCCAAGTATAGATCCACAAATTTTCCAAGTATAGATCCACAAATTTTCCAAGTATAGATCCACAAATTTTCCAAGTATAGATTTACAAATTTTCCAAGAATAGATTTACAAATTTTCCAAGTATAGATTTACAAATTTTTCAAGTATAGATTTACAAATTTTAAAAGTATAGACTTACAAATTTTCCAAGTATAGATTTTCAAATTTTCCAAGTATAGATTTACATATTTTCCAAGTATAGATTTACAAATTTTCCAAGTTCAGATCCACAAATTTTCCAAGTGCAGATCCACAAATTTTCCAAGTACAGATCCACAAATTTTCCAAGTACAGATCCACAAATTTTCCAATAGAGATCCACAAATTTTCCAAGCAGAGATCCACAAATTTTCCAAGTATAGATCCACAAATTTTCCAAGTATAGATCCACAAATTTTCCAAGTATAGATCCACAAATTTTCCAAGTATAGATTTACAAATTTTCCAAGTATAGATTTACAAATTTTACAAGTATAGATCCACAAATTTTCCAAGTATAGATCCACTAATTTTCCAAGTATAGATCCACAAATTTTCCAAGTATAGATCCACAAATTTTCCAAGTATAGATCCACAAATTTTCCAAGTATGGATCCACAAATTTTCCAAGTATAGATTTACAAATTTTCCAAGAATAGATTTACAAATTTTCCAAGTATAGATTTACAAATTTTCCAAGTATAGATTTACAAATTTTCCAAGTATAGACTTACAAATTTTCCAAGTATAGATTTTCAAATTTTCCAAGTATAGATTTACATATTTTCCAAGTATAGATTTACAAATTTTCCAAGTTCAGATACACAAATTTTCCAAGTACAGATCCACAAATTTTCCGAGTACAGATCCACAAATTTTCCAATAGAGATCCACAAATTTTCCAAGCAGAGATCCACAAATTTTCCAAGTATAGATCCACAAATTTTCCAAGTATAGATCCACAAATTTTCCAAGTATAGATCCACAAATTTTCCAAGTATAGATTTACAAATTTTCCAAGTATAGATTTACAAATTTTCCAAGTTCAAATCCACAAATTTTCCCATAGAGATCCACAAATTTTCCAAGTAGAGATCCACAAATTTTCCAAGTATAGATCCACAAATTTTCCAAGTATAGATCCACAAATTTTCCAAGTATAGATCCACAAATTTTCCAAGTATGGATCCACAAATTTTCCAAGTATAGATTTACAAATTTTCCAAGTAAAGATTTACAAATTTTTCAAGTATAGATTTACAAATTTTCCAAGTATAGATTTACAAATTTTCCAAGTATAGATTTACAAATTATCCAAGTTCAGATCCACAAATTTTCCAAGTACAGATCAACAAATTTTCCAAGTACAGATCCACAAATTTTCCAATAGAGATCCACAAATTTTCCAAGTAGAGATCCACAAATTTTCCAAGTATAGATCCACAAATTTTCCAAGTATAGATTAAAATTTTCCAAGTATAGATTTACAATTTTTCCAAGTATAGATTTACAATTTTTCCAAGTATAGATTTACAAATTTTACAAGTATAGATTTACAAATTTTCCAAGTATAGATTTACAAATTTTCCAAGTATAGATTTACAAATTTTCCGTGTATAGATTTACAAATTTTCCGTTTATGAATTCACAAATTTTCCAAGTATAGGTTTACAATTTTTCCAAGTATAGATTTACAAATTTTACAAGTATAGATTTACAAATTTTCCAAGTATAGATTAACAAATTTTCCAAGTTCAGATCCACAAATTTTCCAAGTACAGATCCACAAATTTTCCAATAGAGATCCACAAATTTTCCAAATAGAGATCCACAAATTTTCCAAGTATAGATCCACAAATTTTCCAAGTATAGATTAAAAATTTTCCAAGTATAGATCCACAAATTTTCCAAGTATAGATTTACAAATTTTCCAAGTATAGATTTACAAATTTTCCAAGTATAGATTTACAAATTTTCCAAGTATAGATTTACAAATTTTCCAAGTATAGATTTACAAATTTTCCGTGTATAGATTTACAAATTTTCCGTGTATAAATTCACAAATTTTCCAAGTATAGGTTTACAATTTTTCCAAGTATAGATTTACAAATTTTACAAGTATAGACTTACAAATTTTACAAGTATAGATTTACAAATTTTACAAGTATAGATTTACAAATTTTACAAGTATAGATTTACAAATTTTCCAAGTATAGATCCACAAATTTTCCAGTATAGATTTTCAAATTTTCCAAGTATAGATCCACAAATTTTCCAAGTATAGATCCACAAATTTTCCAAGTATAGATCCACAAATTTTCCAAGTATAGATCCACAAATTTTCCAAGTATAGATTTACAAATTTTCCAAGTATAGATTTTCAAATTTTCCAAGTATAGATATACAAATTTTCCAAGTATAGATTTACAAATTTTCCAAGTATAGATTTACAAATTTTCCAAGTATAGATTTAGAAATTTTCCAAGTATAGATTTACAAATTTTCCAAGTATAGATTTACAAATTTTCCAAGTATAGATCCACAAATTTTCCAAGTATAGATTAAAAATTTTCCAAGTATAGATTTACAGATTTTCCAAGTATAGATTTACAAATTTTCCAAGTTCAGATCCACAAATTTTCCAAGTACAGATCCACAAATTTTCCAATAGAGATCCACAAATTTTCCAAGTAGAGATCCACAAATTTTCCAAGTATAGATCCACAAATTTTCCAAGTATAGATTAAAAATTTTCCAAGTATAGATTTACAATTTTTCCAAGTATAGATTTACAAATTTTACAAGTATAGATTTACAAATTTTACAAGTATAGATTTACAAATTTTCCAAGTATAGATTTACAAATTTTCCAAGTATAGATTTACAAATTTTCCAAGTATAGATTTACAAATTTTCCAAGTATATATTTACAAATTTTCCAAGTATAGATTTACAAATTTTCCAAGTATAGATTTACAAATTTTCCAAGTACAGATTTACAAATTTTCCAAGTATAGATCCCCAAATTTTCCAAGTATAGATCCACAAATTTTCCAAGTATAGATTAAAAATTTTCCAAATATAGATTTAAAAATTTTCCAAGTATAGATTTACAAATTTTCCAAGTATAGATTTACAAATTTTCCATATATAGATTTACAAATTTTCCAAGTATAGATTTACAAATTTTCCGTGTATAGATTCACAAATTTTCCAAGTATAGATTTACAATTTTTCCAAGTATAGATTTACAAATTTTACAAGTATAGATTTACAAATTTTCCAAATATAGATTTACAAATTTTCCAAGTATAGATTTACAAATTTTCCAAGTATAGATCCACAAATTTTCCAAGTATAGATCCACTAGTTTTCCAAGTATAGATCCACAAATTTTCCAAGTATAGATCCACAAATTTTCCAAGTATAGATCCACAAATTTTCCAAGTATAGATTTACAAATTTTCCAAGTATAGATTTACAAATTTTCCAAGTTCCGATCCACAAATTTTCCAAGTACAGATCCACAAATTTTCCAAGTAGAGATCCACAAATTTTCCAAGTATAGATCCACAAATTTTCCAAGTATAGATTAAAAATTTTCCAAGTATAGATTTGCAATTTTTCCAAGTATAGATTTACAATTTTTCCAAGTAAAGATTTACAAATTTTACAAGTATAGATTTACAAATATTACAAGTATAGATTTACAAATTTTCCAAGTATAGATTTACAAATTTTCCAAGTATGGATCCACAAATTTTCCAAGTATAGATTTACAAATTTTCCAAGTATATATTTACAAATTTTCCAAGTAAAGATTTACAAATTTTTCAAGTATAGATTTACAAATTTTCCAAGTATAGATTTACAAATTATCCAAGTTCAGATCCACAAATTTTCCAAGTACAGATCAACAAATTTTCCAAGTACAGATCCACAAATTTTCCAATAGAGATCCACAAATTTTCCAAGTAGAGATCCACAAATTTTCCAAGTATAGATCCACAAATTTTCCAAGTATAGATTAAAATTTTCCAAGTATAGATTTACAATTTTTCCAAGTATAGATTTACAATTTTTCCAAGTATAGATTTACAAATTTTACAAGTATAGATTTACAAATTTTCCAAGTATAGATTTACAAATTTTCCAAGTATAGATTTACAAATTTTCCGTGTATAGATTTACAAATTTTCCGTTTATAAATTCACAAATTTTCCAAGTATAGGTTTACAATTTTTCCAAGTATAGATTTACAAATTTTACAAGTATAGATTTACAAATTTTCCAAGTATAGATTAACAAATTTTCCAAGTTCAGATCCACAAATTTTCCTAGTACAGATCCACAAATTTTCCAATAGAGATCCACAAATTTTCCAAGTAGAGATCCACAAATTTTCCAAGTATAGATCCAGAAATTTTCCAAGTATAGATTAAAAAATTTCCAAGTATAGATCCACAAATTTTCCAAGTATAGATTTACAAATTTTCCAAGTATAGATTTACAAATTTTCCAAGTATAGATTTACAAATTTTCCAAGTATAGATTTACAAATTTTCCAAGTATAGATTTACAAATTTTCCGTGTATAGATTTACAAATTTTCCGTGTATAAATTCACAAATTTTCCAAGTATAGGTTTACAATTTTTCCAAGTATAGATTTACAAATTTTACAAGTATAGATTTACAAATTTTACAAGTATAGATTTACAAATTTTACAAGTATAGATTTACAAATTTTACAAGTATAGATTTACAAATTTTCCAAGTATAGATCCACAAATTTTCCAGTATAGATTTTCAAATTTTCCAAGTATAGATCCACAAATTTTCCAAGTATAGATCCACAAATTTTCCAAGTATAGATCCACAAATTTTCCAAGTATAGATCCACAAATTTTCCAAGTATAGATTTACAAATTTTCCAAGTATAGATTTTCAAATTTTCCAAGTATAGATATACAAATTTTCCAAGTATAGATTTACAAATTTTCCAAGTATAGATTTACAAATTTTCCAAGTATAGATTTAGAAATTTTCCAAGTATAGATTTACAAATTTTCCAAGTATAGATTTACAAATTTTCCAAGTATAGATCCACAAATTTTCCAAGTATAGATTAAAAATTTTCCAAGTATAGATTTACAAATTTTCCAAGTATAGATTTACAAATTTTCCAAGTTCAGATCCACAAATTTTCCAAGTACAGATCCACAAATTTTCCAATAGAGATCCACAAATTTTCCAAGTAGAGATCCACAAATTTTCCAAGTATAGATCCACAAATTTTCCAAGTATAGATTAAAAATTTTCCAAGTATAGATTTACAATTTTTCCAAGTATAGATTTACAAATTTTACAAGTATAGATTTACAAATTTTACAAGTATAGATTTACAAATTTTCCAAGTATAGATTTACAAATTTTCCAAGTATAGATTTACAAATTTTCCAAGTATAGATTTACAAATTTTCCAAGTATATATTTAAAAATTTTCCAAGTATAGATTTACAAATTTTCCAAGTATAGATTTACAAATTTTCCAAGTACAGATTTACAAATTTTCCAAGTATAGATCCCCAAATTTTCCAAGTATAAATCCACAAATTTTCCAAGTATAGATTAAAAATTTTCCAAATATAGATTTAAAAATTTTCCAAGTATAGATTTACAAATTTTCCAAGTATAGATTTACAAATTTTCCAAGTATAGATTTACAAATTTTCCAAGTATAGATTTACAAATTTTCCGTGTATAGATTCACAAATTTTCCAAGTATAGATTTACAATTTTTCCAAGTATAGATTTACAAATTTTACAAGTATAGATTTACAAATTTTCCAAATATAGATTTACAAATTTTCCAAGTATAGATTTACAAATTTTCCAAGTATAGATCCACAAATTTTCCAAGTATAGATCCACTAGTTTTCCAAGTATAGATCCACAAATTTTCCAAGTATAGATCCACAAATTTTCCAAGTATAGATTTACAAATTTTCCAAGTATAGATTTACAAATTTTCCAAGTTCCGATCCACAAATTTTCCAAGTACAGATCCACAAATTTTCCAAGTAGAGATCCACAAATTTTCCAAGTATAGATCCACAAATTTTCCAAGTATAGATTAAAAATTTTCCAAGTATAGATTTGCAATTTTTCCAAGTATAGATTTACAATTTTTCCAAGTAAAGATTTACAAATTTTACAAGTATAGATTTACAAATATTACAAGTATAGATTTACAAATTTTCCAAGTATAGATTTACAAATTTTCCAAGTATAGATTTACAAATTTTCCAAGTATAGATTTACAAATTTTCCAAGCATAGATTTACAAATTTTCTAAGTATAGATTTACAAATTTTCCAAGTATAGATTTAGAAATTTTCCAAGTATAGATTTACAAATTTTCCAAGTACAGATTTACAAATTTTCCAAGTATAGATTTACAAATTTTCCAAGTATAGATTTACAAATTTTCCAAGTACAGATTTACAAATTTTCCAAGTATAGATCCACAAATTTTCCAAGTATAGATCCACAAATTTTCCAAGTATAGATCCACAAATTTTCCAAGTATGGATCCACAAATTTTCCAAGTATAGATTTACAAATTTTCCAAGTATATATTTACAAATTTTCCAAGTAAAGATTTACAAATTTTTCAAGTATAGATTTACAAATTTTCCAAGTATAGATTTACAAATTATCCAAGTTCAGATCCACAAATTTTCCAAGTACAGATCAACAAATTTTCCAAGTACAGATCCACAAATTTTCCAATAGAGATCCACAAATTTTCCAAGTAGAGATCCACAAATTTTCCAAGTATAGATCCACAAATTTTCCAAGTATAGATTAAAATTTTCCAAGTATAGATTTACAATTTTTCCAAGTATAGATTCACAAATTTTCCAAGTATAGATTTACAATTTTTCCAAGTATAGATTTACAAATTTTACAAGTATAGATTTACAAATTTTCCAAATATAGATTTACAAATTTTCCAAGTATAGATTTACAAATTTTCCAAGTATAGATCCACAAATTTTCCAAGTATAGATCCACTAGTTTTCCAAGTATAGATCCACAAATTTTCCAAGTATAGATCCACAAATTTTCCAAGTATAGATCCACAAATTTTCCAAGTATAGATTTACAAATTTTCCAAGTATAGATTTACAAATTTTCCAAGTTCCGATCCACAAATTTTCCAAGTACAGATCCACAAATTTTCCAAGTAGAGATCCACAAATTTTCCAAGTATAGATCCACAAATTTTCCAAGTATAGATTAAAAATTTTCCAAGTATAGATTTGCAATTTTTCCAAGTATAGATTTACAATTTTTCCAAGTAAAGATTTACAAATTTTACAAGTATAGATTTACAAATATTACAAGTATAGATTTACAAATTTTCCAAGTATAGATTTACAAATTTTCCAAGTATAGATTTACAAATTTTCCAAGTATAGATTTACAAATTTTCCAAGCATAGATTTACAAATTTTCTAAGTATAGATTTACAAATTTTCCAAGTATAGATTTAGAAATTTTCCAAGTATAGATTTACAAATTTTCCAAGTACAGATTTACAAATTTTCCAAGTATAGATTTGCAAATTTTCCAAGTATAGATTTACAAATTTTCCAAGTATAGATTTACAAATTTTCCAAGTACAGATTTACAAATTTTCCAAGTATAGATCCCCAAATTTTCCAAGTATAGATCCACAAATTTTCCAAGTATAGATTAAAAATTTTCCAAATATAGATTTAAAAATTTTCCAAGTATAGATTTACAAATTTTCCAAGTATAGATTTACAAATTTTCCAAGTATAGATTTACAAATTTTCCAAGTATAGATTTACAAATTTTCCGTGTATAGATTCACAAATTTTCCAAGTATAGATTTACAATTTTTCCAAGTATAGATTTACAAATTTTACAAGTATAGATTTACAAATTTTCCAAATATAGATTTACAAATTTTCCAAGTATAGATTTACAAATTTTCCAAGTATAGATCCACAAATTTTCCAAGTATAGATCCACTAGTTTTCCAAGTATAGATCCACAAATTTTCCAAGTATAGATCCACAAATTTTCCAAGTATAGATTTACAAATTTTCCAAGTATAGATTTACAAATTTTCCAAGTTCCGATCCACAAATTTTCCAAGTACAGATCCACAAATTTTCCAAGTAGAGATCCACAAATTTTCCAAGTATAGATCCACAAATTTTCCAAGTATAGATTAAAAATTTTCCAAGTATAGATTTGCAATTTTTCCAAGTATAGATTTACAATTTTTCCAAGTAAAGATTTACAAATTTTACAAGTATAGATTTACAAATATTACAAGTATAGATTTACAAATTTTAAAAGTATAGATTTACAAATTTTCCAAGTATAGATTTACAAATTTTCCAAGTATAGATTTACAAATTTTCCAAGCATAGATTTACAAATTTTCTAAGTATAGATTTACAAATTTTCCAAGTATAGATTTAGAAATTTTCCAAGTATAGATTTACAAATTTTCCAAGTACAGATTTACAAATTTTCCAAGTATAGATTTACAAATTTTCCAAGTATAGATTTACAAATTTTCCAAGTACAGATTTACAAATTTTCCAAGTATAGATCCACAAATTTTCCAAGTATAGATCCACAAATTTTCCAAGTATAGATCCACAAATTTTCCAAGTATGGATCCACAAATTTTCCAAGTATAGATTTACAAATTTTCCAAGTATATATTTACAAATTTTCCAAGTAAAGATTTACAAATTTTTCAAGTATAGATTTACAAATTTTCCAAGTATAGATTTACAAATTATCCAAGTTCAGATCCACAAATTTTCCAAGTACAGATCAATAAATTTCCAAGTACAGATCCACAAATTTTCCAATAGAGATCCACAAATTTTCCAGGTAGAGATCCACAAATTTTCCAAGTATAGATCCACAAATTTTCCAAGTATAGATTAAAATTTTCCAAGTATAGATTTAAATTTTTCCAAGTATAGATTCACAAATTTTCCAAGTATAGATTTACAATTTTTCCAAGTATAGATTTACAAATTTTCCAAGTATAGATCCACAAATTTTCCAAGTATAGATCCACTAGTTTTCCAAATATAGATCCACAAATTTTCCAAGTATAGATCCACAAATTTTCCAAGTATAGATCCACAAATTTTCCAAGTATAGATTTACAAATTTTCCAAGTATAGATTTACAAATTTTCCAAGTTCCGATCCACAAATTTTCCAAGTACAGATCCACAAATTTTCCAAGTAGAGATCCACAAATTTTCCAAGTATAGATCCACAAATTTTCCAAGTATAGATTAAAAATTTTCCAAGTATAGATTTGCAATTTTTCCAAGTATAGATTTACAATTTTTCCAAGTAAAGATTTACAAATTTTACAAGTATAGATTTACAAATATTACAAGTATAGATTTACAAATTTTCCAAGTATAGATTTACAAATTTTCCAAGTATAGATTTACAAATTTTCCAAGTATAGATTTACAAATTTTCCAAGCATAGATTTACAAATTTTCTAAGTATAGATTTACAAATTTTCCAAGTATAGATTTAGAAATTTTCCAAGTATAGATTTACAAATTTTCCAAGTACAGATTTACAAATTTTCCAAGTATAGATTTGCAAATTTTCCAAGTATAGATTTACAAATTTTCCAAGTACAGATTTACAAATTTTCCAAGTATAGATCCACAAATTTTCCAAGTATAGATCCACAAATTTTCCAAGTATAGATCCACAAATTTTCCAAGTATGGATCCACAAATTTTCCAAGTATAGATTTACAAATTTTCCAAGTATATATTTACAAATTTTCCAAGTAAAGATTTACAAATTTTTCAAGTATAGATTTACAAATTTTCCAAGTATAGATTTACAAATTATCCAAGTTCAGATCAACAAATTTTCCAAGTACAGATCAACAAATTTTCCAAGTACAGATCCACAAATTTTCCAATAGAGATCCACAAATTTTCCAAGTAGAGATCCACAAATTTTCCAAGTATAGATCCACAAATTTTCCAAGTACAGATCAACAAATTTTCCAAGTACAGATCCACAAATTTTCCAATAGAGATCCACAAATTTTCCAAGTAGAGATCCACAAATTTTCCAAGTATAGATCCACAAATTTTCCAAGTATAGATTTACAAATTTTCCAAGTATATATTTACAAATTTTCCAAGTAAAGATTTACAAATTTTTCAAGTATAGATTTACAAATTTTCCAAGTATAGATTTACAAATTATCCAAGTTCAGATCCACAAATTTTCCAAGTACAGATCAACAAATTTTCCAAGTACAGATCCACAAATTTTCCAATAGAGATCCACAAATTTTCCAAGTAGAGATCCACAAATTTTCCAAGTATAGATCCACAAATTTTCCAAGTATAGATTAAAATTTTCCAAGTATAGATTTACAATTTTTCCAAGTATAGATTTACAATTTTTCCAAGTATAGATTTACAAATTTTACAAGTATAGATTTACAAATTTTCCAAGTATAGATTTACAAATTTTCCAAGTATAGATTTACAAATTTTCCGTGTATAGATTTACAAATTTTCCGTGTATAAATTCACAAATTTTCCAAGTATAGGTTTACAATTTTTCCAAGTATAGATTTACAAATTTTACAAGTATAGATTTACAAATTTTCCAAGTATAGATTAACAAATTTTCCAAGTTCAGATCCACAAATTTTCCAAGTACAGATCCACAAATTTTCCAATAGAGATCCACAAATTTTCCAAGTAGAGATCCACAAATTTTCCAAGTACAGATCCACAAATTTTCCAAGTAGAGATCCACAAATTTTCCAAGTATAGATCCACAAATTTTCCAAGTATAGATTAAAAATTTTCCAAGTATAGATTTGCAATTTTTCCAAGTATAGATTTACAATTTTTCCAAGTAAAGATTTACAAATTTTACAAGTATAGATTTACAAATATTACAAGTATAGATTTACAAATTTTCCAAGTATAGATTTACAAATTTTCCAAGTATAGATTTACAAATTTTCCAAGTATAGATTTACAAATTTTCCAAGCATAGATTTACAAATTTTCTAAGTATAGATTTACAAATTTTCCAAGTATAGATTTAGAAATTTTCCAAGTATAGATTTACAAATTTTCCAAGTACAGATTTACAAATTTTCCAAGTATAGATTTACAAATTTTCCAAGTATAGATTAAAATTTTCCAAGTATAGATTTACAATTTTTCCAAGTATAGATTTACAATTTTTCCAAGTATAGATTTACAAATTTTACAAGTATAGATTTACAAATTTTCCAAGTATAGATTTACAAATTTTCCAAGTATAGATTTACAAATTTTCCGTGTATAGATTTACAAATTTTCCGTGTATAAATTCACAAATTTTCCAAGTATAGGTTTACAATTTTTCCAAGTATAGATTTACAAATTTTACAAGTATAGATTTACAAATTTTCCAAGTATAGATTAACAAATTTTCCAAGTTCAGATCCACAAATTTTCCAAGTACAGATCCACAAATTTTCCAATAGAGATCCACAAATTTTCCAAGTAGAGATCCACAAATTTTCCAAGTACAGATCCACAAATTTTCCAAGTAGAGATCCACAAATTTTCCAAGTATAGATCCACAAATTTTCCAAGTATAGATTAAAAATTTTCCAAGTATAGATTTGCAATTTTTCCAAGTATAGATTTACAATTTTTCCAAGTAAAGATTTACAAATTTTACAAGTATAGATTTACAAATATTACAAGTATAGATTTACAAATTTTCCAAGTATAGATTTACAAATTTTCCAAGTATAGATTTACAAATTTTCCAAGTATAGATTTACAAATTTTCCAAGCATAGATTTACAAATTTTCTAAGTATAGATTTACAAATTTTCCAAGTATAGATTTAGAAATTTTCCAAGTATAGATTTACAAATTTTCCAAGTACAGATTTACAAATTTTCCAAGTATAGATTTACAAATTTTCCAAGTATAGATTTACAAATTTTGCAAGTACAGATTTACAAATTTTCCAAGTATAGATCCACAAATTTTCCAAGTATAGATCCACAAATTTTCCAAGTATAGATCCACAAATTTTCCAAGTATGGATCCACAAATTTTCCAAGTATAGATTTACAAATTTTCCAAGTATATATTTACAAATTTTCCAAGTAAAGATTTACAAATTTTTCAAGTATAGATTTACAAATTTTCCAAGTATAGATTTACAAATTATCCAAGTTCAGATCAACAAATTTTCCAAGTACAGATCAACAAATTTTCCAAGTACAGATCCACAAATTTTCCAATAGAGATCCACAAATTTTCCAAGTAGAGATCCACAAATTTTCCAAGTATAGATCCACAAATTTTCCAAGTACAGATCAACAAATTTTCCAAGTACAGATCCACAAATTTTCCAATAGAGATCCACAAATTTTCCAAGTAGAGATCCACAAATTTTCCAAGTATAGATCCACAAATTTTCCAAGTATAGATTTACAAATTTTCCAAGTATATATTTACAAATTTTCCAAGTAAAGATTTACAAATTTTTCAAGTATAGATTTACAAATTTTCCAAGTATAGATTTACAAATTATCCAAGTTCAGATCCACAAATTTTCCAAGTACAGATCAACAAATTTTCCAAGTACAGATCCACAAATTTTCCAATAGAGATCCACAAATTTTCCAAGTAGAGATCCACAAATTTTCCAAGTATAGATCCACAAATTTTCCAAGTATAGATTAAAATTTTCCAAGTATAGATTTACAATTTTTCCAAGTATAGATTTACAATTTTTCCAAGTATAGATTTACAAATTTTACAAGTATAGATTTACAAATTTTCCAAGTATAGATTTACAAATTTTCCAAGTATAGATTTACAAATTTTCCGTGTATAGATTTACAAATTTTCCGTGTATAAATTCACAAATTTTCCAAGTATAGGTTTACAATTTTTCCAAGTATAGATTTACAAATTTTACAAGTATAGATTTACAAATTTTCCAAGTATAGATTAACAAATTTTCCAAGTTCAGATCCACAAATTTTCCAAGTACAGATCCACAAATTTTCCAATAGAGATCCACAAATTTTCCAAGTAGAGATCCACAAATTTTCCAAGTACAGATCCACAAATTTTCCAAGTAGAGATCCACAAATTTTCCAAGTATAGATCCACAAATTTTCCAAGTATAGATTAAAAATTTTCCAAGTATAGATTTGCAATTTTTCCAAGTATAGATTTACAATTTTTCCAAGTAAAGATTTACAAATTTTACAAGTATAGATTTACAAATATTACAAGTATAGATTTACAAATTTTCCAAGTATAGATTTACAAATTTTCCAAGTATAGATTTACAAATTTTCCAAGTATAGATTTACAAATTTTCCAAGCATAGATTTACAAATTTTCTAAGTATAGATTTACAAATTTTCCAAGTATAGATTTAGAAATTTTCCAAGTATAGATTTACAAATTTTCCAAGTACAGATTTACAAATTTTCCAAGTATAGATTTACAAATTTTCCAAGTATAGATTTACAAATTTTGCAAGTACAGATTTACAAATTTTCCAAGTATAGATCCACAAATTTTCCAAGTATAGATCCACAAATTTTCCAAGTATAGATCCACAAATTTTCCAAGTATGGATCCACAAATTTTCCAAGTATAGATTTACAAATTTTCCAAGTATATATTTACAAATTTTCCAAGTAAAGATTTACAAATTTTTCAAGTATAGATTTACAAATTTTCCAAGTATAGATTTACAAATTATCCAAGTTCAGATCAACAAATTTTCCAAGTACAGATCAACAAATTTTCCAAGTACAGATCCACAAATTTTCCAATAGAGATCCACAAATTTTCCAAGTAGAGATCCACAAATTTTCCAAGTATAGATCCACAAATTTTCCAAGTACAGATCAACAAATTTTCCAAGTACAGATCCACAAATTTTCCAATAGAGATCCACAAATTTTCCAAGTAGAGATCCACAAATTTTCCAAGTATAGATCCACAAATTTTCCAAGTATAGATTAAAATTTTCCAAGTATAGATCCACAAATTTTCCAAGTATAGATCCACTAGTTTTCCAAGTATAGATCCACAAATTTTCCAAGTATAGATCCACAAATTTTCCAAGTATAGATTTACAAATTTTCCAAGTATAGATTTACAAATTTTCCGTGTATAGATTTACAAATTTTCCGTGTATAAATTCACAAATTTTCCAAGTATAGGTTTACAATTTTTCCAAGTATAGATTTACAAATTTTACAAGTATAGATTTACAAATTTTCCAAGTATAGATTAACAAATTTTCCAAGTTCAGATCCACAAATTTTCCAATAGAGATCCACAAATTTTCCAAGTAGAGATCCACAAATTTTCCAAGTACAGATCCACAAATTTTCCAAGTAGAGATCCACAAATTTTCCAAGTATAGATCCACAAATTTTCCAAGTATAGATTAAAAATTTTCCAAGTATAGATTTGCAATTTTTCCAAGTATAGATTTACAATTTTTCCAAGTAAAGATTTACAAATTTTACAAGTATAGATTTACAAATATTACAAGTATAGATTTACAAATTTTCCAAGTATAGATTTACAAATTTTCCAAGTATAGATTTACAAATTTTCCAAGTATAGATTTACAAATTTTCCAAGCATAGATTTACAAATTTTCTAAGTATAGATTTACAAATTTTCCAAGTATAGATTTAGAAATTTTCCAAGTATAGATTTACAAATTTTCCAAGTACAGATTTACAAATTTTCCAAGTATAGATTTACAAATTTTCCAAGTATAGATTTACAAATTTTGCAAGTACAGATTTACAAATTTTCCAAGTATAGATCCACAAATTTTCCAAGTATAGATCCACAAATTTTCCAAGTATAGATCCACAAATTTTCCAAGTATGGATCCACAAATTTTCCAAGTATAGATTTACAAATTTTCCAAGTATATATTTACAAATTTTCCAAGTAAAGATTTACAAATTTTTCAAGTATAGACTTACAAATTTTCCAAGTATAGATTTACAAATTATCCAAGTTCAGATCAACAAATTTTCCAAGTACAGATCAACAAATTTTCCAAGTACAGATCCACAAATTTTCCAATAGAGATCCACAAATTTTCCAAGTAGAGATCCACAAATTTTCCAAGTATAGATCCACAAATTTTCCAAGTACAGATCAACAAATTTTCCAAGTACAGATCCACAAATTTTCCAATAGAGATCCACAAATTTTCCAAGTAGAGATCCACAAATTTTCCAAGTATAGATCCACAAATTTTCCAAGTATAGATTAAAATTTTCCAAGTATAGATCCACAAATTTTCCAAGTATAGATCCACTAGTTTTCCAAGTATAGATCCACAAATTTTCCAAGTATAGATCCACAAATTTTCCAAGTATAGATCCACAAATTTTCCAAGTATAGATTTACAAATTTTCCAAGTATAGATTTACAAATTTTCCAAGTTCCGATCCACAAATTTTCCAAGTACAGATCCACAAATTTTCCAAGTAGAGATCCACAAATTTTCCAAGTATAGATCCACAAATTTTCCAAGTATAGATTAAAAATTTTCCAAGTATAGATTTGCAATTTTTCCAAGTATAGATTTACAATTTTTCCAAGTAAAGATTTACAAATTTTACAAGTATAGATTTACAAATATTACAAGTATAGATTTACAAATTTTCCAAGTATAGATTTACAAATTTTCCAAGTATAGATTTACAAATTTTCCAAGTATAGATTTACAAATTTTCCAAGCATAGATTTACAAATTTTCTAAGTATAGATTTACAAATTTTCCAAGTATAGATTTAGAAATTTTCCAAGTATAGATTTACAAATTTTCCAAGTACAGATTTACAAATTTTCCAAGTATAGATTTGCAAATTTTCCAAGTATAGATTTACAAATTTTCCAAGTACAGATTTACAAATTTTCCAAGTATAGATCCACAAATTTTCCAAGTATAGATCCACAAATTTTTCAAGTATAGATCCACAAATTTTCCAAGTATGGATCCACAAATTTTCCAAGTATAGATTTACAAATTATCCAAGTATATATTTACAAATTTTCCAAGTAAAGATTTACAAATTTTTCAAGTATAGATTTACAAATTTTCCAAGTATAGATTTACAAATTATCCAAGTTCAGATCCACAAATTTTCCAAGTACAGATCAACAAATTTTCCAAGTACAGATCCACAAATTTTCCAATAGAGATCCACAAATTTTCCAAGTAGAGATCCACAAATTTCCAAGTATAGATCCACAAATTTTCCAAGTATAGATTAAAATTTTCCAAGTATAGATTTACAATTTTTCCAAGTATAGATTTACAATTTTTCCAAGTATAGATTAAAATTTTCCAAGTATAGATTTACAATTTTTCCAAGTATAGATTTACAATTTTTCCAAGTATAGATCAACAAATTTTCCAAGTACAGATCCACAAATTTTCCAATAGAGATCCACAAATTTTCCAAGTAGAGATCCACAAATTTTCCAAGTATAGATCCACAAATTTTCCAAGTATAGATTAAAATTTTCCAAGTATAGATCCACAAATTTTCCAAGTATAGATCCACTAGTTTTCCAAGTATAGATCCACAAATTTTCCAAGTATAGATCCACAAATTTTCCAAGTATAGATCCACAAATTTTCCAAGTATAGATTTACAAATTTTCCAAGTATAGATTTACAAATTTTCCAAGTTCCGATCCACAAATTTTCCAAGTACAGATCCACAAATTTTCCAAGTAGAGATCCACAAATTTTCCAAGTATAGATCCACAAATTTTCCAAGTATAGATTAAAAATTTTCCAAGTATAGATTTGCAATTTTTCCAAGTATAGATTTACAATTTTTCCAAGTAAAGATTTACAAATTTTACAAGTATAGATTTACAAATATTACAAGTATAGATTTACAAATTTTCCAAGTATAGATTTACAAATTTTCCAAGTATAGATTTACAAATTTTCCAAGTATAGATTTACAAATTTTCCAAGCATAGATTTACAAATTTTCTAAGTATAGATTTACAAATTTTCCAAGTATAGATTTAGAAATTTTCCAAGTATAGATTTACAAATTTTCCAAGTACAGATTTACAAATTTTCCAAGTATAGATTTGCAAATTTTCCAAGTATAGATTTACAAATTTTCCAAGTACAGATTTACAAATTTTCCAAGTATAGATCCACAAATTTTCCAAGTATAGATCCACAAATTTTTCAAGTATAGATCCACAAATTTTCCAAGTATGGATCCACAAATTTTCCAAGTATAGATTTACAAATTATCCAAGTATATATTTACAAATTTTCCAAGTAAAGATTTACAAATTTTTCAAGTATAGATTTACAAATTTTCCAAGTATAGATTTACAAATTATCCAAGTTCAGATCCACAAATTTTCCAAGTACAGATCAACAAATTTTCCAAGTACAGATCCACAAATTTTCCAATAGAGATCCACAAATTTTCCAAGTAGAGATCCACAAATTTCCAAGTATAGATCCACAAATTTTCCAAGTATAGATTAAAATTTTCCAAGTATAGATTTACAATTTTTCCAAGTATAGATTTACAATTTTTCCAAGTATAGATTAAAATTTTCCAAGTATAGATTTACAATTTTTCCAAGTATAGATTTACAATTTTTCCAAGTATAGATTAACAAATTTTACAAGTATAGATTTACAAATTTTACAAGTATAGATTTACAAATTTTCCAAGTATAGATTTACAAATTTTCCGTGTATAGATTTACAAATTTTCCGTGTATAAATTCACAAATTTTCCAAGTATAGGTTTACAATTTTTCCAAGTATAGATTTACAAATTTTACAAGTATAGATTTACAAATTTTCCAAGTATAGATTAACAAATTTTCCAAGTTCAGATCCGCAAATTTTCCAAGTACAGATCCAAAAATTTTCCAATAGAGATCCACAAATTTTCCAAGTAGAGATCCACAAATTTTCCAAGTACAGATCCACAAATTTTCCAAGTAGAGATCCACAAATTTTCCAAGTATAGATCCACAAATTTTCCAAGTATAGATTAAAAATTTTCCAAGTATAGATTTGCAATTTTTCCAAGTATAGATTTACAATTTTTCCAAGTAAATATTTACAAATTTTACAAGTATAGATTTACAAATATTACAAGTATAGATTTACAAATTTTCCAAGTATAGATTTACAAATTTTCCAAGTATAGATTTACAAATTTTCCAAGTATAGATTTACAAATTTTCCAAGCATAGATTTACAAATTTTCTAAGTATAGATTTACAAATTTTCCAAGTATAGATTTAGAAATTTTCCAAGTATAGATTTACAAATTTTCCAAGTACAGATTTACAAATTTTCCAAGTATAGATTTACAAATTTTCCAAGTATAGATTTACAAATTTTCCAAGTACAGATTTACAAATTTTCCAAGTATAGATCCACAAATTTTCCAAGTATAGATCCACAAATTTTCCAAGTATAGATCCACAAATTTTCCAAGTATGGATCCACAAATTTTCCAAGTATAGATTTACAAATTTTCCAAGTATATATTTACAAATTTTCCAAGTAAAGATTTACAAATTTTTCAAGTATAGATTTACAAATTTTCCAAGTATAGATTTACAAATTATCCAAGTTCAGATCAACAAATTTTCCAAGTACAGATCAACAAATTTTCCAAGTACAGATCCACAAATTTTCCAATAGAGATCCACAAATTTTCCAAGTAGAGATCCACAAATTTTCCAAGTATAGATCCACAAATTTTCCAAGTACAGATCAACAAATTTTCCAAGTACAGATCCACAAATTTTCCAATAGAGATCCACAAATTTTCCAAGTAGAGATCCACAAATTTTCCAAGTATAGATCCACAAATTTTCCAAGTATAGATTAAAATTTTCCAAGTATAGATTTACAATTTTTCCAAGTATAGATTTACAATTTTTCCAAGTATAGATTTACAAATTTTACAAGTATAGATTTACAAATTTTCCAAGTATAGATTTACAAATTTTCCAAGTATAGATTTACAAATTTTCCAAGTATATATTTACAAATTTTCCAAGTAAAGATTTACAAATTTTTCAAGTATAGATTTACAAATTTTCCAAGTATAGATTTACAAATTATCCAAGTTCAGATCCACAAATTTTCCAAGTACAGATCAACAAATTTTCCAAGTACAGATCCACAAATTTTCCAATAGAGATCCACAAATTTTCCAAGTAGAGATCCACAAATTTTCCAAGTATAGATCCACAAATTTTCCAAGTATAGATTAAAATTTTCCAAGTATAGATTTACAATTTTTCCAAGTATAGATTTACAATTTTTCCAAGTATAGATTTACAAATTTTACAAGTATAGATTTACAAATTTTCCAAGTATAGATTTACAAATTTTCCAAGTATAGATTTACAAAATTTTCCGTGTATAGATTTACAAATTTTCCGTGTATAAATTCACAAATTTTCCAAGTATAGGTTTACAATTTTTCCAAGTAGAGATTTACAAATTTTACAAGTATAGATTTACAAATTTTCCAAGTATAGATTAACAAATTTTCCAAGTTCAGATCCACAAATTTTCCAAGTACAGATCCACAAATTTTCCAATAGAGATCCACAAATTTTCCAAGTAGAGATCCACAAATTTTCCAAGTACAGATCCACAAATTTTCCAAGTAGAGATCCACAAATTTTCCAAGTATAGATCCACAAATTTTCCAAGTATAGATTAAAAATTTTCCAAGTATAGATTTGCAATTTTTCCAAGTATAGATTTACAATTTTTCCAAGTAAAGATTTACAAATTTTACAAGTATAGATTTACAAATATTACAAGTATAGATTTACAAATTTTCCAAGTATAGATTTACAAATTTTCCAAGTATAGATTTACAAATTTTCCAAGTATAGATTTACAAATTTTCCAAGCATAGATTTACAAATTTTCTAAGTATAGATTTACAAATTTTCCAAGTATAGATTTAGAAATTTTCCAAGTATAGATTTACAAATTTTCCAAGTACAGATTTACAAATTTTCCAAGTATAGATTTACAAATTTTCCAAGTATAGATTTACAAATTTTCCAAGTACAGATTTACAAATTTTCCAAGTATAGATCCACAAATTTTCCAAGTATAGATCCACAAATTTTCCAAGTATAGATCCACAAATTTTCCAAGTATGGATCCACAAATTTTCCAAGTATAGATTTACAAATTTTCCAAGTATATATTTACAAATTTTCCAAGTAAAGATTTACAAATTTTTCAAGTATAGATTTACAAATTTTCCAAGTATAGATTTACAAATTATCCAAGTTCAGATCCACAAATTTTCCAAGTACAGATCAACAAATTTTCCAAGTACAGATCCACAAATTTTCCAATAGAGATCCACAAATTTTCCAAGTAGAGATCCACAAATTTTCCAAGTATAGATCCACAAATTTTCCAAGTATAGATTAAAATTTTCCAAGTATAGATTTACAATTTTTCCAAGTATAGATTTACAATTTTTCCAAGTATAGATTTACAAATTTTACAAGTATAGATTTACAAATTTTCCAAGTATAGATTTACAAATTTTCCAAGTATAGATTTACAAATTTTCCGTGTATAGATTTACAAATTTTCCGTGTATAAATTCACAAATTTTCCAAGTATAGGTTTACAATTTTTCCAAGTATAGATTTACAAATTTTACAAGTATAGATTTACAAATTTTCCAAGTATAGATTAACAAATTTTCCAAGTTCAGATCCACAAATTTTCCAGGTACAGATCCACAAATTTTCCAATAGAGATCCACAAATTTTCCAAGTAGAGATCCACAAATTTTCCAAGTATAGATCCACAAATTTTCCAAGTATAGATTAAAAATTTTCCAAGTATAGATTTACAAATTTTCCAAGTATAGATTTACAAATTTTCCAAGTATAGATTTACAAATTTTCCAAGTATAGATTTACAAATTTTCCAAGTATAGATTTACAAATTTTCCGTGTATAGATTTACAAATTTTCCGTGTATAAATTCACAAATTTTCCAAGTATAGGTTTACAATTTTTCCAAGTATAGATTTACAAATTTTACAAGTATAGATTTACAAATTTTACAAGTATAGATTTACAAATTTTCCGTGTATAAATTCACAAATTTTCCAAGTATAGGTTTACAATTTTTCCAAGTATAGATTTACAAATTTTACAAGTATAGATTTACAAATTTTCCAATTATAGATTTACAAATTTTCCAAGTATAGATTCACAAATTTTCCAAGTATAGATTTACAATTTTTCCAAGTATAGATTTACAAATTTTACTAGTATAGATTTACAAATTTTACAAGTATAGATTTACAAATTTTCCAAGTATAGACTAACAAATTTTCCAAGTATAGATTTACAAATTTTCCAAGCATAGATTTAAAAATTTTCCAAGTATAGATTTACAAATTTTCCAAGTATAGATTTACAAATTTTCCAAGCATAGATTTACAAATTTTCTAAGTATAGATTTACAAATTTTCCAAGTATAGATTTAGAAATTTTCCAAGTATAGATTTACAAATTTTACAAGTACAGATTTACAAATTTTCCAAGTATAGATTTACAAATTTTCCAAGTATAGATTTACAAATTTTCCAAGTACAGATTTACAAATTTTCCAAGTATAGATCCACAAATTTTCCAAGTATAGATCCACAAATTTTCCAAGTATAGATCCACAAATTTTCCAAGTATGGATCCACAAATTTTCCAAGTATAGATTTACAAATTTTCCAAGTATATATTTACAAATTTTCCAAGTAAAGATTTACAAATTTTTTCAAGTATAGATTTACAAATTTTCCAAGTATAGATTTACAAATTATCCAAGTTCAGATCCACAAATTTTCCAAGTACAGATCAACAAATTTTCCAAGTACAGATCCACAAATTTTCCAATAGAGATCCACAAATTTTCCAAGTAGAGATCCACAAATTTTCCAAGTATAGATCCACAAATTTTCCAAGTATAGATTAAAATTTTCCAAGTATAGATTTACAATTTTTCCAAGTATAGATTTACAATTTTTCCAAGTATAGATTTACAAATTTTACAAGTATAGATTTACAAATTTTCCAAGTATAGATTTACAAATTTTCCAAGTATAGATTTACAAATTTTCCGTGTATAGATTTACAAATTTTCCGTGTATAAATTCACAAATTTTCCAAGTATAGGTTTACAATTTTTCCAAGTATAGATTTACAAATTTTACAAGTATAGATTTACAAATTTTCCAAGTATAGATTAACAAATTTTCCAAGTTCAGATCCTCAAATTTTCCAATAGAGATCCACAAATTTTCCAAGTAGAGATCCACAAATTTTCCAAGTATAGATTAAAAATTTTCCAAGTATAGATTTACAAATTTTCCAAGTATAGATTTACAAATTTTCCAAGTATAGATTTACAAATTTTCCAAGTATAGATTTACAAATTTTCCAAGTATAGATTTACAAATTTTCCAAGTATAGATTTACAAATTTTCCGTGTATAGATTTACAAATTTTCCGTGTATAAATTCACAAATTTTCCAAGTATAGGTTTACAATTTTTCCAAGTATAGATTTACATATTTTACAAGTATAGATTTACAAATTTTACAAGTATAGATTTACAAATTTTCCGTGTATAAATTCACAAATTTTCCAAGTATAGGTTTACAATTTTTCCAAGTATAGATTAAAAATTTTCCAAGTATAGATTTACAAATTTTCCAATTATAGATTTACAAATTTTCCAAGTATAGATTCACAAATTTTCCAAGTATAGATTTACAAATTTTCCAAGTATAGATTTACAAATTTTCCAAGTATAGATTTACAAATTTTCCGTGTATAGATTTACAAATTTTCCGTGTATAAATTCACAAATTTTCCAAGTATAGGTTTACAATTTTTCCAAGTATAGATTTACAAATTTTACAAGTATAGATTTACAAATTTTACAAGTATAGATTTACAAATTTTCCGTGTATAAATTCACAAATTTTCCAAGTATAGGTTTACAATTTTTCCAAGTATAGATTTACAAATTTTACAAGTATAGATTTACAAATTTTCCAATTATAGATTTACAAATTTTCCAAGTATAGATTCACAAATTTTCCAAGTATAGATTTACAATTTTTCCAAGTATAGATTTACAAATTTTACTAGTATAGATTTACAAATTTTACAAGTATAGATTTACAAATTTTCCAAGTATAGATTAACAAATTTTCCAAGTATAGATTTACAAATTTTCCAAGCATAGATTTACAAATTTTCCAAGTATAGATTTACAAATTTTCCAAGTATAGATTTACAAATTTTCCAAGTATAGATTTACAAATTTTCCAAGTACAGATTTACAAATTTTCCAAGTATAGATCCACAAATTTTCCAAGTATAGATCCACAAATTATCCAAGTATAGACCACAAATTTTCCAAGTACAGATCCACAAATTTTTCAAGTATAGATCTACAAATTTTCCAAGTATAGATTAAAAATTTTCCAAGTACACATTTACAAATTTTCCAAGTATAGATTTACAAATTTTACAAGTATAGATTTACAAATTTTCCAAGTATAGGTCCACAAATTTTCCAGTATAGATTTTCAAATTTTCCAAGTATAGATCCACAAATTTTCCAAGTATAGATCCACAAATTTTCCAAGTATAGATCCACAAATTTTCCAAGTATAGATCCACAAATTTTCCAAGTATAGATTTACAAATTTTCCAAGTATAGATTTTCAAATTTTCCAAGTATAGATATACAAATTTTCCAAGTATAGATTTACACATTTTCCAAGTATAGATTTACAAATTTTCCAAGTATATATTTAGAAATTTTCCAAGTATAGATTTACAAATTTTCCAAGTATAGATTTACAAATTTTCCAAGTATAGATTTACAAATTTTCCAAGTATAGATTTACAAATTTTCCAAGTATAGATTTACAAATTTTCCAAGTATAGATTTACAAATTTTCCAAGTATAGATTTACAAATTTTCCAAGTATAGATTTACAAATTTTCCGTGTATAAATTCACAAATTTTCCAAGTATTGATTTACAAATTTTCCAAGTATAGATTTACAAATTTTCCAAGTATAGATTTACAAATTTTCCAGTATAGATTTACAAATTTTCCAAGTATAGATCCACAAATTTTCCAAGTATAGATCCACAAATTTTCCAAGTATAGATCCACAAATTTTCCAAGTATAGATCCACAAATTTTTAAAGTATAGATTTACAAATTTTCCAAGTATAGATTTTCAAATTTTTCAAGTATAGATATACAAATTTTCCAAGTATAGATTTACAAATTTTCCAAGTATAGATTTACAAATTTTCCAAGTATAGATTAACAAATTTTCCAAGAATAGATTTACAAATTTTCCAAGTTCAGATCCACAAATTTTCCAAGTACAGATCCACAAATTTTCCAATAGAGATCCACAAATTTTCCAAGTAGAGATCCATAAATTTTCCAAGTATAGAACCACAAATTTTCCAAGTATAGATTAACAAATTTTCCAACTTCAGATCCACAAATTTTCCAAGTACAGATCCACAAATTTTCCAATAGAGATCCACAAATTTTCCAAGTATAGATTAAAAATTTTCCAAGTATAGATTTACAAATTTTCCAAGTATAGATTGACAAATTTTCCAAGTATAGATTTACAAATTTTCCAAGTATATATTTACAAATTTTCCAAGTATAGATCCACAAATTTTCCAAGTATAGATCCACAAATTTTCCAAGTATAGATCCACAAATTTTCCAAGTATAGATTAACAAATTTTCCAAGTTCAGATCCACAAATTTTCCAAGTACAGATCCACAAATTTTCCAATAGAGATCCACAAGTTTTCCAAGTAGAGATCCACAAATTTTCCAAGTATAGATCCACAAATTTTCCAAGTATAGATTAAAAATTTTCCAAGTATAGATTTACAAATTTTCCAAGTATAGATTTACAAATTTTCCAAGTATAGATTTACAAATTTTCCAAGTATAGATTTACAAATTTTCCAAGTATAGATTTACAAATTTTCCAAGTATAGATTTACAAATTTTCCGTGTATAGATTTACAAATTTTCCGTGTATAAATTCACAAATTTTCCAAGTAAAGGTTTACAATTTTTCCAAGTATAGATTTACAAATTTTACAAGTATAGATTTACAAATTTTACAAGTATAGATTTACAAATTTTACAAGTATAGATTTACAAATTTTCCAAGTATAGATCCACAAATTTTCCAGTATAGATTTTCAAATTTTCCAAGTATAGATCCACAAATTTTCCAAGTATAGATCCACAAATTTTCCAAGTATAGATCCACAAATTTTCCAAGTATAGATCCACAAATTTTCCAAGTATAGATTTACAAATTTTCCAAGTATAGATTTTCAAATTTTCCAAGTATAGATATACAAATTTTCCAAGTATAAATTTACAAATTTTCCAAGTATAGATTTACAAATTTTCCAAGTATAGATTTAGAAATTTTCCAAGTATAGATTTACAAATTTTCCAAGTATAGATTTACAAATTTTCCAAGTCTAGATTTACAAATTTTCCAAGTATAGATTTACAAATTTTCCAAGAATAGATTTACAAATTTTCCGTGTATAAATTCACAAATTTTCCAAGTATTGATTTACAAATTTTCCAAGTATAGATTTACAAATTTTCCAAGTATAGATTTACAAATTTTCCAGTATAGATTTACAAATTTTCCAAGTATAGATCCACAAATTTTCCAAGTATAGATCCACAAATTTTCCAAGTATAGATCCACAAATTTTCCAAGTATAGATCCACAAATTTTTAAAGTATACATTTACAAATTTTCCAAGTATAGATTTTCAAATTTTTCAAGTATAGATATACAAATTTTCCAAGTATAGATTTACAAATTTTCCAAGTATAGATTTACAAATTTTCCAAGTATAGATTTACAAATTTTCCAAGTATAGATTTAGAAATTTTTCAAGTATAGATTTACAAATTTTCCAAGTATAGATTTACAAATTTTCCAAGTATAGATTTACAAATTTTCCAAGTATAGATTTACAAATTTTCCGTGTATAAATTCACAAATTTTCCAAGTATTGATTTACAAATTTTCCAAGTATAGATTTACAAATTTTCCAAGTATAGATTTACAAATTTTCCAGTATAGATTTACAAATTTTCCAGTATAGATTTACAAATTTTCCAAGTATAGATCCACAAATTTTCCAAGTATAGATCCACAAATTTTCCAAGTATAGATCCACAAATTTTCCAAGTATAGATCCACAAATTTTTAAAGTATAGATTTACAAATTTTCCAAGTATAGATTAACAAATTTTCCAAGAATAGATTTACAAATTTTCCAAGTTCAGATCCACAAATTTTCCAAGTACAGATCCACAAATTTTCCAATAGAGATCCACAAATTTTCCAAGTAGAGATCCATAAATTTTCCAAGTATAGAACCACAAATTTTCCAAGTATAGATTAACAAATTTTCCAAGTTCAGATCCACAAATTTTCCAAGTACAGATCCACAAATTTTCCAATAGAGATCCACAAATTTTCCAAGTATAGATTAAAAATTTTCCAAGTATAGATTTACAAATTTTCCAAGTATAGATTGACAAATTTTCCAAGTATATATTTACAAATTTTCCAAGTATATATTTAAAAATTTTCCAAGTATAGATCCACAAATTTTCCAAGTATAGATCCACAAATTTTCCAAGTATAGATCCACAAATTTTCCAAGTATAGATCCACAAATTTTTAAAGTATAGATTTACAAATTTTCCAAGTATACATTTTCAAATTTTTCAAGTATAGATATACAAATTTTCCAAGTATAGATTTACAAATTTTCCAAGTATAGATTTACAAATTTTCCAAGTATAGATTAACAAATTTTCCAAGAATAGATTTACAAATTTTCCAAGTTCAGATCCACAAATTTTCCAAGTACAGATCCACAAATTTTCCAATAGAGATCCACAAATTTTCCAAGTAGAGATCCACAAATTTTCCAAGTATAGAACCACAAATTTTCCAAGTATAGATTAACAAATTTTCCAAGTTCAGATCCACAAATTTTCCAAGTACAGATCTACAAATTTTCCAATAGAGATCCACAAATTTTCCAAGTATAGATTAAAAATTTTCCAAGTATAGATTTACAAATTTTCCAAGTATAGATTGACAAATTTTCCAAGTATAGATTTACAAATTTTCCAAGTATATATTTACAAATTTTCCAAGTATAGATTTACAAATTTTCCAAGTATAGATTTACAAATTTTCCAAGTATAGATTTACAAATTTTCCGTGTATAAATTCACAAATTTTCCAAGTATAGGTTTACAATTTTTCCAAGTATAGATTTACAAATTTTCCAAGTATAGATTTACAAATTTTCCAAGTATAGATTTACAAATTTTCCAAGTATAGATTTACAAATTTTCCAAGTATAGATTTACAAATTTTCCAAGTATAGATTTACAAATTTTATAAGTATAGATTTACAAATTTTCCAAGTATAGATTTACAAATTTTCCAAGTATAGATTTACAAATTTTCCAAATATAGATTTACAAATTTTCCAAGTATAGATTTACAAATTTTCCTTGTATAAATTCACAAATTTTCCAAGAATAGGTTTACAATTTTTCCAAGTATAGATTTACAAATTTTACAAGTATAGATTTACAAATTTTCAGAGTATAGATTTACAAATTTTCCAAGTATAGATTTACAAATTTTCAAAGTATATATTTACAAATTTTCCAAGTATAGATTTACAAATTTTCCAAGTATAGATTGACAAATTTTCCAAGTATAGATTTACAAATTTTCCAAGTATATATTTACAAATTTTCCAAGTATAGATACACAATTTTTCCAAGTATAGATCCACAAATTTTCCAAGTATAGATCCACAAATTTTCCTAGTATAGATTAACAAATTTTCCAAGTTCAGATCCACAAATTTTCCAAGTACAGATCCACAAATTTTCCAATAGAGATCCACAAGTTTTCCAAGTAGAGATCCACAAATTTTCCAAGTATAGATCCACAAATTTTCCAAGTATAGATTAAAAATTTTCCAAGTATAGATTTACAAATTTTCCAAGTATAGATTTACAAATTTTCCAAGTATAGATTTACAAATTTTCCAAGTATAGATTTACAAATTTTCCAAGTATAGATTTACAAATTTTCCAAGTATAGATTTACAAATTTTCCGTGTATAAATTCACAAATTTTCCAAGTATAGGTTTACAATTTTTCCAAGTATAGATTTACAAATTTTACAAGTATAGATTTACAAATTTTACAAGTATAGATTTACAAATTTTCCAAGTATAGATTTACAAATTTTCCAAGTATAGATCCACAAATTTTCCAGTATAGATTTACAAATTTTCCAAGTATAGATCCACAAATTTTCCAAGTATAGATCCACAAATTTTCCAAGTATAGATCCACAAATTTTCCAAGTATAGATCCACAAATTTTCCAAGTATAGATTTACAAATTTTCCAAGTATAGATTTTCAAATTTTCCAAGTATAGATATACAAATTTTCCAAGTATAGATTTACAAATTTTCCAAGTATAGATTTAGAAATTTTCCAAGTATAGATTTAGAAATTTTCCAAGTATAGATTTACAAATTTTCCAAGTATAGATTTACAAATTTTCCAAGTATAGATTTACAAATTTTCCAAGTATAGATTTACAAATTTTCCGTGTATAAATTCACAAATTTTCCAAGTATTGATTTACAAATTTTCCAAGTATAGATTTACAAATTTTCCAAGTATAGATTTACAAATTTTCCAGTATAGATTTACAAATTTTCCAGTATAGATTTACAAATTTTCCAAGTATAGATCCACAAATTTTCCAAGTATAGATCCACAAATTTTCCAAGTATAGATCCACAAATTTTCCAAGTATAGATCCACAAATTTTTAAAGTATAGATTTACAAATTTTCCAAGTATAGATTAACAAATTTTCCAAGAATAGATTTACAAATTTTCCAAGTTCAGATCCACAAATTTTCCAAGTACAGATCCACAAATTTTCCAATAGAGATCCACAAATTTTCCAAGTAGAGATCCATAAATTTTCCAAGTATAGAACCACAAATTTTCCAAGTATAGATTAACAAATTTTCCAAGTTCAGATCCACAAATTTTCCAAGTACAGATCCACAAATTTTCCAATAGAGATCCACAAATTTTCCAAGTATAGATTAAAAATTTTCCAAGTATAGATTTACAAATTTTCCAAGTATAGATTGACAAATTTTCCAAGTATATATTTACAAATTTTCCAAGTATATATTTAAAAATTTTCCAAGTATAGATCCACAAATTTTCCAAGTATAGATCCACAAATTTTCCAAGTATAGATCCACAAATTTTCCAAGTATAGATCCACAAATTTTTAAAGTATAGATTTACAAATTTTCCAAGTATACATTTTCAAATTTTTCAAGTATAGATATACAAATTTTCCAAGTATAGATTTACAAATTTTCCAAGTATAGATTTACAAATTTTCCAAGTATAGATTAAAAAATTTTCCAAGAATAGATTTACAAATTTTCCAAGTTCAGATCCACAAATTTTCCAAGTACAGATCCACAAATTTTCCAATAGAGATCCACAAATTTTCCAAGTAGAGATCCACAAATTTTCCAAGTATAGAACCACAAATTTTCCAAGTATAGATTAACAAATTTTCCAAGTTCAGATCCACAAATTTTCCAAGTACAGATCTACAAATTTTCCAATAGAGATCCACAAATTTTCCAAGTATAGATTAAAAATTTTCCAAGTATAGATTTACAAATTTTCCAAGTACAGATTGACAAATTTTCCAAGTATAGATTTACAAATTTTCCAAGTATATATTTACAAATTTTCCAAGTATAGATTTACAAATTTTCCAAGTATAGATTTACAAATTTTCCAAGTATAGATTTACAAATTTTCCGTGTATAAATTCACAAATTTTCCAAGTATAGGTTTACAATTTTTCCAAGTATAGATTTACAAATTTTCCAAGTATAGATTTACAAATTTTCCAAGTATAGATTTACAAATTTTCCAAGTATAGATTTACAAATTTTCCAAGTATAGATTTACAAATTTTATAAGTATAGATTTACAAATTTTCCAAGTATAGATTTACAAATTTTCCAAGTATAGATTGACAAATTTTCCAAGTATAGATTTACAAATTTTCCAAGTATAGATTTACAAATTTTCCGTGTATAAATTCACAAATTTTCCAAGTATAGGTTTACAATTTTTCCAAGTATAGATTTACAAATTTTCCAAGTATAGATTTACAAATTTTCCAAGTATAGATTTACAAATTTTCCAAGTATAGATTTACAAATTTTCCAAGTATAGATTTACAAATTTTATAAGTATAGATTTACAAATTTTCCAAGTATAGATTTACAAATTTTCCAAGTATAGATTGACAAATTTTCCAAGTATAGATTTACAAATTTTCCAAGTATATATTTACAAATTTTCCAAGTATAGATACACAATTTTTCCAAGTATAGATCCACAAATTTTCCAAGTATAGATCCACAAATTTTCCTAGTATAGATTAACAAATTTTCCAAGTTCAGATCCACAAATTTTCCAAGTACAGATCCACAAATTTTCCAATAGAGATCCACAAGTTTTCCAAGTAGAGATCCACAAATTTTCCAAGTATAGATCCACAAATTTTCCAAGTATAGATTAAAAATTTTCCAAGTATAGATTTACAAATTTTCCAAGTATAGATTTACAAATTTTCCAAGTATAGATTTACAAATTTTCCAAGTATAGATTTACAAATTTTCCAAGTATAGATTTACAAATTTTCCAAGTATAGATTTACAAATTTTCCGTGTATAAATTCACAAATTTTCCAAGTATAGGTTTACAATTTTTCCAAGTATAGATTTACAAATTTTACAAGTATAGATTTACAAATTTTACAAGTATAGATTTACAAATTTTCCAAGTATAGATTTACAAATTTTCCAAGTATAGATCCACAAATTTTCCAGTATAGATTTACAAATTTTCCAAGTATAGATCCACAAATTTTCCAAGTATAGATCCACAAATTTTCCAAGTATAGATCCACAAATTTTCCAAGTATAGATCCACAAATTTTCCAAGTATAGATTTACAAATTTTCCAAGTATAGATTTTCAAATTTTCCAAGTATAGATATACAAATTTTCCAAGTATAGATTTACAAATTTTCCAAGTATAGATTTACAAATTTTCCAAGTATAGATTTAGAAATTTTCCAAGTATAGATTTACAAATTTTCCAAGTATAGATTTACAAATTTTCCAAGTATAGATTTACAAATTTTCCAAGTATAGATTTACAAATTTTCCGTGTATAAATTCACAAATTTTCCAAGTATTGATTTACAAATTTTCCAAGTATAGATTTACAAATTTTCCAAGTATAGATTTACAAATTTTCCAGTATAGATTTACAAATTTTCCAGTATAGATTTACAAATTTTCCAAGTATAGATCCACAAATTTTCCAAGTATAGATCCACAAATTTTCCAAGTATAGATCCACAAATTTTCCAAGTATAGATCCACAAATTTTTAAAGTATAGATTTACAAATTTTCCAAGTATAGATTAACAAATTTTCCAAGAATAGATTTACAAATTTTCCAAGTTCAGATCCACAAATTTTCCAAGTACAGATCCACAAATTTTCCAATAGAGATCCACAAATTTTCCAAGTAGAGATCCATAAATTTTCCAAGTATAGAACCACAAATTTTCCAAGTATAGATTAACAAATTTTCCAAGTTCAGATCCACAAATTTTCCAAGTACAGATCCACAAATTTTCCAATAGAGATCCACAAATTTTCCAAGTATAGATTAAAAATTTTCCAAGTATAGATTTACAAATTTTCCAAGTATAGATTGACAAATTTTCCAAGTATATATTTACAAATTTTCCAAGTATATATTTAAAAATTTTCCAAGTATAGATCCACAAATTTTCCAAGTATAGATCCACAAATTTTCCAAGTATAGATCCACAAATTTTCCAAGTATAGATCCACAAATTTTTAAAGTATAGATTTACAAATTTTCCAAGTATACATTTTCAAATTTTTCAAGTATAGATATACAAATTTTCCAAGTATAGATTTACAAATTTTCCAAGTATAGATTTACAAATTTTCCAAGTATAGATTAACAAATTTTCCAAGAATAGATTTACAAATTTTCCAAGTTCAGATCCACAAATTTTCCAAGTACAGATCCACAAATTTTCCAATAGAGATCCACAAATTTTCCAAGTAGAGATCCACAAATTTTCCAAGTATAGAACCACAAATTTTCCAAGTATAGATTAACAAATTTTCCAAGTTCAGATCCACAAATTTTCCAAGTACAGATCTACAAATTTTCCAATAGAGATCCACAAATTTTCCAAGTATAGATTAAAAATTTTCCAAGTATAGAATTACAAATTTTCCAAGTATAGATTGACAAATTTTCCAAGTATAGATTTACAAATTTTCCAAGTATATATTTACAAATTTTCCAAGTATAGATTTACAAATTTTCCAAGTATAGATTTACAAATTTTCCAAGTATAGATTTACAAATTTTCCGTGTATAAATTCACAAATTTTCCAAGTATAGGTTTACAATTTTTCCAAGTATAGATTTACAAATTTTCCAAGTATAGATTTACAAATTTTCCAAGTATAGATTTACAAATTTTCAAAGTATAGATTTACAAATTTTCCAAGTATAGATTTACAAATTTTCCAAGTATAGATTTACAAATTTTATAAGTATAGATTTACAAATTTTCCAAGTATAGATTTACAAATTTTCCAAGTATAGATTTACAAATTTTCCAAATATAGATTTACAAATTTTCCAAGTATAGATTTACAAATTTTCCTTGTTTAAATTCACAAATTTTCCAAGAATAGGTTTACAATTTTTCCAAGAATAGGTTTACAATTTTTCCAAGTATAGATTTACAAATTTTACAAGTATAGATTTACAAATTTTCCAAGTATAGATTTACAAATTTTCCAAGTATAGATTTACAAATTTTCAAAGTATAGATCCACAAAATTTCCAGTATAGATTTACAAATTTTCCAAGTATGGATCCACAAATTTTCCAAGTATAGATCCACAAATTTTCCAAGTATAGATTTTCAAATTTTCCAAGTATAGATATACAAATTTTCCAAGTATAGATTTACAAATTTTACAAGTATAGATTTACAAATTTTCCAAGTATAGATTTACAAATTTTCCAAGTATAGATTTACAAATTTTCCAAGTATAGATCCACAAATTTTCCAGTATAGATTTACAAATTTTCCAAGTATAGATCCACAAATTTTCCAAGTATAGATCCACTAATTTTCCAAGTATAGATCCACAAATTTTCCAAGTATAGATCCAAAAATTTTCCAGGTTCAGATCCACAAATTTTCCAAGTACAGATCCGCAAATTTTCCCATAGAGATACACAAATTTTCCAAGTATAGATCCACAAATTTTCCAAGTATAGATTAAAAAATTTCCAAGTATAGATTCACAATTTTTCCAAGTATAGATTTACAAATTTTACAAGTATAGATTTACAAATTTTCCAAGTATAGATTTACAAATTTTACAAGTATAGATTTACAAATTTTCCAAGTATAGATTTACAAATTTTCCAAGTATAGATCCACAAATTTTCCAAGTATAGATTAAAAATTTTCCAAGTATAGATTTTCAAATTTTCCAAGTATAGATTTACAAATTTTCCAAGTATAGATTTACAAATTTTCCAAGTATAGATTTACAAATTTTCCGTGAATAGATTCACAAATTTTCCATGTATAGATTTACAATTTTTCCAAGTATAGATTTACAAATTTTACAAGTATAGATTTACAAATTTTACAAGTATAGATTTACAAATTTTCCAAGTATAGATTTACAAATTTTCCAAGTTCAGATCCACAAATTTTCCAAATACAGATCCACAAATTTTCCAAGTAGAGATCCACAAATTTTCCAAGTACAGATCCAGAAATTTTCCAATAGAGATCCACAAATTTTCCAAGTAGAGATCCACAAATTTTCCAAGTATAGATTTACAAATTTTCCAATTATAGATTTACAAATTTTCCAATTATAGATTTACAAATTTTCCAAGTATAGATCCACAAATTTTCCAAGTATTGATCCACAAATTTTCCAAGTATAGATTTACAAATTTTCCAAGTATAGATTTTCAAATTTTCCAAGTATAGAAATACAAATTTTCCAAGTATAGATTTACAAATTTTACAAGTATTGATTTACAAATTTCCAAAGTATAGATTTACAAATTTTCCAAGTATAGATTAACAAATTTTTGAAGAATAGATTTACAAATTTTTCAAGTTCAGATCCACAAATTTTCCAAGTACAGATCCACAAATTTTCCAAGTAGAGATCCACAAATTTTCCAAGTAGAGATCCACAAATTTTCCAAGTATAGATTTACAAATTTTCCAATTATAGATTTACAAATTTTTCAAGTATAGATCCACAAATTTTCCAAGTATAGATTAAAAATTTTCCAAGTATAGATTTTCAAATTTTCCAAGTATAGATTTACAAATTTTCCAAGTATAGATTTACAAATTTTCCAAGTATAGATTTACAAATTTTCCGTGAATAGATTCACAAATTTTCCATGTATAGATTTACAATTTTTCCAAGTATAGATTTACAAATTTTACAAGTATAGATTTACAAATTTTACAAGTATAGATTTACAAATTTTCCAAGTATAGATTTACAAATTTTCCAAGTTCAGATCCACAAATTTTCCAAATACAGATCCACAAATTTTCCAAGTAGAGATCCACAAATTTTCCAAGTACAGATCCAGAAATTTTCCAATAGAGATCCACAAATTTTCCAAGTAGAGATCCACAAATTTTCCAAGTATAGATTTACAAATTTTCCAATTATAGATTTACAAATTTTCCAATTATAGATTTACAAATTTTCCAAGTATAGATCCACAAATTTTCCAAGTATTGATCCACAAATTTTCCAAGTATAGATTTACAAATTTTCCAAGTATAGATTTTCAAATTTTCCAAGTATAGAAATACAAATTTTCCAAGTATAGATTTACAAATTTTACAAGTATTGATTTACAAATTTCCAAAGTATAGATTTACAAATTTTCCAAGTATAGATTAACAAATTTTTGAAGAATAGATTTACAAATTTTTCAAGTTCAGATCCACAAATTTTCCAAGTACAGATCCACAAATTTTCCAAGTAGAGATCCACAAATTTTCCAAGTAGAGATCCACAAATTTTCCAAGTATAGATTTACAAATTTTCCAATTATAGATTTACAAATTTTTCAAGTATAGATTTACAAATTTCCCAGTATAGATTTACAAATTTTCCAAGTATAGATCCACAAATTTTCCAAGTATAGATCCACAAATTTTCCAAGTATAGATCCACAAATTTTCCAAGTATAGATTTACAAATTTTCCAAGTATAGATTTACAAATTTTCCAAGTATAGATTTACAAATTTTCCAAGTATAGGTTTACAAATTTTCCGTGTATAGATTCACAAATTTTCCAAGTATAGATTTACAATTTTTCCAAGTATAGATTTACAAATTTTACAAGTATAGATTTACAAATTTTCCAAGTATAGATTTACAAATTTTCCAAGTATAGATCCACAAATTTTCCAAGTATAGATCCACAAATTTTCCAAGTATTGATCCACAAATTTTCCAAGTATAGATTTACAAATTTTCCAAGTATAGATTTTCAAATTTTCCAAGTATAGAAATACAAATTTTCCAAGTATAGATTTACAAATTTTACAAGTATTGATTTACAAATTTCCAAAGTATAGATTTACAAATTTTCCAAGTATAGATTAACAAATTTTTGAAGAATAGATTTACAAATTTTTCAAGTTCAGATCCACAAATTTTCCAAGTACAGATCCACAAATTTTCCAAGTAGAGATCCACAAATTTTCCAAGTAGAGATCCACAAATTTTCCAAGTATAGATTTACAAATTTTCCAATTATAGATTTACAAATTTTTCAAGTATAGATTTACAAATTTCCCAGTATAGATTTACAAATTTTCCAAGTATAGATCCACAAATTTTCCAAGTATAGATCCACAAATTTTCCAAGTATAGATCCACAAATTTTCCAAGTATAGATTTACAAATTTTCCAAGTATAGATTTACAAATTTTCCAAGTATAGATTTACAAATTTTCCAAGTATAGGTTTACAAATTTTCCGTGTATAGATTCACAAATTTTCCAAGTATAGATTTACAATTTTTCCAAGTATAGATTTACAAATTTTACAAGTATAGATTTACAAATTTTCCAAGTATAGATTTACAAATTTTCCAAGTATAGATTTACAAATTTTCCAAGTATAGATTTACAAATTTTCCAAGTATAGATCAACAAATTTTCCAAGTATAGATCCACTAATTTTCCAAGTATAGATCCACAAATTTTCCAAGTATAGATTTACAAATTTTCCAAGTATAGATTTACAAATTTTCCAGTATAGATTTACAAATTTTCAAGTATAGATCCACAAATTTTCCAAGTATAGATCCACAAATTTTCCAAGTATAGATCCACAAATTTTCCAAGTATAGATCCACAAATTTTCCAAGTATAGATTTACAAATTTTCCAAGTATAGATTTTCAAATTTTCCAAGTATAGATATACAAATTTTCCAAGTATAGATATACAAATTTTCCAAGTATAGATTTACAAATTTTCCAAGTATAGATTTACAAATTATCCAAGTATAGATTAACAAATTTTCCAAGAATAGATTTACAAATTTTCCAAGTTCAGATCCACAAATTTTCCAAGTACAGATCCACAAATTTTCCAATAGAGATCCACAAATTTTCCAAGTATAGATCCACAAATTTTCCAAGTATAGATTTACAAATTTTCCAAGTATAGATTTACAAATTTTCCAAGTATAGATTTACAAATTTTCCGTGTATAGATTCACAAATTTTCCATGTATAGATTTACAATTTTTCCAAGTATAGATTTACAAATTTTCCATGTATAGATTTACAAATTTTACAAGTATAGATTTACAAATTTTCCAAGTATAGATATACAAATTTTCCAAGTATAGATTTACAAATTTTCCAAGTTCAGATCCACAAATTTTCCAAATATAGATCCACAAATTTTCCAAGTAGAGATCCACAAATTTTCCAAGTACAGATCCAGAAATTTTCCAATAGAGATCCACAAATTTTCCAAGTAGAGATCCACAAATTTTCCAAGTATAGATCTACAAATTTTCCAAGTATAGATTAAAAATTTTCCAAGTATACATTTACAAATTTTCCAAGTATAGACTTACAAATTTTCCAAGTATAGATTTACAAATTTTCCAATTATAGATTTACAAATTTTCCAAGTATAGATTTACAAATTTCCCAGTATAGATTTACAAATTTTCCAAGTATAGATCCACAAATTTTCCAAGTATAGATTTACAAATTTTCCAAGTATAGATTTTCAAATTTTCCAAGTATAGATATACAAATTTTCCAAGTATAGATTTACAAATTTTCCAAGTATTGATTTACAAATTTCCAAAGTATAGATTTACAAATTTTCCAAGTATAGATTAACAAATTTTTGAAGAATAGATTTACAAATTTTTCAAGTTCAGATCCACAAATTTTCAGAGTACAGATCCACAAATTTTCCAAGTAGAGATCCACAAATTTTCCAAGTAGAGATCCACAAATTTTCCAAGTATAGATTTACAAATTTTCCAATTATAGATTTACAAATTTTTCAAGTATAGATTTACAAATTTCCCAGTATAGATTTACAAATTTTCCAAGTATAGATCCACAAATTTTCCAAGTATAGATCCACAAATTTTCCAAGTATAGATCCACAAATTTTCCAAGTATAGATTTACAAATTTTCCAAGTATAGATTTACAAATTTTCCAAGTATAGATTTACAAATTTTCCAAGTATAGGTTTACAAATTTTCCGTGTATAGATTCACAAATTTTCCAAGTATAGATTTACAATTTTTCCAAGTATAGATTTACAAATTTTACAAGTATAGATTTACAAATTTTCCAAGTATAGATTTACAAATTTTCCAAGTATAGATTTACAAATTTTCCAAGTATAGATTTACAAATTTTCCAAGTATAGATCAACAAATTTTCCAAGTATAGATCCACTAATTTTCCAAGTATAGATCCACAAATTTTCCAAGTATAGATTTACAAATTTTCCAAGTATAGATTTACAAATTTTCCAGTATAGATTTACAAATTTTCAAGTATAGATCCACAAATTTTCCAAGTATAGATCCACAAATTTTCCAAGTATAGATCCACAAATTTTCCAAGTATAGATCCACAAATTTTCCAAGTATAGATTTACAAATTTTCCAAGTATAGATTTTCAAATTTTCCAAGTATAGATATACAAATTTTCCAAGTATAGATATACAAATTTTCCAAGTATAGATTTACAAATTTTCCAAGTATAGATTTACAAATTATCCAAGTATAGATTAACAAATTTTCCAAGAATAGATTTACAAATTTTCCAAGTTCAGATCCACAAATTTTCCAAGTACAGATCCACAAATTTTCCAATAGAGATCCACAAATTTTCCAAGTATAGATCCACAAATTTTCCAAGTATAGATTTACAAATTTTCCAAGTATAGATTTACAAATTTTCCAAGTATAGATTTACAAATTTTCCGTGTATAGATTCACAAATTTTCCATGTATAGATTTACAATTTTTCCAAGTATAGATTTACAAATTTTCCATGTATAGATTTACAAATTTTACAAGTATAGATTTACAAATTTTCCAAGTTCAGATCCACAAATTTTCCAAATACAGATCCACAAATTTTCCAAGTAGAGATCCACAAATTTTCCAAGTACAGATCCAGAAATTTTCCAATAGAGATCCACAAATTTTCCAAGTAGAGATCCACAAATTTTCCAAGTATAGATCTACAAATTTTCCAAGTATAGATTAAAAATTTTCCAAGTATACATTTACAAATTTTCCAAGTATAGACTTACAAATTTTCCAAGTATAGATTTACAAATTTTCCAATTATAGATTTACAAATTTTCCAAGTATAGATTTACAAATTTCCCAGTATAGATTTACAAATTTTCCAAGTATAGATCCACAAATTTTCCAAGTATAGATTTACAAATTTTCCAAGTATAGATTTTCAAATTTTCCAAGTATAGATATACAAATTTTCCAAGTATAGATTTACAAATTTTCCAAGTATTGATTTACAAATTTCCAAAGTATAGATTTACAAATTTTCCAAGTATAGATTAACAAATTTTTGAAGAATAGATTTACAAATTTTTCAAGTTCAGATCCACAAATTTTCCAAGTACAGATCCACAAATTTTCCAATAGAGATCCACAAATTTTCCAAGTAGAGATCCACAAATTTTCCAAGTATAGATCCACAAATTTTCCAAGTATAGATTTACAAATTTTCCAAGTATAGATTAACAAATTTTCCAAGTACAGATCCACAAATTTTCCAATAGAGATTCACAAATTTTCCAAGTAGAGATCCACAAATTTTCCAAGTATAGATCCACAAATTTTCCAAGTATAGATTAAAAATTTTCCAAGTATAGATTTACAAATTTTCCAAGTATAGATTTATAAATTTTCCAAGTATAGATTTACAAATTTTCCAAGTATAGATTTACAAATTTTCCAAGTATAGGTTTACAAATTTTCCGTGTATAGATTCACAAATTTTCCAAGTATAGATTTACAAATTTTACAAGTATAGATTTACAAATTTTCCAAGTATAGATTTACAAATTTTCCAAGTATAGATTTACAAATTTTCCAAGTATAGATCAACAAATTTTCCAAGTATAGATCCACTAATTTTCCAAGTATAGATCCACAAATTTTCCAAGTATAGATTTACAAATTTCCCAGTATAGATTTACAAATTTCCCAAGTATAGATCCACAAATTTTCCAAGTATAGATTTACAAATTTTCCAAGTATAGATTTTCAAATTTTCCAAGTATAGATATACAAATTTTCCAAGTATAGATTTACAAATTTTCCAAGTATTGATTTACAAATTTCCAAAGTATAGATTTACAAATTTTCCAAGTATAGATTAACAAATTTTTGAAGAATAGATTTACAAATTTTTCAAGTTCAGATCCACAAATTTTCCACGTACAGATCCACAAATTTTCCAATAGAGATCCACAAATTTTCCAAGTAGAGATCCACAAATTTTCCAAGTATAGATCCACAAATTTTCCAAGTATAGATTTACAAATTTTCCAAGTATAGATTAACAAATTTTCCAAGTACAGATCCACAAATTTTCCAATAGAGATTCACAAATTTTCCAAGTAGAGATCCACAAATTTTCCAAGTATAGATCCACAAATTTTCCAAGTATAGATTAAAAATTTTCCAAGTATAGATTTACAAATTTTCCAAGTATAGATTTACAAATTTTCCAAGTATAGATTTACAAATTTTCCAAGTATAGATTTACAAATTTTCCAAGTATAGGTTTACAAATTTTCCGTGTATAGATTCACAAATTTTCCAAGTATAGATTTACAATTTTTCCAAGTATAGATTTAATAATTTTACAAGTATAGATTTACAAATTTTCCAAGTATAGATTTAAAAATTTTCCAAGTATAGATTTACAAATTTTCCAAGTATAGATTTACAAATTTTCCAAGTATAGATCAACAAATTTTCCAAGTATATATCCACTAATTTTCCAAGTATAGATCCACAAATTTTCTAAGTATAGATTTACAAATTTTCCAAGTATAGATTTACAAATTTTCCAGTATAGATTTACAAATTTTCAAGTATAGATCCACAAATTTTCCAAGTATAGATCCACAAATTTTCCAAGTATAGATCCACAAATTTTCCAAGTATAGATCCACAAATTTTCCAAGTATAGATTTACAAATTTTCCAAGTATAGATTTTCAAATTTTCCAAGTATAGATATACAAATTTTCCAAGTATAGATATACAAATTTTCCAAGTATAGATTTACAAATTTTCCAAGTATAGATTTACAAATTATCCAAGTATAGATTAACAAATTTTCCAAGAATAGATTTACAATTTTTCCAAGTTCAGATCCACAAATTTTCCAAGTACAGATCCACAAATTTTCCAATAGAGATCCACAAATTTTCCAAGTATAGATCCACAAATTTTCCAAGCATAGATTAAAAATTTTCCAAGTATAGATTTTCAAATTTTCCAAGTATAGATTTACAAATTTTCCAAGTATAGATTTACAAATTTTCCAAGTATAGATTTACAAATTTTCCAAGTATAGATTTACAAACTTTCCAAGTATAGATTTACAAATTTTCTGTGTATAGATTCACAAATTTTCCATGTATAGATTTACAATTTTTCCAAGTATAGATTTACAAATTTTACAAGTATAGATTTACAAATTTTACAAGTATAGATTTAAAAATTTTCCAAGTATAGATATACAAATTTTCCAAGTATAGATTTACAAATTTTCAAAGTTCAGATCCACAAATTTTCCAAATACAGATCCACAAATTTTCCAAGTAGAGATCCACAAATTTTCCAAGTACAGATCCAGAAATTTTCCAATAGAGATCCACAAATTTTCCAAGTAGAGATCCACAAATTTTCCAAGTATAGATCTACAAATTTTCCAAGTATAGATTAAAAATTTTCCAAGTATACATTTACAAATTTTCCAAGTATAGACTTACAAATTTTCCAAGTATAGATTTACAAATTTTCCAATTATAGATTTACAAATTTTCCAAGTATAGATTTACAAATTTCCCAGTATAGATTTACAAATTTTCCAAGTATAGATCCACAAATTTTCCAAGTATAGATCCACAAATTTTCCAAGTATAGATCCACAAATTTTCCAAGTATAGATCCACAAATTTTCCAAGTATAGATTTACAAATTTTCCAAGTATAGATTTTCAAATTTTCCAAGTATAGATATACAAATTTTCCAAGTATAGATTTACAAATTTTCCAAGTATTGATTTACAAATTTCCAAAGTATAGATTTACAAATTTTCCAAGTATAGATTAACAAATTTTTGAAGAATAGATTTACAAATTTTTCAAGTTCAGATCCACAAATTTTCCAAGTACAGATCCACAAATTTTCCAATAGAGATCCACAAATTTTCCAAGTAGAGATCCACAAATTTTCCAAGTATAGATAAACAAATTTTCCAAGTATAGATTTACAAATTTTCCAAGTATAGATTAACAAATTTTCCAAGTACAGATCCACAAATTTTCCAATAGAGATCCACAAATTTTCCAAGTAGAGATCCACAAATTTTCCAAGTATAGATCCACAAATTTTCCAAGTATAGATTAAAAATTTTCCAAGTATAGATTTACAAATTTTCCAAGTATAGATTTACAAATTTTCCAAGTATAGGTTTACAAATTTTCCGTGTATAGATTCACAAATTTTCCAAGTATAGATTTACAATTTTTCCAAGTATAGATTTACAAATTTTACAAGTATAGATTTACAAATTTTCCAAGTATAGATTTACAAATTTTCCAAGTATAGATTTACAAATTTTCCAAGTATAGATTTACAAATTTTCCAAGTATAGATCCACAAATTTTCCAAGTATAGATCCACTAATTTTCCAAGTATAGATCCACAAATTTTCCAAGTATAGATTTACAAATTTTCCAAGTATAGATTTACAAATTTTCCAGTATAGATTTACAAATTTTCAAGTATAGATCCACAAATTTTCCAAGTATAGATCCACAAATTTTCCAAGTATAGATCCACAAATTTTCCAAGTATAGTTCCACAAATTTTCCAAGTATAGATTTACAAATTTTCCAAGTATAGATTTTCAAATTTTCCAAGTATAGATATACAAATTTTCCAAGTATAGATATACAAATTTTCCAAGTATAGATTTACAAATTTTCCAAGTATAGATTTACAAATTATCCAAGTATAGATTAACAATTTTTCCAAGAATAGATTTACAAATTTTCCAAGTTCAGATCCACAAATTTTCCAATAGAGATCCACAAATTTTCCAAGTATAGATCCACAAATTTTCCAAGTATAGATTAAAAATTTTCCAAGTATAGATTTTCAAATTTTCCAAGTATAGATTTACAAATTTTCCAAGTATAGATTTACAAATTTTCCAAGTATAGATTTACAAATTTTCCAAGTATAGATTTACAAATTTTCCAAGTTCAGATCCACAAATTTTCCAAGTATAAATCCACAAATTTTCCAAGTATAGATTAAAAATTTTCCAAGTATAGATTTACAAATTTTCCAAGTATAGATTTACAAATTTTCCAAGTATAGATTTACAAATTTTCCAAGTGTAGATCCACAAATTTTCCAAGTACAGATCCACAAATTTTCCAAGTACAGATCCACAGATTTTCCAAGTACAGATCCACAAATTTTCCAAGTGTAGATTTTCAAATTTTCCAAGTATAGATTTACAAATTTTCCAAGTATAGATTTACAAATTTTCCAAGTATAGATTTACAAATTTTCCAAGTATAGATTTACAAATTTTCCAAGTATAGATTTACAAATTTTTCGTGTATAGATTCACAAATTTTCCATGTATAGATTTACAATTTTTCCAAGTATAGATTTACAAATTTTACAAGTATAGATTTACAAATTTTACAAGTATAGATTTACAAATTTTCCAAGTATAGATTTACAAATTTTCCAAGTATAGATTTACAAATTTTGCAAGTATAGATCCACAAATTTTCCAAGTATAGATCCACTAATTTTCCAAGTATAGATCCACAAATTTTCCAAGTATAGATTTACAAATTTTCCAAGTATAGATTTACAAATTTTCCAAGTTCAGATCCACAAATTTTCCAAGTATAGATTTACAAATTTTCCAAGTATAGATTTACAAATTTTCCAAGTTCAGATAAACAAATTTTCCAAGTATAAATCCACAAATTTTCCAAGTATAGATTAAAAATTTTCCAAGTATAGATTTACAATTTTTCCAATTATAGATTTACAAATTTTACAAGTATAGATTTACAAATTTTACAAGTATAGATTTACAAATTTTACAAGTTCAGATCCACAAATTTTCCAAGTACAGATCCACAAATTTTCCAATAGAGATCCACAAATTTTCCAAGTAGAGATCCACAAATTTTCCAAGCATAGATCCACAAATTTTCCAAGTATAGATTTACAAATTTTCCAAGTATATATTAACAAATTTTCCAAGTACAGATCCACAAATTTTCCAATAGAGATCCACAAATTTTCCAAGTAGAGATCCACAAATTTTCCAAGTATAGATTAAAAATTTTCCAAGTATAGATTTACAAATTTTCCAAGTATAGATTTACAAATTTTCCAAGTATAAATTTACAAATTTTCCAAGTATAGATTTACAAATTTTCCAAGTATAGGTTTACAAATTTTCCGTGTATAGATTCACAAATTTTCCAAGTATAGATTTACAATTTTTCCAAGTATAGATTTACAAATTTTACAAGTATAGATTTACAAATTTTCCAAGTATAGATTTACAAATTTTCCAAGTATAGATTTACAAATTTTCCAAGTATAGATTTACAAATTTTCCAAGTATAGATCCACAAATTTTCCAAGTATAGATCCACTAATTTTCCAAGTATAGATCCACAAATTTTTCCAAGTATAGATTTACAAATTTTCCAAGTATAGATTTACAAATTTTCCAGTATAGATTTACAAATTTTCAAGTATAGATCCACAAATTTTCCAAGTATAGATCCAAAAATTTTCCAAGTATAGATCCACAAATTTTCCAAGTATAGATCCACAAATTTTCCAAGTATAGATTTACAAATTTTCCAAGTATAGATTTTCAAATTTTCCAAGTATAGATATACAAATTTTCCAAGTATAGATATACAAATTTTCCAAGTATAGATTTACAAATTTTCCAAGTATAGATTTACAAATTATCCAAGTATAGATTAACAATTTTCCCAAGTATAGATTTACAAATTTTCCAAGTTCAGATCCACAAATTTTCCAAGTACAGATCCACAAATTTTCCAATAGAGATCCACAAATTTTCCAAGTATAGATCCACAAATTTTCCAAGTATAGATTAAAAATTTTCCAAGTATAGATTTTCAAATTTTCCAAGTATAGATTTACAAATTTTCCAAGTATAGATTTACAAATTTTCCAAGTTCAGATCCACAAATTTTCCAAGTATAAATCCACAAATTTTCCAAGTATAGATTAAAAATTTTCCAAGTATAGATTTACAATTTTTCCAATTATAGATATACAAATTTTCCAAGTATAGATTTACAAATTTTCCAAGTATAGATTTACAAATTTTCCAAGTATAGAGTTACAAATTTTCCAAGTATAAATTTACAAATTTTCCAAGCATAGATTTACAAATTTTCCAAGTATAGATTTTCAAATTTTCCAAGTATAGATCCACAAATTTTCCAAGTATAGATCCACTAATTTTCCAAGTATAGATCCACAAATTTTCCAAGTATAGATTTACAAATTTTCCAAGTATAGATTTACAAATTTTCCAGTATAGATTTACAAATTTTCAAGTATAGATCCACAAATTTTCCAAGTATAGATCCACAAATTTTCCAAGTATAGATCCACAAATTTTCCAAGTATAGATCCACAAATTTTCCAAGTATAGATTTACAAATTTTCCAAGTATAGATTTTCAAATTTTCCAAGTATAGATATACAAATTTTCCAAGTATAGATATACAAATTTTCCAAGTATAGATTTACAAATTTTCCAAGTATAGATTTACAAATTATCCAAGTATAGATTAACAATTTTTCCAAGAATAGATTTACAAATTTTCCAAGTTCAGATCCACAAATTTTCCAAGTACAGATCCACAAATTTTCCAATAGAGATCCACAAATTTTCCAAGTATAGATCCACAAATTTTCCAAGTATAGATTAAAAATTTTCCAAGTATAGATTTTCAAATTTTCCAAGTATAGATTTACAAATTTTCCAAGTATAGATTTACAAATTTTCCAAGTATAGATTTACAAATTTTCCAAGTATAGATTTACAAATTTTCCAAGTATAGATTTACAAATTTTCCGTGTATAGATTCACAAATTTTCCATGTATAGATTTACAATTTTTCCAAGTATAGATTTACAAATTTTACAAGTATAGATTTACAATTTTTCCAATTATAGATTTACAAATTTTCCAAGTATAGATTTACAAATTTTCCAAGTATAGATTTTCAAATTTTCCAAGTATAGATATACAAATTTTCCAAGTATAGATATACAAATTTTCCAAGTATAGATTTACAAATTTTCCAAGTATAGATCCACAAATTTTCCAAGTATAGATCCACTAATTTTCCAAGTATAGATCCACAAATTTTCCAAGTATAGATTTACAAATTTTCCAAGTATAGATTTACAAATTTTCCAAGTTCAGATCCACAAATTTTCCAAGTATAGATTTACAAATTTTCCAAGTATAGATTTACAAATTTTCCAAGTTCAGATCCACAAATTTTCCAAGTATAAATCCACAAATTTTCCAAGTATAGATTAAAAAATTTCCAAGAATAGATTTTCAAATTTTCCAAGTATAGATTTACAAATTTTCCAAGTATAGATTTACAAATTTTCCAAGTATAGATTTACAAATTTTCCAAGTATAGGTTTACAATTTTTCCAAGTATAGATTTACAAATTTTACAAGTATAGATTTACAAATTTTACAAGTATAGATTTACAAATTATCCGTATATAAATTCCACAAATTTTCCAAGTATAGATTAAAAAATTTCCAAGCATAGATTTACAAATTTTCCAAGTATAGATTTATAAATTTTCCAAGTATAGATTTACAAATTTTCCAAGTATAGATTTACTAATTTTCCAAGTATAGATTTACAAATTTTCCGTGTATAAATTCACAAATTTTCCAAGTATAGGTTTACAATTTTTCCAAGTATAGATTTACAAATTTTCCAAGTATACATTTTCAAATTTTATAAGTATAGATATACAAATTTTCCAAGTATGGATATACAAATTTTCCAAGTATAGATATACAAATTATCCAAGTATAGATTAACAAATTTTCCAAGCATAGATTTACAAATTTTCCAAGTATAGATCCACAAATTTTCCAAGTATAGATTTACAAATTTTCCAAGTATAGATTTACAAATTTTCCAAGTTCAGATCCACAAATTTTCCAAGTATAGATTTACAAATTTTCCAAGTATAGATTTACAAATTTTCCAGGTTCAGATCCACAAATTTTCCAAGTATAAATCCACAAATTTTCCAAGTATAGATTAAAAATTTTCCAAGTATAGATTTACAATTTTTCCAAGTATAGATTTACAAATTTTACAAGTATAGATTTACAAATTTTACAAGTATAGATTTACAAATTTTACAAGTATAGATTTACAAATTTTCCAAGTATAGATTTACAAATTTTCCAAGTATAGATTTACAAATTTTCCAAGTATAGATTTACAAATTTTCCAAATATAAATTTACAAATTTTCCAAGCATAGATTTACAAATTTTCCAAGTATAGATTTACTAATTTTCCAAGTACAGATCCACATATTTTCCAAGTACAGATCCTAAATTTTCCAATAGAGATCCACAAATTTTCCAAGTAGAGATCCACAAATTTTCCAAGTACAGATCCACAAATTTTCCAAGTACAGATCCACAAATTTTCCAATAGAGATCCACAAATTTTCCAAGTAGAGATCCACAAATTTTCCAAGTAGAGATCCACAAATTTTCCAAGTATAGATTTACAAATTTTCCAAGTATAGATTTACAAATTTTCCAAGTATAGATTTACAAATTTTCCAAGTATAGATTTACAAATTTTCCAAGTATAGGTTTACAATTTTTCCAAGTATAGATTTACAAATTTTACAAGTATAGATTTACAAATTTTACAAGTATAGATTTACAAATTATCCGTATATAAATTCCACAAATTTTCCAAGTATAGATTAAAAAATTTCCAAGCATAGATTTACAAATTTTCCAAGTATAGATTTATAAATTTTCCAAGTATAGATTTACAAATTTTCCAAGTATAGATTTACTAATTTTCCAAGTATAGATTTACAAATTTTCCGTGTATAAATTCACAAATTTTCCAAGTATAGGTTTACAATTTTTCCAAGTATAGATTTACAAATTTTCCAAGTATACATTTTCAAATTTTATAAGTATAGATATACAAATTTTCCAAGTATGGATATACAAATTTTCCAAGTATAGATATACAAATTATCCAAGTATAGATTAACAAATTTTCCAAGCATAGATTTACAAATTTTCCAAGTATAGATCCACAAATTTTCCAAGTATAGATTTACAAATTTTCCAAGTATAGATTTACAAATTTTCCAAGTTCAGATCCACAAATTTTCCAAGTATAGATTTACAAATTTTCCAAGTATAGATTTACAAATTTTCCAGGTTCAGATCCACAAATTTTCCAAGTATAAATCCACAAATTTTCCAAGTATAGATTAAAAATTTTCCAAGTATAGATTTACAATTTTTCCAAGTATAGATTTACAAATTTTACAAGTATAGATTTACAAATTTTACAAGTATAGATTTACAAATTTTACAAGTATAGATTTACAAATTTTCCAAGTATAGATTTACAAATTTTCCAAGTATAGATTTACAAATTTTCCAAGTATAGATTTACAAATTTTCCAAATATAAATTTACAAATTTTCCAAGCATAGATTTACAAATTTTCCAAGTATAGATTTACTAATTTTCCAAGTACAGATCCACATATTTTCCAAGTACAGATCCTAAATTTTCCAATAGAGATCCACAAATTTTCCAAGTAGAGATCCACAAATTTTCCAAGTACAGATCCACAAATTTTCCAAGTACAGATCCACAAATTTTCCAATAGAGATCCACAAATTTTCCAAGTAGAGATCCACAAATTTTCCAAGTAGAGATCCACAAATTTTCCAAGTATAGATAAACAAATTTTCCAAGTATAGATTTACAAATTTTCCAAGTATAGATTTACAAATTTTCCAAGTATAGTTTTACAAATTTTTCAAGTATAGATTTACAAATTTTCCAAGTATAGATTTACAAATTTTCCAAGTATAGATTTATAAATTTTCCAAGAATAGATTTACAAATTTTCCAAGTACAGATTTACAAATTTTCCAAGTATAGATTTATAAATTTTCCAAGTATAGATTTACAAATTTTCCAAGTATAGATTTACAAATTTTCCAGGTATAGATTTACAAATTTTCCAAGTTCAGATCCACAAATTTTCCAAGTACAGATCCACAAATTTTACAAGTACAGATCCACAAATTTTCCAATAGAGATCCACAAATTTTCCAAGTAGAGATCCACAAATTTTCCAAGTAGAGATCCACAAATTTTCCAAGTATAGATTTACAAATTTTCCAAGTATAGATTTACAAATTTTCCAAGTATAGATTTACAAATTTTCCAAGTACAGATTTACAAATTTTCCAAGTATAGATCCACAAATTTTCCAAGTACAGATCCACAAATTTTCCAATAGAGATCCACAAATTTTCAAGTAGAGATCCACAAATTTTCCAAGTAGAGATCCACAAATTTTCCAAGTATAGATTTACAAATTTTCCAAGTATAGATTTACAAATTTTCCAAGTATAGATTTACAAATTTTCCAAGTACAGATTTACAAATTTTCCAAGTATAGATCCACAAATTTTCCAAGTACAGATCCACAAATTTTCCAATAGAGATCCACAAATTTTCAAGTAGAGATCCACAAATTTTCCAAGTAGAGATCCACAAATTTTCCAAGTATACATCCACAAATTTTCCAAGTATATATCCACAAATTTTCCAAGTATAGATCCACAAATTTTAAAAGTTCAGATCCACAAATTTTACAAGTACAGATCCACAAATTTTCCAATAGAGATCCACAAATTTTCCAAGTAGAGATCCACAAATTTTCCAAGTAGAGATCCACAAATTTTCCAATTATAGATTTACAAATTTTCCAAGTATAGATTTACAAATTTTCCAAGTATAGATTTACAAATTTTCCAAGTACAGATTTACAAATTTTCCAAGTATAGATCCACAAATTTTCCAAGTACAGATCCACAAATTTTCCAATAGAGATCCACAAATTTTCAAGTAGAGATCCACAAATTTTCCAAGTAGAGATCCACAAATTTTCCAAGTATACATCTACAAATTTTCCAAGTATATATCCACAAATTTTCCAAGTATATATCCACAAATTTTCCAAGTATAGATCCACAAATTTTAAAAGTATAGATTTACAAATTTTCCAAGCATAGATTTACAAATTTTCCAAGTATAGATTTTGAAATTTTCCAAGTATAGATTTACAAATTCCCCAAGTATAGATCCACAAATTCCCCAAGTGTAGATCCACAAATTTTCCAAGTACAGATCCACAAATTTTACAAGTACAGATCCACAAATTTTCCAAGTAAAGATCCACAAATTTTCCAAGTACAGATCCACAAATTTTCCAAGTAGAGATCCACAAATTTTCCAAGTAGAGATCCACAAATTTTCCAAGTAGAGATCCACAAATTTTCCAAGTATAGATCCACAAATTTTCCAAGTATAGATTTACAAATTTTCCAAGTATAGATTTACAAATTTTCCAAGTATAGATTTACAAATTTTTCAAGTATAGATTTACAAATTTTCCAAGTATAGATTTACAAATTTTCCAAGTATAGGTTTATAAATTTTCCAAGAATAGATTTTCAAATTTTCCAAGTATAGATATACAAATTTTCCAAGTATAGATTTACAAATTTTCCAAGTATAGATTTACAAATTTTCCAAGTATAGATTTACAAATTTTCCAAGTATAGATTTACAAATTTTCCAAGTATAGGTTTACAATTTTTCCAAGTATAGATTTACAAATTTTACAAGTATAGATTTACAAATTTTACAAGTATAGATTTACAAATTTTCCGTATATAAATTCCACAAATTTTCCAAGTATAGATTAAAAAATTTCCAAGCATAGATTTACAAATTTTCCAAGTATAGATTTATAAATTTTCCAAGTATAGATTTACAAATTTTCCAAGTATAGATTTACAAATTTTCCAAGTATAGATTTACAAATTTTCCGTGTATAAATTCACAAATTTTCCTAGTATAGGTTTAAAATTTTTCCAAGTATACATTTACAAATTTTCCAAGTATAGATTTTCAAATTTTCCAAGTATAGATATACAAATTTTCCAAGTATAGATATACAAATTTTCCAAGTATAGATTTACAAATTTTCCAAGTATAGATTTACAAATTATCCAAGTATAGATTAACAAATTTTCCAAGAATAGATTTACAAATTTTCCAAGTTCAGATCCACAAATTTTCCAAGTACAGATCCACAAATTTTCCAATAGAGATCCACAAATTTTCCAAGTATAGATCCACAAATTTTCCAAGTATAGATTAAAAATTTTCCAAGTATAGATTTTCAAATTTTCCAAGTATAGATTTACAAATTTTCCAAGTATTGATTTACAAATTTTCCAAGTATAGATTTACAAATTTTCCAAGTATAGATTTACAAATTTTCCAAGTATAGATTTACAAATTTTCCGTGTATAGATTCACAAATTTTCCATGTATAGATTTACAATTTTTCCAAGTATAGATTTACAAATTTTACAAGTATAGATTTACAAATTTTCCATGTATAGATTTACAAATTTTCCAAGTATAGATTTACAAATTTTCCATGTATAGATTTACAAATTTTCCAAGTATAGATCCACAAATTTTCCAAGTATAGATCCACAAATTTTCCAAGTATAGATCCACAAATTTTCCAAGTACAGATCCACAAATTTTCCAAGTACAGATCCACAAATTTTCCAATAGAGATCCACAAATTTTCAAGTAGAGATCCACAAATTTTCCAAGTAGAGATCCACAAATTTTCCAAGTATACATCCACAAATTTTCCAAGTATAGATCCACAAATTTTAAAAGTATAGATGCACAAATTTTCCAAGTATAGATCCACAAATTTTCCAAGTATAGATTTACAAATTTTCCAAGTATAGATTTACAAATTTTCCAAGTATTGATTTACAAATTTTCCAAGTATAGATTTACAAATTTTCCAAGTATAGATTTACAAATTTTCCAAGTATAGATTCACAAATTTTCCATGTATAGATTTACAAATTTTCCAAGTATAAATTTACAAATTTTCCAAGCATAGATTTACAAATTTTCCAAGTATAGATTTACAAATTTTCCAAGTATAGTTTTACAAATTTTCCAAATATAGATTTACAAATTTTCCAAGTACAGATTTACAAATTTTCCAAGTATAGATCCACAAATTTTCCAAATACAGATCCACAAATTTTCCAATACAGATCCACAAATTTTCAAGTAGAGATCTACAAATTTTCCAAGTATAGATTAAAAATTTTCCAAGTAAACATTTACAAATTTTTAAAGTATAGATTAAAAATTTTCCAAGTATAGATTTACAAATTTTCCAAGTATAGATTTACAAATTTTCCAAGTATAGATTTACAAATTTTCCAAGTATAGATTTACAAATTTTCCAAGTATAGATTCACAAATTTTCCAAGTATAGATTTACAATTTTTCCAAGTATAGATTTACAAATTTTCCAAGTATAGATTTACAAATTTTCCAAGTATAGATCCACAAATTTTCCAAGTATAGATCCACAAATTTTCCAAGTATAGATCCACAAATTTTCCAAGTATGGATCCACAAATTTTCCAAGTATAGATCTACAAATTTTCAAAATAGAGATTAAAAATTTTCCAAGTATACATTTACAAATTTTCCAAGTATAGATTAAAAAATTTCCAAGTATAGATTTACAAATTTTCCAAGTATAGATTTACAAATTTTCCAAGTATAGATTTACAAATTTTCCAAGTATAGATTTACAAATTTTCCAATTATAGATTTACAAATTTTCCAAGTATAGATTCACAAATTTTCCAAGTATAGATTTACAATTTTTCCAAGTATAGATTTACAAATTTTACTAGTATAGATTTACAAATTTTATAAGTATAGATTTACAAATTTTCCAAGTATAGATTAACAAATTTTCCAAGTATAGATTTACAAATTTTCCAAGCATAGATTTACAAATTTTCCAAGTATAGATTTACAAATTTTCCAAGTATAGATTTACAAATTTTCCAAGTATAGATTTACAAATTTTCCAAGTATAGATCCACAAATTTTCCAAGTACAGATCCAGAGATTTTCCAATAGAGATCCACAAATTTTCCAAGTAAAGATCCACAAATTTTCCAAGTACAGATCCACAAATTTTCCAAGTACAGATCCAGAGATTTTCCAATAGAGATCCACAAATTTTCCAAGTATAGATCTACAAATTTTCCAAGTATAGATTAACAATTTTCCAAGTATACATTTACAAATTTTCCAAGTATAGACTTACAAATTTTCCAAGTATAGATTTACAAATTTTCCAAGTATAGATTTACAAATTTTCCAAGTTTAGATTTACAAATTTTCCAGTATAGATTTACAAATTTTCCAAGTATAGATCCACAAATTTTCCAAGTATAGATCCACAAATTTTTCAAGTATAGATCCACAAATTTTCCAAGTATAGATTTTAAAATTTTCCAAGTATAGATATACAAATTTTCCAAGTATAGATTTACAAATTTTCCAAGTATAGATTTACAAATTTTCCAAGTATAGATTAACAAATTTTCCAAGAATAGATTTACAAATTTTCCAAGTTCAGATCCACAAATTTTCCAAGTACAGATCCACAAATTTTTCTAATAGAGATCCACAAATTTTCCAAGTAGAGATCCACAAATTTTCCAAGTATAGATCCACAAATTTTCCAAGTATAGATCCACAAATTTTTCAAGTATAGATCCACAAATTTTCCAAGTATAGATTTTAAAATTTTCCAAGTATAGATATACAAATTTTCCAAGTATAGATTTACAAATTTTCCAAGTATAGATTTACAAATTTTCCAATCATAGATTTACAAATTTTCCAAGTATGGATTTACAAATTTTCCAAGTATAGATTAACAAATTTTCCAAGTATAGATTTACAAATTTTCCAAGTAGATTTTCAAATTTTCCAAGTATAGATTTACAAATTTTCCAAGTATAGATTTACAAATTTTCCAAGTTCAGATCCACAAATTTTCCAAGTACAGATCCACAAATTTTCCAAATACAGATCCACAAATTTTCCAATAGAGATCCACAAATTTTCCAAGTATAGATCCACAAATTTTCCAAGTATAGATTAACAAATTTTCCAAGTATAGATTTACAAATTTTCCAAGCATAGATTTACAAATTTTCCAAGTATAGATTTACAAATTTTCCAAGTATAGATTTACAAATTTTCCAAGCATAGATTTACAAATTTTCCAAGTATAGATTTACAAATTTTCCAAGCATAGATTTACAAATTTTCCAAGTACAGATTTACAAATTTTCCAAGTATAGATCCACAAATTTTCCAAGTATAGATCCACAAATTTTCCAAGTATAGATCCACAAATTTTCCAAGTATAGATCCACAAATTTTCCAAGTACAGATCCAGAGATTTTCCAATAGAGATCCACAAATTTTCCAAGTAAAGATCCACAAATTTTCCAAGTACAGATCCACAAATTTTCCAAGTACAGATCCAGAGATTTTCCAATAGAGATCCACAAATTTTCCAAGTATAGATCTACAAATTTTCCAAGTATAGATTAACAATTTTCCAAGTATACATTTACAAATTTTCCAAGTATAGACTTACAAATTTTCCAAGTATAGATTTACAAATTTTCCAAGTATAGATTTACAAATTTTCCAAGTTTAGATTTACAAATTTTCCAGTATAGATTTACAAATTTTCCAAGTATAGATCCACAAATTTTCCAAGTATAGATCCACAAATTTTTCAAGTATAGATCCACAAATTTTCCAAGTATAGATTTTAAAATTTTCCAAGTATAGATATACAAATTTTCCAAGTATAGATTTACAAATTTTCCAAGTATAGATTTACAAATTTTCCAAGTATAGATTAACAAATTTTCCAAGAATAGATTTACAAATTTTCCAAGTTCAGATCCACAAATTTTCCAAGTACAGATCCACAAATTTTTCTAATAGAGATCCACAAATTTTCCAAGTAGAGATCCACAAATTTTCCAAGTATAGATCCACAAATTTTCCAAGTATAGATCCACAAATTTTTCAAGTATAGATCCACAAATTTTCCAAGTATAGATTTTAAAATTTTCCAAGTATAGATATACAAATTTTCCAAGTATAGATTTACAAATTTTCCAAGTATAGATTTACAAATTTTCCAATCATAGATTTACAAATTTTCCAAGTATGGATTTACAAATTTTCCAAGTATAGATTAACAAATTTTCCAAGTATAGATTTACAAATTTTCCAAGTAGATTTTCAAATTTTCCAAGTATAGATTTACAAATTTTCCAAGTATAGATTTACAAATTTTCCAAGTTCAGATCCACAAATTTTCCAAGTACAGATCCACAAATTTTCCAAATACAGATCCACAAATTTTCCAATAGAGATCCACAAATTTTCCAAGTATAGATCCACAAATTTTCCAAGTATAGATTAACAAATTTTCCAAGTATAGATTTACAAATTTTCCAAGCATAGATTTACAAATTTTCCAAGTATAGATTTACAAATTTTCCAAGTATAGATTTACAAATTTTCCAAGCATAGATTTACAAATTTTCCAAGTACAGATTTACAAATTTTCCAAGTATAGATCCACAAATTTTCCAAGTATAGATCCACAAATTTTCCAAGTATAGATCCACAAATTTTCCATGTATGGATCCACAAATTTTCCAAGAATAGATTTACAAATTTTCCAAGTAGATTTTCAAATTTTCCAAGTATAGATTTACAAATTTTCCAAGTATAGATTTACAAATTTTCCAAGTATAGATCCACAAATTTTCCAAGTATAGATCCACAAATTTTCCAAGTATAGATCTACAAATTTTCCAAGTATAGATTAACAATTTTCCAAGTATACATTTACAAATTTTCCAAGTATAGACTTACAAATTTTCCAAGTATAGATTTACAAATTTTCCAAGTATAGATTTACAAATTTTCCAAGTTTAGATTTACAAATTTTCCAGTATAGATTTACAAATTTTCCAAGTATAGATCCACAAATTTTCCAAGTATAGATCCACAAATTTTTCAAGTATAGATCCACAAATTTTCCAAGTATAGATTTTAAAATTTTCCAAGTATAGATATACAAATTTTCCAAGTATAGATTTACAAATTTTCCAAGTATAGATTTACAAATTTTCCAAGTATAGATCCACAAATTTTCCAAGTATAGATCCACAAATTTTCCAAGTATAGATCTACAAATTTTCCAAGTATAGATTAACAATTTTCCAAGTATACATTTACAAATTTTCCAAGTATAGACTTACAAATTTTCCAAGTATAGATTTACAAATTTTCCAAGTATAGATTTACAAATTTTCCAAGTTTAGATTTACAAATTTTCCAGTATAGATTTACAAATTTTCCAAGTATAGATCCACAAATTTTCCAAGTATAGATCCACAAATTTTTCAAGTATAGATCCACAAATTTTCCAAGTATAGATTTTAAAATTTTCCAAGTATAGATATACAAATTTTCCAAGTATAGATTTACAAATTTTCCAAGTATAGATTTACAAATTTTCCAAGTATAGATTAACAAATTTTCCAAGAATAGATTTACAAATTTTCCAAGTTCAGATCCACAAATTTTCCAAGTACAGATCCACAAATTTTTCTAATAGAGATCCACAAATTTTCCAAGTAGAGATCCACAAATTTTCCAAGTATAGATCCACAAATTTTCCAAGTATAGATCCACAAATTTTTCAAGTATAGATCCACAAATTTTCCAAGTATAGATTTTAAAATTTTCCAAGTATAGATATACAAATTTTCCAAGTATAGATTTACAAATTTTCCAAGTATAGATTTACAAATTTTCCAATCATAGATTTACAAATTTTCCAAGTATGGATTTACAAATTTTCCAAGTATAGATTAACAAATTTTCCAAGTATAGATTTACAAATTTTCCAAGTAGATTTTCAAATTTTCCAAGTATAGATTTACAAATTTTCCAAGTATAGATTTACAAATTTTCCAAGTTCAGATCCACAAATTTTCCAAGTACAGATCCACAAATTTTCCAAATACAGATCCACAAATTTTCCAATAGAGATCCACAAATTTTCCAACTATAGATCCACAAATTTTCCAAGTATAGATTAACAAATTTTCCAAGTATAGATTTACAAATTTTCCAAGCATAGATTTACAAATTTTCCAAGTATAGATTTACAAATTTTCCAAGTATAGATTTACAAATTTTCCAAGCATAGATTTACAAATTTTCCAAGTACAGATTTACAAATTTTCCAAGTATAGATCCACAAATTTTCCAAGTATAGATCCACAAATTTTCCAAGTATAGATCCACAAATTTTCCATGTATGGATCCACAAATTTTCCAAGTATAGATTTACAAATTTTCCAAGTAGATTTTCAAATTTTCCAAGTATAGATTTACAAATTTTCCAAGTATAGATTTACAAATTTTCCAAGTATAGATCCACAAATTTTCCAAGTATAGATCCACAAATTTTCCAAGTATAGATCCACAAATTTTCCAAGTTCAGATCCACAAATTTTCCAAGTACAGATCCACAAATTTTCCAATAGAGATCCACAAATTTTCCAAGTAGAGATCCACAAATTTTCCCAGTATAGATCCACAAAATTTCCAAATATAGAATTACAAATTTTCCAAGTATAGGTTAACAAATTTTCCAAGTACAGATCCACAAATTTTCCAATAGAGAACCACAAATTTTCCAAGTAGAGATCCACAAATTTTCCAAGTATAGATCCATAAATTTTACAAGTATAGATTAAAAATTTTCCAAGTATAGATTTACAAATTTTCCAAGTATATATTTACAAATTTTCCAAGCATAGATTTACAAATTTTCCAAGTATAGATTTACAAATTTTCCAAGTATAGATTTACAAATTTTATAAGTATAGATTTACAAATTTTCCAAGTATAGATTAACAAATTTTCCAAGTATAGATTTACAAATTTTCCAAGCATAGATTTACAAATTTTCCAAGTATAGATTTACAAATTTTCCAAGTATAGATTTACAAATTTTCCAAGCATAGATTTACAAATTTTCCAAGTACAGATTTACAAATTTTCCAAGTATAGATCCACAAATTTTCCAAGTATAGATCCACAAATTTTCCAAGTATAGATCCACAAATTTTCCAAGTATAGATAAACAAATTTTCCAAGTATAGATCCTCAAATTTTCCAAGTATAGATCCACAAATTTTCCAAGTACAGATCCACAAATTTTCCAATAGAGATCCACAAATTTTCCAAGTATAGATTAAAAATATTCCAAGTATAGATTTACAAATTTTACAATTATAGATTTACAAATTTTAAAAGTATAGATTTACAAATTTTCCAAGTATAGATTTACAAATTTTCCAAGGATAAATTTACAAATTTTCCAAGTATAGATTTACAAATTTTCCAAGTATAGATAAACAAATTTTCCAAGTATAGATCCACAAATTTTCCAAGTATGGATCCACAAATTTTCCAAGTATAGATTTACAAATTTTCCAAGTATAGATTTACAAATTTTCCAAGTTTAGATTTAATAATTTTCCAGTATAGATTTACAAATTTTCCAAGTATAGATATACAAATTTTCCAAGTATAGATTTACAAATTTTCCAAGTATAGATTTACAAATTTTCCAAGTATAGATTTACAAATTTTTCAAGTATAGATTAACAAATTTTCCAAGAATAGATTTACAAATTTTCCAATTTCAGATCCACAAATTTTCCAAGTACAGATCCACAAATTTTCCAATAGAGATCCACAAATTTTCCAAGTAGAGATCCACAAATTTTCCCAGTATAGATCCACAAAATTTCCAAATATAGAATTACAAATTTTCCAAGTATAGGTTTACAAATTTTCCAAGTACAGATCCACAAATTTTCCAATAGAGATCCACAAATTTTCCAAGTAGAGATCCACAAATTTTCCAAGTATAGATCCATAAATTTTACAAGTATAGATTAAAAATTTTCCAAGTATAGATTTACAAATTTTCCAAGTATATATTTACAAATTTTCCAAGCATAGATTTACAAATTTTCCAAGTATAGATTTACAAATTTTCCAAGTATAGATTTACAAATTTTATAAGTATAGATTTACAAATTTTCCAAGTATAGATTAACAAATTTTCCAAGTATAGATTTACAAATTTTCCAAGCATAGATTTACAAATTTTCCAAGTATAGATTTACAAATTTTCCAAGCATAGATTTACAAATTTTCCAAGTACAGATTTACAAATTTTCCAAGTATAGATCCACAAATTTTCCAAGTATAGATCCACAAATTTTCCAAGTATAGATCCACAAATTTTCCATGTATGGATCCACAAATTTTCCAAGTATAGATTTACAAATTTTCCAAGTAGATTTTCAAATTTTCCAAGTATAGATTTACAAATTTTCCAAGTATAGATTTACAAATTTTCCAAGTATAGATCCACAAATTTTCCAAGTATAGATCCACAAATTTTCCAAGTATAGATCCACAAATTTTCCAAGTTCAGATCCACAAATTTTCCAAGTACAGATCCACAAATTTTCCAATAGAGATCCACAAATTTTCCAAGTAGAGATCCACAAATTTTCCCAGTATAGATCCACTAAATTTCCAAATATAGAATTACAAATTTTCCAAGTATAGGTTAACAAATTTTCCAAGTACAGATCCACAAATTTTCCAATAGAGATCCACAAATTTTCCAAGTAGAGATCCACAAATTTTCCAAGTATAGATCCATAAATTTTACAAGTATAGATTAAAAATTTTCCAAGTATAGATTTACAAATTTTCCAAGTATATATTTACAAATTTTCCAAGCATAGATTTACAAATTTTCCAAGTATAGATTTACAAATTTTCCAAGTATAGATTTACAAATTTTATAAGTATAGATTTACAAATTTTCCAAGTATAGATTAACAAATTTTCCAAGTATAGATTTACAAATTTTCCAATTATAGATTTACAAATTTTCCAAGTATAGATTTACAAATTTTCCAAGTATAGATTTACAAATTTTCCAAGCATAGATTTACAAATTTTCCAAGTACAGATTTACAAATTTTCCAAGTATAGATCCACAAATTTTCCAAGTATAGATCCACAAATTTTCCAAGTATGGATCCACAAATTTTCCAAGAATAGATTTACAAATTTTCCAAGTAGATTTTCAAATTTTCCAAGTATAGATTTACAAATTTTCCAAGTATAGATTTACAAATTTTCCAAATATAGATCCACAAATTTTCCAAGTATAGATCCACAAATTTTCCAAGTATAGATCCACAAATTTTCCAAGTATAGATCCACAAATTTTCCAAGTATAGATAAACAAATTTTCCAAGTATAGATCCACAAATTTTCCAAGTATAGATTTACAAATTTTCCAAGTATAGATTTACAAATTTTCCAAGTTTAGATTTACAAATTTTCCAGTATAGATTTACAAATTTTCCAAGTATAGATCCACAAATTTTCCAAGTATAGATCCACAAAATTTCCAAATGTAGAATTACAAATTTTCCAAGTATAGGTTAACAAATTTTCCAAGTACAGATCCACAAATTTTCCAATAGAGATCCACAAATTTTCCAAGTATAGATCCACAAATTTTCCAAGTATGGATCCACAAATTTTCCAAGTATAGATTTACAAATTTTCCAAGTAGATTTTCAAATTTTCCAAGTATAGATTTACAAATTTTCCAAGTATAGATTTACAAATTTTCCAAGTTCAGATCCACAAATTTTCCAAGTACAGATCCACAAATTTTCCAAGTACAGATCCACAAATTTTCCAATAGAGATCCACAAATTTTCCAAGTAGAGATCCACAAATTTTCCAAGCATAGATCCACAAATTTTCCAAGTATAGATCCACAAATTTTCCAAGTATAGATCCACAAATTTTCCAAGTATAGATCCACAAATTTTCCAAGTATAGATCCACAAATTTTCCAAGCATAGATTTACAAATTTTCCAAGTATAGATTTACAAATTTTCCAAGTTTAGATTTACAAATTTTCCAGTATAGATTTACAAATTTTCCAAGTATAGATCCACAAATTTTCCAAGTATAGATCCACAAATTTTCCAAGTATAGATTTTAAAATTTTCCAAGTATAGATATACAAATTTTCCAAGTATAAATTTACAAATTTTCCAAGTATAGATTTACAAATTTTCCAAGTATAGATTTACAAATTTTCCAAGTATAGATTAACAAATTTTCCAAGAATAGATTTAAAAATTTTCCAAGTTCAGATCCACAAATTTTCCAAGTACAGATCCACAAATTTTCCAATAGAGATCCACAAATTTTCCAAGTAGAGATCCACAAATTTTCCAAGTATAGATCCACAAAATTTCCAAATGTAGAATTACAAATTTTCCAAGTATAGGTTAACAAATTTTCCAAGTACAGATCCACAAATTTTCCAATAGAGATCCACAAATTTTCCAAGTAGAGATCCACAAATTTTCCAAGTATAGATCCATAAATTTTCCAAGAATAGATTAAAAATTTTCCAAGTATAGATTTACAAATTTTCCAAGTATAGATTTACAAATTTTCCAAGTATAGATCCACAAATTTTCCAAGTATAGATTTACAAATTTTCCAAGTATAGATTTACAAATTTTATAAGTATAGATTTACAAATTTTCCAAGTATAGATTAACAAATTTTCCAAGTATAGATTTACAAATTTTCCAAGCATAGATTTACAAATTTTCCAAGTATAGATTTACAAATTTTCCAAGTATAGATTTACAAATTTTCCAAGCATAGATTTACAAATTTTCCAAGTACAGATTTACAAATTTTCCAAGTATAGATCCACAAATTTTCCAAGTATAGATCCACAAATTTTCCAAGTATAGATCCACAAATTTTCCAAGTACAGATCCACAAATTTTCCAATAGAGATACACAAATTTTCCAAGTATAGATTAAAAATATTCCAAGTATAGATTTACAAATTTTACAAGTATAGATTTACAAATTTTACAATTATAGATTTACAAATTTTACAAGTATAGATTTACAAATTTTCCAAGTATAGATTTACAAATTTTCGAAGGATAAATTTACAAATTTTCCAAGTATAGATTTACAAATTTTCCAAGTATAGATCCACAAATTTTCCAAGTATAGATCCACAAATTTTCCAAGTATAGATCCACAAATTTTCCAAATATAGATTTACAAATTTTTCAAGTATAGATTTTCAAATTTTCCAAGTATAGATTTACAAATTTTCCAAGTATAGATTTACAAATTCCCCAAGTATAGATCCACAAATTCCCCAAGTGTAGATCCACAAATTCCCCAAGTGTAGATCCACAAATTTTCCAAGTATAGATCCACAAATTTTCCAAGTATAGATTTACAAATTTTCCAATTTTAGATTTTCAAATTTTCCAGTATAGATTTACAAATTTTCCAAGTATAGATTTACAAATTTTCCAAGTTCAGATCCACAAATTTTCCAAGTATAGATTTTAAAATTTTCCAAGCATAGATATACAAATTTTCCAAGTATAAATTTACAAATTTTCCAAGTATAGATTTACAAATTTTCCAAGTATAGATTAACAAATTTTCCAAGAATAGATTTAAAAATTTTCCAAGTTCAGATCCACAAATTTTCCAAGTACAGATCCACAAATTTTCCAATAGAGATCCACAAATTTTCCAAGTAGAGATCCACAAATTTTCCAAGTATAGATCCACAAAATTTCCAAATGTAGAATTACAAATTTTCCAAGTATAGGTTAACAAATTTTCCAAGTACAGATCCACAGATTTTCCAATAGAGATCCACAAATTTTCCAAGTAGAGATCCACAAATTTTCCAAGTATAGATCCATAAATTTTCCAAGAATAGATTAAAAATTTTCGAAGTATAGATTTACAAATTTTCCAAGTATAGATTTACAAATTTTCCAAGTATAGATCCACAAATTTTCCAAGTATAGATTTACAAATTTTCCAAGTATAGATTTACAAATTTTATAAGTATAGATTTACAAATTTTCCAAGTATAGATTAACAAATTTTCCAAGTATAGATTTACAAATTTTCCAAGCATAGATTTACAAATTTTCCAAGTATAGATTTACAAATTTTCCAAGTATTGATTTACAAATTTTCCAAGCATAGATTTACAAATTTTCCAAGTACAGATTTACAAATTTTCCAAGTATAGATCCACAAATTTTCCAAGTATAGATCCACAAATTTTCCAAGTATAGATCCACAAATTTTCCAAGTACAGATCCACAAATTTTCCAATAGAGATACACAAATTTTCCAAGTATAGATTAAAAATATTCCAAGTATAGATTTAAAAATTTTACAAGTATAGATTTACAAATTTTACAATTATAGATTTACAAATTTTACAAGTATAGATTTACAAATTTTCCAAGTATAGATTTACAAATTTTCGAAGGATAAATTTACAAATTTTCCAAGTATAGATTTACAAATTTTCCAAGTATAGATCCACAAATTTTCCAAGTATAGATCCACAAATTTTCCAAGTATAGATCCACAAATTTTCCAAGTATAGATTTACAAATTTTTCAAGTATGGATTTTCAAATTTTCTAAGTATAGATTTACAAATTTTCCAAGTATAGATTTACAAATTCCCCAAGTATAGATCCACAAATTCCCCAAGTGTAGATCCACAAATTCCCCAAGTGTAGATCCACAAATTTTCCAAGTATAGATCCACAAATTTTCCAAGTAAAGATTTACAAATTTTCCAATTTTAGATTTTCAAATTTTCCAGTATAGATTTACAAATTTTTCAAGTATAGATTTGCAAATTTTCCAAGTTCAGATCCACAAATTTTCCAAGTATAGATTTTAAAATTTTCCAAGTATAGATATACAAATTTTCCAAGTATAAATTTACAAATTTTCCAAGTATAGATTTACAAATTTTCCAAGTATAGATTTACAAATTTTCCAAGTATAGATTAACAAATTTTCCAAGAATAGATTTAATAATTTTCCAAGTTCAGATCCACAAATTTTCCAAGTACAGATCCACAAATTTTCCAATAGAGATCCACAAATTTTCCAAGTAGAGATCCACAAATTTTCCAAGTATAGATCCACAAAATTTCCAAATGTAGAATTACAAATTTTCCAAGTATAGGTTAACAAATTTTCCAAGTACAGATCCACAAATTTTCCAATAGAGATCCACAAATTTTCCAAGTAGAGATCCACAAATTTTCCAAGTATAGATCCATAAATTTTCCAAGTATAGATTAAAAATTTTCTAAGTATAGATTTACAAATTTTCCAAGTATAGATCCATAAATTTTCCAAGAATAGATTAAAAATTTTCCAAGTATAGATTTACAAATTTTCCAAGTATAGATTTACAAATTTTCCAAGTATAGATCCACAAATTTTCCAAGTATAGATTTACAAATTTTCCAAGTATAGATTTACAAATTTTATAAGTATAGATTTACAAATTTTCCAAGTATAGATTAACAAATTTTCCAAGTATAGATTTACAAATTTTCCAAGCATAGATTTACAAATTTTCCAAGTATAGATTTACAAATTTTCCAAGTATAGATTTACAAATTTTCCAAGCATAGATTTACAAATTTTCCAAGTACAGATTTACAAATTTTCCAAGTATAGATCCACAAATTTTCCAAGTATAGATCCACAAATTTTCCAAGTATAGATCCACAAATTTTCCAAGTACAGATCCACAAATTTTCCAATAGAGATCCACAAATTTTCCAAGTATAGATTAAAAATATTCCAAGTATAGATTTACAAATTTTACAAGTATAGATTTACAAATTTTACAATTATAGATTTACAAATTTTACAAGTATAGATTTACAAATTTTCCAAGTATAGATTTACAAATTTTCGAAGGATAAATTTACAAATTTTCCAAGTATAGATTTACAAATTTTCCAAGTATAGATCCACAAATTTTCCAAGTATAGATCCACAAATTTTCTAAGTACAGATCCACAAATTTTCCAAGAGATCCACAAATTTTCCAAGTATAGATTAAAAATTTTCCAAGTATAGATTTACAAATTTTCCAAGTATAGATTGACAAATTTTCCAAGTATATATTTACAAATTTTCCAAGTATATATTTAAAAATTTTCCAAGTATAGATCCACAAATTTTCCAAGTATAGATCCACAAATTTTCCAAGTATAGATCCACAAATTTTCCAAGTATAGATCCACAAATTTTTAAAGTATAGATTTACAAATTTTCCAAGTATACATTTTCAAATTTTTCAAGTATAGATATACAAATTTTCCAAGTATAGATTTACAAATTTTCCAAGTATAGATTTACAAATTTTCCAAGTATAGATTAACAAATTTTCCAAGAATAGATTTACAAATTTTCCAAGTTCAGATCCACAAATTTTCCAAGTACAGATCCACAAATTTTCCAATAGAGATCCACAAATTTTCCAAGTAGAGATCCACAAATTTTCCAAATATAGAACCACAAATTTTCCAAGTATAGATTAACAAATTTTCCAAGTTCAGATCCACAAATTTTCCAAGTACAGATCTACAAATTTTCCAATAGAGATCCACAAATTTTCCAAGTATAGATTAAAAATTTTCCAAGTATAGATTTACAAATTTTCCAAGTATAGATTGACAAATTTTCCAAGTATAGATTTACAAATTTTCCAAGTATATATTTACAAATTTTCCAAGTATAGATTTACAAATTTTCCAAGTATAGATTTACAAATTTTCCAAGTATAGATTTACAAATTTTCCGTGTATAAATTCACAAATTTTCCAAGTATAGGTTTACAATTTTTCCAAGTATAGATTTACAAATTTTCCAAGTATAGATTTACAAATTTTCCAAGTATAGATTTACAAATTTTCCAAGTATAGATTTACAAATTTTCCAAGTATAGATTTACAAATTTTCCAAGTATAGATTTACAAATTTTATAAGTATAGATTTACAAATTTTCCAAGTATAGATTTACAAATTTTCCAAGTATAGATTTACAAATTTTCCAAATATAGATTTACAAATTTTCCAAGTATAGATTTACAAATTTTCCGTGTATAAATTCACAAATTTTCCAAGAATAGGTTTACAATTTTTCCAAGTATAGATATACAAATTTTCCAAGTATAGTTTTACAAATTTTACAAGTATAGATTTACAAATTTTCCAAGTATAGATTTACAAATTTTCCAAGTATAGATTTACAAATTTTACAAGTATAGATTTACAAATTTTCCAAGTATAGATTTACAAATTTTCCAAGTATAGATCCACAAATTTTCCAAGTATAGGTTAACAAATTTTCCAAGTACAGATCCACAAATTTTCCAATAGAGATCCACAAATTTTCCAAGTAGAGATCCACAAATTTTCCAAGTATAGATCCATAAATTTTCCAAGAATAGATTAAAAATTTTCCAAGTATAGATTTACAAATTTTCCAAGTATAGATTTACAAATTTTCCAAGTATAGATCCACAAATTTTCCAAGTATAGATTTACAAATTTTCCAAGTATAGATTTACAAATTTTATAAGTATAGATTTACAAATTTTCCAAGTATAGATTAACAAATTTTCCAAGTATAGATTTACAAATTTTCCAAGCATAGATTTACAAATTTTCCAAGTATAGATTTACAAATTTTCCAAGTATAGATTTACAAATTTTCCAAGCATAGATTTACAAATTTTCCAAGTACAGATTTACAAATTTTCCAAGTATAGATCCACAAATTTTCCAAGTATAGATCCACAAATTTTCCAAGTATAGATCCACAAATTTTCCAAGTACAGATCCACAAATTTTCCAATAGAGATACACAAATTTTCCAAGTATAGATTAAAAATATTCCAAGTATAGATTTACAAATTTTACAAGTATAGATTTACAAATTTTACAATTATAGATTTACAAATTTTACAAGTATAGATTTACAAATTTTCCAAGTATAGATTTACAAATTTTCGAAGGATAAATTTACAAATTTTCCAAGTATAGATTTACAAATTTTCCAAGTATAGATCCACAAATTTTCCAAGTATAGATCCACAAATTTTCCAAGTATAGATCCACAAATTTTCCAAGTATAGATTTACAAATTTTTCAAGTATAGATTTTCAAATTTTCCAAGTATAGATTTACAAATTTTCCAAGTATAGATTTACAAATTCCCCAAGTATAGATCCACAAATTCCCCAAGTGTAGATCCACAAATTCCCCAAGTGTAGATCCACAAATTTTCCAAGTATAGATCCACAAATTTTCCAAGTATAGATTTACAAATTTTCCAATTTTAGATTTTCAAATTTTCCAGTATAGATTTACAAATTTTCCAAGTATAGATTTACAAATTTTCCAAGTTCAGATCCACAAATTTTCCAAGTATAGATTTTAAAATTTTCCAAGCATAGATATACAAATTTTCCAAGTATAAATTTACAAATTTTCCAAGTATAGATTTACAAATTTTCCAAGTATAGATTAACAAATTTTCCAAGAATAGATTTAAAAATTTTCCAAGTTCAGATCCACAAATTTTCCAAGTACAGATCCACAAATTTTCCAATAGAGATCCACAAATTTTCCAAGTAGAGATCCACAAATTTTCCAAGTATAGATCCACAAAATTTCCAAATGTAGAATTACAAATTTTCCAAGTATAGGTTAACAAATTTTCCAAGTACAGATCCACAGATTTTCCAATAGAGATCCACAAATTTTCAAAGTAGAGATCCACAAATTTTCCAAGTATAGATCCATAAATTTTCCAAGTATAGATTAAAAATTTTCTAAGTATAGATTTACAAATTTTCCAAGTATAGATCCATAAATTTTCCAAGAATAGATTAAAAATTTTCGAAGTATAGATTTACAAATTTTCCAAGTATAGATTTACAAATTTTCCAAGTATAGATCCACAAATTTTCCAAGTATAGATTTACAAATTTTCCAAGTATAGATTTACAAATTTTATAAGCATAGATTTACAAATTTTCCAAGTATAGATTAACAAATTTTCCAAGTATAGATTTACAAATTTTCCAAGCATAGATTTACAAATTTTCCAAGTATAGATTTACAAATTTTCCAAGCATAGATTTACAAATTTTCCAAGCATAGATTTACAAATTTTCCAAGTACAGATTTACAAATTTTCCAAGTATAGATCCACAAATTTTCCAAGTATAGATCCACAAATTTTCCAAGTATAGATCCACAAATTTTCCAAGTACAGATCCACAAATTTTCCAATAGAGATACACAAATTTTCCAAGTATAGATTAAAAATATTCCAAGTATAGATTTAAAAATTTTACAAGTATAGATTTACAAATTTTACAATTATAGATTTACAAATTTTACAAGTATAGATTTACAAATTTTCCAAGTATAGATTTACAAATTTTCGAAGGATAAATTTACAAATTTTCCAAGTATAGATTTACAAATTTTCCAAGTATAGATCCACAAATTTTCCAAGTATAGATCCACAAATTTTCCAAGTATAGATCCACAAATTTTCCAAGTATAGATTTACAAATTTTTCAAGTATGGATTTTCAAATTTTCCAAGTATAGATTTACAAATTTTCCAAGTATAGATTTACAAATTCCCCAAGTATAGATCCACAAATTCCCCAAGTGTAGATCCACAAATTCCCCAAGTGTAGATCCACAAATTTTCCAAGTATAGATCCACAAATTTTCCAAGTATAGATTTACAAATTTTCCAATTTTAGATTTTCAAATTTTCCAGTATAGATTTACAAATTTTTCAAGTATAGATTTACAAATTTTCCAAGTTCAGATCCACAAATTTTCCAAGTATAGATTTTAAAATTTTCCAAGTATAGATATACAAATTTTCCAAGTATAAATTTACAAATTTTCCAAGTATAGATTTACAAATTTTCCAAGTATAGATTTACAAATTTTCCAAGTATAGATTAACAAATTTTCCAAGAATAGATTTAAAAATTTTCCAAGTTCAGATCCACAAATTTTCCAAGTACAGATCCACAAATTTTCCAATAGAGATCCACAAATTTTCCAAGTAGAGATCCACAAATTTTCCAAGTATAGATCCACAAAATTTCCAAATGTAGAATTACAAATTTTCCAAGTATAGGTTAACAAATTTTCCAAGTACAGATCCACAAATTTTCCAATAGAGATCCACAAATTTTCCAAGTAGAGATCCACAAATTTTCCAAGTATAGATCCATAAATTTTCCAAGTATAGATTAAAAATTTTCTAAGTATAGATTTACAAATTTTCCAAGTATAGATCCATAAATTTTCCAAGAATAGATTAAAAATTTTCCAAGTATAGATTTACAAATTTTCCAAGTATAGATTTACAAATTTTCCAAGTATAGATCCACAAATTTTCCAAGTATAGATTTACAAATTTTCCAAGTATAGATTTACAAATTTTATAAGTATAGATTTACAAATTTTCCAAGTATAGATTAACAAATTTTCCAAGTATAGATTTACAAATTTTCCAAGCATAGATTTACAAATTTTCCAAGTATAGATTTACAAATTTTCCAAGTATAGATTTACAAATTTTCCAAGCATAGATTTACAAATTTTCCAAGTACAGATTTACAAATTTTCCAAGTATAGATCCACAAATTTTCCAAGTATAGATCCACAAATTTTCCAAGTATAGATCCACAAATTTTCCAAGTACAGATCCACAAATTTTCCAATAGAGATCCACAAATTTTCCAAGTATAGATTAAAAATATTCCAAGTATAGATTTACAAATTTTACAAGTATAGATTTACAAATTTTACAATTATAGATTTACAAATTTTACAAGTATAGATTTACAAATTTTCCAAGTATAGATTTACAAATTTTCGAAGGATAAATTTACAAATTTTCCAAGTATAGATTTACAAATTTTCCAAGTATAGATCCACAAATTTTCCAAGTATAGATCCACAAATTTTCTAAGTACAGATCCACAAATTTTCCAAGAGATCCACAAATTTTCCAAGTATAGATTAAAAATTTTCCAAGTATAGATTTACAAATTTTCCAAGTATAGATTGACAAATTTTCCAAGTATATATTTACAAATTTTCCAAGTATATATTTAAAAATTTTCCAAGTATAGATCCACAAATTTTCCAAGTATAGATCCACAAATTTTCCAAGTATAGATCCACAAATTTTCCAAGTATAGATCCACAAATTTTTAAAGTATAGATTTACAAATTTTCCAAGTATACATTTTCAAATTTTTCAAGTATAGATATACAAATTTTCCAAGTATAGATTTACAAATTTTCCAAGTATAGATTTACAAATTTTCCAAGTATAGATTAACAAATTTTCCAAGAATAGATTTACAAATTTTCCAAGTTCAGATCCACAAATTTTCCAAGTACAGATCCACAAATTTTCCAATAGAGATCCACAAATTTTCCAAGTAGAGATCCACAAATTTTCCAAATATAGAACCACAAATTTTCCAAGTATAGATTAACAAATTTTCCAAGTTCAGATCCACAAATTTTCCAAGTACAGATCTACAAATTTTCCAATAGAGATCCACAAATTTTCCAAGTATAGATTAAAAATTTTCCAAGTATAGATTTACAAATTTTCCAAGTATAGATTGACAAATTTTCCAAGTATAGATTTACAAATTTTCCAAGTATATATTTACAAATTTTCCAAGTATAGATTTACAAATTTTCCAAGTATAGATTTACAAATTTTCCAAGTATAGATTTACAAATTTTCCGTGTATAAATTCACAAATTTTCCAAGTATAGGTTTACAATTTTTCCAAGTATAGATTTACAAATTTTCCAAGTATAGATTTACAAATTTTCCAAGTATAGATTTACAAATTTTCCAAGTATAGATTTACAAATTTTCCAAGTATAGATTTACAAATTTTCCAAGTATAGATTTACAAATTTTATAAGTATAGATTTACAAATTTTCCAAGTATAGATTTACAAATTTTCCAAGTATAGATTTACAAATTTTCCAAATATAGATTTACAAATTTTCCAAGTATAGATTTACAAATTTTCCGTGTATAAATTCACAAATTTTCCAAGAATAGGTTTACAATTTTTCCAAGTATAGATATACAAATTTTCCAAGTATAGATTTACAAATTTTACAAGTATAGATTTACAAATTTTCCAAGTATAGATTTACAAATTTTCCAAGTATAGATTTACAAATTTTACAAGTATAGATTTACAAATTTTCCAAGTATAGATTTACAAATTTTCCAAGTATAGATCCACAAATTTTCCAAGTATAGATTAAAAATTTTCCAAGTATAGATTTTCAAATTTTCCAAGTATAGATTTACAAATTTTCCAAGTATAGATTTACAAATTTTCCAAGTATAGATTTACAAATTTTCCGTGAATAGATTCACAAATTTTCCATGTATAGATTTACAATTTTTCCAAGTATAGATTTACAAATTTTACAAGTATAGATTTACAAATTTTACAAGTATAGATTTACAAATTTTCCAAGTTCAGATCCACAAATTTTCCAAGTACAGATCCACAAATTTTCCAAGTACAGGTCCACAAATTTTCCAATAGAGATCCACAAATTTTCCAAGTATAGATCCACAAATTTTCCAAGTATATATCCACAAATTTTCCAAGTATGGATCCACAAATTTTCCAAGTATAGATTTACAAATTTTCCAAGTATAGATTTACAAATTTTCCAAGTTCAGATCCACAAATTTTCCAAATACAGATCAACAAATTTTCCAAGTAGAGATCCACAAATTTTCCAAGTACAGATCCAGAAATTTTCCAATAGAGATCCACAAATTTTCCAAGTAGAGATCCACAAATTTTCAAAGTATAGATTTACAAATTTTCCAATTATAGATTTACAAATTTTTCAAGTATAGATTTACAAATTTCCCAGTATAGATTTACAAATTTTCCAAGTATAGATCCACAAATTTTCCAAGTATAGATCCACAAATTTTCCAAGTATAGATCCACAAATTTTCCAAGTATAGATTTACAAATTTTCCAAGTATAGATTTTCAAATTTTCCAAGTATAGAAATACAAATTTTCCAAGTATAGATTTACAAATTTTACAAGTATTGATTTACAAATTTCCAAAGTATAGATTTACAAATTTTCCAAGTATAGATTAACAAATTTTTGAAGAATAGATTTACAAATTTTTCAAGTTCAGATCCACAAATTTTCCAATGGAGATCCACAAATTTTCCAAGTAGAGATCCACAAATTTTCCAAGTATAGATCCACAAATTTTCCAAGTATAGATTTACAAATTTTCCAAGTATAGATTAACAAATTTTCCAAGTACAGATCCACAAATTTTCCAATAGAGATTCACAAATTTTCCAAGTAGAGATCCACAAATTTTCCAAGTATAGATCCACAAATTTTCCAAGTATAGATTAAAAATTTTCCAAGTATAGATTTACAAATTTTCCAAGTATATATTTACAAATTTTCCAAGTATAGATTTACAAATTTTCCAAGTATAGATTTACAAATTTTCCAAGTATAGGTTTACAAATTTTCCGTGTATAGATTCACAAATTTTCCAAGTATAGATTTACAATTTTTCCAAGTATAGATTTACAAATTTTCCAAGTATAGATTTACAAATTTTCCAAGTATAGATTTACAAATTTTCCAAGTATAGATTTACAAATTTTCCAAGTATAGATCAACAAATTTTCCAAGTATAGATCCACTAATTTTCCAAGTATAGATCCACAAATTTTCCAAGTATAGATTTACAAATTTTCCAAGTATAGATTTACAAATTTTCCAGTATAGATTTACAAATTTTCAAGTATAGATCCACAAATTTTCCAAGTAGAGATCCACAAATTTTCCAAGTATAGATCCACAAATTTTCCAAGTATAGATCCACAAATTTTCCAAGTATAGATTTACAAATTTTCCAAGTATAGATTTTCAAATTTTCCAAGTATAGATATACAAATTTTCCAAGTATAGATATACAAATTTTCCAAGTATAGATTTACAAATTTTCCAAGTATAGATTTACAAATTATCCAAGTATAGATTAACAAATTTTCCAAGAATAGATTTACAAATTTTCCAAGTTCAGATCCACAAATTTTCCAAGTACAGATCCACAAATTTTCCAATAGAGATCCACAAATTTTCCAAGTATAGATCCACAAATTTTCCAAGTATAGATTTACAAATTTTCCAAGTATAGATTTACAAATTTTCCAAGTATAGATTTACAAATTTTCCGTGTATAGATTCACAAATTTTCCATGTATAGATTTACAATTTTTCCAAGTATAGATTTACAAATTTTCCAAGTATAGATTTACAAATTTTACAAGTATAGATTTACAAATTTTCCAAGTATAGATATACAAATTTTCCAAGTATAGATTTACAAATTTTCCAAGTTCAGATCCACAAATTTTCCAAATACAGATCCACAAATTTTCCAAGTAGAGATCCACAAATTTTCCAAGTACAGATCCAGAAATTTTCCAATAGAGATCTACAAATTTTCCAAGTAGAGATCCACAAATTTTCCAAGTATAGATCTACAAATTTTCCAAGTATAGATTAAAAATTTTCCAAGTATACATTTACAAATTTTCCAAGTATAGACTTACAAATTTTCCAAGTATAGATTTACAAATTTTCCAATTATAGATTTACAAATTTTCCAAGTATAGATTTACAAATTTCCCAGTATAGATTTACAAATTTTCCAAGTATAGATCCACAAATTTTCCAAGTATAGATTTACAAATTTTCCAAGTATAGATTTTCAAATTTTCCAAGTATAGATATACAAATTTTCCAAGTATAGATTTACAAATTTTCCAAGTATTGATTTACAAATTTCCAAAGTATAGATTTACAAATTTTCCAAGTATAGATTAACAAATTTTGAAGAATAGATTTACAAGTTTTTCAAGTTCAGATCCACAAATTTTCCAAGTACAGATCCACAAATTTTCCAATAGAGATCCACAAATTTTCCAAGTAGAGATCCACAAATTTTCCAAGTATAGATCCACAAATTTTCCAAGTATAGATTTACAAATTTTTCAAGTATAGATTAACAAATTTTCCAAGTACAGATCCACAAATTTTCCAATAGAGATTCACAAATTTTCCAAGTAGAGATCCACAAATTTTCCAAGTATAGATCCACAAATTTTCCAAGTATAGATTAAAAATTTTCCAAGTATAGATTTACAAATTTTCCAAGTATAGATTTACAAATTTTCCAAGTATAGATTTACAAATTTTCCAAGTATAGATTTACAAATTTTCCAAGTATAGATTTACAAATTTTCCAAGTATAGGTTTACAAATTTTCCGTGTATAGATTCACAAATTTTCCAAGTATAGATTTACAATTTTTCCAAGTATAGATTTACAAATTTTACAAGTATAGATTTACAAATTTTCCAAGTATAGATTTACAAATTTTCCAAGTATAGATTTACAAATTTTCCAAGTATAGATTTACAAATTTTCCAAGTATAGATCAACAAATTTTCCAAGTATAGATCCACTAATTTTCCAAGTATATATCCACAAATTTTCCAAGTATAGATTTACAAATTTCCCAGTATAGATTTACAAATTTTCCAAGTATAGATCCACAAATTTTTCAAGTATAGATTTACAAATTTTCCAAGTATAGATTTTCAAATTTTCCAAGTATAGATATACAAATTTTCCAAGTATAGATCCACAAATTTTCCAAGTATAGATTTACAAATTTTCCAAGTATAGATTTACAAATTTTCCAGTATAGATTTACAAATTTTCAAGTATAGATCCACAAATTTTCCAAGTAGAGATCCACAAATTTTCCAAGTATAGATCCACAAATTTTCCAAGTATAGATCCACAAATTTTCCAAGTATAGATTTACAAATTTTCCAAGTATAGATTTTCAAATTTTCCAAGTATAGATATACAAATTTTCCAAGTATAGATATACAAATTTTCCAAGTATAGATTTACAAATTTTCCAAGTATAGATTTACAAATTATCCAAGTATAGATTAACAAATTTTCCAAGAATAGATTTACAAATTTTCCAAGTTCAGATCCACAAATTTTCCAAGTACAGATCCACAAATTTTCCAATAGAGATCCACAAATTTTCCAAGTATAGATCCACAAATTTTCCAAGTATAGATTTACAAATTTTCCAAGTATAGATTTACAAATTTTCCAAGTATAGATTTACAAATTTTCCGTGTATAGATTCACAAATTTTCCATGTATAGATTTACAATTTTTCCAAGTATAGATTTACAAATTTTCCAAGTATAGATTTACAAATTTTACAAGTATAGATTTACAAATTTTCCAAGTATAGATATACAAATTTTCCAAGTATAGATTTACAAATTTTCCAAGTTCAGATCCACAAATTTTCCAAATACAGATCCACAAATTTTCCAAGTAGAGATCCACAAATTTTCCAAGTACAGATCCAGAAATTTTCCAATAGAGATCTACAAATTTTCCAAGTAGAGATCCACAAATTTTCCAAGTATAGATCTACAAATTTTCCAAGTATAGATTAAAAATTTTCCAAGTATACATTTACAAATTTTCCAAGTATAGACTTACAAATTTTCCAAGTATAGATTTACAAATTTTCCAATTATAGATTTACAAATTTTCCAAGTATAGATTTACAAATTTCCCAGTATAGATTTACAAATTTTCCAAGTATAGATCCACAAATTTTCCAAGTATAGATTTACAAATTTTCCAAGTATAGATTTTCAAATTTTCCAAGTATAGATATACAAATTTTCCAAGTATAGATTTACAAATTTTCCAAGTATTGATTTACAAATTTCCAAAGTATAGATTTACAAATTTTCCAAGTATAGATTAACAAATTTTTGAAGAATAGATTTACAAGTTTTTCAAGTTCAGATCCACAAATTTTCCAAGTACAGATCCACAAATTTTCCAATAGAGATCCACAAATTTTCCAAGTAGAGATCCACAAATTTTCCAAGTATAGATCCACAAATTTTCCAAGTATAGATTTACAAATTTTTCAAGTATAGATTAACAAATTTTCCAAGTACAGATCCACAAATTTTCCAATAGAGATTCACAAATTTTCCAAGTAGAGATCCACAAATTTTCCAAGTATAGATCCACAAATTTTCCAAGTATAGATAAAAAATTTTCCAAGTATAGATTTACAAATTTTCCAAGTATAGATTTACAAATTTTCCAAGTATAGATTTACAAATTTTCCAAGTATAGATTTACAAATTTTCCAAGTATAGATTTACAAATTTTCCAAGTATAGGTTTACAAATTTTCCGTGTATAGATTCACAAATTTTCCAAGTATAGATTTACAATTTTTCCAAGTATAGATTTACAAATTTTACAAGTATAGATTTACAAATTTTCCAAGTATAGATTTACAAATTTTCCAAGTATAGATTTACAAATTTTCCAAGTATAGATTTACAAATTTTCCAAGTATAGATCAACAAATTTTCCAAGTATAGATCCACTAATTTTCCAAGTATATATCCACAAATTTTCCAAGTATAGATTTACAAATTTCCCAGTATAGATTTACAAATTTTCCAAGTATAGATCCACAAATTTTTCAAGTATAGATTTACAAATTTTCCAAGTATAGATTTTCAAATTTTCCAAGTATAGATATACAAATTTTCCAAGTATAGATCCACAAATTTTCCAAGTATAGATTTACAAATTTTCCAAGTATAGATTTACAAATTTTCCAGTATAGATTTACAAATTTTCAAGTATAGATCCACAAATTTTCCAAGTATAGATCCACAAATTTTCCAAGTATAGATCCACAAATTTTCCAAGTATAGATCCACAAATTTTCCAAGTATAGATTTACAAATTTTCCAAGTATAGATTTTCCAATTTTCCAAGTATAGATATACAAATTTTCCAAGTATAGATATACAAATTTTCCAAGTATAGATTTACAAATTTTCCAAGTATAGATTTACAAATTATCCAAGTATAGATTAACAAATTTTCCAAGAATAGATTTACAAATTTTCCAAGTTCAGATCCACAAATTTTCCAAGTACAGATCCACAAATTTTCCAATAGAGATCCACAAATTTTCCAAGTATAGATCCACAAATTTTCCAAGTATAGATTTACAAATTTTCCAAGTATAGATTTACAAATTTTCCAAGTATAGATTTACAAATTTTACGTGTATAGATTCACAAATTTTCCATGTATAGATTTACAATTTTTCCAAGTATAGATTTACAAATTTTCCAAGTATAGATTTACAAATTTTACAAGTATAGATTTACAAATTTTCCAAGTATAGATATACAAATTTTCCAAGTATAGATTTACAAATTTTCCAAGTTCAGATCCACAAATTTTCCAAATACAGATCCACAAATTTTCCAAGTAGAGATCCACAAATTTTCCAAGTACAGATCCAGAAATTTTCCAATAGAGATCCACAAATTTTCCAAGTAGAGATCCACAAATTTTCCAAGTATAGATCTACAAATTTTCCAAGTATAGATTAAAAATTTTCCAAGTATACATTTACAAATTTTCCAAGTATAGACTTACAAATTTTCCAAGTATTGATCCACAAATTTTCCAAGTATAGATTTACAAATTTTCCAAGTATAGATTTTCAAATTTTCCAAGTATAGATATACAAATTTTCCAAGTATAGATTTACAAATTTTCCAAGTATTGATTTACAAATTTCCAAAGTATAGATTTACAAATTTTCCAAGTATAGATTAACAAATTTTTGAAGAATAGATTTACAAATTTTTCAAGTTCAGATCCACAAATTTTCCAAGTACAGATCCACAAATTTTCCAATAGAGATCCACAAATTTTCCAAGTAGAGATCCACAAATTTTCCAAGTATAGATCCACAAATTTTCCAAGTATAGATTTACAAATTTTCCAAGTATAGATTAACAAATTTTCCAAGTACAGATCCACAAATTTTCCAATAGAGATTCACAAATTTTCCAAGTAGAGATCCACAAATTTTCCAAGTATAGATCCACAAATTTTCCAAGTATGGATTAAAAATTTTCCAAGTATAGATTTACAAATTTTCCAAGTATAGATTTACAAATTTTCCAAGTATAGATTTACAAATTTTCCAAGTATAGATTTACAAATTTTCCAAGTATAGGTTTACAAATTTTCCGTGTATAGATTCACAAATTTTCCAAGTATAGATTTACAATTTTTCCAAGTATAGATTTACAAATTTTACAAGTATAGATTTACAAATTTTCCAAGTATAGATTTACAAATTTTCCAAGTATAGATTTACAAATTTTCCAAGTATAGATTTACAAATTTTCCAAGTATAGATCAACAAATTTTCCAAGTATAGATCCACTAATTTTCCAAGTATAGATCCACAAATTTTCCAAGTATAGATTTACAAATTTCCCAGTATAGATTTACAAATTTTCCAAGTATAGATCCACAAATTTTCCAAGTATAGATTTACAAATTTTCCAAGTATAGATTTTCAAATTTTCCAAGTATAGATATACAAATTTTCCAAGTATAGATTTACAAATTTTCCAAGTATTGATTTACAAATTTCCAAAGTATAGATTTACAAATTTTCCAAGTATAGATTAACAAATTTTTGAAGAATAGATTTACAAATTTTTCAAGTTCAGATCCACAAATTTTCCAAGTACAGATCCACAAATTTTCCAATAGAGATCCACAAATTTTCCAAGTAGAGATCCACAAATTTTCCAAGTATAGATCCACAAATTTTCCAAGTATAGATTTACAAATTTTCCAAGTATAGATTAACAAATTTTCCAAGTACAGATCCACAAATTTTCCAATAGAGATTCACAAATTTTCCAAGTAGAGATCCACAAATTTTCCAAGTATAGATCCACAAATTTTCCAAGTATAGATTAAAAATTTTCCAAGTATAGATTTACAAATTTTCCAAGTATAGATTTACAAATTTTCCAAGTATAGATTTACAAATTTTCCAAGTATAGATTTACAAATTTTCCAAGTATAGATTTACAAATTTTCCAAGTATAGGTTTACAAATTTTCCGTGTATAGATTCACAAATTTTCCAAGTATAGATTTACAATTTTTCCAAGTATAGATTTACAAATTTTACAAGTATAGATTTACAAATTTTCCAAGTATAGATTTACAAATTTTCCAAGTATAGATTTACAAATTTTCCAAGTATAGATTTACAAATTTTCCAAGTATAGATCAACAAATTTTCCAAGTATAGATCCACTAATTTTCCAAGTATAGATCAACAAATTTTCCAAGTATAGATTTACAAATTTCCCAGTATAGATTTACAAATTTTCCAAGTATAGATCCACAAATTTTCCAAGTATAGATTTACAAATTTTCCAAGTATAGATTTTCAAATTTTCCAAGTATAGATATACAAATTTTCCAAGTATAGATCCACAAATTTTCCAAGTATAGATTTACAAATTTTCCAAGTATAGATTTACAAATTTTCCAGTATAGATTTACAAATTTTCAAGTATAGATCCACAAATTTTCCAAGTATAGATCCACAAATTTTCCAAGTATAGATCCACAAATTTTCCAAGTATAGATCCACAAATTTTCCAAGTATAGATTTACAAATTTTCCAAGTATAGATTTTCCAATTTTCCAAGTATAGATATACAAATTTTCCAAGTATAGATATACAAATTTTCCAAGTATAGATTTACAAATTTTCCAAGTATAGATTTACAAATTATCCAAGTATAGATTAACAAATTTTCCAAGAATAGATTTACAAATTTTCCAAGTTCAGATCCACAAATTTTCCAAGTACAGATCCACAAATTTTCCAATAGAGATCCACAAATTTTCCAAGTATAGATCCACAAATTTTCCAAGTATAGATTTACAAATTTTCCAAGTATAGATTTACAAATTTTCCAAGTATAGATTTACAAATTTTACGTGTATAGATTCACAAATTTTCCATGTATAGATTTACAATTTTTCCAAGTATAGATTTACAAATTTTCCAAGTATAGATTTACAAATTTTACAAGTATAGATTTACAAATTTTCCAAGTATAGATATACAAATTTTCCAAGTATAGATTTACAAATTTTCCAAGTTCAGATCCACAAATTTTCCAAATACAGATCCACAAATTTTCCAAGTAGAGATCCACAAATTTTCCAAGTACAGATCCAGAAATTTTCCAATAGAGATCCACAAATTTTCCAAGTAGAGATCCACAAATTTTCCAAGTATAGATCTACAAATTTTCCAAGTATAGATTAAAAATTTTCCAAGTATACATTTACAAATTTTCCAAGTATAGACTTACAAATTTTCCAAGTATAGATTTACAAATTTTCCAATTATAGATTTACAAATTTTCCAAGTATAGATTTACAAATTTCCCAGTATAGATTTACAAATTTTCCAAGTATTGATCCAAAAATTTTCCAAGTATAGATTTACAAATTTTCCAAGTATAGATTTTCAAATTTTCCAAGTATAGATATACAAATTTTCCAAGTATAGATTTACAAATTTTCCAAGTATTGATTTACAAATTTCCAAAGTATAGATTTACAAATTTTCCAAGTATAGATTAACAAATTTTTGAAGAATAGATTTACAAATTTTTCAAGTTCAGATCCACAAATTTTCCAAGTACAGATCCACAAATTTTCCAATAGAGATCCACAAATTTTCCAAGTAGAGATCCACAAATTTTCCAAGTATAGATCCACAAATTTTCCAAGTATAGATTTACAAATTTTCCAAGTATAGATTAACAAATTTTCCAAGTATAGATCCACAAATTTTCCAATAGAGATTCACAAATTTTCCAAGTAGAGATCCACAAATTTTCCAAGTATAGATCCACAAATTTTCCAAGTATGGATTAAAAATTTTCCAAGTATAGATTTACAAATTTTCCAAGTATAGATTTACAAATTTTCCAAGTATAGATTTACAAATTTTCCAAGTATAGATTTACAAATTTTCCAAGTATAGGTTTACAAATTTTCCGTGTATAGATTCACAAATTTTCCAAGTATAGATTTACAATTTTTCCAAGTATAGATTTACAAATTTTACAAGTATAGATTTACAAATTTTCCAAGTATAGATTTACAAATTTTCCAAGTATAGATTTACAAATTTTCCAAGTATAGATTTACAAATTTTCCAAGTATAGATCAACAAATTTTCCAAGTATAGATCCACTAATTTTCCAAGTATAGATCCACAAATTTTCCAAGTATAGATTTACAAATTTCCCAGTATAGATTTACAAATTTTCCAAGTATAGATCCACAAATTTTCCAAGTATAGATTTACAAATTTTCCAAGTATAGATTTTCAAATTTTCCAAGTATAGATATACAAATTTTCCAAGTATAGATTTACAAATTTTCCAAGTATTGATTTACAAATTTCCAAAGTATAGATTTACAAATTTTCCAAGTATAGATTAACAAATTTTTGAAGAATAGATTTACAAATTTTTCAAGTTCAGATCCACAAATTTTCCACGTACAGATCCACAAATTTTCCAATAGAGATCCACAAATTTTCCAAGTAGAGATCCACAAATTTTCCAAGTATAGATCCACAAATTTTCCAAGTATAGATTTACAAATTTTCCAAGTATAGATTAACAAATTTTCCAAGTACAGATCCACAAATTTTCCAATAGAGATTCACAAATTTTCCAAGTAGAGATCCACAAATTTTCCAAGCATAGATCCACAAATTTTCCAAGTATAGATTAAAAATTTTCCAAGTATAGATTTACAAATTTTCCAAGTATAGATTTACAAATTTTCCAAGTATAGATTTACAAATTTTCCAAGTATAGATTTACAAATTTTCCAAGTATAGGTTTACAAATTTTCCGTGTATAGATTCACAAATTTTCCAAGTATAGATTTACAATTTTTCCAAGTATAGATTTAATAATTTTACAAGTATAGATTTACAAATTTTCCAAGTATAGATTTACAAATTTTCCAAGTATAGATTTACAAATTTTCCAAGTATAGATTTACAAATTTTCCAAGTATAGATCAACAAATTTTCCAAGTATAGATCCACTAATTTTCCAAGTATAGATCCACAAATTTTCCAAGTATAGATTTACAAATTTTCCAAGTATAGATTTACAAATTTTCCAGTATAGATTTACAAATTTTCAAGTATAGATCCACAAATTTTCCAAGTGTAGATCCACAAATTTTCCAAGTATAGATCCACAAATTTTCCAAGTATAGATCCACAAATTTTCCAAGTATAGATTTACAAATTTTCCAAGTATAGATTTTCAAATTTTCCAAGTATAGATATACAAATTTTCCAAGTATAGATATACAAATTTTCCAAGTATAGATTTACAAATTTTCCAAGTATAGATTTACAAATTATCCAAGTATAGATTAACAAATTTTCCAAGAATAGATTTACAATTTTTCCAAGTTCAGATCCACAAATTTTCCAAGTACAGATCCACAAATTTTCCAATAGAGATCCACAAATTTTCCAAGTATAGATCCACAAATTTTCCAAGTATAGATTAAAAATTTTCCAAGTATAGATTTTCAAATTTTCCAAGTATAGATTTTACAAATTTTCCAAGTATAGATTTACAAATTTTCCAAGTATAGATTTACAAATTTTCCAAGTATAGATTTACAAATTTTCCAAGTATAGATTTACAAATTTTCTGTGTATAGATTCACAAATTTTCCATGTATAGATTTACAATTTTTCCAAGTATAGATTTACAAATTTTACAAGTATAGATTTACAAATTTTACAAGTATAGATTTAAAAATTTTCCAAGTATAGATATACAAATTTTCCAAGTATAGATTTACAAATTTTCAAAGTTCAGATCCACAAATTTTCCAAATACAGATCCACAAATTTTCCAAGTAGAGATCCACAAATTTTCCAAGTACAGATCCAGAAATTTTCCAATAGAGATCCACAAATTTTCCAAGTAGAGATCCACAAATTTTCCAAGTATAGATCTACAAATTTTCCAAGTATAGATTAAAAATTTTCCAAGTATACATTTACAAATTTTCCAAGTATAGACTTACAAATTTTCCAAGTATAGATTTACAAATTTTCCAATTATAGATTTACAAATTTTCCAAGTATAGATTTACAAATTTCCCAGTATAGATTTACAAATTTTCCAAGTATAGATCCACAAATTTTCCAAGTATAGATCCACAAATTTTCCAAGTATAGATCCACAAATTTTCCAAGTACAGATCCACAAATTTTCCAAGTAGAGATCCACAAATTTTCCAAGTAGACATCCACAAATTTTCCAAGTAGAGATCCACAAATTTCCCTAGTAGAGATCCACAAATTTTCCATGTATAGATCCACAAATTTTAAAAGTATAGATCCACAAATTTTCCAAGTACAGATCCCACAAATTTTCCAAGTAGAGATCCACAAATTTTCCAATAGAGATCCACAAATTTTCCAAGTAGAGATCCACAAATTTTCCAAGTAGAGATCCACAAATTTTGCAAGTATAGATTTACAAATTTTCCAAGTATAGATTTACAAATTTTCCAAGTTCAGATCCACAAATTTTCCAAGTACAGATCCACAAATTTTCCAAGTAGAGATCCACAAATTTTCCAAGTAGAGATCCACAAATTTTCAATGTAGAGATCCACAAATTTCCCTAGTAGAGATCCACAAATTTTCCATGTATAGATCCACAAATTTTAAAAGTATAGATCCAAAAATTTTCCAAGTACAGATCCCACAAATTTTACAAGTAGAGATCCACAAATTTTCCAATAGAGATCCACAAATTTTCCAAGTAGAGATCCACAAATTTTCCAAGTAGAGATCCACAAATTTTGCAAGTATAGATCCACAAATTTTCCAAGTATAGATTTACAAATTTTCCAAGTATAGATTTACAAATTTTAAAAGTATAGATTTACAAATTCCGCAAGTAATGATCCACAAATTTTCCAAGTAGAGATCCAGAAATTTTCCAAGTAGAGATCCACAAATTTTCCAAGTAGAGATCCACAAATTTTCAAAGTAGAGATCAACAAATTTTCCAAGTACAGATCCACAAATTTTCCAAGTATAGATTTACAAATTCCCCAAGTATAGATCCACAGACTCCCCAAGTATAGATCCACAAATTCCCCAAGTGTAGATCCACAAATTCCCCAAGTGTAGATCCACAAATTCCCCAAGTGTAGATCCACAAATTTTCCAAGTACAGATCCACAAATTTTCCAAGTACAGATCCACAAATTTTCCAAGTACAGATCCCACACATTTTACAAGTAGAGATCCACAAATTTTCCAATAGAGATCCACAAATTTTCCAAGTAGAGATCCACAAATTTTCCAAGTAGAGGTCCACAAATTTTGCAAGTATAGATCCACAAATTTTCCAAGTATAGATTTACAAATTTTCCAAGTATAGATTTACAAATTTTAAAAGTATAGATTTACAAATTCCGCAAGTAATGATCCACAAATTTTCCAAGTAGAGATCCAGAAATTTTCCAAGTAGAGATCCACAAATTTTCCAAGTATAGATTTACAAATTTTCCAAGTACAGATCCACAAATTTTCCAAGTACAGATCCACAAATTCCCCAAGTGTAGATCCACAAATTTTCCAAGTATAGATTTACAAATTTTCCAAGTTCAGATCCACAAATTTTCCAAGAACAGATCCACAAATTTTCCAAGTAGGGATCCACAAATTTTCCAAGTAGAGATCCACAAATTTTCAAAGTAGAGATCCACAAATTTTCCAAGTACAGATCCACAAATTTTCCAAGTATAGATTTACAAATTCCCCAAGTATAGGCCCACAGACTCCCCAAGTATAGATCCACAAATTCCCCAAGTGTAGATCCACAAATTCCCCAAGTGTAGATCCACAAATTCCCCAAGTGTAGATCCACAAATTTTCCAATTACAGATCCACAAATTTTCCAAGTAGAGATCCACAAATTTTCCAAGTACAGATCCACATATTTTCCAAGTACAGATCCACAAATTTTCCAAGTACAGATCCACAAATTTACGAAGTATAGATTTACAAATTTTCCAAGTATAGATTTACAAATTTTCCAAGTATAGATTTACAAATTTTCCAAGTATAGATTTATAAATTCCCCAAGTATAGGTCCACAAATTCCCCAAGTGTAGATCCACAAATTTTCCAAGTACAGATCCACAAATTTTCCAAGTAGAGATCCACAAATTTTCCAAGTACAGATCCAAAGATTTTCCAAGTACAGATCCACAAATTTTCCAAGTACAGATCCACAAATTTTCGAAGTATAGATTTACAAATTTTCCAAGTATAGATTTACAAATCTTCCAAGTAGAGATCCACAAATTTTCCAAGTAGAGATCCACAAATTTTGAAAGTATAGATCCACAAATTTTCCAAGTATAGATTTACAAATTTTCCAAGTATAGATTTACAAATTTTAAAAGTATAGATTTACAAATTTTAAAAGGAAAGATTTACAAATTCCGCAAGTAATGATCCACAAATTTTCCAAGTAGAGATCCAGAAATTTTCCAAGTAGAGATCCACAAATTTTCCAAGTAGAGATCCACAAATTTTCCAAGTATAGATTTACAAATTTTCCAAGTACAAATCCACAAATTCCCCAAGTGTAGATCCACAAATTTTCCAAGTATAGATTTACAAATTTTCCAAGTTCAGATCCACAAATTTTCCAAGAACAGATCCACAAATTTTCCAAGTAGGGATCCACAAATTTTCCAAGTAGAGATCCACAAATTTTCAAAGTAGAGATCAACAAATTTTCCAAGTACAGATCCACAAATTTTCCAAGTATAGATTTACAAATTCCCCAAGTATAGATCCACAGACTCCCCAAGTATAGATCCACAAATTCCCCAAGTGTAGATCCACAAATTCCCCAAGTGTAGATCCACAAATTCCCCAAGTGTAGATCCACAAATTTTCCAAGTACAGATCCACAAATTTTCCAAGTACAGATCCACAAATTTTCCAAGTACAGATCCACATATTTTCCAAGTACAGATCCACAAATTTTCCAAGTACAGATCCACAAATTTTCGAAGTATAGATTTACAAATTTTCCAAGTATAGATTTACAAATTTTCCAAGTATAGATTTACAAATTTTCCAAGTATAGATTTATAAATTCCCCAAGTATAGGTCCACAAATTCCCCAAGGGTAGATCCACAAATTTTCCAAGTACAGATCCACAAATTTTCCAAGTAGAGATCCACAAATTTTCCAAGTACAGATCCAAAGATTTTCCAAGTACTGATCCACAAATTTTCCAAGTACAGATCCACAAATTTTCGAAGTATAGATTTACAAATTTTCCAAGTATAGATTTACAAATCTTCCAATTATAGATTGACAAATTTTCTAAGTATAGATTTACAAATTTTCCAAATATAGATTTACAAATTTTCCAAGAATAGATTTACAAATTTTCCAAGCATAGATTTACAAATTTTCCAAGTACAGATTTACAAATTTTCCAAGTACAGATTTACAAATTTTCCAAGTACAGATCTAAAAATTTTCCAAGTAGAGATCCACAAATTTTCCCAGTAGAGATCCACAAATTTTCCAAGTAGAGATCCATAAATTTTCCAAGTAGAGATCCACAAATTTTCTAAGTATAGATCCACAAATTTTCCAAGTATAGATTTACAAATTTTCCAAGTATAGATTTACAAATTTTAAAAGTATAGATTTACAAATTTTCCAAGTATAGATTTACAAATTTTCCAAGTTTAGATTTACAAATTCCCCAAGTATAGATCCACAAATTCCCCAAGTGTAGATCCACAAATTTTCCAAGTACAGATCAACAAATTTTCCAAGTACAGATCCACAAATTTTCCAAGTACAGATCCACAAACTTTCCAAGTACAGATCCACATATTTTCCAAGTACAGATCCACAAATTTTCCAAGTACAGATCCACAAATTTTCGAAGTATAGATTTACAAATTTTCCAAGTATAGATTTACAAATTTTCCAAGTATAGATTTACAAATTTTCCAAGTATAGATTTACAAATTCCTTAAGTATAGGTCCACAAATTCCCCAAATGTAGATCCAAAAATTTTCCAAGTACAGATCCACAAATTTTCCAAGTAGAGATCCACAAATTTTCCAAGTACAGATCCACAGATTTTCCAAGTAAAGATCCACAAATTTTCCAAGTACAGATCCACAAATTTTCGAAGTATAGATTTACAAATTTTCCAAGTATAGATTTACAAATCTTCCAAGTATAGATTTACAAAATTTCCAAGGATAGATTTACAAATTTTCCAAGTTTAGATTTACAAATTTTCCAAGTATAGATTTACAAATTTTCCAAGCATAGATTTACAAATTTTCCAAGTACAGATTTACAAATTTTCCAAGTACAGATCCACAAATTTTCCAAGTACAGATCCACAAATTTTCAAAGTACAGATCCACAAATTTTCCAAGTAGAGATCCACAAATTTTCCGAGTAGAGATCCACAAATTTTCCAAGTACAGATCCACAAATTTTCCAAGTACAGATCCACAAATTTTCCAAGTAAAGATCAACAAATTTTCCAAGTAGAGTTCCACAAATTATTCAAGTAGAGATCCACAAATTTTGCAAGTATAGATCCACAAATTTCCAAGTATAGATTTACAAATTTTCCAAGTATAGATTTACAAATTTTCCAAGTATAGAATTACAAATTTTCCAAGTATAGATTTACAAATTTTCCAAGTATAGGTTTACAAATTCCCCAAGTATAGATCCACAAATTCCCCAAGTGTAGATCCACAAATTCCCCAAGTACAGATCCACAGATTTTCCAAGTACAGATCCACAAATTTTCCAAGTACAGATCCACAAACTTTCCAAGTACAGATCCACATATTTTCCAAGTACAGATCCACAAATTTTCCAAGTACAGATCCACAAATTTTCGAAGTATAGATTTACAAATTTTCCAAGTATAGATTTACAAATTTTCCAAGTATAGATTTACAAATTTTCCAAGTATAGATTTACAAATTCCTTAAGTATAGGTCCACAAATTCCCCAAATGTAGATCCAAAAATTTTCCAAGTACAGATCCACAAATTTTCCAAGTAGAGATCCACAAATTTTCCAAGTACAGATCCACAGATTTTCCAAGTAAAGATCCACAAATTTTCCAAGTACAGATCCACAAATTTTCGAAGTATAGATTTACAAATTTTCCAAGTATAGATTTACAAATCTTCCAAGTATAGATTTACAAAATTTCCAAGGATAGATTTACAAATTTTCCAAGTTTAGATTTACAAATTTTCCAAGTATAGATTTACAAATTTTCCAAGCATAGATTTACAAATTTTCCAAGTACAGATTTACAAATTTTCCAAGTACAGATCCACAAATTTTCCAAGTACAGATCCACAAATTTTCAAAGTACAGATCCACAAATTTTCCAAGTAGAGATCCACAAATTTTCCGAGTAGAGATCCACAAATTTTCCAAGTACAGATCCACAAATTTTCCAAGTACAGATCCACAAATTTTCCAAGTAAAGATCAACAAATTTTCCAAGTAGAGTTCCACAAATTATTCAAGTAGAGATCCACAAATTTTGCAAGTATAGATCCACAAATTTCCAAGTATAGATTTACAAATTTTCCAAGTATAGATTTACAAATTTTCCAAGTATAGGTTTACAAATTCCCCAAGTATAGATCCACAAATTCCCCAAGTGTAGATCCACAAATTCCCCAAGTACAGATCCACAGATTTTCCAAGTACAGATCCACAAATTTTCCAAGTAGAGATCCACAAATTTTCCAAGTAGAGTTCCACAATTTTTTCAAGTAGAAATCCACAAATTTTCCAAGTATAGATCCACAAATTTTGCAAGTATAGATCCACAAATTTCCAAGTATAGATTTACAAATTTTCCAAGTATAGATTTACAAATTTTCCAAGTATAGATTTACAAATTTTCCAAGTATAGATTTACAAATTTTCCAAGTATAGATTTACAAACTTTCCAAATATAGATTTTCAAATTTTCCAAGAATAGATTTACAAATTTTCCAAGTTTAGATTTACAAATGTTCCAAGTATAGATTTACCAATTTTCCAAGTATAAATTTACAAATTTTCCAAGTATAGATTTACAAATTTTCCAAGTACAGATCTAAAAATTTTCCAAGTAGAGATCCACAAATTTTCCAAGTAGAGATCCACAAATTTTCCAAGTAGAGATTTACAAATTTTCCAAGTTCAGATCCACAAATTTTCCAAGAACAGATCCACAAATTTTCCAAGTAGGGATCCACAAATTTTCCAAGTAGAGATCCACAAATTTTCAAAGTAGAGATCAACAAATTTTCCAAGTACAGATCCACAAATTTTCCAAGTATAGATTTACAAATTCCCCAAGTATAGATCCACAGACTCCCCAAGTATAGATCCACAAATTCCCCAAGTGTAGATCCACAAATTCCCCAAGTGTAGATCCACAAATTCCCCAAGTGTAGATCCACAAATTTTCCAAGTACAGATCCACAAATTTTCCAAGTACAGATCCACAAATTTTCCAAGTACAGATCCACATATTTTCCAAGTACAGATCCACAAATTTTCCAAGCACAGATCCACAAATTTTCGAAGTATAGATTTACAAATTTTTCAAGTATAGATTTACAAATTTTCCAAGTATAGATTTACAAATTTTCCAAGTATAGATTTATAAATTCCCCAAGTATAGGTCCACAAGTTCCCCAAGGGTAGATCCACAAATTTTCCAAGTACAGATCCACAAATTTTCCAAGTAGAGATCCACAAATTTTCCAAGTACAGATCCAAAGATTTTCCAAGTACAGATCCACAAATTTTCGAAGTATAGATTTACAAATTTTCCAAGTATAGATTTACAAATCTTCCAATTATAGATTGACAAATTTTCCAAGTATAGATTTACAAATTTTCCAAATATAGATTTACAAATTTTCCAAGAATAGATTTACAAATTTTCCAAGCATAGATTTACAAATTTTCCAAGTACAGATTTACAAATTTTCCAAGTACAGATTTACAAATTTTCCAAGTACAGATCTAAAAATTTTCCAAGTAGAGATCCACAAATTTTCCAAGTAGAGATCCACAAATTTTCCAAGTAGAGATCCATAAATTTTCCAAGTAGAGATCCACAAATTTTCTAAGTATAGATCCACAAATTTTCCAAGTATAGATTTACAAATTTTCCAAGTACAGATCCACAAATTTTCCAAGTAGAGATCCACAAATTTTCCAAGTAGAGATCCACAAATTTTAAAAGTAGAGATCCATACATTTTCCAAGTAGAGATCCACAAATTTTCCAAGTATAGATCCACAAATTTTCCAAGTATAGATCCACAAATTTTCCAAGCATAGATTTACAAATTTTCCAAGTATAGATTTACAAATTTTAAAAGTATAGATTTACAAATTTTCCAAGTATAGATTTACAAATTTTCCAAGTTTAGATTTACAAATTTTCCAAGTACAGATCCACAAATTTTCCAAGTAGAGATCCACAAATTTTCCAAGTAGAGATCCACAAATTTTAAAAGTAGAGATCCATACATTTTCCAAGTAGAGATCCACAAATTTTCCAAGTATAGATCCACAAATTTTCCAAGTATAGATCCACAAATTTTCCAAGCATAGATTTACAAATTTTCCAAGTATAGATTTACAAATTTTAAAAGTATAGATTTACAAATTTTCCAAGTATAGATTTACAAATTTTCTAAGTATAGATTTACAAATTTTCCAAGTACAGATCCACAAATTTTCCAAGTAGAGATCCACAAATTTTCCAAGTAGAGATCCACAAATTTTAAAAGTAGAGATCCATACATTTTCCAAGTAGAGATCCACAAATTTTCCAAGTATAGATCCACAAATTTTCCAAGTATAGATCCACAAATTTTCCAAGCATAGATTTACAAATTTTCCAAGTATAAATTTACAAATTTTAAAAGTATAGATTTACAAATTTTCCAAGTATAGATTTACAAATTTTCCAAGTTTAGATTTACAAATTCCCCAAGTATAGATCCACAAATTCCCCAAGTGTAGATCCACAAATTCCCCAAGTGTAGATCCACAAATTTTCCAAGTACAGATCAACAAATTTTCCAAGTACAGATCCACAAATTTTCCAAGTACAGATCCACAAACTTTCCAAGTACAGATCCACATATTTTCCAAGTACAGATCCACAAATTTTCCAAGTACAGATCCACAAATTTTCGAAGTATAGATTTACAAATTTTCCAAGTATAGATTTACAAATTTTCCAAGTATAGATTTACAAATTTTCCAAGTATAGATTTACAAATTTTCCAAGTATAGATTTACAAATTCCTTAAGTATAGGTCCACAAATTCCCCAAATGTAGATCCACAAATTTTCCAAGTAGAGATCTACAAATTTTCCATGTATAGATCCACAAATTTTAAAAGTATAGATCCACAAATTTTCCAAGTACAGATCCACAAATTTTCCAAGTACAGATCTAAAAATTTTCCAAGTACAGATCCACAAATTTTCAAAGTACAGATCCACAAATTTTCCAAGTAGAGATCTACAAATTTTCCGAGTAGAGATCCACAAATTTTCCAAGTACAGATCCACAAATTTTCCAAGTACAGATCCACAAATTTTCCAAGTAAAGATCAACAAATTTTCCAAGTAGAGTTCCACAAATTATTCAAGTAGAGATCCACAAATTTTGCAAGTATAGATCCACAAATTTCCAAGTATAGATTTACAAATTTTCCAAGTATAGATTTACAAATTTTCCAAGTATAGAATTACAAATTTTCCAAGTATAGATTTACAAATTTTCCAAGTATAGGTTTACAAATTCCCCAAGTATAGATCCACAAATTCCCCAAGTGTAGATCCACAAATTCCCCAAGTACAGATCCTCAGATTTTCCAAGTACAGATCCACAAATTTTCCAAGTAGAGATCCACAAATTTTCCAAGTAGAGTTCCACAATTTTTTCAAGTAGAAATCCACAAATTTTCCAAGTATAGATCCACAAATTTTGCAAGTATAGATCCACAAATTTCCAAGTATAGATTTACAAATTTTCCAAGTATAGATTTACAAATTTTCCAAGTATAGATTTACAAATTTTCCAAGTATAGATTTACAAATTTTCCAAGTATAGATTTACAAACTTTCCAAATATAGATTTTCAAATTTTCCAAGAATAGATTTACAAATTTTCCAAGTTTAGATTTACAAATGTTCCAAGTATAGATTTACCAATTTTCCAAGTATAAATTTACAAATTTTCCAAGTATAGATTTACAAATTTTCCAAGTACAGATCTAAAAATTTTCCAAGTAGAGATCCACAAATTTTGCAAGTATAGATCCACAAATTTCCAAGTATAGATTTACAAATTTTCCAAGTATAGATTTACAAATTTTCCAAGTATAGAATTACAAATTTTCCAAGTATAGATTTACAAATTTTCCAAGTATAGGTTTACAAATTCCCCAAGTATAGATCCACAAATTCCCCAAGTGTAGATCCACAAATTCCCCAAGTACAGATCCACAGATTTTCCAAGTACAGATCCACAAATTTTCCAAGTAGAGATCCACAAATTTTCCAAGTAGAGTTCCACAATTTTTTCAAGTAGAAATCCACAAATTTTCCAAGTATAGATCCACAAATTTTGCAAGTATAGATCCACAAATTTCCAAGTATAGATTTACAAATTTTCCAAGTATAGATTTACAAATTTTCCAAGTATAGATTTACAAATTTTCCAAGTATAGATTTACAAATTTTCCAAGTATAGATTTACAAACTTTCCAAATATAGATTTTCAAATTTTCCAAGAATAGATTTACAAATTTTCCAAGTTTAGATTTACAAATGTTCCAAGTATAGATTTACCAATTTTCCAAGTATAAATTTACAAATTTTCCAAGTATAGATTTACAAATTTTCCAAGTACAGATCTAAAAATTTTCCAAGTAGAGATCCACAAATTTTCCAAGTAGAGATCCACAAATTTTCCAAGTAGAGATTTACAAATTTTCCAAGTTCAGATCCACAAATTTTCCAAGAACAGATCCACAAATTTTCCAAGTAGGGATCCACAAATTTTCCAAGTAGAGATCCACAAATTTTCAAAGTAGAGATCAACAAATTTTCCAAGTACAGATCCACAAATTTTCCAAGTATAGATTTACAAATTCCCCAAGTATAGATCCACAGACTCCCCAAGTATAGATCCACAAATTCCCCAAGTGTAGATCCACAAATTCCCCAAGTGTAGATCCACAAATTCCCCAAGTGTAGATCCACAAATTTTCCAAGTACAGATCCACAAATTTTCCAAGTACAGATCCACAAATTTTCCAAGTACAGATCCACATATTTTCCAAGTACAGATCCACAAATTTTCCAAGCACAGATCCACAAATTTTCGAAGTATAGATTTACAAATTTTTCAAGTATAGATTTACAAATTTTCCAAGTATAGATTTACAAATTTTCCAAGTATAGATTTATAAATTCCCCAAGTATAGGTCCACAAGTTCCCCAAGGGTAGATCCACAAATTTTCCAAGTACAGATCCACAAATTTTCCAAGTAGAGATCCACAAATTTTCCAAGTACAGATCCAAAGATTTTCCAAGTACAGATCCACAAATTTTCGAAGTATAGATTTACAAATTTTCCAAGTATAGATTTACAAATCTTCCAATTATAGATTGACAAATTTTCCAAGTATAGATTTACAAATTTTCCAAATATAGATTTACAAATTTTCCAAGAATAGATTTACAAATTTTCCAAGCATAGATTTACAAATTTTCCAAGTACAGATTTACAAATTTTCCAAGTACAGATTTACAAATTTTCCAAGTACAGATCTAAAAATTTTCCAAGTAGAGATCCACAAATTTTCCAAGTAGAGATCCACAAATTTTCCAAGTAGAGATCCATAAATTTTCCAAGTAGAGATCCACAAATTTTCTAAGTATAGATCCACAAATTTTCCAAGTATAGATTTACAAATTTTCCAAGTATAGATTTACAAATTATCTAAGTATAGATTTACAAATTTTCCAAGTACAGATCCACAAATTTTCCAAGTAGAGATCCACAAATTTTCCAAGTAGAGATCCACAAATTTTAAAAGTAGAGATCCATACATTTTCCAAGTAGAGATCCACAAATTTTCCAAGTATAGATCCACAAATTTTCCAAGTATAGATCCACAAATTTTCCAAGCATAGATTTACAAATTTTCCAAGTATAGATTTACAAATTTTAAAAGTATAGATTTACAAATTTTCCAAGTATAGATTTACAAATTTTCCAAGTTTAGATTTACAAATTCCCCAAGTATAGATCCACAAATTCCCCAAGTGTAGATCCACAAATTCCCCAAGTGTAGATCCACAAATTTTCCAAGTACAGATCAACAAATTTTCCAAGTACAGATCCACAAATTTTCCAAGTACAGATCCACAAACTTTCCAAGTACAGATCCACATATTTTCCAAGTACAGATCCACAAATTTTCCAAGTACAGATCCACAAATTTTCGAAGTATAGATTTACAAATTTTCCAAGCATAGATTTACAAATTTTCCAAGTATAGATTTACAAATTTTCCAAGTATAGATTTACAAATTCCTTAAGTATAGGTCCACAAATTCCCCAAATGTAGATCCACAAATTTTCCAAGTAGAGATCCACAAATTTTCCATGTATAGATCCACAAATTTTAAAAGTATAGATCCACAAATTTTCCAAGTACAGATCCACAAATTTTCCAAGTACAGATCTAAAAATTTTCCAAGTACAGATCCACAAATTTTCAAAGTACAGATCCACAAATTTTCCAAGTAGAGATCCACAAATTTTCCGAGTAGAGATCCACAAATTTTCCAAGTACAGATCCACAAATTTTCCAAGTACAGATCCACAAATTTTCCAAGTAAAGATCAACAAATTTTCCAAGTAGAGTTCCACAAATTATTCAAGTAGAGATCCACAAATTTTGCAAGTATAGATCCACAAATTTCCAAGTATAGATTTACAAATTTTCCAAGTATAGATTTACAAATTTTCCAAGTATAGAATTACAAATTTTCCAAGTATAGATTTACAAATTTTCCAAGTATAGGTTTACAAATTCCCCAAGTATAGATCCACAAATTCCCCAAGTGTAGATCCACAAATTCCCCAAGTACAGATCCACAGATTTTCCAAGTACAGATCCACAAATTTTCCAAGTAGAGATCCACAAATTTTCCAAGTAGAGTTCCACAATTTTTTCAAGTAGAAATCCACAAATTTTCCAAGTATAGATCCACAAATTTTGCAAGTATAGATCCACAAATTTCCAAGTATAGATTTACAAATTTTCCAAGTATAGATTTACAAATTTTCCAAGTATAGATTTACAAATTTTCCAAGTATAGATTTACAAATTTTCCAAGTATAGATTTACAAACTTTCCAAATATAGATTTTCAAATTTTCCAAGAATAGATTTACAAATTTTCCAAGTTTAGATTTACAAATGTTCCAAGTATAGATTTACCAATTTTCCAAGTATAAATTTACAAATTTTCCAAGTATAGATTTACAAATTTTCCAAGTACAGATCTAAAAATTTTCCAAGTAGAGATCCACAAATTTTCCAAGTAGAGATCCACAAATTTTCCAAGTAGAGATTTACAAATTTTCCAAGTTCAGATCCACAAATTTTCCAAGAACAGATCCACAAATTTTCCAAGTAGGGATCCACAAATTTTCCAAGTAGAGATCCACAAATTTTCAAAGTAGAGATCAACAAATTTTCCAAGTACAGATCCACAAATTTTCCAAGTATAGATTTACAAATTCCCCAAGTATAGATCCACAGACTCCCCAAGTATAGATCCACAAATTCCCCAAGTGTAGATCCACAAATTCCCCAAGTGTAGATCCACAAATTCCCCAAGTGTAGATCCACAAATTTTCCAAGTACAGATCCACAAATTTTCCAAGTACAGATCCACAAATTTTCCAAGTACAGATCCACATATTTTCCAAGTACAGATCCACAAATTTTCCAAGCACAGATCCACAAATTTTCGAAGTATAGATTTACAAATTTTTCAAGTATAGATTTACAAATTTTCCAAGTATAGATTTACAAATTTTCCAAGTATAGATTTATAAATTCCCCAAGTATAGGTCCACAAGTTCCCCAAGGGTAGATCCACAAATTTTCCAAGTACAGATCCACAAATTTTCCAAGTAGAGATCCACAAATTTTCCAAGTACAGATCCAAAGATTTTCCAAGTACAGATCCACAAATTTTCGAAGTATAGATTTACAAATTTTCCAAGTATAGATTTACAAATCTTCCAATTATAGATTGACAAATTTTCCAAGTATAGATTTACAAATTTTCCAAATATAGATTTACAAATTTTCCAAGAATAGATTTACAAATTTTCCAAGCATAGATTTACAAATTTTCCAAGTACAGATTTACAAATTTTCCAAGTACAGATTTACAAATTTTCCAAGTACAGATCTAAAAATTTTCCAAGTAGAGATCCACAAATTTTCCAAGTAGAGATCCACAAATTTTCCAAGTAGAGATCCATAAATTTTCCAAGTAGAGATCCACAAATTTTCTAAGTATAGATCCACAAATTTTCCAAGTATAGATTTACAAATTTTCCAAGTATAGATTTACAAATTTTCTAAGTATAGATTTACAAATTTTCCAAGTACAGATCCACAAATTTTCCAAGTAGAGATCCACAAATTTTCCAAGTAGAGATCCACAAATTTTAAAAGTAGAGATCCATACATTTTCCAAGTAGAGATACACAAATTTTCCAAGTATAGATCCACAAATTTTCCAAGTATAGATCCACAAATTTTCCAAGCATAGATTTACAAATTTTCCAAGTATAGATTTACAAATTTTAAAAGTATAGATTTACAAATTTTCCAAGTATAGATTTACAAATTTTCCAAGTTTAGATTTACAAATTCCCCAAGTATAGATCCACAAATTCCCCAAGTGTAGATCCACAAATTCCCCAAGTGTAGATCCACAAATTTTCCAAGTACAGATCAACAAATTTTCCAAGTACAGATCCACAAATTTTCCAAGTACAGATCCACAAACTTTCCAAGTACAGATCCACATATTTTCCAAGTACAGATCCACAAATTTTCCAAGTACAGATCCACAAATTTTCGAAGTATAGATTTACAAATTTTCCAAGTATAGATTTACAAATTTTGCAAGTATAGATTTACAAATTTTCCAAGTATAGATTTACAAATTCCTTAAGTATAGGTCCACAAATTCCCCAAATGTAGATCCACAAATTTTCCAAGTAGAGATCCACAAATTTTCCATGTATAGATCCACAAATTTTAAAAGTATAGATCCACAAATTTTCCAAGTACAGATCCACAAATTTTCCAAGTACAGATCTAAAAATTTTCCAAGTAGAGATCCACAAATTTTCCAAGTAGAGATCCACAAATTTTCCAAGTAGAGATCCATAAATTTTCCAAGTAGAGATCCACAAATTTTCTAAGTATAGATCCACAAATTTTCCAAGCATAGATTTACAAATTTTCCAAGTATAGATTTACAAATTTTCCAAGTATAGATTTACAAATTTTCCAAGTACAGATCCACAAATTTTCCAAGTAGAGATCCACAAATTTTCCAAGTAGAGATCCACAAATTTTAAAAGTAGAGATCCATACATTTTCCAAGTAGAGATCCACAAATTTTCCAAGTATAGATCCACAAATTTTCCAAGTATAGATCCACAAATTTTCCAAGCATAGATTTACAAATTTTCCATGTATAGATTTACAAATTTTAAAAGTATAGATTTACAAATTTTCCAAGTATAGATTTACAAATTTTCCAAGTTTAGATTTACAAATTCCCCAAGTATAGATCCACAAATTCCCCAAGTGTAGATCCACAAATTCCCCAAGTGTAGATCCACAAATTTTCCAAGTACAGATCAACAAATTTTCCAAGTACAGATCCACAAATTTTCCAAGAACAGATCCACAAACTTTCCAAGTACAGATCCACATATTTTCCAAGTACAGATCCACAAATTTTCCAAGTACAGATCCACAAATTTTCGAAGTATAGATTTACAAATTTTCCAAGTATAGATTTACAAATTTTCCAAGTATAGATTTACAAATTTTCCAAGTATAGATTTACAAATTCCTTAAGTATAGGTCCAAAAATTCCCCAAATGTAGATCCAAAAATTTTCCAAGTACAGATCCACAAATTTTCCAAGTAGAGATCCACAAATTTTCCAAGTACAGATCCACAGATTTTCCAAGTAAAGATCCACAAATTTTCCAAGTACAGATCCACAAATTTTCGAAGTATAGATTTACAAATTTTCCAAGTATAGATTTACAAATCTTCCAAGTATAGATTTACAAAATTTCCAAGGATAGATTTACAAATTTTCCAAGTTTAGATTTACAAATTTTCCAAGTATAGATTTACAAATTTTCCAAGCATAGATTTACAAATTTTCCAAGTACAGATTTACAAATTTTCCAAGTACAGATCCACAAATTTTCCAAGTACAGATCCACAAATTTTCAAAGTACAGATCCACAAATTTTCCAAGTAGAGATCCACAAATTTTCCGAGTAGAGATCCACAAATTTTCCAAGTACAGATCCACAAATTTTCAAAGTACAGATCCACAAATTTTCCAAGTAGAGATCCACAAATTTTCCGAGTAGAGATCCACAAATTTTCCAAGTACAGATCCACAAATTTTCCAAGTACAGATCCACAAATTTTCCAAGTAAAGATCCACAAATTTTCCAAGTAGAGTTCCACAAATTTTTCAAGTAGAGATCCACAAATTTTGCAAGTATAGATCCACAAATTTCCAAGTATAGATTTACAAATTTTCCAAGTATAGATTTACAAATTTTCCAAGTATAGAACTACAAATTTTCCAAGTATAGATTTACAAATTTTCCAAGTATAGGTTTACAAATTCCCCAAGTATAGATCCACAAATTCCCCAAGTGTAGATCCACAAATTCCCCAAGTACAGATCCACAAATTTTCCAAGTACAGATCCACAGATTTTCCAAGTACAGATCCACAAATTTTCCAAGTAGAGATCCACAAATTTTCCAAGTAGAGTTCCACAATTTTTTCAAGTAGAAATCCACAAATTTTCCAAGTATAGATCCACAAATTTTGCAAGTATAGATCCACAAATTTCCAAGTATAGATTTACAAATTTTCCAAGTATAGATTTACAAATTTTCCAAGTATAGATTTACAAATTTTCCAAGTATAGATTTACAAATTTTCCAAGTATAGATTTACAAATTTTCCAAATATAGATTTTCAAATTTTCCAAGAATAGATTTACAAATTTTCCAAGTTTAGATTTACAAATGTTCCAAGTATAGATTTACCTATTTTCCAAGTATAAATTTACAAATTTTCCAAGTATAGATTTACAAATTTTCCAAGTACAGATCTAAAAATTTTCCAAGTAGAGATCCACAAATTTTCCAAGTAGAGATCCACAAATTTTCCAAGTAGAGATCCATAAATTTTCCAAGTAGAGATCCACAAATTTTCTAAGTATAGATCCACAAATTTTCCAAGTATAGATTTACAAATTTTCCAAGTATAGATTTACAAATTTTCCAAGTATAGATTTACAAATTTTCCAAGTACAGATCCACAAATTTTCCAAGTAGAGATCCACAAATTTTCCAAGTAGAGATCCACAAATTTTAAAAGTAGAGATCCATACATTTTCCAAGTAGAGATCCACAAATTTTCCAAGTATAGATCCACAAATTTTCCAAGTATAGATCCACAAATTTTCCAAGCATAGATTTACAAATTTTCCAAGTATAGATTTACAAATTTTAAAAGTATAGATTTACAAATTTTCCAAGTATAGATTTACAAATTTTCCAAGTATAGATTTACAAATTCCCCAAGTATAGATCCACAAATTCCCCAAGTGTAGATTAACAAATTCCCCAAGTGTAGATCCACAAATTTTCCAAGTACAGATTTACAAATTTTCCAAGTACAGATCCACAAATTTTCCAAGTACAGATCCACAAATTTTCAAAGTACAGATCCACAAATTTTCCAAGTAGAGATCCACAAATTTTCCGAGTAGAGATCCACAAATTTTCCAAGTACAGATCCACAAATTTTCCAAGTACAGATCCACAAATTTTCCAAGTAAAGATCCACAAATTTTCCAAGTAGAGTTCCACAAATTTTTCAAGTAGAGATCCACAAATTTTGCAAGTATAGATCCACAAATTTCCAAGTATAGATTTACAAATTTTCCAAGTATAGATTTACAAATTTTCCAAGTATAGAACTACAAATTTTCCAAGTATAGATTTACAAATTTTCCAAGTATAGGTTTACAAATTCCCCAAGTATAGATCCACAAATTCCCCAAGTGTAGATCCACAAATTCCCCAAGTACAGATCCACAAATTTTCCAAGTACAGATCCACAGATTTTCCAAGTACAGATCCACAAATTTTCCAAGTAGAGATCCACAAATTTTCCAAGTAGAGTTCCACAATTTTTTCAAGTAGAAATCCACAAATTTTCCAAGTATAGATCCACAAATTTTGCAAGTATAGATCCACAAATTTCCAAGTATAGATTTACAAATTTTCCAAGTATAGATTTACAAATTTTCCAAGTATAGATTTACAAATTTTCCAAGTATAGATTTACAAATTTTCCAAGTATAGATTTACAAATTTTCCAAATATAGATTTTCAAATTTTCCAAGAATAGATTTACAAATTTTCCAAGTTTAGATTTACAAATGTTCCAAGTATAGATTTACCAATTTTCCAAGTATAAATTTACAAATTTTCCAAGTATAGATTTACAAATTTTCCAAGTACAGATCTAAAAATTTTCCAAGTAGAGATCCACAAATTTTCCAAGTAGAGATCCACAAATTTTCCAAGTAGAGATCCATAAATTTTCCAAGTAGAGATCCACAAATTTTCTAAGTATAGATCCACAAATTTTCCAAGTATAGATTTACAAATTTTCCAAGTATAGATTTACAAATTTTCCAAGTATAGATTTACAAATTTTCCAAGTACAGATCCACAAATTTTCCAAGTAGAGATCCACAAATTTTCCAAGTAGAGATCCACAAATTTTAAAAGTAGAGATCCATACATTTTCCAAGTAGAGATCCACAAATTTTCCAAGTATAGATCCACAAATTTTCCAAGTATAGATCCACAAATTTTCCAAGCATAGATTTACAAATTTTCCAAGTATAGATTTACAAATTTTAAAAGTATAGATTTACAAATTTTCCAAGTATAGATTTACAAATTTTCCAAGTATAGATTTACAAATTCCCCAAGTATAGATCCACAAATTCCCCAAGTGTAGATTAACAAATTCCCCAAGTGTAGATCCACAAATTTTCCAAGTACAGATCAACAAATTTTCCAAGTACAGATCCACAAATTTTCCAAGTACAGATCCACAAACTTTCCAAGTACAGATCCACATATTTTCCAAGTACAGATCCACAAATTTTACAAGTACAGATCCACAAATTTTCGAAGTATAGATATACAAATTTTCCAAGTATAGATTTACAAATTTTCCAAGTATAGATTTACAAATTTTTCAAGTATAGATTTACAAATTCCCCAAGTATAGGTCCACAAATTCCCCAAATGTAGATCCAAAAATTTTCCAAGTACAGATCCACAAATTTTCCAAGTAGAGATCCACAAATTTTCCAAGTACAGATCCACAGATTTTCCAAGTAAAGATCCACAAATTTTCCAAGTACAGATCCACAAATTTTCGAAGTATAGATTTACAAATTTTCCAAGTATAGATTTACAAATCTTCCAAGTATAGATTTACAAAATTTCCAAGTATAGATTTACAAATTTTCCAAATATAGATTTACAAATTTTCCAAGGATAGATTTACAAATTTTCCAAGTTTAGATTTACAAATTTTCCAAGTATAGATTTACAAATTTTCCAAGCATAGATTTACAAATTTTCCAAGTACAGATTTACAAATTTTCCAAGTACAGATCCACAAATTTTCCAAGTACAGATCCACAAATTTTCAAAGTACAGATCAACAAATTTTCCAAGTAGAGATCCACAAATTTTCCGAGTAGAGATCCACAAATTTTCCAAGTACAGATCCACAAATTTTCCAAGTACAGATCCACAAATTTTCCAAGTAAAGATCCACAAATTTTCCAAGTAGAGTTCCACAAATTTTTCAAGTAGAGATCCACAAATTTTGCAAGTATAGATCCACAAATTTCCAAGTATAGATTTACAAATTTTCCAAGTATAGATTTACAAATTTTCCAAGTATAGATTTACAAATTTTCCAAGTATAGAATTACAAATTTTCCAAGTATAGATTTACAAATTTTCCAAGTATAGGTTTACAAATTCCCCAAGTATAGATCCACAAATTCCCCAAGTGTAGATCCACAAATTCCCCAAGTACAGATCCACAAATTTTCCAAGTACAGATCCACAGATTTTCCAAGTACAGATCCACAAATTTTCCAAGTAGAGATCCACAAATTTTCCAAGTAGAGTTCCACAATTTTTTCAAGTAGAGATCCACAAATTTTCCAAGTATAGATCCACAAATTTTGAGAGTATAGATCCACAAATTTCCAAGTATAGATTTACAAATTTTCCAAGTATAGATTTACAAATTTTCCAAGTATAGATTTACAAATTTTCCAAGTATAGATTTACAAATTTTCCAAGTATAGATTTACAAATTTTCCAAATATAGATTTTCAAATTTTCCAAGAATAGATTTACAAATTTTCCAAGTTTAGATTTACAAATGTTCCAAGTATAGATTTACAAATTTTCCAAGTATAAATTTACAAATTTTCCAAGTATAGATTTACAAATTTTCCAAGTATAGATTTACAAATTTTCCAAGTACAGATCCACAAATTTTCCAAGTAGAGATCCACAAATTTTCCATGTATAGATCCACAAATTTTCCATGTATAGATCCACAAATTTTAAAAGTATAGATCCACAAATTCCCCAAGTGTAGATCCACAAATTCCCCAAGTGTACATCCACCAATTTTCCAAGTACAGATCCACAAATTTTCCAAGTAGAGATCCACAAATTTTCCATGTATAGATCCACAAATTTTAAAAGTATAGATCCACAAATTTTCCAAGTACAGATCCACAAATTTTCCAAGAATAGATTTACAAATTTTCCAAGTTTAGATTTACAAATGTTCCAAGTATAGATTTACAAATTTTCCAAGTATAAATTTACAAATTTTCCAAGTATAGATTTACAAATTTTCCAAGTATAGATTTACAAATTTTCCAAGTACAGATCCACAAATTTTCCAAGTAGAGATCCACAAATTTTCCATGTATAGATCCACAAATTTTAAAAGTATAGATCCACAAATTCCCCAAGTGTAGATCCACAAATTCCCCAAGTGTAGATCCACAAATTTTCCAAGAACAGATCCACAAATTTTCGAAGTATAGATTTACAAATTTTCCAAGTATAGATTTACAAATTTCCCAATTATAGATTTACAAATTTTCCAAGTATAGATTTACAAATTCCCCAAGTATAGGTCCACAAATTCCCCAAGTGTAGATCCACAAATTTTCCAAGTACAGATCCACATATTTTCCAAGTACAGATCCACAAATTTTCCAAGAACAGATCCACAAATTTTCGAAGTATAGATTTACAAATTTTCCAAGTATAGATTTACAAATTTTCCAAGTATAGATTTACAAATTTTCCAAGTATAGATTTAGAAATTCCCCAAGTATAGGTCCACAAATTCCCCAAGTGTAGATCCACAAATTTTCCAAGTACAGATCCACAAATTTTCCAAGTAGAGATCCACAAATTTTCCAAGTACAGATCCACAGATTTTCCAAGTACAGATCCACAAATTTTCCAAGTACAGATCCACAAATTTTCGAAGTATAGATTTACAAATTTTCCAAGTATAGATTTACAAATTTTCCAAATATTGATTTACAAATTTTCCAAGTTTAGATTTACAAATTTTCCAAGTATAGATTTACAAATTTTCCAAGCATAGATTTACAAATTTTCCAAGTACAGATTTACAAATTTTCCAAGTACAGATCCACAAATTTTCCAAGTACAGATCCACAAATTTTCAAAGTACAGATCCACAAATTTTGCAAGTAGAGATCCACAAATTTTCCAAGTACAGATCCACAGATTTTCCAAGTACAGATCCACAAATTTTCCAAGTAGAGATCCACAAATTTTCCAAGTAGAGTTCCACAATTTTTTCAAGTAGAGATCCACCAATTTTCCAAGTATAGATCCACAAATTTTGCAAGTATAGATCCACAAATTTCCAAGTATAGATTTACAAATTTTCCAAGTATAGATTTACAAATTTTCCAAGTATAGATTTACAAATTTTCCAAGTATAGATTTACAAATTTTCCAAGTATAGATTTACAAATTTTCCAAATATAGATTTTCAAATTTTCCAAGAATAGATTTACAAATTTTCCAAGTTTAGATTTACAAATGTTCCAAGTATAGATTTACAAATTTTCCAAGTATAAATTTACAAATTTTCCAAGTATAGATTTACAAATTTTCCAAGTATAGATTTACAAATTTTCCAAGTACAGATCCACAAATTTTCCAAGTAGAGATCCACAAATTTTCCATGTATAGATCCACAAATTTTCCATGTATAGATCCACAAATTTTAAAAGTATAGATCCACAAATTCCCCAAGTGTAGATCCACAAATTCCCCAAGTGTAGATCCACCAATTTTCCAAGTACAGATCCACAAATTTTCCAAGTAGAGATCCACAAATTTTCCATGTATAGATCCACAAATTTTAAAAGTATAGATCCACAAATTTTCCAAGCACAGATCCACAAATTTTCCAAGAATAGATTTACAAATTTTCCAAGTTTAGATTTACAAATGTTCCAAGTATAGATTTACAAATTTTCCAAGTATAAATTTACAAATTTTCCAAGTATAGATTTACAAATTTTCCAAGTATAGATTTACAAATTTTCCAAGTACAGATCCACAAATTTTCCAAGTAGAGATCCACAAATTTTCCATGTATAGATCCACAAATTTTAAAAGTATAGATCCACAAATTCCCCAAGTGTAGATCCACAAATTCCCCAAGTGTAGATCCACAAATTTTCCAAGAACAGATCCACAAATTTTCGAAGTATAGATTTACAAATTTTCCAAGTATAGATTTACAAATTTCCCAATTATAGATTTACAAATTTTCCAAGTATAGATTTACAAATTCCCCAAGTATAGGTCCACAAATTCCCCAAGTGTAGATCCACAAATTTTCCAAGTACAGATCCACATATTTTCCAAGTACAGATCCACAAATTTTCCAAGAACAGATCCACAAATTTTCGAAGTATAGATTTACAAATTTTCCAAGTATAGATTTACAAATTTTCCAAGTATAGATTTACAAATTTTCCAAGTATAGATTTAGAAATTCCCCAAGTATAGGTCCACAAATTCCCCAAGTGTAGATCCACAAATTTTCCAAGTACAGATCCACAAATTTTCCAAGTAGAGATCCACAAATTTTCCAAGTACAGATCCACAGATTTTCCAAGTACAGATCCACAAATTTTCCAAGTACAGATCCACAAATTTTCGAAGTATAGATTTACAAATTTTCCAAGTATAGATTTACAAATTTTCCAAATATTGATTTACAAATTTTCCAAGTTTAGATTTACAAATTTTCCAAGTATAGATTTACAAATTTTCCAAGCATAGATTTACAAATTTTCCAAGTACAGATTTACAAATTTTCCAAGTACAGATCCACAAATTTTCCAAGTACAGATCCACAAATTTTCAAAGTACAGATCCACAAATTTTGCAAGTAGAGATCCACAAATTTTCCGAGTAGAGATCCACAAATTTTCCAAGTACAGATCCACAAATTTTCCAAGTACAGATCCACAAATTTTCCAAGTAAAGATTCACAAATTTTCCATGTAGAGTTCCACAAATTTTTCAAGTAGAGATCCACAAATTTTCCAAGTATAGATCCACAAATTTTGCAAGTATAGATCCACAAATTTCCAAGTATAGATTTACAAATTTTCCAAGTAGAGATTTACAAATTTTCCAAGTATAGATTTACAAATTTTCCAAGTATAGATTTACAAATTTTCCAAGTATAGATTTACAAATTTTCCAAATATAGATTTTCAAATTTTCCAAGAATAGATTTACAAATTTTCCAAGTTTAGATTTACAAATGTTCCAAGTATATATTTACAAATTTTCCAAGTAAAAATTTACAAATTTTCCAAGTATAGATTTACAAATTTTCCAAGTATAGATCCACAAATTTTCCAAGTACAGATCCAAAAATTTTCCAAGTACAGATCCACAAATTTTCCAAGTAGAGATCCACAAATTTTCCAAGTAGAGATCCACAAATTTTCCAAATAGAGATCCACAAATTTTCCAAGTAGAGATCCACAAATTTTCCTTGTATAGATCCACTAATTTTCCAAGTATAGATCCACAAATTTTCCAAGTATAGATCCACAAATTTTCCAAGTATAGATCCACAAATTTTCCAAGAATAGATTTACAAATTTTTCAAGTATAGATTTACAAATTTTCCAAGTATAGATTTACAAATTTTCCAAGTATAGATTTACAAATTTTCCAAGTATAGATTTACAAATTTTCCAAGTATAGATTTACAAATTTTCCAAGTATAGATTTACAAATTTTCCAAGTATAGATTTACAAATTTTCCAAATATAGATTTTCAAATTTTCCAAGAATAGATTTACAAATTTTCCAAGTATAGATTTACAAATTTTCCAAGTATAGATTTACAAATTTTCCAAGTACAGATCCACAAATTTTCCAAGTAGAGATCCACAAATTTTCCATGTATAGATCCACAAATTTTAAAAGTATAGATCCACAAATTCCCCAAGTGTAGATCCACAAATTCCCCAAGTGTAGATCCACAAATTTTCCAAGTACAGATCCACAAATTTTCCAAGTAGAGATCCAAAAATTTTCCATGTATAGAACCACAAATTTTAAAAGTATAGATCCACAAATTCCCCAAGTGTAGATCCACAAATTCCCCAAGTGTAGATCCACAAATTTTCCAAGTAGAGATCCACAAATTTTCCATGTATAGATCCACAAATTTTAAAAGTATAGATCCACAAATTTTCCAAAGTACAGATCCACAAATTTTCCAAGTAGAGATCCACAAATTTTCCAAGTAGAGATCCACAAATTTTCCAAGTAGAGATCCACAAATTTTCCAAGTAGAGATCCACAAATTTTCCAAGTAGAGATCCACAAATTTTCCAAGTAGAGATCCACAAATTTTCCAAGTACAGATCCACAAATTTTCCAAGTATAGATTTACAAATTTTCCAAGTATAGATTTACAAATTTTCCAAGTATAGATTTACAAATTTTCCAACTATAGATTTACAAATTTTCCAAGTATAGATTTACAAATTTTCCAAGAATAGATTTACAAATTTTCCAAGTTTAGATTTACAAATGTTCCAAGTATAGATTTACAAATTTTCCAAGTATAAATTTACAAATTTTCCAAGTATAGATTTAAAAATTTTCCAAGTATAGATTTACAAATTTTCCAAGTATAGATCCACAAATTTTCCAAGTACAGATCCAAAAATTTTCCAAGTACAGATCCACAAATTTTCCAAGTAGAGATCCACAAATTTTCCAAGTAGAGATCCACAAATTTTCCAAGTAGAGATCCACAAATTTTCCAAGTAGAGATCCACAAAATTTCCTTGTATAGATCCACTAATTTTCCAAGTATAGATTTAAAAATTTTCCAAGTATAGATTTACAAATTTTCCAAGTATAGATCCACAAATTTTCCAAGTACAGATCCAAAAATTTTCCAAGTACAGATCCACAAATTTTCCAAGTAGAGATCCACAAATTTTCCAAGTATAGATCCACAAATTTTCCAAGTATAGATCCACAAATTTTCCAAGAATAGATTTACAAATTTTCCAAGTATAGATTTACAAATTTTCCAAGTATAGATTTACAAATTTTCCAAGTATAGATTTACAAATTTTCCAAGTATAGATTTACAAATTTTCCAAGTATAGATTTACAAATTTTCCAAGTATAGATTTACAAATTTTCCAAGTATAGATTTACAAATTTTCCAAATATAGATTTTCAAATTTTCCAAGAATAGATTTACAAATTTTCCAAGTTTAGATTTACAAATGTTCCAAGTGTAGATTTACAAATTTTCCAAGTATAAATTTACAAATTTTCCAAGTATAGATTTACAAATTTTCCAAGTATAGATTTACAAATTTTCCAAGTACAGATCCACAAATTTTCCAAGTAGAGATCCACAAATTTTCCATGTATAGATCCACAAATTTTAAAAGTATAGATCCACAAATTCCCCAAGTGTAGATCCACAAATTCCCCAAGTGTAGATCCACAAATTTTCCAAGTACAGATCCACAAATTTTCCAAGTAGAGATCCAAAAATTTTCCATGTATAGAACCACAAATTTTAAAAGTATAGATCCACAAATTCCCCAAGTGTAGATCCACAAATTCCCCAAGTGTAGATCCACAAATTTTCCAAGTAGAGATCCACAAATTTTCCATGTATAGATCCACAAATTTTAAAAGTATAGATCCACAAATTTTCCAAAGTACAGATCCACAAATTTTCCAAGTAGAGATCCACAAATTTTCCAAGTAGAGATCCACAAATTTTCCAAGTAGAGATCCACAAATTTTCCAAGTAGAGATCCACAAATTTTCCAAGTAGAGATCCACAAATTTTCCAAGTACAGATCCACAAATTTTCCAAGTATAGATTTACAAATTTTCCAAGTATAGATTTACAAATTTTCCAAGTATAGATTTACAAATTTTTCAAATATAGATTTTCAAATTTTCCAATAGATTTACAAATTTTCCAAGTTTAGATTTACAAATGTTCCAAGTATAGATTTACAAATTTTCCAAGTATAAATTTACAAATTTTCCAAGTATAGATTTACAAATTTTCCAAGTATAGATTTACACATTTTCCAAGTACAGATCCACAAATTTTCCAAGTACAGATCCACAAATTTTCCAAGTACAGATCCACAAATTTTCCAAGTAGAGATGCACAAATTTTCCAAGTAGAGATCCACAAATTTTCCAAGTAGAGATCCACAAATTTTCCAAGTAGAGATCCACAAATTTTCCTTGTATAGATCCACTAATTTTCCAAGTATAGATCCACAAATTTTCCAAGTATAGATTTACAAATTTTCCAAGTATAGATCCACAAATTTTCCAAGTATAGATTTACAAATTTTCCAAGTATAGATTTACAAATTTTCCAAGTATAGATTTACAAATTTTCCAACTATAGATTTACAAATTTTCCAAGTATAGATTTACAAATTTTCCAAGTATAGATTTACAAATTTTCCAATTACAGATCCACAAATTTTCCAAGTAGAGATCCACAAATTTTCCAAGTAGAGATCCACAAATTTTCCAAGTAGAGATCCACAAATTTTCCTTGTATAGATCCACTAATTTTCCAAGTACAGATTTACAAATTTTCCAAGTACAGATCCACAAATTTTCCAAGTACAGATCCACAAATTTGCAAAGTACAGATCCACAAATTTTGCAAGTAGAGATCCACAAATTTTCCGAGTAGAGATCCACAAAATTTCCAAGTACAGATCCACAAATTTTCCAAGTACAGATCCACAAATTTTCCAAGTAAAGATTCACAAATTTTCCAAGTAGAGTTCCACAAATTTTTCAAGTAGAGATCCACAAATTTTCCAAGTATAGATCCACAAATTTTGCAAGTATAGATCAACAAATTTCCAAGTATAGATTTACAAATTTTCCAAGTATAGATTTACAAATTTTCCAAGTATAGATTTACAAATTTTCCAATTATAGATTTACAAATTTTCCAAGTATAGATTTTCAAATTTTCCAAGAATAGATTTACAAATTTTCCAAGTTTAGATTTACAAATGTTCCAAGTATATATTTACAAATTTTCCAAGTAAAAATTTACAAATTTTCCAAGTATAGATTTACAAATTTTCCAAGTATAGATTTACAAATTTTCCAAGTACAGATCCACAAATTTTCCAAGTAGAGATCCACAAATTTTCCATGTATAGATCCACAAATTTTAAAAGTATAGATCCACAAATTCCCCAAGTGTAGATCCACAAATTCCCCAAGTGTAGATCCACAAATTTTCCAAGTACAGATCCACAAATTTTCCAAGTAGAGATCCACAAATTTTCCATGTATAGATCCACAAATTTTAAAAGTATCGATCCACCAATTTTCCAAGTACAGATCCACAAATTTTCCAAGTAGAGATCCACAAATTTTCCAAGTAGAGATCCACAAATTTTCCAAGTACAGATCCACAAATTTTCCAAGTATAGATTTACAAATTTTCCAAGTATAGATTTACAAATTTTCCAAGTATAGATTTACAAATTTTCCAAGTATAGATTTACAAATTTTCCAAATATAGATTTTAAAATTTTCCAAGAATAGATTTACAAATTTTCCAAGTTTAGATTTACAAATGTTCCAAGTATAGATTTACAAATTTTCCAAGTATAAATTTACAAATTTTCCAAGTATAGATTTAAAAATTTTCCAAGTATAGATTTACAAATTTTCCAAGTATAGATCCACAAATTTTCCAAGTACAGATCCAAAAATTTTCCAAGTACAGATCCACAAATTTTCCAAGTAGAGATCCACAAATTTTCCAAGTAGAGATCCACAAATTTTCCAAGTAGAGATCCACAAATTTTCCAAGTAGAGATCCACAAATTTTCCTTGTATAGATCCACTAATTTTCCAAGTATAGATCCACAAATTTTCCAAGTATAGATCCACAAATTTTCCAAGTATAGATCCACAAATTTTCCAAGAATAGATTTACAAATTTTCCAAGTATAGATTTACAAATTTTCCAAGTATAGATTTACAAATTTTCCAAGTATAGATTTACAAATTTTCCAAGTATAGATTTACAAATTTTCCAAGTATAGATTTACAAATTTTCCCAAGTATAGATTTACAAATTTTCCAAGTATAGATTTACAAATTTTCCAAATATAGATTTTCAAATTTTCCAAGAATAGATTTACAAATTTTCCAAGTTTAGATTTACAAATGTTCCAAGTGTAGATTTACAAATTTTCCAAGCATAAATTTACAAATTTTCCAAGTATAGATTTAAAAATTTTCCAAGTATAGATTTACAAATTTTCCAAGTATAGATCCACAAATTTTCCAAGTACAGATCCAAAAATTTTCCAAGTACAGATCCACAAATTTTCCAAGTAGAGATCCACAAATTTTCCAAGTAGAGATCCACAAATTTTCCAAGTAGAGATCCAAATTTTCCAAGTAGAGATCCACAAATTTTCCTTGTATAGATCCACAAATTTTCCAAGTAGAGATCCACAAATTTTCCATGTATAGATCCACAAATTTTAAAAGTATAGATCCACAAATTCCCCAAGTGTAGATCCACAAATTTTCCAAGTACAGATCCACAAATTTTCCAAGTAGAGATCCAAAAATTTTCCATGTATAGAACCACAAATTTTAAAAGTATAGATCCACAAATTCCCCAAGTGTAGATCCACAAATTCCACAAGTGTAGATCCACAAATTTTCCAAGTAGAGATCCACAAATTTTCCATGTATAGATCCACAAATTTTAAAAGTATAGATCCACAAATTTTCCAAAGTACAGATCCACAAATTTTCCAAGTAGAGATCCACAAATTTTCCAAGTAGAGATCCACAAATTTTCCAAGTAGAGATCCACAAATTTTCCAAGTAGAGATCCACAAATTTTCCAAGTACAGATCCACAAATTTTCCAGGTATAGATTTACAAATTTTCCAAGTATAGATTTACAAATTTTCCAAGTATAGATTTACAAATTTTTCAAATATAGATTTTCAAATTTTCCAATAGATTTACAAATTTTCCAAGTTTAGATTTACAAATGTTCCAAGTATAGATTTACAAATTTTCCAAGTATAAATTTACAAATTTTCCAAGTACAGATCCACAAATTTTCCAAGTACAGATCCACAAATTTTCCAAGTACAGATCCACAAATTTTCCAAGTAGAGATGCACAAATTTTCCATGTATAGATCCACAAATTTTAAAAGTATAGATCCACAAATTTTCCAAAGTACAGATCCACAAATTTTCCAAGTAGAGATCCACAAATTTTCCAAGTAGAGATCCACAAATTTTCCAAGTAGAGATCCACAAATTTTCCAAGTAGAGATCCACAAATTTTCCAAGTACAGATCCACAAATTTTCCAAGTATAGATTTACAAATTTTCCAAGTATAGATTTACAAATTTTCCAAGTATAGATTTACAAATTTTTCAAATATAGATTTTCAAATTTTCCAATAGATTTACAAATTTTCCAAGTTTAGATTTACAAATGTTCCAAGTATAGATTTACAAATTTTCCAAGTATAAATTTACAAATTTTCCAAGTACAGATCCACAAATTTTCCAAGTACAGATCCACCAATTTTCCAAGTACAGATCCACAAATTTTCCAAGTAGAGATGCACAAATTTTCCAAGTAGAGATCCACAAATTTTCCAAGTAGAGATCCACAAATTTTCCAAGTAGAGATCCACAAATTTTCCTTGTATAGATCCACTAATTTTCCAAGTATAGATCCACAAATTTTCCAAGTATAGATTTACAAATTTTCCAAGTATAGATCCACAAATTTTCCAAGTATAGATTTACAAATTTTCCAAGTATAGATTTACAAATTTTCCAAGTATAGATTTACAAATTTTCCAACTATAGATTTACAAATTTTCCAAGTATAGATTTACAAATTTTCCAAGTATAGATTTACAAATTTTCCAATTACAGATCCACAAATTTTCCAAGTAGAGATCCACAAATTTTCCAAGTAGAGATCCACAAATTTTCCAAGTAGAGATCCACAAATTTTCCTTGTATAGATCCACTAATTTTCCAAGTACAGATTTACAAATTTTCCAAGTACAGATCCACAAATTTTCCAAGTACAGATCCACAAATTTTCAAAGTACAGATCCACAAATTTTGCAAGTAGAGATCCACAAATTTTCCGAGTAGAGATCCACAAATTTTCCAAGTACAGATCCACAAATTTTCCAAGTACAGATCCACAAATTTTCCAAGTAAAGATTCACTAATTTTCCAAGTAGAGTTCCACAAATTTTTCAAGTAGAGATCCACAAATTTTCCAAGTATAGATCCACAAATTTTGCAAGTATAGATCAACAAATTTCCAAGTATAGATTTACAAATTTTCCAAGTATAGATTTACAAATTTTCCAAGTATAGATTTACAAATTTTCCAAGTATAGATTTACAAATTTTCCAAGTATAGATTTACAAATTTTCCAAATATAGATTTTCAAATTTTCCAAGAATAGATTTACAAATTTTCCAAGTTTAGATTTACAAATGTTCCAAGTATAGATTTTCAAATTTTCCAAGTAAAAATTTACAAATTTTCCAAGTATAGATTTACAAATTTTCCAAGTATAGATTTACAAATTTTACAAGTACAGATCCACAAATTTTCCAAGTAGAGATCCACAAATTTTCCATGTATAGATCCACAAATTTTAAAAGTATAGATCCACAAATTCCTCAAGTGTAGATCCACAAATTCCCCAAGTGTAGATCCACAAATTCCCCAAGTGTAGATCCACAAATTTTCCAAGTACAGATCCACAAATTTTCCAAGTAGAGATCCACAAATTTTCCATGTATAGATCCACAAATTTTAAAAGTATAGATCCACAAATTTTCCAAGTACAGATCCACAAATTTTCCAAGTAGAGATCCACAAATTTTCCAAGTAGAGATCCACAAATTTTCCAAGTACAGATCCACAAATTTTCCAAGTATAGATTTACAAATTTTCCAAGTATAGATTTACAAATTTTCCAAGTATAGATTTACAAATTTTCCAAGTATAGATTTACAAATTTTCCAAATATAGATTTTCAAATTTTCCAAGAATAGATTTACAAATTTTCCAAGTTTAGATTTACAAATATTCCAAGTATAGATTTACAAATTTTCCAAGTATAAATTTACAAATTTTCCAAGTATAGATTTAAAAATTTTCCAAGTATAGATTTACAAATTTTCCAAGTATAGATCCACAAATTTTCCAAGTACAGATCCAAAAATTTTCCAAGCACAGATCCACAAATTTTCCAAGTAGAGATCCACAAATTTTCCAAGTAGAGATCCACAAATTTTCCAAGTAGAGATCCACAAATTTTCCAAGTAGAGATCCACAAATTTTCCTTGTATAGATCCACTAATTTTCCAAGTATAGATCCACAAATTTTCCAAGTATAGATCCACAAATTTTCCAAGTATAGATCCACAAATTTTCCAAGAATAAATTTACAAATTTGCCAAGTATAGATTTACAAATTTTCCAAGTATAGATTTACAAATTTTCCAAGTATAGATTTACAAATTTTCCAAGTATAGATTTACAAATTTTCCAAGTATAAATTTACTAATTTTCCAAGTATAGATTTAAAAATTTTCCAAGTATAGATTTACAAATTTTCCAAGTATAGATCCACAAATTTTCCAAGTACAGATCCAAAAATTTTCCAAGCACAGATCCACAAATTTTCCAAGTAGAGATCCACAAATTTTCCAAGTAGAGATCCACAAATTTTCCAAGTAGAGATCCACAAATTTTCCTTGTATAGATCCACTAATTTTCCAAGTACAGATTTACAAATTTTCCAAGTACAGATCCACAAATTTTCCAAGTACAGATCCACAAATTTTCAAAGTACAGATCCACAAATTTTGCAAGTAGAGATTCACAAATTTTCCGAGTAGAGATCCACAAATTTTCCAAGTACAGATCTACAAATTTTCCAAGTACAGATCCACAAATTTTCCAAGTAAAGATTCACAAATTTTCCAAGTAGAGTTCCACAAATTTTTCAAGTAGAGATCCACAAATTTTCCAAGTATAGATCCACAAATTTTGCAAGTATAGATCAACAAATTTCCAAGTATAGATTTACAAATTTTCCAAGTATAGATTTACAAATTTTCCAAGCATAGATTTACAAATTTTCCAAGTATAGATTTACAAATTTTCCAAGTTTAGATTTACAAATTTTCCAAATATAGATTTTCAAATTTTCCAAGAATAGATTTACAAATTTTCCAAGTTTAGATTTACAAATGTTCCAAGTGTAGATTTACAAATTTTCCAATTATAAATTTACAAATTTTCCAAGTATAGATTTACAAATTTTCCAAGTATAGATTTACAAATTTTCCAAGTACAGATCCACAAATTTTCCAAGTAGAGATCCACAAATTTTCCATGTATAGATCCAAAAATTTTAAAAGTATAGATCCACAAATTCCCCAAGTGTAGATCCACAAATTCCCCAAGACTAGATCCACAAATTTTCCAAGTACAGATCCACAAATTTTCCAAGTAGAGATCCAAAAATTTTCCATGTATAGAACCACAAATTTTAAAAGTATAGATCCACAAATTCCCCAAGTGTAGATCCACAAATTCCCCAAGTGTAGATACACAAATTTTCCAAGTAGAGATCCACAAATTTTCCATGTATAGATCCACAAATTTTAAAAGTATAGATCCACAAATTTTCCAAAGTACAGATCCACAAATTTTCCAAGTAGAGATCCACAAATTTTCCAAGTAGAGATCCACAAATTTTCCAAGTAGAGATCCACAAATTTTCCAAGTAGAGATCCACAAATTTTCCAAGTAGAGATCCACAAATTTTCCAAGTACAGATCCACAAATTTTCCAAGTATAGATTTACAAATTTTCCAAGTATAGATTTACAAATTTTCCAAGTATAGATTTACAAATTTTTCAAATATAGATTTTCAAATTCTCCAATAGATTTACAAATTTTCCAAGTTTAGATTTACAAATGTTCCAAGTATAGATTTACAAATTTTCCACGTATAAATTTACAAATTTTCCAAGTATAGATTTACAAATTTTCCAAGTATAGATTTACACATTTTCCAAGTACAGATCCACAAATTTTCCAAGTACAGATCCACAAATTTTCCAAGTACAGATCCACAAATTTTCCAAGTAGAGATTTACAAATTTTCCAAGTATAGATCCACAAATTTTCCAAGTACAGATCCAAAAATTTTCCAAGTACAGATCCACAAATTTTCCAAGTAGAGATCCACAAATTTTCCAAGTAGAGATCCACAAATTTTCCAAGTAGAGATCCACAAATTTTCCAAGTAGAGATCCACAAATTTTCCAAGTAGAGATCCACTAATTTTCCAAGTATAGATCCACAAATTTTCCAAGTATAGATCCACAAATTTTCCAAGTATAGATCCACAAATTTTCCAAGAATAGATTTACAAATTTTCCAAGTATAGATTTACAAATTTTCCAAGTATAGATTTACAAATTTTCCAAGTATAGATTTACAAATTTTCCAAGTATAGATTTACAAATTTTCCAAGTATAGATTTACAAATTTTCCAAGTTTAGATTTACAAATTTTCCAAATATAGATTTTCAAATTTTCCAAGAATAGATTTACAAATTTTCCAAGTTTAGATTTACAAATGTTCCAAGTGTAGATTTACAAATTTTCCAAGTATAAATTTACAAATTTTCCAAGTATAGATTTACAAATTTTCCAAGTATAGATTTACAAATTTTCCAAGTACAGATCCACAAATTTTCCAAGTAGAGATCCACAAATTTTCCATGTATAGATCCACAAATTTTAAAAGTATAGATCCACAAATTCCCCAAGTGTAGATCCACAAATTCCCCAAGTGTAGATCCACAAATTTTCCAAGTACAGATCCACAAGTTTTCCAAGTAGAGATCCAAAAATTTTCCATGTATAGAACCACAAATTTTAAAAGTATAGATCCACAAATTCCCCAAGTGTAGATCCACAAATTCCCCAAGTGTAGATCCACAAATTTTCCAAGTAGAGATCCACAAATTTTCCATGTATAGATCCACAAATTTTAAAAGTATAGATCCACAAATTTTCCAAAGTACAGATCCACAAATTTTCCAAGTAGAGATCCACAAATTTTCCAAGTAGAGATCCACAAATTTTCCAAGTAGAGATCCACAAATTTTCCAAGTAGAGATCCACAAATTTTCCAAGTAGAGATCCACAAATTTTCCAAGTACAGATCCACAAATTTTCCAAGTATAGATTTACAAATTTTCCAAGTATAGATTTACAAATTTTCCAAGTATAGATTTACAAATTTTTCAAATATAGATTTTCAAATTTTCCAATAGATTTACAAATTTTCCAAGTTTAGATTTACAAATGTTCCAAGTATAGATTTACAAATTTTCCAAGTATAAATTTACAAATTTTCCAAGTATAGATTTACAAATTTTCCAAGTATAGATTTACACATTTTCCAAGTACAGATCCACAAATTTTCCAAGTACAGATCCACAAATTTTCCAAGTACAGATCCACAAATTTTCCAAGTAGAGATGCACAAATTTTCCAAGTAGAGATCCACAAATTTTCCAAGTAGAGATCCACAAATTTTCCAAGTAGAGATCCACAAATTTTCCTTGTATAGATCCACTAATTTTCCAAGTATAGATCCACAAATTTTCCAAGTATAGATTTACAAATTTTCCAAGTATAGATACACAAATTTTCCAAGTATAGATTTACAAATTTTCCAAGTATAGATTTACAAATTTTCCAAGTATAGATTTACAAATTTTCCAACTAAAGATTTACAAATTTTCCAAGTATAGATTTACAAATTTTCCAAGTATAGATTTACAAATTTTCCAATTACAGATCCACAAATTTTCCAATTACAGATCCACAAATTTTCCAAGTAGAGATCCACAAATTTTCCAAGTAGAGATCCACAAATTTTCCAAGTAGAGATCCACAAATTTTCCTTGTATAGATCCACTAATTTTCCAAGTATAGATCCACAAATTTTCCAAGTATAGATCCACAAATTTTCCAAGTATAGATTTACAAATTTTCCAAGTATAGAATTACAAATTTTCCAAGTATAGATTTACAAATTTTCCAAGTATAGATTTACAAATTTTCCAAGTATAGATTTACAAATTTTCCAAGTATAGATTTACAAATTTTCCAACTATAGATTATCAAATTTTCCAAGAATAGATTTACAAATTTTCCAAGTTTAGATTTACAAATTTTCCAAGTATAGATTTACAAATTTTCAAAGCATAGATTTACAAATTTTTCAAGTACAGATTTTTAAATTTTCCAAGAACAGATCCACAAATTTTCCAAGTACAGATCCACAAATTTTCAAAGTACAGATCCACAAATTTTCCAAGTAGAGATCCACAAATTTTCCAAGTAGAGATCCACAAATTTTCCAAGTAGAGATCCACAAATTTTCCAAGTAGAGATCCACAAATTTTCCAAGTATAGATCCACAAATTTTCCAAGTATAGATCCACAAATTTTCCAAGTATAGATCCACAAATTTTCCAAGAAGAGATCCACAGATTTTCCAAGTATAGATTTACAAATTTTCCAAGTATAGATTTACAAATTTTCCAAGTATAGATTTACAATATTTCCAAGTATAGATTTACAAATTTTCCAAGTATAGATTTACAAATTTTCCAAGTTTAGATTTACAAATTTTCCAAGTATAGATTTACAAATTCCCCAAGTATAGATCCACAAATTCCCCAAGTGTAGATCCACAAATTTTCCAAGTACAGATCCACAAATTTTCCAAGTAGAGATCCACAAATTTTCCATGTATAGATCCACAAATTTTAAAAGTATAGATCCACAAATTTTCCAAGTACAGATCCACAAATTTTCCAAGTAGAGATCCACAAATTTTCCAAGTAGAGACCCACAAATTTTAAAAGTATAGATCCACAAATTTTCCAAGTATAGATCCACAAATTTTCCAAGCATAGATTTACAAATTTTCCTAGTATAGATTTACAAATTTTAAAAGTATAGATTTACAAATTTTCCAAGTATAGATTTACAAATTTTCCAAGTATAGATTTACAAATTCCCCAAGTATAGATCCACAAATTCCCCAAGTGTAGATCCACAAATTCCCCAAGTGTAGATCCACAAATTTTCCCAGTACAGATCCACAAATTTTCCAAGTACAGATCCACAAATTTTCCAAGTACATATCCACAAATTTTCCAAGTACAGATCCATATATTTTCCAAGTACAGATCCACAAATTTTCCAAGTATAGATCCACAAATTTTCCAAGTATAGATCCACAAATTTTCCAAGCATAGATTTACAAATTTTCCAAGTATAGATTTACAAATTTTAAAAGTATTGATTTACAAATTTTCCAAGTATAGATTTACAAATTTTCCAAGTAGAGATCTACAAATTTTCCAAGTAGAGATCCACAAATTTTCCTTGTATAGATCCACTAATTTTCCAAGTATAGATTCTCAAATTTTCCAAGTATAGATCCACAAATTTTCCAAGTATAGATCCACAAATTTTCCAAGTATAGATTTACAAATTTTACAAGTATTGAATTACAAATTTTCCAAGTATAGATTTACAAATTTTCCAAGTATAGATTTACAAATTTTCCAAGTATAGATTTACAAATTTTGCAAGTATAGATTTACAAATTTTCCAACTATAGATTTACAAATTTTCCAAGTATAGATTTACAAATTTTCCAAGTATAGATTTACAAATTTTCCAAGTATAGATTTACAAATTTTCCAAGTACAGATTTAAAAATTTTCCAAGTACAAATCCACAAATTTTCCAAGTAGAGATCCACAAATTTTCCAAGTAGAGATCCACAAATTTTCCAATTAGAGATCCACAAATTTTCCAAGTAGAGATCCACAAATTTTCCTTGTATAGATCCACTAATTTTCCAAGTATAGATCCACAAATTTTCCAAGTATAGATCCAAAAATTTTCCAAGTATAGATTTACAAATTTTCCAAGTATAAATTTACAAATTTTCCAAGTATAGATTTACAAATTTTCCAAGTATAGATTTACAAATTTTCCAAGTAGAGATCTACAAATTTTCCTAGTAGAGATCCACAAATTTTCCAAGTAGAGATCCACAAATTTTCCTTGTATAGATCCACTAATTTTCCAAGTATAGATTCTCAAATTTTCCAAGTATAGATCCACAAATTTTCCAAGTATAGATCCACAAATTTTCCAAGTATAGATTTACAAATTTTACAAGTATTGAATTACAAATTTTCCAAGTATAGATTTACAAATTTTCCAAGTATAGATTTACAAATTTTCCAAGTATAGATTTTCAAATTTTGCAAGTATAGATTTACAAATTTTCCAACTATAGATTTACAAATTTTCCAAGTATAGATTTACAAATTTTCCAAGTATAGATTTACAAATTTTCCAAGTATAGATTTACAAATTTTCCGAGTACAGATTTAAAAATTTTCCAAGTACAAATCCACAAATTTTCCAAGTAGAGATCCACAAATTTTCCAAGTAGAGATCCAAAAATTTTCCAATTAGAGATCCACAAATTTTCCAAGTAGAGATCCACAAATTTTCCTTGTATAGATCCACTAATTTTCCAAGTATAGATCCACAAATTTTCCAAGTATAGATCCACAAATTTTCCAAGTATAGATTTACAAATTTTCCAAGTATAAATTTACAAATTTTCCAAGTATAGATTTACAAATTTTCCAAGTATAGATTTACAAATTTTCCAAGTACAGATCCACAAATTTTCCAAGTACAGATCCACAAATTTTACAAGTAGAGATCCACAAATTTTCCAAGTAGAGATCTACAAATTTTCCAAGTAGAGATCCACAAATTTTCCAAGTAGAGATCCACAGATTTTCCTTGTATAGATCCACTAATTTTCCAAGTATAGATCCACAAATTTTCCAAGTATAGATACACAAATTTTCCAAGTATAGATCCACAAATTTTCCAAGTATAGATTTACAAATTTTACTAGTATTGAATTACAAATTTTCCAAGTATAGTTTTACAAATTTTCCAAGTATAGATTTACAAATTTTCCAAGTATAGATTTACAAATTTTCCAAGTATAGATTTACAAATTTTCCAACTATAGATTTACAAATTTTCCAAGTATAGATTTACAAATTTTCCAAGTATAGATTTACAAATTTTCCAAGTATAGATTTACAAATTTTCCAAGTACAGATTTACAAATTTTCCAAGTACAGATCCACAAATTTTCCAAGTAGAGATCCACAAATTTTCCAAGTAGAGATCCACAAATTTTCCAAGTAGAGATCCATAAATTTTCCAAGTAGAGATCCACAAATTTTCCAAGTATAGATCCACAAATTTTCCAAGTATAGATCCACATATTTTCCAAGTATAGATTTACAAATTTTCCAAGTATAGATTAACAAATTTTCCAAGTATAGATTTACAAATTTTCCAAGTACAGATCCACAAATTTTCCAAGTATAGATACACAAATTTTCCAAGTATAGATCCACAAATTTTCCAAGTATAGATTTACAAATTTTACAAGAATTGAATTACAAATTTTACAAGTATAGTTTTACAAATTTTCCAAGTATAGATTTACAAATTTTCCAAGTATAGATTTACAAATTTTCCAAGTATAGATTTACAAATTTTCCAACTATAGATTTACAAATTTTCCAAGTATAGATTTACAAATTTTCCAAGTATAGATTTACAAATTTTCCAAGTATAGATTTACAAATTTTCCAAGTACAGATTTACAAATTTTCCAAGTACAGATCCACAAATTTTCCAAGTAGAGATCCACAAATTTTCCAAGTAGAGATAAACAAATTTTCCAAGTAGAGATCCATAAATTTTCCAAGTAGAGATCCACAAATTTTCCAAGTATAGATCCACAAATTTTCCAAGTATAGATCCACATATTTTCCAAGTATAGATTTACAAATTTTCCAAGTATAGATTAACAAATTTTCCAAGTATAGATTTACAAATTTTCCAAGTACAGATCCACAAATTTTCCAAGTAGAGATCCACAAATTTTCCAAGTATAGATCCACAAATTTTAAAAGTAGAGATCCATAAATTTTCCAAGTAGAGATCCACAAATTTTCCAAGTATAGATCCACAAATTTTCCGAGTATAGATCCACAAATTTTCCAAGCATAGATTTACAAATTTTCCAAGTATAGATTTACAAATTTTAAAAGTATAGATTTACAAATTTTCCAAGTATAGATTTACAAATTTTCCAAGTAGAGATCTACAAATTTTCCAAGTAGAGATCCACAAATTTTCCAAGTAGAGATCCACAAATTTTCCAAGTATAGATCCACAAATTTTCCAAGTAGAGATCCACAAATTTTCCAAGTATAGATTTACAAATTTTCCAAGTATAGATTTATAAATTTTCCAAGTATAGATTTACAAATTTTCCAACTATAGATTTACAAATTTTCCAAGTATAGATTTACAAATTTTCCAAGTATAGATTTACAAATTTTCCAAGTATAGATTTACAAATTTTCCAAGTACAGTTTTACAAATTTTCCAAGTACAGATCCACAAATTTTCCAAATAGAGATCCACAAATTTTCCAAGTAGAGATCCACAAATTTTCCAAGTAGAGATCCACAAATTTTCCAAGTATAGATCCACAAATTTTCCAAGCACAGATCCACAAATTTTCCAAGTACAGATCCACAGATTTTCCAAGTACAGATCCACAAATTTTCCAAGTACAGATCCACAAATTTTCCAAGTATAAATTTACAAATTTTCCAAGTATAGATTTCCAAATTTTCCAAATATAGATTTACAAATTTTCCAAGAATAGATTTACAAATTTTCCAAGTTTAGATTTACAAATTTTCCAAGTATAGATTTTCAAATTTTCCAAGTACAGATCCACAAATTTTCGAAGTATAGATTTACAAATTTTCCAAGTATAGATTTACAAATTTTCCAACTATAGATTTAGAAATTTTCCAAGTATAGATTTCCAAATTTTCCAAATATAGATTTACAAATTTTCCAAGAATAGATTTACAAATTTTCCAAGTTTAGATTTACAAATTTTCCAAGTTTAGATTTACAAATTTTCCAAGTATAGATTTACAAATTTTCCAAGTATAGATTTACAAATTTTCCAAGTATAGATTTACAAATTTTCCAAGTATATATTTACAAATTACCCAAGTACAGATCCACAAATTTTCCATGTAAATATCCACAAATTTTCCAAGTAGAGATCCACAAATTTTCCATGTATAGATCCACAAATTTTCCAAGTATAGATCCACAAATTTTCCAAGTACAGATCCACAAATTTTCCAAGTACAGATCCACAAATTTTCCAAGTACAGATCCACAAATTTTCCAAGTAGAGATCCACAAATTTTCCAAGTAGAGATCCACAAATTTTCCAAGTAGAGATCCACAAATTTTCCAAGTATAGATCCACAAATTTTCCAAGTATAGATCCACAAATTTTCCAAGTATAGATCCACAAATTTTCCAAGAAGAGATCCACAGATTTTCCAAGTATAGATTTACAAATTTTCCAAGTATAGATTTACAAATTTTCCAAGTATAGATTTACAATATTTCCAAGTATAGATTTACAAATTTTCCAAGTATAGATTTACAAATTTTCCAAGTATAGATTTACAAATTTTCCAAGTATAGATTTACAAATTCCCCAAGTATAGATCCACAAATTCCCCAAGTGTAGATCCACAAATTTTCCAAGTACAGATCCACAAATTTTCCAAGTAGAGATCCACAAATTTTCCATGTATAGATCCACAAATTTTAAAAGTATAGATCCACAAATTTTCCAAGTACAGATCCACAAATTTTCCAAGTAGAGATCCACAAATTTTCCAAGTAGAGACCCACAAATTTTAAAAGTATAGATCCACAAATTTTCCAAGTATAGATCCACAAATTTTCCAAGCATAGATTTACAAATTTTCCTAGTATAGATTTACAAATTTTAAAAGTATAGATTTACAAATTTTCCAAGTATAGATTTACAAATTTTCCAAGTATAGATTTACAAATTCCCCAAGTATAGATCCACAAATTCCCCAAGTGTAGATCCACAAATTCCCCAAGTGTAGATCCACAAATTTTCCCAGTACAGATCCACAAATTTTCCAAGTACAGATCCACAAATTTTCCAAGTACATATCCACAAATTTTCCAAGTACAGATCCATATATTTTCCAAGTACAGATCCACAAATTTTCCAAGTATAGATCCACAAATTTTCCAAGTATAGATCCACAAATTTTCCAAGCATAGATTTACAAATTTTCCAAGTATAGATTTACAAATTTTAAAAGTATTGATTTACAAATTTTCCAAGTATAGATTTACAAATTTTCCAAGTAGAGATCTACAAATTTTCCAAGTAGAGATCCACAAATTTTCCTTGTATAGATCCACTAATTTTCCAAGTATAGATTCTCAAATTTTCCAAGTATAGATCCACAAATTTTCCAAGTATAGATCCACAAATTTTCCAAGTATAGATTTACAAATTTTACAAGTATTGAATTACAAATTTTCCAAGTATAGATTTACAAATTTTCCAAGTATAGATTTACAAATTTTCCAAGTATAGATTTACAAATTTTGCAAGTATAGATTTACAAATTTTCCAACTATAGATTTACAAATTTTCCAAGTATAGATTTACAAATTTTCCAAGTATAGATTTACAAATTTTCCAAGTATAGATTTACAAATTTTCCAAGTACAGATTTAAAAATTTTCCAAGTACAAATCCACAAATTTTCCAAGTAGAGATCCACAAATTTTCCAAGTAGAGATCCACAAATTTTCCAATTAGAGATCCACAAATTTTCCAAGTAGAGATCCACAAATTTTCCCTGTATAGATCCACTAATTTTCCAAGTATAGATCCACAAATTTTCCAAGTATAGATCCACAAATTTTCCAAGTATAGATTTACAAATTTTCCAAGTATAAATTTACAAATTTTCCAAGTATAGATTTACAAATTTTCCAAGTATAGATTTACAAATTTTCCAAGTAGAGATCTACAAATTTTCCTAGTAGAGATCCACAAATTTTCCAAGTAGAGATCCACAAATTTTCCTTGTATAGATCCACTAATTTTCCAAGTATAGATTCTCAAATTTTCCAAGTATAGATTTACAAATTTTACAAGTATTGAATTACAAATTTTCCAAGTATAGATTTACAAATTTTCCAAGTATAGATTTACAAATTTTCCAAGTATAGATTTTCAAATTTTGCAAGTATAGATTTACAAATTTTCCAACTATAGATTTACAAATTTTCCAAGTATAGATTTACAAATTTTCCAAGTATAGATTTACAAATTTTCCAAGTATAGATTTACAAATTTTCCGAGTACAGATTTAAAAATTTTCCAAGTACAAATCCACAAATTTTCCAAGTAGAGATCCACAAATTTTCCAAGTAGAGATCCAAAAATTTTCCAATTAGAGATCCACAAATTTTCCAAGTAGAGATCCACAAATTTTCCTTGTATAGATCCACTAATTTTCCAAGTATAGATCCACAAATTTTCCAAGTATAGATCCACAAATTTTCCAAGTATAGATTTACAAATTTTCCAAGTATAAATTTACAAATTTTCCAAGTATAGATTTACAAATTTTCCAAGTATAGATTTACAAATTTTCCAAGTACAGATCCACAAATTTTCCAAGTACAGATCCACAAATTTTACAAGTAGAGATCCACAAATTTTCCAAGTAGAGATCTACAAATTTTCCAAGTAGAGATCCACAAATTTTCCAAGTAGAGATCCACAGATTTTCCTTGTATAGATCCACTAATTTTCCAAGTATAGATCCACAAATTTTCCAAGTATAGATACACAAATTTTCCAAGTATAGATCCACAAATTTTCCAAGTATAGATTTACAAATTTTACTAGTATTGAATTACAAATTTTCCAAGTATAGTTTTACAAATTTTCCAAGTATAGATTTACAAATTTTCCAAGTATAGATTTACAAATTTTCCAAGTATAGATTTACAAATTTTCCAACTATAGATTTACAAATTTTCCAAGTATAGATTTACAAATTTTCCAAGTATAGATTTACAAATTTTCCAAGTATAGATTTACAAATTTTCCAAGTACAGATTTACAAATTTTCCAAGTACAGATCCACAAATTTTCCAAGTAGAGATCCACAAATTTTCCAAGTACAGATCCACAAATTTTCCAAGTAGAGATCCACAAATTTTCCAAGTAGAGATCCACAAATTTTCCAAGTATAGATCCACTAATTTTCCAAGTATAGATCCACAAATTTTCCAAGTATAGATCCACAAATTTTCCAAGTATAGATTTACAAATTTTCCAAGTATAAATTTACAAATTTTCCAAGTATAGATTTACAAATTTTCCAAGTATAGATTTACAAATTTTCCAAGTAGAGATCTACAAATTTTCCTAGTAGAGATCCACAAATTTTCCAAGTAGAGATCCACAAATTTTCCTTGTATAGATCCACAAATTTTCCAAGTATAGATCCACAAATTTTCCAAGTATAGATTTACAAATTTTACAAGTATTGAATTACAAATTTTCCAAGTATAGATTTACAAATTTTCCAAGTATAGATTTACAAATTTTCCAAGTATAGATTTTCAAATTTTGCAAGTATAGATTTACAAATTTTCCAACTATAGATTTACAAATTTTCCAAGTATAGATTTACAAATTTTCCAAGTATAGATTTACAAATTTTCCAAGTATAGATTTACAAATTTTCCGAGTACAGATTTAAAAATTTTCCAAGTACAAATCCACAAATTTTCCAAGTAGAGATCCACAAATTTTCCAAGTAGAGATCCAAAAATTTTCCAATTAGAGATCCACAAATTTTCCAAGTAGAGATCCACAAATTTTCCTTGTATAGATCCACTAATTTTCCAAGTATAGATCCACAAATTTTCCAAGTATAGATCCACAAATTTTCCAAGTATAGATTTACAAATTTTCCAAGTATAAATTTACAAATTTTCCAAGTATAGATTTACAAATTTTCCAAGTATAGATTTACAAATTTTCCAAGTACAGATCCACAAATTTTCCAAGTACAGATCCACAAATTTTACAAGTAGAGATCCACAAATTTTCCAAGTAGAGATCTACAAATTTTCCAAGTAGAGATCCACAAATTTTCCAAGTAGAGATCCACAGATTTTCCTTGTATAGATCCACTAATTTTCCAAGTATAGATCCACAAATTTTCCAAGTATAGATACACAAATTTTCCAAGTATAGATCCACAAATTTTCCAAGTATAGATTTACAAATTTTACTAGTATTGAATTACAAATTTTCCAAGTATAGTTTTACAAATTTTCCAAGTATAGATTTACAAATTTTCCAAGTATAGATTTACAAATTTTCCAAGTATAGATTTACAAATTTTCCAACTATAGATTTACAAATTTTCCAAGTATAGATTTACAAATTTTCCAAGTATAGATTTACAAATTTTCCAAGTATAGATTTACAAATTTTCCAAGTACAGATTTACAAATTTTCCAAGTACAGATCCACAAATTTTCCAAGTAGAGATCCACAAATTTTCCAAGTAGAGATCCACAAATTTTCCAAGTAGAGATCCATAAATTTTCCAAGTAGAGATCCACAAATTTTCCAAGTATAGATCCACAAATTTTCCAAGTATAGATCCACATATTTTCCAAGTATAGATTTACAAATTTTCCAAGTATAGATTAACAAATTTTCCAAGTATAGATTTACAAATTTTCCAAGTACAGATCCACAAATTTTCCAAGTATAGATACACAAATTTTCCAAGTATAGATCCACAAATTTTCCAAGTATAGATTTACAAATTTTACAAGAATTGAATTACAAATTTTACAAGTATAGTTTTACAAATTTTCCAAGTATAGATTTACAAATTTTCCAAGTATAGATTTACAAATTTTCCAAGTATAGATTTACAAATTTTCCAACTATAGATTTACAAATTTTCCAAGTATAGATTTACAAATTTTCCAAGTATAGATTTACAAATTTTCCAAGTATAGATTTACAAATTTTCCAAGTACAGATTTACAAATTTTCCAAGTACAGATCCACAAATTTTCCAAGTAGAGATCCACAAATTTTCCAAGTAGAGATAAACAAATTTTCCAAGTAGAGATCCATAAATTTTCCAAGTAGAGATCCACAAATTTTCCAAGTATAGATCCACAAATTTTCCAAGTATAGATCCACATATTTTCCAAGTATAGATTTACAAATTTTCCAAGTATAGATTAACAAATTTTCCAAGTATAGATTTACAAATTTTCCAAGTACAGATCCACAAATTTTCCAAGTAGAGATCCACAAATTTTCCAAGTATAGATCCACAAATTTTAAAAGTAGAGATCCATAAATTTTCCAAGTAGAGATCCACAAATTTTCCAAGTATAGATCCACAAATTTTCCGAGTATAGATCCACAAATTTTCCAAGCATAGATTTACAAATTTTCCAAGTATAGATTTACAAATTTTAAAAGTATAGATTTACAAATTTTCCAAGTATAGATTTACAAATTTTCCAAGTAGAGATCTACAAATTTTCCAAGTAGAGATCCACAAATTTTCCAAGTAGAGATCCACAAATTTTAAAAGTATAGATCCACAAATTTTCCAAGTAGAGATCCACAAATTTTCCAAGTATAGATTTACAAATTTTCCAAGTATAGATTTATAAATTTTCCAAGTATAGATTTACAAATTTTCCAACTATAGATTTACAAATTTTCCAAGTATAGATTTACAAATTTTCCAAGTATAGATTTACAAATTTTCCAAGTATAGATTTACAAATTTTCCAAGTACAGTTTTACAAATTTTCCAAGTACAGATCCACAAATTTTCCAAATAGAGATCCACAAATTTTCCAAGTAGAGATCCACAAATTTTCCAAGTAGAGATCCACAAATTTTCCAAGTATAGATCCACAAATTTTCCAAGCACAGATCCACAAATTTTCCAAGTACAGATCCACAGATTTTCCAAGTACAGATCCACAAATTTTCCAAGTACAGATCCACAAATTTTCCAAGTATAAATTTACAAATTTTCCAAGTATAGATTTCCAAATTTTCCAAATATAGATTTACAAATTTTCCAAGAATAGATTTACAAATTTTCCAAGTTTAGATTTACAAATTTTCCAAGTATAGATTTTCAAATTTTCCAAGTACAGATCCACAAATTTTCGAAGTATAGATTTACAAATTTTCCAAGTATAGATTTACAAATTTTCCAACTATAGATTTATAAATTTTCCAAGTATAGATTTCCAAATTTTCCAAATATAGATTTACAAATTTTCCAAGAATAGATTTACAAATTTTCCAAGTTTAGATTTACAAATTTTCCAAGTTTAGATTTACAAATTTTCCAAGTATAGATTTACAAATTTTCCAAGTATAGATTTACAAATTTTCCAAGTATAGATTTACAAATTTTCCAAGTATATATTTACAAATTACCCAAGTACAGATCCACAAATTTTCCATGTAAATATCCACAAATTTTCCAAGTAGAGATCCACAAATTTTCCATGTATAGATCCACAAATTTTCCAAGTATAGATCCACAAATTTTCCAAGTACAGATCCACAAATTTTCCAAGTACAGATCCACAAATTTTCCAAGTACAGATCCACAAATTTTCCAAGTAGAGATCCACAAATTTTCCAAGTAGAGATCCACAAATTTTCCAATTAGAGATCCACAAATTTTCCAAGTAGAGATCCACAAATTTTCCTTGTATAGATCCACAAATTTTCCAAGTATAGATCCACAAATTTTCCAAGCATAGATTTACAAATTTTCCAAGTATAAATTTACAAATTTTAAAAGTATAGATTTACAAATTTTCCAAGTATAGATTTACAAATTTTCCAAGTAGAGATCTACAAATTTTCCAAGTAGAGATCCACAAATTTTCCAAGTAGAGATCCACAAATTTTCCTTGTATAGATCCACTAATTTTCCAAGTATAGATCTACAAATTTTCCAAGTATAGATCCACAAATTTTCCAAGTAGAGATCCACAAATTTTCCAAGTATAGATTTACAAATTTTCCAAGTATAGATTTACAAATTTTCCAAGTATAGATTTACAAATTTTCCAACTATAGATTTACAAATTTTCCAAGTACAGATTTGCAAATTTTCCAAGTATAGATTTACAAATTTTCCAAGTACAGATCCACAAATTTTCCAAGTAGAGATCCACAAATTTTCCAAGTAGAGATCCACAAATTTTCCAAGTAGAGATCCACAAATTTTCCAAGTATAGATCCACAAATTTTCCAAGTACAGATCCACAAATTTTCCAAGTACAGATCCACAGATTTTCCAAGTACAGATCCACAAAATTTCCAAGTACAGATCCACAAATTTTCGAAGTATAGATTTACAAATTTTCCAAGTACAGATTTACAAATTTTCCAAGTATATATTTACAAATTTTCCAAGTATAGATTTACAAATTTTCCAAATATAGGTTTACAAATTTTCCAAGAATAGATTTACAAATTTTCCAAGTTTAGATTTACAAATTTTCCAAGTATAGATTTACAAATTTTCCAACTATAGATTTACAAATTTTCCAAGTATAGATTTACAAATTTTTCAAGTATAGATTTACAAATTTTCCAAGTATAGATTTACAAATTTTCCAAGTACAGATTTACAAATTTTCCAAGTACAGATCCACAAATTTTTCAAGTAGAGATCCACAAATTTTCCAAGTAGAGATCCACAAATTTTCCAAGTACAGATCCACAAATTTTCCAAGTACAGATCCACAGATTTTCCAAGTACAGATCCACAAATTTTCCAAGTACAGATCCACAAATTTTCGAAGTAAAGATTTACAAATTTTCCAAGTATAGATTTACAAATTTTCCAAGTATAGATTTACAAATTTTCCAAATATAGATTTACAAATTTTCCAAGAATAGATTTACAAATTTTCCAAGTTTAGATTTACAAATTTTCCAAGTATAGATTTTCTAATTTTCCAAGTACAGATCCACAAATTTTCGAAGTATAGATTTACAAATTTTCCAAGTATAGATTTACAAATTTTCCAAGTATAGATTTAGAAATTTTCCAAGTATAGATTTACAAATTTTTCAAATATAGATTTACAAATTTTCCAAGAATAGATTTCCAAATTTTCCAAGTTTAGATTTACAATTTTTCCAAGTTTAGATTTAAAAATTTTCCAAGTATAGATTTACAAATTTTCCAAGTATAGTTTTACAAATTTTCCAAGTATAGATTTACAAATTTTCCAAGTATAGATTTACAAATTTTCCAAGTATAGATTTACAAATTTTCCAAGTATAGATTTACAAATTTTCCAAATATAGATTTACAAATTTTCCAAGAATAGATTTACAAATTTTCCAAGTTTAGATTTACAAATTTTCCAAGTATAGATTTTCTAATTTTCCAAGTACAGATCCACAAATTTTCGAAGTATAGATTTACAAATTTTCCAAGTATAGATTTACAAATTTTCCAAGTATAGATTTAGAAATTTTCCAAGTATAGATTTACAAATTTTCCAAATATAGATTTACAAATTTTCCAAGAATAGATTTACAAATTTTCCAAGTTTAGATTTACAAATTTTCCAAGTTTAGATTTACAAATTTTCCAAGTATAGATTTACAAATTTTCCAAGTATAGTTTTACAAATTTTCCAAGTATAGATTTACAAATTTTCCAAGTATATATTTACAAATTACTCAAGTACAGATCCACAAATTTTTCCATGTAGATATCCACAAATTTTCCAAGTAGAGATCCACAAATTTTCCATGTATAGATCCACAAATTTTCCAAGTATAGATCCACAAATTTTCCAAGTACAGATCCACAAATTTTCCAAGTACAGATCCACAAATTTTCCAAGTAGAGATCCACAAATTTTCCAAGTAGAGATCCACAAATTTTCCAATTAGAGATCCACAGATTTTCCAAGTACAGATCCACAAATTTTCCAAGTACAGATCCACAAATTTTCGAAGTAAAGATTTACAAATTTTCCAAGTATAGATTTACAAATTTTCCAAGTATAGATTTACAAATTTTCCAAATATAGATTTACAAATTTTCCAAGAATAGATTTACAAATTTTCCAAGTTTAGATTTACAAATTTTCCAAGTATAGATTTTCTAATTTTCCAAGTACAGATCCACAAATTTTCGAAGTATAGATTTACAAATTTTCCAAGTATAGATTTACAAATTTTCCAAGTATAGATTTAGAAATTTTCCAAGTATAGATTTACAAATTTTTCAAATATAGATTTACAAATTTTCCAAGAATAGATTTACAAATTTTCCAAGTTTAGATTTACAATTTTTCCAAGTTTAGATTTACAAATTTTCCAAGTATAGATTTACAAATTATCCAAGTATAGTTTTACAAATTTTCCAAGTATAGATTTACAAATTTTCCAAGTATAGATTTACAAATTTTCCAAGTATAGATTTACAAATTTTCCAAGTATAGATTTACAAATTTTCCAAATATAGATTTACAAATTTTCCAAGAATAGATTTACAAATTTTCCAAGTTTAGATTTACAAATTTTCCAAGTATAGATTTTCTAATTTTCCAAGTACAGATCCACAAATTTTCGAAGTATAGATTTACAAATTTTCCAAGTATAGATTTACAAATTTTCCAAGTATAGATTTAGAAATTTTCCAAGTATAGATTTACAAATTTTCCAAATATAGATTTACAAATTTTCCAAGAATAGATTTACAAATTTTCCAAGTTTAGATTTACAAATTTTCCAAGTTTAGATTTACAAATTTTCCAAGTATAGATTTACAAATTTTCCAAGTATAGTTTTACAAATTTTCCAAGTATAGATTTACAAATTTTCCAAGTATATATTTACAAATTACTCAAGTACAGATCCACAAATTTTTCCATGTAGATATCCACAAATTTTCCAAGTAGAGATCCACAAATTTTCCATGTATAGATCCACAAATTTTCCAAGTATAGATCCACAAATTTTCCAAGTACAGATCCACAAATTTTCCAAGTACAGATCCACAAATTTTCCAAGTAGAGATCCACAAATTTTCCAAGTAGAGATCCACAAATTTTCCAATTAGAGATCCACAAATTTTCCAAGTAGAGATCCACAAATTTTCCTTGTATAGATCCACTAATTTTCCAAGTATAGATCCACAAATTTTCCAAGTATAGATCCACAAATTTTCCAAATATAGATTTACAAATTTTCCAAGTGTAAATTTACAAATTTTCCAAGTATAGATTTACAAATTTTCCTAGTATAGATTTACAAATTTTCCAAGTACAGATCCACAAATTTTCCAAGTACAGATCCACAAATTTTCCAAGTAGAGATCCACAAATTTTCCAAGTAGAGATCTACAAATTTTCCAAGTAGAGATCCACAAATTTTCCAAGTAGAGATCCACAAATTTTCCTTGTATAGATACACTAATTTTCCAAGTATAGATCCACAAATTTTCCAAGTAGAGATACACAAATTTTCCAAGTATAGATTTACAAATTTTACAAGTATTGAATTACAAATTTTCCAAGTGTATATTTACAAATTTTCCAGGTATAGATTTACAAATTTTCAGAGTATAGATTTACAAATTTTCCAAGTATAGATTTACAAATTTTCCAACTATAGATTTACAAATTTTCCAAGTATAGATTTACAAATTTTCCAAATATAGATTTACAAATTTTCCAAGAATAGATTTACAAATTTTCCAAGTTTAGATTTACAAATTTTCCAAGTATAGATTTTCTAATTTTCCAAGTACAGATCCACAAATTTTCGAAGTATAGATTTACAAATTTTCCAAGTATAGATTTACAAATTTTCCAAGTATAGATTTAGAGATTTTCCAAGTATAGATTTACAAATTTTCCAAATATAGATTTACAAATTTTCCAAATATAGATTTACAAATTTTCCAAGAATAGATTTACAATTTTTCCAAGTATATATTTACAAATTACTCAAGTACAGATCCACAAATTTTCCATGTAGATATCCACAAATTTTCCAAGTAGAGATCCTCAAATTTTCCATGTACAGATCCACAAATTTTCCAAGTACAGATCCACAAATTTTCCAAGTAGAGATCCACAAATTTTCCAAGTAGAGATCCACAAATTTTCCAATTAGAGATCCACAAATTTTCCAAGTAGAGATCCACAAATTTTCCTTGTATAGATCCACTAATTTTCCAAGTATAGATCCACAAATTTTCCAAGTATAGATCCACAAACTTTCCAAATATAGATTTACAAATTTTCCAAGTATAAATTTACAAATTTTCCAAGTATAGATTTACAAATTTTCCTAGTATAGATTTACAAATTTTCCAAGTACAGATCCACAAATTTTTCAAGTAGAGATCCACAAATTTTCCAAGTAGAGATCCACAAATTTTCCAAGTACAGATCCACAAATTTTCCAAGTACAGATCCACAGATTTTCCAAGTACAGATCCACAAATTTTCCAAGTACAGATCCACAAATTTTCGAAGTAAAGATTTACAAATTTTCCAAGTATAGATTTACAAATTTTCCAAGTATAGATTTACAAATTTTCCAAATATAGATTTACAAATTTTCCAAGAATAGATTTACAAATTTTCCAAGTTTAGATTTACAAATTTTCCAAGTATAGATTTTCTAATTTTCCAAGTACAGATCCACAAATTTTCGAAGTATAGATTTACAAATTTTCCAAGTATAGATTTACAAATTTTCCAAATATAGATTTACAAATTTTCCAAGAATAGATTTACAAATTTTCCAAGTTTAGATTTACAATTTTTCCAAGTTTAGATTTACAAATTTTCCAAGTATAGATTTACAAATTTTCCAAGTATAGTTTTACAAATTTTCCAAGTATAGATTTACAAATTTTCCAAGTATAGATTTACAAATTTTCCAAGTATAGATTTACAAATTTTCCAAGTATAGATTTACAAATTTTCCAAATATAGATTTACAAATTTTCCAAGAATAGATTTACAAATTTTCCAAGTTTAGATTTACAAATTTTCCAAGTATAGATTTTCTAATTTTCCAAGTACAGATCCACAAATTTTCGAAGTATAGATTTACAAATTTTCCAAGTATAGATTTACAAATTTTCCAAGTATAGATTTAGAAATTTTCCAAGTATAGATTTACAAATTTTCCAAATATAGATTTACAAATTTTCCAAGAATAGATTTACAAATTTTCCAAGTTTAGATTTACAAATTTTCCAAGTTTAGATTTACAAATTTTCCAAGTATAGATTTACAAATTTTCCAAGTATAGTTTTACAAATTTTCCAAGTATAGATTTACAAATTTTCCAAGTATATATTTACAAATTACTCAAGTACAGATCCACAAATGTTTCCATGTAGATATCCACAAATTTTCCAAGTAGAGATCCACAAATTTTCCATGTATAGATCCACAAATTTTCCAAGTATAGATCCACAAATTTTCCAAGTACAGATCCACAAATTTTCCAAGTACAGATCCACAAATTTTCCAAGTAGAGATCCACAAATTTTCCAAGTAGAGATCCACAAATTTTCCAATTAGAGATCCACAAATTTTCCAAGTAGAGATCCACAAATTTTCCTTGTATAGATCCACTAATTTTCCAAGTATAGATCCACAAATTTTCCAAGTATAGATCCACAAATTTTCCAAATATAGATTTACAAATTTTCCAAGTATAAATTTACAAATTTTCCAAGTATAGATTTACAAATTTTCCTAGTATAGATTTACAAATTTTCCAAGTACAGATCCACAAATTTTCCAAGTACAGATCCACAAATTTTCCAAGTAGAGATCCACAAATTTTCCAAGTAGAGATCTACAAATTTTCCAAGTAGAGATCCACAAATTTTCCAAGTAGAGATCCACAAATTTTCCTTGTATAGATACACTAATTTTCCAAGTATAGATCCACAAATTTTCCAAGTAGAGATACACAAATTTTCCAAGTATAGATTTACAAATTTTACAAGTATTGAATTACAAATTTTCCAAGTGTATATTTACAAATTTTCCAAGTATAGATTTACAAATTTTCAGAGTATAGATTTACAAATTTTCCAAGTATAGATTTACAAATTTTCCAACTATAGATTTACAAATTTTCCAAGTATAGATTTACAAATTTTCCAAATATAGATTTACAAATTTTCCAAGAATAGATTTACAAATTTTCCAAGTTTAGATTTACAAATTTTCCAAGTATAGATTTTCTAATTTTCCAAGTACAGATCCACAAATTTTCGAAGTATAGATTTACAAATTTTCCAAGTATAGATTTACAAATTTTCCAAGTATAGATTTAGAGATTTTCCAAGTATAGATTTACAAATTTTCCAAATATAGATTTACAAATTTTCCAAATATAGATTTACAAATTTTCCAAGAATAGATTTACAATTTTTCCAAGTATATATTTACAAATTACTCAAGTACAGATCCACAAATTTTCCATGTAGATATCCACAAATTTTCCAAGTAGAGATCCACAAATTTTCCATGTATAGATCCACAAATTTTCCAAGTACAGATCCAGAAATTTTCCAAGTACAGATCCACAAATTTTCCAAGTAGAGATCCACAAATTTTCCAAGTAGAGATCCACAAATTTTCCAATTAGAGATCCACAAATTTTCCAAGTAGAGATCCACAAATTTTCCTTGTATAGATCCACTAATTTTCCAAGTATAGATCCACAAATTTTCTAAGTATAGATCCACAAATTTTCCAAATATAGATTTACAAATTTTCCAAGTATAAATTTACAAATTTTCCAAGTATAGATTTACAAATTTTCCAAGTATAGATTTACAAATTTTCCAAGTACAGATCCACAAATTTTCCAAGTACAGATCCACAAATTTTCCAAGTAGAGATCCACAAATTTTCCAAGTAGAGATCTACAAATTTTCCAAGTTGAGATCCACAAATTTTCCAAGTAGAGATCCACAAATTTTCCTTGTATAGATACACTAATTTTCCTTGTATAGATACACTAATTTTCCAAGTATAGATCCACAAATTTTCCAAGTAGAGATACACAAATTTTCCAAGTATAGATTTACAAATTTTACAAGTATTGAATTACAAATTTTCCAAGTGTATATTTACAAATTTTCCAAGTATAGATTTACAAATTTTCCAAGTATAGATTTACAAATTTTCCAAGTATTGATTTACAAATTTTCCAACTATAGATTTACAAATTTTCCAAGTATAGATTTACAAATTTTCCAAGTATAGATTTACAAATTTTCCAAGTATAGATATAGAAATTTTCCAAGTATAGATATACAAATTTTCCAAATATAGATTTACAAATTTTCCAAGAATAGATTTACAAATTTTCCAAGTTTAGATTTACAAATTTTCCAAGTTTAGATTTACAAATTTTCCAAGTATAGATTTACAAATTTTCCAAGTATAGTTTTACAAATTTTCCAAGTATAGATTTACAAATTTTCCAAGTATATATTTACAAATTACTCAAGTACAGATCCACAAATTTTTCCATGTAGATATCCACAAATTTTCCAAGTAGAGATCCACAAATTTTCCATGTATAGATCCACAAATTTTCCAAGTATAGATCCACAAATTTTCCAAGTACAGATCCACAAATTTTCCAAGTACAGATCCACAAATTTTCCAAGTAGAGATCCACAAATTTTCCAAGTAGAGATCCACAAATTTTCCAATTAGAGATCCACAAATTTTCCAAGTAGAGATCCACAAATTTTCCTTGTATAGATCCACTAATTTTCCAAGTATAGATCCACAAATTTTCCAAGTATAGATCCACAAATTTTCCAAATATAGATTTACAAATTTTCCAAGTATAAATTTACAAATTTTCCAAGTATAGATTTACAAATTTTCCTAGTATAGATTTACAAATTTTCCAAGTACAGATCCACAAATTTTCCAAGTACAGATCCACAAATTTTCCAAGTAGAGATCCACAAATTTTCCAAGTAGAGATCTACAAATTTTCCAAGTAGAGATCCACAAATTTTCCAAGTAGAGATCCACAAATTTTCCTTGTATAGATACACTAATTTTCCAAGTATAGATCCACAAATTTTCCAAGTAGAGATACACAAATTTTCCAAGTATAGATTTACAAATTTTACAAGTATTGAATTACAAATTTTCCAAGTGTATATTTACAAATTTTCCAAGTATAGATTTACAAATTTTCAGAGTATAGATTTACAAATTTTCCAAGTATAGATTTACAAATTTTCCAACTATAGATTTACAAATTTTCCAAGTATAGATTTACAAATTTTCCAAATATAGATTTACAAATTTTCCAAGAATAGATTTACAAATTTTCCAAGTTTAGATTTACAAATTTTCCAAGTATAGATTTTCTAATTTTCCAAGTACAGATCCACAAATTTTCGAAGTATAGATTTACAAATTTTCCAAGTATAGATTTACAAATTTTCCAAGTATAGATTTAGAGATTTTCCAAGTATAGATTTACAAATTTTCCAAATATAGATTTACAAATTTTCCAAATATAGATTTACAAATTTTCCAAGAATAGATTTACAATTTTTCCAAGTATATATTTACAAATTACTCAAGTACAGATCCACAAATTTTCCATGTAGATATCCACAAATTTTCCAAGTAGAGATCCACAAATTTTCCATGTATAGATCCACAAATTTTCCAAGTACAGATCCAGAAATTTTCCAAGTACAGATCCACAAATTTTCCAAGTAGAGATCCACAAATTTTCCAAGTAGAGATCCACAAATTTTCCAATTAGAGATCCACAAATTTTCCAAGTAGAGATCCACAAATTTTCCTTGTATAGATCCACTAATTTTCCAAGTATAGATCCACAAATTTTCCAAGTATAGATCCACAAATTTTCCAAATATAGATTTACAAATTTTCCAAGTATAAAATTACAAATTTTCCAAGTATAGATTTACAAATTTTCCAAGTATAGATTTACAAATTTTCCAAGTACAGATCCACAAATTTTCCAAGTACAGATCCACAAATTTTCCAAGTAGAGATCCACAAATTTTCCAAGTAGAGATCTACAAATTTTCCAAGTTGAGATCCACAAATTTTCCAAGTAGAGATCCACAAATTTTCCTTGTATAGATACACTAATTTTCCAAGTATAGATCCACAAATTTTCCAAGTAGAGATACACAAATTTTCCAAGTATAGATTTACAAATTTTACAAGTATTGAATTACAAATTTTCCAAGTGTATATTTACAAATTTTCCAAGTATAGATTTACAAATTTTCCAAGTATAGATTTACAAATTTTCCAAGTATTGATTTACAAATTTTCCAACTATAGATTTACAAATTTTCCAAGTATAGATTTACAAATTTTACAAGTATAGATTTACAAATTTTCCAAGTATAGATTTACAAATTTTCCAAGTACAGATTTACAAATTTTCCAAGTACAGATCCACAAATTTTCCAAGTAGAGATCCACAAATTTTCCAAGTAGAGATCCACAAATTTTCCAAGTAGAGATCCATAAATTTTCCAAGTAGAGATCCACAAATTTTCCAAGTATAGATCCACAAATTTTCCAAGTATAGATCCACAAATTTTCCAAGTATAGATTTACAAATTTTCCAAGTATAGATTTACAAATTTTACAAGTATAGATTTACAAATTTTCCAAGTACAGATCCACAAATTTTCCAAGTAGAGATCCACAAATTTTAAAAGTAGAGATCCATAAATTTTCCAAGTAGAGATCCACAAATTTTCCAAGTATAGATCCACAAATTTTCCAAGTATAGATCCACAAATTTTCCAAGCATAGATTTACAAATTTTCCAAGTATAGATTTACAAATTTTAAAAGTATAGATCCACAAATTTTCCAAGTAGAGATCCACAAATTTTCCAAGTAGAGATCCACAAATTTTCCAAGTAGAGATCCATAAATTTTCCAAGTAGAGATCCACAAATTTTCCAAGTAGAGATCCACAAATTTTCCAAGTAGAGATCCACAAATTTTCCAAGTAGAGATCTACAAATTTTCCAAGTTGAGATCCACAAATTTTCCAAGTAGAGATCCACAAATTTTCCTTGTATAGATACACTAATTTTCCAAGTATAGATCCACAAATTTTCCAAGTAGAGATACACAAATTTTCCAAGTATAGATTTACAAATTTTACAAGTATTGAATTACAAATTTTCCAAGTGTATATTTACAAATTTTCCAAGTATAGATTTACAAATTTTCCAAGTATAGATTTACAAATTTTCCAAGTATTGATTTACAAATTTTCCAACTATAGATTTACAAATTTTCCAAGTATAGATTTACAAATTTTCCAAGTATAGATTTACAAATTTTCCAAGTATAGATTTAGAAATTTTCCAAGTATAGATATACAAATTTTCCAAATATAGATTTACAAATTTTCCAAGAATAGATTTACAAATTTTCCAAGTTTAGATTTACAAATTTTCCAAGTTTAGATTTACAAATTTTCCAAGTATAGATTTACAAATTTTCCAAGTATAGTTTTACAAATTTTCCAAGTATAGATTTACAAATTTTCCAAGTATATATTTACAAATTACTCAAGTACAGATCCACAAATTTTTCCATGTAGATATAGACAAATTTTCCAAGTAGAGATCCACAAATTTTCCATGTATAGATCCACAAATTTTCCAAGTAGAGATCCATAAATTTTCCAAGTAGAGATCCACAAATTTGACAAGTACAGATCCACAAATTTTCCAAGTAGAGATCCACAAATTTTCCAAGTAGAGATCCACAAATTTTCCAAGTACAGATCCACAAATTTTCAAAGTAGAGATCCACAAATTTTCCTTGTATAGATTCACAAATTTTCCTTGTATAGATCCACAAATTTTCCAAGTATAGATTTACAAATTTTCCAAGTATAGTTTTACAAGTTTTCCAAGTATAGATTTAACAATTTTTAGAGTATATATTTACAAATTACTCAACTACAGATCCACAAATTTTCCATGTAGATATCCACAAATTTTCCAAGTAGAGATCCACAAATTTTCCATGTATATATCCACAAATGTTCCAAGTATAGATCCACAAATTTTCCAAGTACAGATCCACAAATTTTCCAAGTACAGATCCACAAATTTTCCAAGTACAGATCCACAAATTTTCCAAGTAGAGATCCACAAATTTTCCAAGTAGAGATCCACAAATTTTCCAATTAGAGATCCACAAATTTTCCAAGTAGAGATCCACAAATTTTAAAAGTAGAGATCCATAAATTTTCCAAGTAGAGATCCACAAATTTTCCAAGTATAGATCCACAAATTTTCCAAGTATAGATCCACAAATTTTCCAAGCATAGATTTACAAATTTTCCAAGTATAGATTTACAAATTTTCCAAGTATAGATTTACAAATTTTCCAAGTATTGATTTACAAATTTTCCAACTATAGATTTACAAATTTTCCAAGTATAGATTTACAAATTTTACAAGTATAGATTTACAGATTTTCCAAGTATAGATTTACAAATTTTCCAAGTACAGATTTACAAATTTTCCAAGTACAGATCCACAAATTTTCCAAGTAGAGATCCACAAATTTTCCAAGTAGAGATCCACAAATTTTCCAAGTAGAGATCCATAAATTTTCCAAGTATAGATCCACAAATTTTCCAAGTATAGATTTACAAATTTTACAAGTATAGATTTACAAATTTTCCAAGTACAGATCCACAAATTTTCCAAGTAGAGATCCACAAATTTTAAAAGTAGAGATCCATAAATTTTCCAAGTAGAGATCCACAAATTTTCCAAGTATAGATCCACAAATTTTCCAAGTATAGATCCACAAATTTTCCAAGCATAGATTTACAAATTTTCCAAGTATAGATTTACAAATTTTAAAAGTATAGATCCACAAATTTTCCAAGTAGAGATCCACAAATTTTCCAAGTAGAGATCCACAAATTTTCCAAGTAGAGATCCATAAATTTTCCAAGTAGAGATCCACAAATTTTCCAAGTACAGATCCACAAATTTTCCAAGTAGAGATCCACAAATTTTCCAAGTAGAGATCCACAAATTTTCCAAGTACAGATCCACAAATTTTCCAAGTAGAGATCCACAAATTTTCCAAGTAGAGATCCACAAATTTTCCTTGTATAGATCCACAAATTTTCCTTGTATAGATCCACAAATTTTCCAAGTATAGATTTACAAATTTTCCAAGTATAGTTTTACAAATTTTCCAAGTATAGATTTAACAATTTTCCAAGTATATATTTACAAATTACTCAACTACAGATCCACAAATTTTCCATGTAGATATCCACAAATTTTCCAAGTAGAGATCCACAAATTTTCCATGTATATATCCACAAATGTTCCAAGTATAGATCCACAAATTTTCCAAGTACAGATCCACAAATTTTCCAAGTACAGATCCACAAATTTTCCAAGTACAGATCCACAAATTTTCCAAGTAGAGATCCACAAATTTTCCAAGTAGAGATCCACAAATTTTCCAATTAGAGATCCACAAATTTTCCAAGTAGAGATCCACAAATTTTAAAAGTAGAGATCCATAAATTTTCCAAGAAGAGATCCACAAATTTTCCAAGTATAGATCCACAAATTTTCCAAGTATAGATCCACAAATTTTCCAAGCATAGATTTACAAATTTTCCAAGTATAGATTTACAAATTTTAAAAGTATAGATCCACAAATTTTCCAAGTAGAGATCCACAAATTTTCCAAGTAGAGATCCACAAATTTTCCAAGTATAGATCCATAAATTTTCCAAGTAGAGATCCACAAATTTTCCAAGTACAGATCCACAAATTTTCCAAGTAGAGATCCACCAATTTTCCAAGTAGAGATCCACAAATTTTCCAAGTACAGATCCACAAATTTTCCAAGTAGAGATCCACAAATTTTCCTTGTATAGATCCACAAATTTTCCTTGTATAGATCCACAAATTTTCCAAGTATAGTTTTACAAATTTTCCAAGTATAGATTTAACAATTTTCCAAGTATATATTTACAAATTACTCAAGTACAGATCCACAAATTTTCCATGTAGATATCCACAAATTTTCCAAGTAGAGATCCACAAATTTTCCATGTATAGATCCACAAATGTTCCAAGTATAGATCCACAAATTTTCCAAGTACAGATCCACAAATTTTCCAAGTACAGATCCACAAATTTTCCAAGTACAGATCCACAAATTTTCCAAGTAGAGATCCACAAATTTTCCAAGTAGAGATCCACAAATTTTCCAATTAGAGATCCACAAATTTTCCAAGTAGAGATCCACAAATTTTCCTTGTATAGATCCACAAATTTTCCAAGTATAGATCCACAAATTTTCCAAGCATAGATTTACAAATTTTCCAAGTATAGATTTACAAATTTTAAAAGTATAGATTTACAAATTTTCCAAGTATAGATTTACAAATTTTCCAAGTAGAGATCTACAAATTTTCCAAGTAGAGATCCACAAATTTTCCTTGTATAGATCCACTAATTTTCCAAGTATAGATCCATAAATTTTCCAAGTATAGATCCACAAATTTTCCAAGTAGAGATCCACAAATTTTCGAAGTATAGATTTAAAAATTTTCCAAGTTTAGATTTACAAATTTTCCAAGAATAGATTTACAAATTTTCCAAGTACAGATTTACAAATTTTCCAAGTACAGATCCACAAACTTTCCAAGTACAGATCCACAAATTTACAAAGTACAGATCCACAAATTTTCCAAGTAGAGATCCACAAATTTTCCAAGTAGAGAATCACAAATTTTCCAAGTATAGATCCACAAATTTTCCAATCACAGATCCACAAATTTTCCAAGTACAGATCCGCAGATTTTCCAAGTACAGATCCACAAATTTTCCAAGTACAGATCCAAAAATTTTCGAAGTATAGATTTACAAATTTTCCAAGTATAGATTTACAAATTTTCCAAGTATAGATTTACAAATTTTCCAAGTATAGATTTACAAATTTTCCAAATATAGATTTACAAATTTTCCAAGAATAGATTTACAAATTTTCAAAGTTTAGATTTACAAATTTTCCAAGCATAGATTTACAAATTTTCCAAGTACAGATCCACAAATATTCCAAGTAGAGATCCACAAATTTTAAAAGTAGAGATCCATAAATTTTCCAAGTAGAGATCCACAAATTTTCCAAGTATAGATCCACAAATTTTCCAAGTATAGATCCACAAATTTTCCAAGTATAGATTTACAAATTTTCCAAGTATAGATTTACAAATTTGAAAAGTATAGATTTACAAATTTTCCAAGTATAGATTTACAAATTTTCCAAGTATAGATTTACAAATTTTCCAAGTATAGATTTACAAATTTTCCAAATATAGATTTACAAATTTTCCAAGAATAGATTTACAAATTTTCCAAGTTTAGATTTACAAATTTTCCAAGTATAGATTTACAAATTTTCCAAGTACAGATCCACAAATTTTCCAAGTAGAGATCCACAAATTTTCCAAGTAGAGATCCACAAATTTTAAAAGTAGAGATCCATTAATTTTCCAAGTAGAGATCCACAAATTTTCCAAGTATAGATCCACAAATTTTCCAAGTATAGATCCACAAATTTTCCAAGTATAGATTTACAAATTTTCCAAGTATAGATTTACAAATTTTCCAAGTATAGATTTACAAATTTTCCAAGTATAGATTTACAAATTTTCCAAATATAGATTTACAAATTTTCCAAGAATAGATTTACAAATTTTCAAAGTTTAGATTTACAAATTTTCCAAGCATAGATTTACAAATTTTCCAAGTACAGATCCACAAATATTCCAAGTAGAGATCTACAAATTTTAAAAGTAGAGATCCATAAATTTTCCAAGTAGAGATCCACAAATTTTCCAAGTATAGATCCACAAATTTTCCAAGTATAGATCCACAAATTTTCCAAGTATAGATTTACAAATTTTTCAAGTATAGATTTACAAATTTGAAAAGTATAGATTTACAAATTTTCCAAGTATAGATTTACAAATTTTCCAAGTATAGATTTACAAATTTTCCAAGTTTAGATTTACAAATTTTCCAAGTATAGATTTACAAATTTTCCAAGTACAGATCCACAAATTTTCCAAGTAGAGATCCACAAATTTTCCAAGTAGAGATCCACAAATTTTAAAAGTAGAGATCCATTAATTTTCCAAGTAGAGATCCACAAATTTTCCAAGTATAGATCCACAAATTTTCCAAGTATAGATCCACAAATTTTCCAAGCATAGATTTACAAATTTTCCAAGTATAGATTTACAAATTTTAAAAGTATAGATTTACAAATTTTCCAAGTATAGATTTACAAATTTTCCAAGTAGAGATCTACAAATTTTCCAAGTATAGATCCACAAATTTTCCAAGTAGAGATCCACAAATTTTCCAAGTAGAGATCCATAAATTTTCCAAGTAGAGATCCACAAATTTTCCAAGTATAGATCCACAAATTTTCCAAGTATAGATCCACAAATTTTCCAAGTATAGATTTACAAATTTTCCAAGTATAGATTTACAAATTTTCCAATTATAGATTTACAAATTTTCCAAGTACAGATCCACAAATTTTCCAAGTAGAGATCCACAAATTTTCCAAGTAGAGATCCACAAATTTTAAAAGTAGAGATCCATAAATTTTCCAAGTAGAGATCCACAAATTTTCCAAGTATAGATCCACAAATTTTCCAAGTATAGATCCACAAATTTTCCAAGCATAGATTTACAAATTTTCCAAGTATAGATTTACAAATTTGAAAAGTATAGATTTACAAATTTTCCAAGTATAGATTTACAAATTTTCCAAGTATAGATTTACAAATTTTCCAAGTTTAGATTTACAAATTTTCCAAGTATAGATTTACAAATTTTCCAAGTACAGATCCACAAATTTTCCAAGTAGAGATCCACAAATTTTCCAAGTAGAGATCCACAAATTTTAAAAGTAGAGATCCATTAATTTTCCAAGTAGAGATCCACAAATTTTCCAAGTATAGATCCACAAATTTTCCAAGTATAGATCCACAAATTTTCCAAGCATAGATTTACAAATTTTCCAAGTATAGATTTACAAATTTTAAAAGTATAGATTTACAAATTTTCCAAGTATAGATTTACAAATTTTCCAAGTAGAGATCTACAAATTTTCCAAGTATAGATCCACAAATTTTCCAAGTAGAGATCCACAAATTTTCCAAGTAGAGATCCATAAATTTTCCAAGTAGAGATCCACAAATTTTCCAAGTATAGATCCACAAATTTTCCAAGTATAGATCCACAAATTTTCCAAGTATAGATTTACAAATTTTCCAAGTATAGATTTACAAATTTTCCAAGTATAGATTTACAAATTTTCCAAGTACAGATCCACAAATTTTCCAAGTAGAGATCCACAAATTTTCCAAGTAGAGATCCACAAATTTTAAAAGTAGAGATCCATAAATTTTCCAAGTAGAGATCCACAAATTTTCCAAGTATAGATCCACAAATTTTCCAAGTATAGATCCACAAATTTTCCAAGCATAGATTTACAAATTTTCCAAGTATAGATTTACAAATTTTAAAAGTATAGATTTACAAATTTTCCAAGTATAGATTTACAAATTTTCCAAGTATAGATTTACAAATTCCCCAAGTGTAGATCCACAAATTCCCCAAGTGTAGATCCACAAATTTTCCAAGTACAGATCCATAAATTTTCCAATTACAGATCCACAAATTTTCCAAGTACAGATCCACATATTTTCCAAGTACAGATCCACAAATTTTCCAAGTATAGATCCACAAATTTTCGAAGTATAGATTTACAAATTTTCCAAGTATAGATTTACAAATTTTCCAAGTATAGATTTACACATTTTCCAAGTATAGATTTACAAATTCCCCAAGTATAGGTCCACAAATTCCCCAAGTGTTGATCCACAAATTTTCCAAGTACAGATCCACAAATTTTCCAAGTACAGATCCACAAATTTTCCAAGTACAGATCCACAGATTTTCCCAGTACAGATCCACAAATTTTCCAAGTATAGATTTACAAATTTTCCAAGTATAGATTTACAAATTTTCCAAGTATAGATTTACAAATTTTCCAAGTACAGATTTACAAATTTTCCAAGTACAGATCCACAAATTTTCCAAGTAGAGATCCACAGATTTTCCAAGTACAGATCCACAAATTTTCCAAGTACAGATCCACAAATTTTCGAAGTATAGATTTACAAATTTTCCAAGTATAGATTTACAAATTTTCCAAGTATAGATTTACAAATTTTCCAAGTATAGATTTACAAATTTTCCAAATATAGATTTACAAATTTTCCAAGAATAGATTTACAAATTTTCCAAGTTTAGATTTACAAATTTTCCAAGTATAGATTTTCAAATTTTCCAAGTACAGATCCACAGATTTTCGAAGTATAGATTTACAAATTTTCCAAGTATAGATTTACAAATTTTCCAAGTATAGATTTAGAAAATTTCCAAGTATAGATTTACAAATTTTCCAAATATAGATTTACAAATTTTCCAAGAATAGATTTACAAATTTTCCAAGTATAGATTTACAAATTTTCCAAGTATAGATTTACAAATTTTCCAAGTATAGATTTACATATTTTCCAAGTACATATTTACAAATTACTCAAGTACAGATCCAAAAATTTTCCATGTAGATATCCACAAATTTTCCAAGTAGAGACCCACAAATTTTCCATGTATAGATCCACAAATTTTCCAAGTATAGATCCACAAATTTTCCAAGTACAGATCCACAAATTTTCCAAGTACAGATCCACAAATTTTCCAAGTACAGATCAACAAATTTTCCAAGTACAGATCCACAAATTTTCCAAGTACAGATCCACAAATTTTCCAAGTAGAGATCCACAAATTTTTCAAGTAGAGATCCACAAATTTTCCAAGTAGAGATCCACAAATTTTCCAAGTAGAGATCCACAAATTTTCCTTGTATAGATCCACTAATTTTCCAAGTATAGATCCACAAATTTTCCAAGTATAGATCCACAAATTTTCCAGTATAGATTTACAAATTTTCGAAGTATAGATTTACAAATTTTCCAAGTATAGATTTAAAAATTTTCCAAGTATAGATTTACAAATTTTCCAAGTACAGATCCACAAATTTTCCAAGTAGAGATCCACAGATTTTCCAAGTACAGATCCACAAATTTTCCAAGTACAGATCCAAAATTTTCCAAGTACAGATCCACAGATTTTCCCAGTACAGATCCACAAATTTTCCAAGTATAGATTTACAAATTTTCCAAGTATAGATTTACAAATTTTCCAAGTATAGATTTACAAATTTTCCAAGTACAGATTTACAAATTTTCCAAGTACAGATACACAAATTTTCCAAGTAGAGATCCACAGATTTTCCAAGTACAGATCCACAAATTTTCCAAGTACAGATCCACAAATTTTTGAAGTATAGATTTACAAATTTTCCAAGTATAGATTTACAAATTTTCCAAGTATAGATTTACAAATTTTCCAAGTATAGATTTACAAATTTTCCAAATATAGATTTACAAATTTTCCAAGAATAGATTTACAAATTTTCCAAGTTTAGATTTACAAATTTTCCAAGTATAGATTTTCAAATTTTCCAAGTACAGATCCACAGATTTTCGAAGTATAGATTTACAAATTTTCCAAGTATTGATTTACAAATTTTCCAAGTATAAATTTAGAAATTTTCCAAGTATAGATTTACAAATTTTCCAAATATAGATTTACAAATTTTCCAAGAATAGATTTACAAATTTTCCAAGTTTAGATTTACAAATTTTCCAAGTTTAGATTTACAAATTTTCCAAGTATAGATTTACAAATTTTCCAAGTATAGATTTACAAATTTTCCATGTATAGATTTACATATTTTCCAAGTACATATTTACAAATTACTCAAGTACAGATCCAAAAATTTTCCATGTAGATATCCACAAATTTTCCAAGTACAGATCCACAAATTTTCCAAGTACAGATCCACAAATTTTCCAAGTACAGATCAACAAATTTTCCAAGTACAGATCCACAAATTTTCCAAGTACAGATCCTCAAATTTTCCAAGTAGAGGTCCACAAATTTTTCAAGTAGAGATTTACAAATTTTCCAAGTAGAGATCCACAAATTTTCCAAGTAGAGATCCACAAATTTTCCTTGTATAGATCCACTAATTTTCCAAGAATAGATCCACAAATTTTCCAAGTATAGATCCACAAATTTTCCAGTATAGATTTACAAATTTTCGAAGTATAGATTTACAAATTTTCCAAGTATAGATTTACAAATTTTCCAAGTATAGATTTACAAATTTTCCAAGTACAGATCCACAAATCTTCCAAGTACAGATCCACAAATTTTCCAAGTACAGATCCACAAATTTTCCAAGTAGAGATCCACAAATTTTCCAAGTAGAGATCCACAAATTTTCCAAGTAGAGATCCACAAATTTTCCAAGTAGAGATCCACAAATTTTCCTTGTATAGATCCACTAATTTTTCAAGTAGAGATCCACAAATTTTCCAAGTAGAGATCCACAAATGTTCCAAGTAGAGATCCACAAATTTTCCTTGTATAGATCCACTAATTTTCCAAGTATAGATCCACAAATTTTCCAAGTATAGATCCATAAATTTTCCAAGTATACATTTACAAATTTTCGAAGTATAGATTTACAAATTTTCCAAGTATAGATTTACAAATTTTCCAAGTATAGATTTACAAATTTTCCAAGTACAGATCCACAAATCTTCCATGTACAGATCCACAAATTTTCCAAGTACAGATCCACAAATTTTCCAAGTATAGATCCACAAATTTTCCAAGTATAGATCCACAAATTTTCCAGTACAGATTTACAAATTTTCGAAGTATAGATTTACAAATTTTCCAAGTATAGATTTACAAATTTTCCAAGTATAGGTTTACAAATTTTCCAAGTACAGATCCACAAATCTTCCAAGTACAGATCCACAAATTTTCCAAGTACAGATCCACAAATTTTCCAAGTAGAGATCCACAAATTTTCCAAGTAGAGATCCACAAATTTTCCAAGTAGAGATCCACAAATTTTCCAAGTAGAGATCCACAAATTTTCCTTGTATAGATCCACTAATTTTCCAAGTATAGATCCACAAATTTTCCAAGTATAGATCCACAAATTTTCCAAGTATAGATCCACAAATTTTCCAAGTATAGATTTACAAATTTTCCAAGTATTGAATTACAAATTTTCCAAGTATAGATTTACAAATTTTCCAAGTATAGATTTACAAATTTTCCAAGTATAGATTTACAAATTTTCCAAGTATAGATTTACAAATTTTCCAAGTATAGATTTACAAATTTTCCAAGTATAGATTTACAAATTTTCCAAGTATAGATTTACAAATTTTCCAAGTATAGATTTACAAATTTTCCAAGTACAGATTTACAAATTTTCCAAGTACAGATCCACAAATTTTCCAAGTAGAGATCCACAAATTTTCCAAGTAGAGGTCCCCAAATTTTCCAAGTAGAGATCCATAAATTTTCCAAGTAGAGATCCACAAATTTTCCAAGTATAGATCCACAAATTTTCCAAGTATAGATCCACAAATTTTCCAAGTATAGATTTAAAAATTTTCCAAGTATAGATTTACAAATTTTCCAAGTATAGATTTACAAATTTTCCAAGTACAGATCCACAAATTTTCCAAGTATAGATCCACAAATTTTCCAAGTATAGATCCACAAATTTTCCAAGCATAGATTTACAAATTTTCCAAGTATAGATTTACAAATTTTAAAAGTATAGATTTACAAATTTTCCAAGTATAGATTTACAAATTTTCCAAGTATAGATTTACAAATTCCCCAAGTATAGATCCACAAATTCCCCAAGTGTAGATCCACAAATTCCCCAAGTGTAGATCCACAGATTTTCCAAGTACAGATCCACAAATTTTCCAAGTACAGATCCACAAATTTTCAAAGTATAGATCCACAAATTTTCCAAGTAGAGATCTTCAAATTTTCCAAGTATAGATTTACAAATTTTTCAAGTAGAGATCCACAAATTTTCCTTGTATAGATCCACTAATTTTCCAAGTATAGATCCACAAATTTTCCAAGTATAGATCCACAAATTTTCCAAGTAGAGATCCACAAATTTTCCAAGTATAGATTTACAAATTTTCCAAGTATAGATTTACAAATTTTCCAAGTATAGATTTACAAATTTTCAAGCTATAGATTTACAAATTTTCCAAGTATAGATTTACAAATTTTCCAAGTATAGATTTACAAATTTTCCAAGTATAGATTTACAAATTTTCCAAGTACAGATTTACAAATTTTCCAAGTACAGATCCACAAATTTTCGAAGTAGAGATCCACAGATTTTCCAAGTACAGATCCACAAATTTTCCAAGTACAGATCCACAAATTTTCGAAGTATAGATTTACAAATTTTCCAAGTATAGATTTACAAATTTTCCAAGTATAGATTTACAAATTTTCCAAGTATAGATTTACAAATTTTCCAAATATAGATTTACAAATTTTCCAAGAATAGATTTACAAATTTTCCAAGTTTAGATTTACAAATTTTCCAAGTATAGATTTTCAAATTTTCCAAGTACAGATCCACAAATTTTCGAAGTATAGATTTACAAATTTTCCAAGTATAGATTTACAAATTTTCCAAGTATAGATTTACAAATTTTCCAAGTATAGATTTACAAATTTTCCAAATATAGATTTACAAATTTTCCAAGAATAGATTTACAAATTTTCCAAGTTTAGATTTACAAATTTTCCAAGTTTAGATTTACAAATTTTCCAAGTATAGATTTACAAATTTTCCAAGTATAGATTTACAAATTTTCCAAGTATAGATTTACATATTTTCCAAGTACATATTTACAAATTACTCAAGTACAGATCCAAAAATTTTCCATGTAGATATCCACAAATTTTCCAAGTAGAGATCCACAAATTTTCCATGTATAGATCCACAAATTTTCCAAGTATAGATCCACAAATTTTCCAAGTACAGATCCACAAATTTTCCAAGTACAGATCCACAAATTTTCCAAGTACAGATCCACAAATTTTCCAAGTACAGATCCACAAATTTTCCAAGTACAGATCCACAAATTTTCCAAGTAGAGATCCACAAATTTTTCAAGTAGAGATCCACAAATTTTCCAAGTAGAGATCCACAAATTTTCCAAGTAGAGATCCAAAAATTTTCCTTGTATAGATCCACTAATTTTCCAAGTTTAGATCCACAAATTTTCCAAGTATAGATCCACAAATTTTTAAAGTATACATTTACAAATTTTCGAAGTATAGATTTACAAATTTTCCAAGTATAGATTTACAAATTTTCCAAGTATAGATTTACAAATTTTCCAAGTACAGATCCACAAATCTTCCATGTACAGATCCACAAATTTTCCAAGTACAGATCCACAAATTTTCGAAGTAGAGATCCACAAATTTTCCAAGTAGAGATCCACAAATTTTCCAAGTAGAGATCCACAAATTTTCCAAGTAGAGATCCAAATATTTTCCTTGTATAGATCCACTAATTTTAAAAGTATAGATCCACAAATTTTCCAAGTATAGATCCACAAATTTTCCAAGTATAGATCCACAAATTTTCCAAGTATAGATTTACAAATTTTTAAAGTATTGAATTACAAATTTTCCAAGTATAGATTTACAAATTTTCCAAGTATAGATTTACAAATTTTCCAAGTATAGATTTACAAATTTTCCAAGTATAGATTTACAAATTTTCCAACTATAGATTTACAAATTTTCCAAGTATAGATTTACAAATTTTCCAAGTATAGATTTACAAATTTTCCAAGTATAGATTTACAAATTTTCCAAGTACAGATTTACAAATTTTCCAAGTACAGATCCACAAATTTTCCAAGTAGAGATCCACAAATTTTCCAAGTAGAGATCCACAAATTTTCCAAGTAGAGATCCATAAATTTTCCAAGTAGAGATCCACAAATTTTCCAAGTATAGATCCACAAATTTTCCAAGTATAGATCCACAAATTTTCCAAGTATAGATTTACAAATTTTCCAAGTATAGATTTACAAATTTTCCAAGTACAGATCCACAAATTTTCCAAGTATAGATCCACAAATTTTAAAAGTATAGAACCACAAATTTTCCAAGCATAGATTTACAAATTTTCCAAGTATAGATTTACAAATTTTAAAAGTATAGATTTACAAATTTTCCAAGTATAGATTTACAAATTTTCCAAGTATAGATTTACAAATTCCCCAAGTATAGATCCACAAATTCCCCAAGTGTAGATCCACAAATTCCCCAAGTGTAGATCCACAAATTTTCCAAGTACAGATCCACAAATTTTCCAAGTAGAGATCCACAAATTTTCCAAGTATAGATCCACAAATTTTCCAAGTATAGATCCACAAATTTTCCAAGTATAGATCCACAAATTTTCCAAGTATAGATCCACAAATTTTCCAAGTATAGATTTACAAATTTTCCAAGTATAGATTTACAAATTTTCCAAGTATAGATTTACAAATTTTCCAAATATAGGTTTACAAATTTTCCAAGAATAGATTTACAAATTTTCCAAGTTTAGATTTACAAATTTTCCAAGTATAGATTTACAAATTTTCCAAGTACAGATTTACAAATTTTCCAAGTACAGATCCACAAATTTTCCAAGTACAGATCCACAAATTTTCAAAGTACAGATCCACAGATTTTCCCAGTACAGATCCACAAATTTTCCAAATATAGATTTACAAATTTTCCAAGAATAGATTTACAAATTTTCCAAGTTTAGATTTACAAATTTTCCAAGTATAGATTTACAAATTTTCCAAGTACAGATCCACAAATTTTCGAAGTATAGATTTAAAAATTTTCCAAGTATAGATTTACAAACTTTCCAAGTATAGATTTACAAATTTTCCAAGTATAGATTTACAAATTTTCCAAATATAGATTTACAAATTTTCCAAGAATAGATTTACAAATTTTCCAAGTTTAGATTTACAAATTTTCCAAGTTTAGATTTACAAATTTTCCAAGTATAGATTTACAAATTTTCCAAGTATAGATTTACAAATTTTCCTAGTATAGATTTACAAATTTTCCAAGTATATATTTACAAATTACTCAAGTACAGATCCACAAATTTTCCATGTATATATCCATAAATTTTCCAAGTAGAGATCCACAAATTTTCCATGTATAGATCCACAAATTTTCCAAGTATAGATAAACAAATTTTCCAAGTACAGATCCACAAATTTTCCAAGTAGAGATCCACAAATTTTCCAAGTAGAGATCCACAAATTTTCCAAGTAGAGATCCACAAATTTTCCAAGTAGAGATCCACAAATTTTCCTTGTATAGATCCAATAATTTTCCAAGTATAGATCCACAAATTTTCCAAGTATAGATCCACAAATTTTCCAAGTACAGATCCACAAATTTTCCAAGTACAGATCCATAAATTTTCCAAGTACAGATCCACAAATTGTCCAAGTAGAGATCCACAAATTTTTCAAGTAGAGATCCACAAATTTTCCAAGTAGAGATCCACAAATTTTCCAAGTAGAGATCCACAAATTTTCCTTGTATAGATCCACTAATTTTCCAAGTATAGATAAACAAATTTTCCAAGTACAGATCCACAAATTTTCCAAGTAGAGATCCACAAATTTTCCAAGTAGAGATCCACAAATTTTCCAAGTAGAGATCCACAAATTTTCCAAGTAGAGATCCACAAATTTTCCTTGTATAGATCCAATAATTTTCCAAGTATAGATCCACAAATTTTCCAAGTATAGATCCACAAATTTTCCAAGTACAGATCCACAAATTTTCCAAGTACAGATCCATAAATTTTCCAAGTACAGATCCACAAATTTTCCAAGTAGAGATCCACAAATTTTTCAAGTAGAGATCCACAAATTTTCCAAGTAGAGATCCACAAATTTTCCAAGTAGAGATCCACAAATTTTCCATGTATAGATCCACAAATTTTCCAAGTATAGATAAACAAATTTTCCAAGTACAGATCCACAAATTTTCCAAGTAGAGATCCACAAATTTTCCAAGTAGAGATCCACAAATTTTCCAAGTAGAGATCCACAAATTTTCCAAGTAGAGATCCACAAATTTTCCTTGTATAGATCCAATAATTTTCCAAGTATAGATCCACAAATTTTCCAAGTATAGATCCACAAATTTTCCAAGTACAGATCCACAAATTTTCCAAGTACAGATCCATAAATTTTCCAAGTACAGATCCACAAATTTTCCAAGTAGAGATCCACAAATTTTTCAAGTAGAGATCCACAAATTTTCCAAGTAGAGATCCACAAATTTTCCAAGTAGAGATCCACAAATTTTCCTTGTATAGATCCACTAATTTTCCAAGTATAGATCCACAAATTTTCCAAGTATAGATCCACAAATTTTCCAAGTATAGATTTACAAATTTTCGAAGTATAGATTTACAAATTTTCGAAGTATAGATTTACAAATTTTCCAAGTATAGATTTACAAATTTTCCAAGTATAGATTTACAAATTTTCCAAGTACAGATCCACAAATTTTCCAAGTACGGATCCACAAATTTTCCAAGTACAGATCCACAAATTTTCCAAGTAGAGATCCACAAATTTTCCATGTATATATACACAAATTTTCCAAGTAGAGATCCACAAATTTTCCATGTATAGATCCACAAATTTTCCAAGTATAGATCCACAAATTTTCCAAGTACAGATCTACAAATTTTCCAAGTACAGATCCACAAATTTTCCAAGTACAGATCCACAAATTTTCCAAGTACAGATCCACAAATTTTCCAAGTAGAGATCCACAAATTTTTCAAGTAGAGATCCACAAATTTTCCAAGTAGAGATCCACAAATTTTCCAAGTAGAGATCCACAAATTTTCCTTGTATAGATCCACTAATTTTCCAAGTATAGATCCACAAATTTTCCAAGTATAGATCCACAAATTTTCCAAGTATAGATTTACAAATTTTCGAAGTATAGATTTACAAATTTTCCAAGTATAGATTTACAAATTTTACAAGTACAGATTTACAAATTTTCCAAGTACAGATCCACAAATTTTTCAAGTAGAGATCCACAAATTTTCCAAGTAGAGATCCACAAATTTTCCAAGTAGAGATCCATAAATTTTCCAAGTAGAGATCCACAAATTTTCCAAGTACAGATCCACAAATTATCCAAGTACAGATCCACAAATTTTCCGAGTAGAGATCCACAAATTTTTCAAGTAGAGATCCACAAATTTTCCAAGTAGAGATCCACAAATTTTCCAAGTAGAGATCCACAAATTTTCCTTGTATAGATCCACTAATTTTCCAAGTATAGATCCACAAATTTTCCAAGTATAGATCCACAAATTTTCCAAGTATAGATTTACAAATTTTCCAAGTATAGATTTACAAATTTTCGAAGTATAGATTTACAAATTTTCCAAGTATAGATTTACAAATTTTCCAAGTACAGATTTACAAATTTTCCAAGTACAGATCCACAAATTTTTCAAGTAGAGATCCACAAATTTTCCAAGTAGAGATCCACAAATTTTCCAAGTAGAGATCCATAAATTTTCCAAGTACAAATCCACAAATTTTCCAAGTACAGATCCACAAATTTTCCAAGTACAGATCCACAAATTTTCCAAGTAGAGATCCACAAATTTTCCAAGTAGAGATCCACAAATTTTCCAAGTAGAGATCCACAAAATTTCCAAGTAGATATCCACAAATTTTCCTTGTATAGATCCACTAATTTTCCAAGTATAGATCCACAAATTTTCCAAGTATAGATCCACAAATTTTCCAAGTAGAGATCCACAAATTTTCGAAGTATAGATTTACAAATTTTCCAAGTATAGATTTACAAATTTTCCAAGTATAGATATACAAATTTTCCAAGTATAGATTTACAAATTTTCCAAATATAAATTTACAAATTTTCCAAGAATAGATTTAAAAATTTTCCAAGTTTAGATTTACAAATTTTCCAAGAATAGATTTACAAATTTTCCAAGTACAGATTTACAAATTTTCCAAGTACAGATCCACAAATTTTCCAAGTACAGATCCACAAATTTACAAAGTACAGATCCACAAATTTTCCAAGTAGAGATCCACAAATTTTCCAAGTAGAGAATCACAAATTTTCCAAGTATAGATCCACAAATTTTCAAATCACAGATCCACAAATTTTCCAAGTACAGATCCACAAATTTTCCAAGTAGAGATCCACAAATTTTCCAAGTAGAGATCCACAAATTTTCCAAGTAGAGATCCATAAATTTTCCAAGTAGAGATCCACAAATTTTCCAAGTATAGATCCACAAATTTTCCAAGTATAGATCCACAAATTTTCCAAGTATAGATTTACAAATTTTCCAAGTATAGATTTACAAATTTTACAAGTATAGATTTACAAATTTTCCAAGTACAGATCCACAAATTTTCCAAGTAGAGATCCACAAATTTTAAAAGTAGAGATCCATAAATTTTCCAAGTAGAGATCCACAAATTTTCCAAGTATAGATCCACAAATTTTCCAAGTATAGATCCACAAATTTTCCAAGCATAGATTTACAAATTTTCCAAGTATAGATTTACAAATTTTAAAAGTATAGATCCACAAATTTTCCAAGTAGAGATCCACAAATTTTCCAAGTAGAGATCCACAAATTTTCCAAGTAGAGATCCATAAATTTTCCAAGTAGAGATCCACAAATTTTCCAAGTACAGATCCACAAATTTTCCAAGTAGAGATCCACAAATTTTCCAAGTAGAGATCCACAAATTTTCCAAGTACAGATCCACAAATTTTCCAAGTAGAGATCCACAAATTTTCCTTGTATAGATCCACAAATTTTCCTTGTATAGATCCACAAATTTTCCAAGTATAGATTTACAAATTTTCCAAGTATAGTTTTACAAATTTTCCAAGTATAGATTTAACAATTTTCCAAGTATATATTTACAAATTACTCAACTACAGATCCACAAATTTTCCATGTAGATATCCACAAATTTTCCAAGTAGAGATCCACAAATTTTCCATGTATATATCCACAAATGTTCCAAGTATAGATCCACAAATTTTCCAAGTACAGATCCACAAATTTTCCAAGTACAGATCCACAAATTTTCCAAGTACAGATCCACAAATTTTCCAAGTAGAGATCCACAAATTTTCCAAGTAGAGATCCACAAATTTTCCAATTAGAGATCCACAAATTTTCCAAGTAGAGATCCACAAATTTTAAAAGTAGAGATCCATAAATTTTCCAAGTAGAGATCCACAAATTTTCCAAGTATAGATCCACAAATTTTCCAAGTATAGATCCACAAATTTTCCAAGCATAGATTTACAAATTTTCCAAGTATAGATTTACAAATTTTAAAAGTATAGATCCACAAATTTTCCAAGTATAGATCCACAAATTTTCCAAGTATAGATCCACAAATTTTCCAAGCATAGATTTACAAATTTTCCAAGTATAGATTTACAAATTTTAAAAGTATAGATCCACAAATTTTCCAAGTAGAGATCCACAAATTTTCCAAGTAGAGATCCACAAATTTTCCAAGTATAGATCCATAAATTTTCCAAGTAGAGATCCACAAATTTTCCAAGTACAGATCCACACATTTTCCAAGTAGAGATCCACCAATTTTCCAAGTAGAGATCCACAAATTTTCCAAGTACAGATCCACAAATTTTCCAAGTAGAGATCCACAAATTTTCCTTGTATAGATCCACAAATTTTCCTTGTATAGATCCACAAATTTTCCAAGTATAGATTTACAAATTTTCCAAGTATAGTTTTACAAATTTTCCAAGTATAGATTTAACAATTTTCCAAGTATATATTTACAAATTACTCAAGTACAGATCCACAAATTTTCCATGTAGATATCCACAAATTTTCCAAGTAGAGATCCACAAATTTTCCATGTATAGATCCACAAATGTTCCAAGTATAGATCCACAAATTTTCCAAGTACAGATCCACAAATTTTCCAGGTACAGATCCACAAATTTTCCAAGTACAGATCCACAAATTTTCCAAGTACAGATCCACAAATTTTCCAAGTAGAGATCCACAAATTTTCCAAGTAGAGATCCACAAATTTTCCAATTAGAGATCCACAAATTTTCCAAGTAGAGATCCACAAATTTTCCTTGTATAGATCCACAAATTTTCCAAGTATAGATCCACAAATTTTCCAAGTATAGATTTACAAATTTTAAAAGTATAGATTTACAAATTTTCCAAGTATAGATTTACAAATTTTCCAAGTAGAGATCTACAAATTTTCCAAGTAGAGATCCACAAATTTTCCTTGTATAGATCCACTAATTTTCCAAGTATAGATCCACAAATTTTCCAAGTATAGATCCACAAATTTTCCAAGTAGAGATCCACAAATTTTCGAAGTATAGATTTACAAATTTTCCAAGTATAGATTTACAAATTTTCCAAGTATAGATATACAAATTTTCCAAGTATAGATTTACAAATTTTCCAAATATAAATTTACAAATTTTCCAAGAATAGATTTAAAAATTTTCCAAGTTTAGATTTACAAATTTTCCAAGAATAGATTTACAAATTTTCCAAGTACAGATTTACAAATTTTCCAAGTACAGATCCACAAATTTTCCAAGTACAGATCCACAAATTTACAAAGTACAGATCCACAAATTTTCCAAGTAGAGATCCACAAATTTTCCAAGTAGAGAATCACAAATTTTCCAAGTATAGATCCACAAATTTTCCAATCACAGATCCACAAATTTTCCAAGTACAGATCCACAGATTTTCCAAGTACAGATCCACAAATTTTCCAAGTACAGATCCAAAAATTTTCGAAGTATAGATTTACAAATTTTCCAAGTATAGATTTACAAATTTTCCAAGTATAGATTTACAAATTTTCCAAGTATAGATTTACAAATTTTCCAAATATAGATTTACAAATTTTCCAAGAATAGATTTACAAATTTTCAAAGTTTAGATTTACAAATTTTCCAAGCATAGATTTACAAATTTTCCAAGTACAGATCCACAAATATTCCAAGTAGAGATCCACAAATTTTAAAAGTAGAGATCCATAAATTTTCCAAGTAGAGATCCACAAATTTTCCAAGTATAGATCCACAAATTTTCCAAGTATAGATCCACAAATTTTCCAAGTATAGATTTACAAATTTTCCAAGTATAGATTTACAAATTTGAAAAGTATAGATTTACAAATTTTCCAAGTATAGATTTACAAATTTTCCAAGTATAGATTTACAAATTTTCCAAGTATAGATTTACAAATTTTCCAAATATAGATTTACAAATTTTCCAAGAATAGATTTACAAATTTTCCAAGTTTAGATTTACAAATTTTCCAAGTATAGATTTACAAATTTTCCAAGTACAGATCCACAAATTTTCCAAGTAGAGATCCACAAATTTTCCAAGTAGAGATCCACAAATTTTAAAAGTAGAGATCCATTAATTTTCCAAGTAGAGATCCACAAATTTTCCAAGTATAGATCCACAAATTTTCCAAGTATAGATCCACAAATTTTCCAAGTATAGATTTACAAATTTTCCGAGTATAGATTTACAAATTTTCCAAGTATAGATTTACAAATTTTCCAAGTATAGATTTACAAATTTTCCAAATATAGATTTACAAATTTTCCAAGAATAGATTTACAAATTTTCAAAGTTTAGATTTACAAATTTTCCAAGCATAGATTTACAAATTTTCCAAGTACAGATCCACAAATATTCCAAGTAGAGATCCACAAATTTTAAAAGTAGAGATCCATAAATTTTCCAAGTAGAGATCCACAAATTTTCCAAGTATAGATCCACAAATTTTCCAAGTATAGATCCACAAATTTTCCAAGTATAGATTTACAAATTTTTCAAGTATAGATTTACAAATTTGAAAAGTATAGATTTACAAATTTTCCAAGTATAGATTTACAAATTTTCCAAGTATAGATTTACAAATTTTCCAAGTATAGATTTACAAATTTTCCAAATATAGATTTACAAATTTTCCAAGAATAGATTTACAAATTTTCCAAGTTTAGATTTACAAATTTTCCAAGTATAGATTTACAAATTTTCCAAGTACAGATCCATAAATTTTCCAAGTAGAGATCCACAAATTTTCCAAGTATAGATCCACAAATTTTCCAAGTATAGATCCACAAATTTTCCAAGTATAGATTTACAAATTTTCCAAGTATAGATTTACAAATTTTCCAAGTATAGATTTACAAATTTTCCAAGTACAGATCCACAAATTTTCCAAGTAGAGATCCACAAATTTTCCAAGTAGAGATCCACAAATTTTAAAAGTAGAGATCCATAAATTTTCCAAGTAGAGATCCACAAATTTTCCAAGTATAGATCCACAAATTTTCCAAGTATAGATCCACAAATTTTCCAAGCATAGATTTACAAATTTTCCAAGTATAGATTTACAAATTTTAAAAGTATAGATTTACAAATTTTCCAAGTATAGATTTACAAATTTTCCAAGTATAGATTTACAAATTCCCCAAGTGTAGATCCACAAATTCCCCAAGTGTAGATCCACAAATTTTCCAAGTACAGATCCATAAATTTTCCAATTACAGATCCACAAATTTTCCAAGTACAGATCCACAAATTTTCCAAGTACAGATCCACATATTTTCCAAGTACAGATCCACAAATTTTCCAAGTATAGATCCACAAATTTTCGAAGTATAGATTTACAAATTTTCCAAGTATAGATTTACAAATTTTCCAAGTATAGATTTACACATTTTCTAAGTATAGATTTACAAATTCCCCAAGTATAGGTCCACAAATTCCCCAAGTGTTGATCCACAAATTTTCCAAGTACAGATCCACAAATTTTCCAAGTACAGATCCACAAATTTTCCAAGTACAGATCCACAGATTTTCCCAGTACAGATCCACAAATTTTCCAAGTATAGATTTACAAATTTTCCAAGTATAGATTTACAAATTTTCCAAGTATAGATATACAAATTTTCCAAGTACAGATTTACAAATTTTCCAAGTACAGATCCACAAATTTTCCAAGTAGAGATCCACAGATTTTCCAAGTACAGATCCACAAATTTTCCAAGTACAGATCCACAAATTTTCGAAGTATAGATTTACAAATTTTCAAAGTATAGATTTACAAATTTTCCAAGTATAGATTTACAAATTTTCCAAGTATAGATTTACAAATTTTCCAAGTACAGATCCACAGATTTTCGAAGTATAGATTTACAAATTTTCCAAGTATAGATTTACAAATTTTCCAAGTATAGATTTAGAAATTTTCCAAGTATAGATTTACAAATTTTCCAAATATAGATTTACAAATTTTCCAAGAATAGATTTACAAATTTTCCAAGTTTAGATTTACAAATTTTCCAAGTATAGATTTACAAATTTTCCAAGTATAGATTTACAAATTTTCCAAGTATAGATTTACATATTTTCCAAGTACATATTTACAAATTACTCAAGTACAGATCCAAAAATTTTCCATGTAGATATCCACAAATTTTCCAAGTAGAGACCCACAAATTTTCCATGTATAGATCCACAAATTTTCCAAGTACAGATCCACAAATTTTCCAAGTACAGATCAACAAATTTTCCAAGTACAGATCCACAAATTTTCCAAGTACAGATCCACAAATTTTCCAAGTAGAGATCCACAAATTTTTCAAGTAGAGATCCACAAATTTTCCAAGTAGAGATCCACAAATTTTCCAAGTAGAGATCCACAAATTTTCCTTGTATAGATCCACTAATTTTCCAAGTATAGATCCACAAATTTTCCAAGTATAGATCCACAAATTTTAAAGTATAGATTTACAAATTTTCGAAGTATAGATTTACAAATTTTCCAAGTATAGATTTAAAAATTTTCCAAGTATAGATTTACAAATTTTCCAAGTACAGATCCACAAATTTTCCAAGTAGAGATCCACAGATTTTCCAAGTACAGATCCACAAATTTTCCAAGTACAGATCCAAAATTTTCCAAGTACAGATCCACAGATTTTCCCAGTACAGATCCACAAATTTTCCAAGTATAGATTTACAAATTTTCCAAGTATAGATTTACAAATTTTCCAAGTATAGATTTACAAATTTTCCAAGTAGAGATCCACAAATTTTCCAAGTAGAGATCCACAAATTTTCCTTGTATAGATCCACTAATTTTCCAAGTATAGATCCACAAATTTTCCAAGTATAGATCCACAAATTTTCCAGTATAGATTTACAAATTTTCGAAGTATAGATTTACAAATTTTCCAAGTATAGATTTACAAATTTTCCAAGTACAGATTTACAAATTTTCCAAGTACAGATACACAAATTTTCCAAGTAGAGATCCACAGATTTTCCAAGTACAGATCCACAAATTTTCCAAGTACAGATCCACAAATTTTTGAAGTATAGATTTACAAATTTTCCAAGTATAGATTTACAAATTTTCCAAGTATAGATTTACAAATTTTCCAAGTATAGATTTACAAATTTTCCAAATATAGATTTACAAATTTTCCAAGAATAGATTTACAAATTTTCCAAGTTTAGATTTACAAATTTTCCAAGTATAGATTTTCAAATTTTCCAAGTACAGATCCACAGATTTTCGAAGTATAGATTTACAAATTTTCCAAGTATTGATTTACAAATTTTCCAAGTATAAATTTAGAAATTTTCCAAGTATAGATTTACAAATTTTCCAAATATAGATTTACAAATTTTCCAAGAATAGATTTACAAATTTTCCAAGTTTAGATTTACAAATTTTCCAAGTTTAGATTTACAAATTTTCCAAGTATAGATTTACAAATTTTCCAAGTATAGATTTACAAATTTTCCATGTATAGATTTACATATTTTCCAAGTACATATTTACAAATTACTCAAGTATAGATTTACAAATTTTCCAAGAATAGATTTACAAATTTTCCAAGTTTAGATTTACAAATTTTCCAAGTATAGATTTACAAATTTTCCAAGTATAGATTTACAAATTTTCCAAGTATAGATTTACATATTTTCCAAGTACATATTTACAAATTACTCAAGTACAGATCCAAAAATTTTCCATGTAGATATCCACAAATTTTCCAAGTAGAGACCCACAAATTTTCCATGTATAGATCCACAAATTTTCCAAGTACAGATCCACAAATTTTTGAAGTATAGATTTACAAATTTTCCAAGTATAGATTTACAAATTTTCCAAGTATAGATTTACAAATTTTCCAAGTATAGATTTACAAATTTTCCAAGTATAGATTTACAAATTTTCCAAGTATAGATTTACATATTTTCCAAGTACATATTTACAAATTACTCAAGTACAGATCCAAAAATTTTCCATGTAGATATCCACAAATTTTCCAAGTAGAGACCCACAAATTTTCCATGTATAGATCCACAAATTTTCCAAGTACAGATCCACAAATTTTTGAAGTATAGATTTACAAATTTTCCAAGTATAGATTTACAAATTTTCCAAGTATAGATTTACAAATTTTCCAAGTATAGATTTACAAATTTTCCAAATATAGATTTACAAATTTTCCAAGAATAGATTTACAAATTTTCCAAGTTTAGATTTACAAATTTTCCAAGTATAGATTTTCAAATTTTCCAAGTACAGATCCACAGATTTTCGAAGTATAGATTTACAAATTTTCCAAGTATTGATTTACAAATTTTCCAAGTATAAATTTAGAAATTTTCCAAGTATAGATTTACAAATTTTCCAAATATAGATTTACAAATTTTCCAAGAATAGATTTACAAATTTTCCAAGTTTAGATTTACAAATTTTCCAAGTTTAGATTTACAAATTTTCCAAGTATAGATTTACAAATTTTCCAAGTATAGATTTACAAATTTTCCATGTATAGATTTACATATTTTCCAAGTACATATTTACAAATTACTCAAGTATAGATTTACAAATTTTCCAAGAATAGATTTACAAATTTTCCAAGTTTAGATTTACAAATTTTCCAAGTATAGATTTACAAATTTTCCAAATATAGATTTACAAATTTTCCAAGTATAGATTTACATATTTTCCAAGTACATATTTACAAATTACTCAAGTACAGATCCAAAAATTTTCCATGTAGATATCCACAAATTTTCCAAGTAGAGACCCACAAATTTTCCATGTATAGATCCACAAATTTTCCAAGTACAGATCCACAAATTTTCCAAGTACAGATCAACAAATTTTCCAAGTACAGATCCACAAATTTTCCAAGTACAGATCCACAAATTTTCCAAGTAGAGATCCACAAATTTTTCAAGTAGAGATCCACAAATTTTCCAAGTAGAGATCCACAAATTTTCCAAGTAGAGATCCACAAATTTTCCTTGTATAGATCCACTAATTTTCCAAGTATAGATCCACAAATTTTCCAAGTATAGATCCACAAATTTTCCAGTATAGATTTACAAATTTTCGAAGTATAGATTTACAAATTTTCCAAGTATAGATTTAAAAATTTTCCAAGTATAGATTTACAAATTTTCCAAGTACAGATCCACAAATTTTCCAAGTAGAGATCCACAGATTTTCCAAGTACAGATCCACAAATTTTCCAAGTACAGATCCAAAATTTTCCAAGTACAGATCCACAGATTTTCCCAGTACAGATCCACAAATTTTCCAAGTATAGATTTACAAATTTTCCAAGTATAGATTTACAAATTTTCCAAGTATAGATTTACAAATTTTCCAAGTAGAGATCCACAAATTTTCCAAGTAGAGATCCACAAATTTTCCTTGTATAGATCCACTAATTTTCCAAGTATAGATCCACAAATTTTCCAAGTATAGATCCACAAATTTTCCAGTATAGATTTACAAATTTTCGAAGTATAGATTTACAAATTTTCCAAGTATAGATTTAAAAATTTTCCAAGTATAGATTTACAAATTTTCCAAGTACAGATCCACAAATTTTCCAAGTAGAGATCCACAGATTTTCCAAGTACAGATCCACAAATTTTCCAAGTACAGATCCAAAATTTTCCAAGTACAGATCCACAGATTTTCCCAGTACAGATCCACAAATTTTCCAAGTATAGATTTACAAATTTTCCAAGTATAGATTTACAAATTTTCCAAGTATAGATTTACAAATTTTCCAAGTATAGATTTACAAATTTTCCAAGTACAGATTTACAAATTTTCCAAGTACAGATACACAAATTTTCCAAGTAGAGATCCACAGATTTTCCAAGTACAGATCCACAAATTTTCCAAGTACAGATCCACAAATTTTTGAAGTATAGATTTACAAATTTTCCAAGTATAGATTTACAAATTTTCCAAGTATAGATTTACAAATTTTCCAAGTATAGATTTACAAATTTTCCAAATATAGATTTACAAATTTTCCAAGAATAGATTTACAAATTTTCCAAGTATTGATTTACAAATTTTCCAAGTATAAATTTAGAAATTTTCCAAGTATAGATTTACAAATTTTCCAAATATAGATTTACAAATTTTCCAAGAATAGATTTACAAATTTTCCAAGTTTAGATTTACAAATTTTCCAAGTTTAGATTTACAAATTTTCCAAGTATAGATTTACAAATTTTCCAAGTATAGATTTACAAATTTTCCATGTATAGATTTACATATTTTCCAAGTACATATTTACAAATTACTCAAGTACAGATCCAAAAATTTTCCATGTAGATATCCACAAATTTTCCAAGTACAGATCCACAAATTTTCCATGTATAGATCCACAAATTTTCCAAGTATAGATCCACAAATTTTCCAAGTACAGATCCACAAATTTTCCAAGTACAGATCCACAAATTTTCCAAGTACAGATCAACAAATTTTCCAAGTACAGATCCACAAATTTTCCAAGTACAGATCCTCAAATTTTCCAAGTAGAGGTCCACAAATTTTTCAAGTAGAGATTTACAAATTTTCCAAGTAGAGATCCACAAATTTTCCAAGTAGAGATCCACAAATTTTCCTTGTATAGATCCACTAATTTTCCAAGAATAGATCCACAAATTTTCCAAGTATAGATCCACAAATTTTCCAGTATAGATTTACAAATTTTCGAAGTATAGATTTACAAATTTTCCAAGTATAGATTTACAAATTTTCCAAGTATAGATTTACAAATTTTCCAAGTACAGATCCACAAATCTTCCAAGTACAGATCCACAAATTTTCCAAGTACAGATCCACAAATTTTCCAAGTAGAGATCCACAAATTTTCCAAGTAGAGATCCACAAATTTTCCAAGTAGAGATCCACAAATTTTCCAAGTAGAGATCCACAAATTTTCCTTGTATAGATCCACTAATTTTTCAAGTAGAGATCCACAAATTTTCCAAGTAGAGATCCACAAATGTTCCAAGTAGAGATCCACAAATTTTCCTTGTATAGATCCACTAATTTTCCAAGTATAGATCCACAAATTTTCCAAGTATAGATCCACAAATTTTCCAAGTATACATTTACAAATTTTCGAAGTATAGATTTACAAATTTTCCAAGTATAGATTTACAAATTTTCCAAGTATAGATTTACAAATTTTCCAAGTACAGATCCACAAATCTTCCATGTACAGATCCACAAATTTTCCAAGTACAGATCCACAAATTTTCCAAGTATAGATCCACAAATTTTCCAAGTATAGATCCACAAATTTTCCAGTACAGATTTACAAATTTTCGAAGTATAGATTTACAAATTTTCCAAGTATAGATTTACAAATTTTCCAAGTATAGATTTACAAATTTTCCAAGTACAGATCCACAAATCTTCCAAGTACAGATCCACAAATTTTCCAAGTACAGATCCACAAATTTTCCAAGTAGAGATCCACAAATTTTCCAAGTAGAGATCCACAAATTTTCCAAGTAGAGATCCACAAATTTTCCAAGTAGAGATCCACAAATTTTCCTTGTATAGATCCACTAATTTTCCAAGTATAGATCCACAAATTTTCCAAGTATAGATCCACAAATTTTCCAAGTATAGATCCACAAATTTTCCAAGTATAGATTTACAAATTTTCCAAGTATTGAATTACAAATTTTCCAAGTATAGATTTACAAATTTTCCAAGTATAGATTTACAAATTTTCCAAGTATAGATTTACAAATTTTCCAAGTATAGATTTACAAATTTTCCAAGTATAGATTTACAAATTTTCCAAGTATAGATTTACAAATTTTCCAAGTATAGATTTACAAATTTTCCAAGTATAGATTTACAAATTTTCCAAGTACAGATTTACAAATTTTCCAAGTACAGATCCACAAATTTTCCAAGTAGAGATCCACAAATTTTCCAAGTAGAGGTCCCCAAATTTTCCAAGTAGAGATCCATAAATTTTCCAAGTAGAGATCCACAAATTTTCCAAGTATAGATCCACAAATTTTCCAAGTATAGATCCACAAATTTTCCAAGTATAGATTTAAAAATTTTCCAAGTATAGATTTACAAATTTTCCAAGTATAGATTTACAAATTTTCCAAGTACAGATCCACAAATTTTCCAAGTATAGATCCACAAATTTTCCAAGTATAGATCCACAAATTTTCCAAGCATAGATTTACAAATTTTCCAAGTATAAATTTACAAATTTTAAAAGTATAGATTTACAAATTTTCCAAGTATAGATTTACAAATTTTCCAAGTATAGATTTACAAATTCCCCAAGTATAGATCCACAAATTCCCCAAGTGTAGATCCACAAATTCCCCAAGTGTAGATCCACAGATTTTCCAAGTACAGATCCACAAATTTTCCAAGTACAGATCCACAAATTTTCAAAGTATAGATCCACAAATTTTCCAAGTAGAGATCTTCAAATTTTCCAAGTATAGATTTACAAATTTTTCAAGTAGAGATCCACAAATTTTCCTTGTATAGATCCACTAATTTTCCAAGTATAGATCCACAAATTTTCCAAGTATAGATCCACAAATTTTCCAAGTAGAGATCCACAAATTTTCCAAGTATAGATTTACAAATTTTCCAAGTATAGATTTACAAATTTTCCAAGTATAGGTTTACAAATTTTCAAGCTATAGATTTACAAATTTTCCAAGTATAGATTTACAAATTTTCCAAGTATAGATTTACAAATTTTCCAAGTATAGATTTACAAATTTTCCAAGTACAGATTTACAAATTTTCCAAGTACAGATCCACAAATTTTCAAAGTAGAGATCCACAGATTTTCCAAGTACAGATCCACAAATTTTCCAAGTACAGATCCACAAATTTTCGAAGTATAGATTTACAAATTTTCCAAGTATAGATTTACAAATTTTCCAAGTATAGATTTACAAATTTTCCAAGTATAGATTTACAAATTTTCCAAATATAGATTTACAAATTTTCCAAGAATAGATTTACAAATTTTCCAAGTTTAGATTTACAAATTTTCCAAGTATAGATTTTCAAATTTTCCAAGTACAGATCCACAAATTTTCGAAGTATAGATTTACAAATTTTCCAAGTATAGATTTACAAATTTTCCAAGTATAGATTTACAAATTTTCCAAGTATAGATTTACAAATTTTCCAAATATAGATTTACAAATTTTCCAAGAATAGATTTACAAATTTTCCAAGTTTAGATTTACAAATTTTCCAAGTTTAGATTTACAAATTTTCCAAGTATAGATTTACAAATTTTCCAAGTATAGATTTACAAATTTTCCAAGTATAGATTTACATATTTTCCAAGTACATATTTACAAATTACTCAAGTACAGATCCAAAAATTTTCCATGTAGATATCCACAAATTTTCCAAGTAGAGATCCACAAATTTTCCATGTATAGATCCACAAATTTTCCAAGTATAGATCCACAAATTTTCCAAGTATAGATCCACAAATTTTCCAAGTATAGATTTAAAAATTTTCCAAGTATAGATTTACAAATTTTCCAAGTATAGATTTACAAATTTTCCAAGTACAGATCCACAAATTTTCCAAGTATAGATCCACAAATTTTCCAAGTATAGATCCACAAATTTTCCAAGCATAGATTTACAAATTTTCCAAGTATAAATTTACAAATTTTAAAAGTATAGATTTACAAATTTTCCAAGTATAGATTTACAAATTTTCCAAGTATAGATTTACAAATTCCCCAAGTATAGATCCACAAATTCCCCAAGTGTAGATCCACAAATTCCCCAAGTGTAGATCCACAGATTTTCCAAGTACAGATCCACAAATTTTCCAAGTACAGATCCACAAATTTTCAAAGTATAGATCCACAAATTTTCCAAGTAGAGATCTTCAAATTTTCCAAGTATAGATTTACAAATTTTTCAAGTAGAGATCCACAAATTTTCCTTGTATAGATCCACTAATTTTCCAAGTATAGATCCACAAATTTTCCAAGTATAGATCCACAAATTTTCCAAGTAGAGATCCACAAATTTTCCAAGTATAGATTTACAAATTTTCCAAGTATAGATTTACAAATTTTCCAAGTATAGGTTTACAAATTTTCAAGCTATAGATTTACAAATTTTCCAAGTATAGATTTACAAATTTTCCAAGTATAGATTTACAAATTTTCCAAGTATAGATTTACAAATTTTCCAAGTACAGATTTACAAATTTTCCAAGTACAGATCCACAAATTTTCAAAGTAGAGATCCACAGATTTTCCAAGTACAGATCCACAAATTTTCCAAGTACAGATCCACAAATTTTCGAAGTATAGATTTACAAATTTTCCAAGTATAGATTTACAAATTTTCCAAGTATAGATTTACAAATTTTCCAAGTATAGATTTACAAATTTTCCAAATATAGATTTACAAATTTTCCAAGAATAGATTTACAAATTTTCCAAGTTTAGATTTACAAATTTTCCAAGTATAGATTTTCAAATTTTCCAAGTACAGATCCACAAATTTTCGAAGTATAGATTTACAAATTTTCCAAGTATAGATTTACAAATTTTCCAAGTATAGATTTACAAATTTTCCAAGTATAGATTTACAAATTTTCCAAATATAGATTTACAAATTTTCCAAGAATAGATTTACAAATTTTCCAAGTTTAGATTTACAAATTTTCCAAGTTTAGATTTACAAATTTTCCAAGTATAGATTTACAAATTTTCCAAGTATAGATTTACAAATTTTCCAAGTATAGATTTACATATTTTCCAAGTACATATTTACAAATTACTCAAGTACAGATCCAAAAATTTTCCATGTAGATATCCACAAATTTTCCAAGTAGAGATCCACAAATTTTCCATGTATAGATCCACAAATTTTCCAAGTATAGATCCACAAATTTTCCAAGTACAGATCCACAAATTTTCCAAGTACAGATCCACAAATTTTCCAAGTACAGATCCACAAATTTTCCAAGTACAGATCCACAAATTTTCCAAGTACAGATCCACAAATTTTCCAAGTAGAGATCCACAAATTTTTCAAGTAGAGATCCACAAATTTTCCAAGTAGAGATCCACAAATTTTCCAAGTAGAGATCCAAAAATTTTCCTTGTATAGATCCACTAATTTTCCAAGTTTAGATCCACAAATTTTCCAAGTATAGATCCACAAATTTTTAAAGTATACATTTACAAATTTTCGAAGTATAGATTTACAAATTTTCCAAGTATAGATTTACAAATTTTCCAAGTATAGATTTACAAATTTTCCAAGTACAGATCCACAAATCTTCCATGTACAGATCCACAAATTTTCCAAGTACAGATCCACAAATTTTCCAAGTAGAGATCCACAAATTTTCCAAGTAGAGATCCACAAATTTTCCTTGTATAGATCCACTAATTTTAAAAGTATAGATCCACAAATTTTCCAAGTATAGATCCACAAATTTTCCAAGTATAGATCCACAAATTTTCCAAGTATAGATTTACAAATTTTTAAAGTATTGAATTACAAATTTTCCAAGTATAGATTTACAAATTTTCCAAGTATAGATTTACAAATTTTCCAAGTATAGATTTACAAATTTTCCAAGTATAGATTTACAAATTTTCCAACTATAGATTTACAAATTTTCCAAGTATAGATTTACAAATTTTCCAAGTATAGATTTACAAATTTTCCAAGTATAGATTTACAAATTTTCCAAGTACAGATTTACAAATTTTCCAAGTACAGATTCACAAATTTTCCAAGTAGAGATCCACAAATTTTCCAAGTAGAGATCCACAAATTTTCCAAGTAGAGATCCATAAATTTTCCAAGTAGAGATCCACAAATTTTCCAAGTATAGATCCACAAATTTTCCAAGTATAGATCCACAAATTTTCCAAGTATAGATTTACAAATTTTCCAAGTATAGATTTACAAATTTTCCAAGTACAGATCCACAAATTTTCCAAGTATAGATCCACAAATTTTAAAAGTATAGAACCACAAATTTTCCAAGCATAGATTTACAAATTTTCCAAGTATAGATTTACAAATTTTAAAAGTATAGATTTACAAATTTTCCAAGTATAGATTTACAAATTTTCCAAGTATAGATTTACAAATTCCCCAAGTATAGATCCACAAATTCCCCAAGTGTAGATCCACAAATTCCCCAAGTGTAGATCCACAAATTTTCCAAGTACAGATCCACAAATTTTCCAAGTAGAGATCCACAAATTTTCCAAGTAGAGATCCACAAATTTTCCAAGTATAGATCCACAAATTTTCCAAGTATAGATCCACAAATTTTCCAAGTATAGATCCACAAATTTTCCAAGTATAGATTTACAAATTTTCCAAGTATAGATTTACAAATTTTCCAAGTATAGATTTACAAATTTTCCAAATATAGGTTTACAAATTTTCCAAGAATAGATTTACAAATTTTCCAAGTTTAGATTTACAAATTTTCCAAGTATAGATTTAAAAATTTTCCAAGTACAGATTTACAAATTTTCCAAGTACAGATCCACAAATTTTCCAAGTACAGATCCACAAATTTTCAAAGTACAGATCCACAGATTTTCCCAGTACAGATCCACAAATTTTCCAAATATAGATTTACAAATTTTCCAAGAATAGATTTACAAATTTTCCAAGTTTAGATTTAAAAATTTTCCAAGTATAGATCCACTAATTTTCCAAGAATAGATCCACAAATTTTCCAAGTATAGATCCACAAATTTTCCAAGTAGAGATCCACAAATTTTCCAAGTATAGATTTACAAATTTTCCAAGTATAGATTTACAAATTTTCCAAGTATAGATTTACAAATTTTCAAGCTATAGATTTACAAATTTTCCAAGTATAGATTTACAAATTTTCCAAGTATAGATTTACAAATTTTCCAAGTATAGATTTACAAATTTTCCAAGTACAGATTTACAAATTTTCCAAGTACAGATCCACAAATTTTCGAAGTAGAGATCCACAGATTTTCCAAGTACAGATCCACAAATTTTCCAAGTACAGATCCACAAATTTTCGAAGTATAGATTTATAAATTTTCCAAGTATAGATTTACAAATTTTCCAAGTATAGATTTACAAATTTTCCAAGTATAGATTTACAAATTTTCCAAATATAGATTTACAAATTTTCCAAGAATAGATTTACAAATTTTCCAAGTTTAGATTCACAAATTTTCCAAGCATAGATTTACAAATTTTCCAAGTATAGATTTACAAATTTTAAAAGTATAGATTTACAAATTTTCCAAGTATAGATTTACAAATTTTCCAAGTATAGATTTACAAATTCCCCAAGTATAGATCCACAAATTCCCCAAGTGTAGATCCACAAATTCCCCAAGTGTAGATCCACAAATTTTCCAAGTACAGATCCACAAATTTTCCAAGTAGAGATCCACAAATTTTCCAAGTAGAGATCCACAAATTTTCCAAGTATAGATCCACAAATTTTCCAAGTATAGATCCACAAATTTTCCAAGTATAGATCCACAAATTTTCCAAGTATAGATTTACAAATTTTCCAAGTATAGATTTACAAATTTTCCAAGTATAGATTTACAAATTTTCCAAATATAGGTTTACAAATTTTCCAAGAATAGATTTACAAATTTTCCAAGTTTAGATTTACAAATTTTCCAAGTATAGATTTAAAAATTTTCCAAGTACAGATTTACAAATTTTCCAAGTACAGATCCACAAATTTTCCAAGTACAGATCCACAAATTTTCAAAGTACAGATCCACAGATTTTCCCAGTACAGATCCACAAATTTTCCAAATATAGATTTACAAATTTTCCAAGAATAGATTTACAAATTTTCCAAGTTTAGATTTACAAATTTTCCAAGTATAGATCCACTAATTTTCCAAGTATAGATCCACAAATTTTCCAAGTATAGATCCACAAATTTTCCAAGTAGAGATCCACAAATTTTCCTAGTATAGATTTACAAATTTTCCAAGTATAGATTTACAAATTTTCCAAGTATAGATTTACAAATTTTCAAGCTATAGATTTACAAATTTTCCAAGTATAGATTTACAAATTTTCCAAGTATAGATTTACAAATTTTCCAAGTATAGATTTACAAATTTTCCAAGTACAGATTTACAAATTTTCCAAGTACAGATCCACAAATTTTCGAAGTAGAGATCCACAGATTTTCCAAGTACAGATCCACAAATTTTCCAAGTACAGATCCACAAATTTTCGAAGTATAGATTTACAAATTTTCCAAGTATAGATTTACAAATTTTCCAAGTATAGATTTACAAATTTTCCAAGTATAGATTTACAAATTTTCCAAATATAGATTTACAAATTTTCCAAGAATAGATTTACAAATTTTCCAAGTTTAGATTTACAAATTTTCCAAGTATAGATTTTCAAATTTTCCAAGTACAGATCCACAAATTTTCGAAGTATAGATTTACAAATTTTCCAAGTATAGATTTACAAATTTTCCAAGTATAGATTTACAAATTTTCCAAGTATAGATTTACAAATTTTCCAAATATAGATTTACAAATTTTCCAAGAATAGATTTACAAATTTTCCAAGTTTAGATTTACAAATTTTCCAAGTTTAGATTTACAAATTTTCCAAGTATAGATTTACAAATTTTCCAAGTATAGATTTACAAATTTTCCAAGTATAGATTTACATATTTTCCAAGTACATATTTACAAATTACTCAAGTACAGATCCAAAAATTTTCCATGTAGATATCCACAAATTTTCCAAGTAGAGATCCACAAATTTTCCATGTATAGATCCACAAATTTTCCAAGTATAGATCCACAAATTTTCCAAGTACAGATCCACAAATTTTCCAAGTACAGATCCACAAATTTTCCAAGTACAGATCCACAAATTTTCCAAGTACAGATCCACAAATTTTCCAAGTACAGATCCACAAATTTTCCAAGTAGAGATCCACAAATTTTTCAAGTAGAGATCCACAAATTTTCCAAGTAGAGATCCACAAATTTTCCAAGTAGAGATCCAAAAATTTTCCTTGTATAGATCCACTAATTTTCCAAGTTTAGATCCACAAATTTTCCAAGTATAGATCCACAAATTTTTAAAGTATACATTTACAAATTTTCGAAGTATAGATTTACAAATTTTCCAAGTATAGATTTACAAATTTTCCAAGTATAGATTTACAAATTTTCCAAGTACAGATCCACAAATCTTCCATGTACAGATCCACAAATTTTCCAAGTACAGATCTACAAATTTTCGAAGTAGAGATCCACAAATTTTCCAAGTAGAGATCCACAAATTTTCCAAGTAGAGATCCACAAATTTTCCAAGTAGAGATCCACAAATTTTCCTTGTATAGATCCACTAATTTTAAAAGTATAGATCCACAAATTTTCCAAGTATAGATCCACAAATTTTCCAAGTATAGATCCACAAATTTTCCAAGTATAGATTTACAAATTTTTAAAGTATTGAATTACAAATTTTCCAAGTATAGATTTACAAATTTTCCAAGTATAGATTTACAAATTTTCCAAGTATAGATTTACAAATTTTCCAAGTATAGATTTACAAATTTTCCAACTATAGATTTACAAATTTTCCAAGTATAGATTTACAAATTTTCCAAGTATAGATTTACAAATTTTCCAAGTATAGATTTACAAATTTTCCAAGTACAGATTTACAAATTTTCCAAGTACAGATTCACAAATTTTCCAAGTAGAGATCCACAAATTTTCCAAGTAGAGATCCACAAATTTTCCAAGTAGAGATCCATAAATTTTCCAAGTAGAGATCCACAAATTTTCCAAGTATAGATCCACAAATTTTCCAAGTATAGATCCACAAATTTTCCAAGTATAGATTTACAAATTTTCCAAGTATAGATTTACAAATTTTCCAAGTACAGATCCACAAATTTTCCAAGTATAGATCCACAAATTTTAAAAGTATAGAACCACAAATTTTCCAAGCATAGATTTACAAATTTTCCAAGTATAGATTTACAAATTTTAAAAGTATAGATTTACAAATTTTCCAAGTATAGATTTACAAATTTTCCAAGTATAGATTTACAAATTCCCCAAGTATAGATCCACAAATTCCCCAAGTGTAGATCCACAAATTCCCCAAGTGTAGATCCACAAATTTTCCAAGTACAGATCCACAAATTTTCCAAGTAGAGATCCACAAATTTTCCAAGTAGAGATCCACAAATTTTCCAAGTATAGATCCACAAATTTTCCAAGTATAGATCCACAAATTTTCCAAGTATAGATCCACAAATTTTCCAAGTATAGATTTACAAATTTTCCAAGTATAGATTTACAAATTTTCCAAGTATAGATTTACAAATTTTCCAAATATAGGTTTACAAATTTTCCAAGAATAGATTTACAAATTTTCCAAGTTTAGATTTACAAATTTTCCAAGTATAGATTTAAAAATTTTCCAAGTACAGATTTACAAATTTTCCAAGTACAGATCCACAAATTTTCCAAGTACAGATCCACAAATTTTCAAAGTACAGATCCACAGATTTTCCCAGTACAGATCCACAAATTTTCCAAATATAGATTTACAAATTTTCCAAGAATAGATTTACAAATTTTCCAAGTTTAGATTTACAAATTTTCCAAGTATAGATTTACAAATTTTCCAAGTACAGATCCACAAATTTTCGAAGTATAGATTTAAAAATTTTCCAAGTATAGATTTACAAATTTTCCAAGTTTAGATTTACAAATTTTCCAAGTTTAGATTTACAAATTTTCCAAGTAGAGATTTACAAATTTTCCAAGTATAGATTTACAAATTTTCCTAGTATAGATTTACAAATTTTCCAAGTATATATTTACAAATTACTCAAGTACAGATCCACAAATTTTCCATGTATATATCCATAAATTTTCCAAGTAGAGATCCACAAATTTTCCATGTATAGATCCACAAATTTTCCAAGTATAGATAAACAAATTTTCCAAGTACAGATCCACAAATTTTCCAAGTAGAGATCCACAAATTTTCCAAGTAGAGATCCACAAATTTTCCAAGTAGAGATCCACAAATTTTCCAAGTAGAGATCCACAAATTTTCCTTGTATAGATCCAATAATTTTCCAAGTATAGATCCACAAATTTTCCAAGTATAGATCCACAAATTTTCCAAGTACAGATCCACAAATTTTCCAAGTACAGATCCATAAATTTTCCAAGTACAGATCCACAAATTTTCCAAGTAGAGATCCACAAATTTTTCAAGTAGAGATCCACAAATTTTCCAAGTAGAGATCCACAAATTTTCCAAGTAGAGATCCACAAATTTTCCTTGTATAGATCCACTAATTTTCCAAGTATAGATAAACAAATTTTCCAAGTACAGATCCACAAATTTTCCAAGTAGAGATCCACAAATTTTCCAAGTAGAGATCCACAAATTTTCCAAGTAGAGATCCACAAATTTTCCAAGTAGAGATCCACAAATTTTCCTTGTATAGATCCAATAATTTTCCAAGTAGAGATCCACAAATTTTCCAAGTAGAGATCCACAAATTTTCCAAGTAGAGATCCACAAATTTTCCTTGTATAGATCCAATAATTTTCCAAGTATAGATCCACAAATTTTCCAAGTATAGATCCACAAATTTTCCAAGTACAGATCCACAAATTTTCCAAGTACAGATCCATAAATTTTCCAAGTACAGATCCACAAATTTTCCAAGTAGAGATCCACAAATTTTTCAAGTAGAGATCCACAAATTTTCCAAGTAGAGATCCACAAATTTTCCAAGTAGAGATCCACAAATTTTCCATGTATAGATCCACAAATTTTCCAAGTATAGATAAACAAATTTTCCAAGTACAGATCCACAAATTTTCCAAGTAGAGATCCACAAATTTTCCAAGTAGAGATCCACAAATTTTCCAAGTAGAGATCCACAAATTTTCCAAGTAGAGATCCACAAATTTTCCTTGTATAGATCCAATAATTTTCCAAGTATAGATCCACAAATTTTCCAAGTATAGATCCACAAATTTTCCAAGTACAGATCCACAAATTTTCCAAGTACAGATCCATAAATTTTCCAAGTACAGATCCACAAATTTTCCAAGTAGAGATCCACAAATTTTTCAAGTAGAGATCCACAAATTTTCCAAGTAGAGATCCACAAATTTTCCAAGTAGAGATCCACAAATTTTCCTTGTATAGATCCACTAATTTTCCAAGTATAGATCCACAAATTTTCCAAGTATAGATCCACAAATTTTCCAAGTATAGATTTACAAATTTTCGAAGTATAGATTTACAAATTTTCGAAGTATAGATTTACAAATTTTCCAAGTATAGATTTACAAATTTTCCAAGTATAGATTTACAAATTTTCCAAGTACAGATCCACAAATTTTCCAAGTACGGATCCACAAATTTTCCAAGTACAGATCCACAGATTTTCCAAGTAGAGATCCACAAATTTTCCATGTATATATCCACAAATTTTCCAAGTAGAGATCCACAAATTTTCCATGTATAGATCCACAAATTTTCCAAGTATAGATCCACAAATTTTCCAAGTACAGATCTACAAATTTTCCAAGTACAGATCCACAAATTTTCCAAGTACAGATCCACAAATTTTCCAAGTACAGATCCACAAATTTTCCAAGTAGAGATCCACAAATTTTTCAAGTAGAGATCCACAAATTTTCCAAGTAGAGATCCACAAATTTTCCAAGTAGAGATCCACAAATTTTCCTTGTATAGATCCACTAATTTTCCAAGTATAGATCCACAAATTTTCCAAGTATAGATCCACAAATTTTCCAAGTATAGATTTACAAATTTTCCAAGTATAGATTTACAAATTTTCGAAGTATAGATTTACAAATTTTCCAAGTATAGATTTACAAATTTTCCAAGTACAGATTTACAAATTTTCCAAGTACAGATCCACAAATTTTTCAAGTAGAGATCCACAAATTTTCCAAGTAGAGATCCACAAATTTTCCAAGTAGAGATCCATAAATTTTCCAAGTACAAATCCACAAATTTTCCAAGTACAGATCCACAAATTTTCCAAGTACAGATCCACAAATTTTCCAAGTAGAGATCCACAAATTTTCCAAGTAGAGATCCACAAATTTTCCAAGTAGAGATCCACAAAATTTCCAAGTAGATATCCACAAATTTTCCTTGTATAGATCCACTAATTTTCCAAGTATAGATCCACAAATTTTCCAAGTATAGATCCATAAATTTTCCAAGTATAGATCCACAAATTTTCCAAGCATAGATTTACAAATTTTCCAAGTATAGATTTACAAATTTTAAAAGTATAGATTGACAAATTTTCCAAGTATAGATTTACAAATTTTCCAAGTATAGATTTACAAATTCCCCAAGTATAGATCCACAAATTCCCCAAGTGTAGATCCACAAATTCCCCAAGTGTAGATCCACAAATTTTCCAAGTACAGATCCACAAATTTTCCAAGTACAGATCCACAAATTTTCCAAGTAGAGATCCACAAATTTTCCAAGTAGAGATCCACAAATTTTCAAGTATAGATCCACAAATTTTCCAAGTATAGATTCACAAATTTTCCAAGTATAGATCCACAAATTTTCCAAGTATAGATTTACAAATTTTCCAAGCATAGATTTACAAATTTTCCAAGTATAGATTTACAAATTTTCCAAGTATAGATTTACAAATTTTCCAAGTATAGATTTACAGATTTTCCAAGTATAGATATACAAATTTTCCAAGTATAGATTTCCAAATTTTCCAAGTATAGATTTACAAATTCCCCAAGTATAGATCCACAAATTCCCCAAGTGTAGATCCACAAATTTTCCAAGTACAGATCCATAAATTTTCCAAGTAGAGATCCACAAATTTTCCAAGTACAGATCCACAAATTCCCCAAGTGTAGATCCACAAATTTTCCAAGTACAGATCCACAAATTTTCCAAGTACAGATCCACAAATTTTCCAAGTACAGATCCACAGATTTTCCCAGTACAGATCCACAAATTTTCCAAGTACAGATCCACAAATTTTCGAAGTATAGATTTAGAAATTTTCCAAGTATAGATTTACAAATTTTCCAAGTATAGATTTACAAATTTTCCAAGTATAGATTTACAAATTTTCCAAATATAGGTTTACAAATTTTCCAAGAATAGATTTACAAATTTTCCAAGTTTAGATTTACAAATTTTCCAAGTATAGATTTACAAATTTTCCAAGCATAGATTTACAAATTTTCCAAGTACAGATTTACAAATTTTCCAAGTACAGATCCACAAATTTTCCAAGTACAGATCCACAAATTTTCAAAGTACAGATCCACAAATTTTCCAAGTAGAGATCCACAAATTTTCCAAGTAGATATCCACAAATTTTCCAAGTACAGATCCTCAGATTTTCCCAGTACAGATCCACAAATTTTCCAAATATAGATTTACAAATTTTCCAAGAATAGATTTACAAATTTTCCAAGTTTAGATTTACAAATTTTCCAAGTACAGATCCACAAATTTTTCAAGTAGAGATCCACAAATTTTCCAAGTAGAGATCCACAAATTTTCCAAGTAGAGATCCATAAATTTTCCAAGTACAAATCCACAAATTTTCCAAGTACGGATCCACAAATTTTCCAAGTACAGATCCACAGATTTTCCAAGTAGAGATCCACAAATTTTCCATGTATATATCCACAAATTTTCCAAGTAGAGATCCACAAATTTTCCATGTATAGATCCACAAATTTTCCAAGTATAGATTTACAAATTTTCCAAGTACAGATCCACAAATTTTCCAAGTACGGATCCACAAATTTTCCAAGTACAGATCCACAGATTTTCCAAGTAGAGATCCACAAATTTTCCATGTATATATCCACAAATTTTCCAAGTAGAGATCCACAAATTTTCCATGTATAGATCCACAAATTTTCCAAGTATAGATCCACAAATTTTCCAAGTACAGATCTACAAATTTTCCAAGTACAGATCCACAAATTTTCCAAGTACAGATCCACAAATTTTCCAAGTACAGATCCACAAATTTTCCAAGTAGAGATCCACAAATTTTTCAAGTAGAGATCCACAAATTTTCCAAGTAGAGATCCACAAATTTTCCAAGTAGAGATCCACAAATTTTCCTTGTATAGATCCACAAATTTTCCAAGTACAGATCCACAAATTTTCCAAGTACAGATCCACAGATTTTCCCAGTACAGATCCACAAATTTTCCAAGTACAGATCCACAAATTTTCGAAGTATAGATTTAGAAATTTTCCAAGTATAGATTTACAAATTTTCCAAGTATAGATTTACAAATTTTCCAAGTATAGATTTACAAATTTTCCAAATATAGGTTTACAAATTTTCCAAGAATAGATTTACAAATTTTCCAAGTTTAGATTTACAAATTTTCCAAGTATAGATTTACAAATTTTCCAAGCATAGATTTACAAATTTTCCAAGTACAGATTTACAAATTTTCCAAGTACAGATCCACAAATTTTCCAAGTACAGATCCACAAATTTTCAAAGTACAGATCCACAAATTTTCCAAGTAGAGATCCACAAATTTTCCAAGTAGATATCCACAAATTTTCCAAGTACAGATCCTCAGATTTTCCCAGTACAGATCCACAAATTTTCCAAATATAGATTTACAAATTTTCCAAGAATAGATTTACAAATTTTCCAAGTTTAGATTTACAAATTTTCCAAGTACAGATCCACAAATTTTTCAAGTAGAGATCCACAAATTTTCCAAGTAGAGATCCACAAATTTTCCAAGTAGAGATCCATAAATTTTCCAAGTACAAATCCACAAATTTTCCAAGTACGGATCCACAAATTTTCCAAGTACAGATCCACAGATTTTCCAAGTAGAGATCCACAAATTTTCCATGTATATATCCACAAATTTTCCAAGTAGAGATCCACAAATTTTCCATGTATAGATCCACAAATTTTCCAAGTATAGATTTACAAATTTTCCAAGTACAGATCCACAAATTTTCCAAGTACGGATCCACAAATTTTCCAAGTACAGATCCACAGATTTTCCAAGTAGAGATCCACAAATTTTCCATGTATATATCCACAAATTTTCCAAGTAGAGATCCACAAATTTTCCATGTATAGATCCACAAATTTTCCAAGTATAGATCCACAAATTTTCCAAGTACAGATCTACAAATTTTCCAAGTACAGATCCACAAATTTTCCAAGTACAGATCCACAAATTTTCCAAGTACAGATCCACAAATTTTCCAAGTAGAGATCCACAAATTTTTCAAGTAGAGATCCACAAATTTTCCAAGTAGAGATCCACAAATTTTCCAAGTAGAGATCCACAAATTTTCCTTGTATAGATCCACTAATTTTCCAAGTATAGATCCACAAATTTTCCAAGTATAGATCCACAAATTTTCCAAGTATAGATTTACAAATTTTCCAAGTATAGATTTACAAATTTTCGAAGTATAGATTTACAAATTTTCCAAGTATAGATTTACAAATTTTCCAAGTACAGATTTACAAATTTTCCAAGTACAGATCCACAAATTTTTCAAGTAGAGATCCACAAATTTTCCAAGTAGAGATCCACAAATTTTCCAAGTAGAGATCCATAAATTTTCCAAGTACAAATCCACAAATTTTCCAAGTACAGATCCACAAATTTTCCAAGTACAGATCCACAAATTTTCCAAGTAGAGATCCACAAATTTTCCAAGTAGAGATCCACAAATTTTCCAAGTAGAGATCCACAAAATTTCCAAGTAGATATCCACAAATTTTCCTTGTATAGATCCACTAATTTTCCAAGTATAGATCCACAAATTTTCCAAGTATAGATCCATAAATTTTCCAAGTATAGATCCACAAATTTTCCAAGCATAGATTTACAAATTTTCCAAGTATAGATTTACAAATTTTAAAAGTATAGATTGACAAATTTTCCAAGTATAGATTTACAAATTTTCCAAGTATAGATTTACAAATTCCCCAAGTATAGATCCACAAATTCCCCAAGTGTAGATCCACAAATTCCCCAAGTGTAGATCCACAAATTTTCCAAGTACAGATCCACAAATTTTCCAAGTAGAGATCCACAAATTTTCCAAGTAGAGATCCACAAATTTTCAAGTATAGATCCACAAATTTTCCAAGTATAGATTCACAAATTTTCCAAGTATAGATCCACAAATTTTCCAAGTATAGATTTACAAATTTTCCAAGCATAGATTTACAAATTTTCCAAGTATAGATTTACAAATTTTCCAAGTATAGATTTACAAATTTTCCAAGTATAGATTTACAGATTTTCCAAGTATAGATATACAAATTTTCCAAGTATAGATTTCCAAATTTTCCAAGTATAGATTTACAAATTCCCCAAGTATAGATCCACAAATTCCCCAAGTGTAGATCCACAAATTTTCCAAGTACAGATCCATAAATTTTCCAAGTAGAGATCCACAAATTTTCCAAGTACAGATCCACAAATTCCCCAAGTGTAGATCCACAAATTTTCCAAGTACAGATCCACAAATTTTCCAAGTACAGATCCACAAATTTTCCAAGTACAGATCCACAGATTTTCCCAGTACAGATCCACAAATTTTCCAAGTACAGATCCACAAATTTTCGAAGTATAGATTTAGAAATTTTCCAAGTATAGATTTACAAATTTTCCAAGTATAGATTTACAAATTTTCCAAGTATAGATTTACAAATTTTCCAAATATAGGTTTACAAATTTTCCAAGAATAGATTTACAAATTTTCCAAGTTTAGATTTACAAATTTTCCAAGTATAGATTTACAAATTTTCCAAGCATAGATTTACAAATTTTCCAAGTACAGATTTACAAATTTTCCAAGTACAGATCCACAAATTTTCCAAGTACAGATCCACAAATTTTCAAAGTACAGATCCACAAATTTTCCAAGTAGAGATCCACAAATTTTCCAAGTAGATATCCACAAATTTTCCAAGTACAGATCCTCAGATTTTCCCAGTACAGATCCACAAATTTTCCAAATATAGATTTACAAATTTTCCAAGAATAGATTTACAAATTTTCCAAGTTTAGATTTACAAATTTTCCAAGTACAGATCCACAAATTTTTCAAGTAGAGATCCACAAATTTTCCAAGTAGAGATCCACAAATTTTCCAAGTAGAGATCCATAAATTTTCCAAGTACAAATCCACAAATTTTCCAAGTACAGATCCACAAATTTTCCAAGTACAGATCCACAAATTTTCCAAGTAGAGATCCACAAATTTTCCAAGTAGAGATCCACAAATTTTCCAAGTAGAGATCCACAAAATTTCCAAGTAGATATCCACAAATTTTCCTTGTATAGATCCACTAATTTTCCAAGTATAGATCCACAAATTTTCCAAGTATAGATCCATAAATTTTCCAAGTATAGATCCACAAATTTTCCAAGCATAGATTTACAAATTTTCCAAGTATAGATTTACAAATTTTAAAAGTATAGATTGACAAATTTTCCAAGTATAGATTTACAAATTTTCCAAGTATAGATTTACAAATTCCCCAAGTATAGATCCACAAATTCCCCAAGTGTAGATCCACAAATTCCCCAAGTGTAGATCCACAAATTTTCCAAGTACAGATCCAAAAATTTTCCAAGTAGAGATCCACAAATTTTCCAAGTAGAGATCCACAAATTTTCAAGTATAGATCCACAAATTTTCCAAGTATAGATTCACAAATTTTCCAAGTATAGATCCACAAATTTTCCAAGTATAGATTTACAAATTTTCCAAGCATAGATTTACAAATTTTCCAAGTATAGATTTACAAATTTTCCAAGTATAGATTTACAAATTTTCCAAGTATAGATTTACAGATTTTCCAAGTATAGATATACAAATTTTCCAAGTATAGATTTCCAAATTTTCCAAGTATAGATTTACAAATTCCCCAAGTATAGATCCACAAATTCCCCAAGTGTAGATCCACAAATTTTCCAAGTACAGATCCATAAATTTTCCAAGTAGAGATCCACAAATTTTCCAAGTACAGATCCACAAATTCCCCAAGTGTAGATCCACAAATTTTCCAAGTACAGATCCACAAATTTTCCAAGTACAGATCCACAAATTTTCCAAGTACAGATCCACAGATTTTCCCAGTACAGATCCACAAATTTTCCAAGTACAGATCCACAAATTTTCGAAGTATAGATTTAGAAATTTTCCAAGTATAGATTTACAAATTTTCCAAGTATAGATTTACAAATTTTCCAAGTATAGATTTACAAATTTTCCAAATATAGGTTTACAAATTTTCCAAGAATAGATTTACAAATTTTCCAAGTTTAGATTTACAAATTTTCCAAGTATAGATTTACAAATTTTCCAAGCATAGATTTACAAATTTTCCAAGTACAGATTTACAAATTTTCCAAGTACAGATCCATAAATTTTCCAAGTACAGATCCACAAATTTTCAAAGTACAGATCCACAAATTTTCCAAGTAGAGATCCACAAATTTTCCAAGTAGATATCCACAAATTTTCCAAGTACAGATCCTCAGATTTTCCCAGTACAGATCCACAAATTTTCCAAATATAGATTTACAAATTTTCCAAGAATAGATTTACAAATTTTCCAAGTTTAGACTTACAAATTTTCCAAGTATAGTTCCACAAATTTTCCAAGTATAGATCCACAAATTTTCCAAGTATAGATTTACAAATTTTCCAAGCATAGATTTACAAATTTTCCAAGTATAGATTTACAAATTTTCCAATTATAGATTTACAAATTTTCCAAGTATAGATTTACAAATTTTCCAAGTATAGATTTACAAATTCCCCAAGTATAGATCCACAAATTCCCCAAGTGTAGATCCACAAATTTTCCAAGTACAGATCCATAAATTTTCCAAGTAGAGATCCACAAATTTTCCATGTATATATCCACAAATTTTCCAAGTAGAGATCCACAAATTTTCCATGTATAGATCCACAAATTTTCCAAGTATAGATCCACAAATTTTCCAAGTACAGATCTACAAATTTTCCAAGTACAGATCCACAAATTTTCCAAGTACAGATCCACAAATTTTCCAAGTACAGATCCACAAATTTTCCAAGTAGAGATCCACAAATTTTTCAAGTAGAGATCCACAAATTTTCCAAGTAGAGATCCACAAATTTTCCAAGTAGAGATCCACAAATTTTCCTTGTATAGATCCACTAATTTTCCAAGTATAGATCCACAAATTTTCCAAGTATAGATCCACAAATTTTCCAAGTATAGATTTACAAATTTTCCAAGTATAGATTTACAAATTTTCGAAGTATAGATTTACAAATTTTCCAAGTATAGATTTACAAATTTTCCAAGTACAGATTTACAAATTTTCCAAGTACAGATCCACAAATTTTTCAAGTAGAGATCCACAAATTTTCCAAGTAGAGATCCACAAATTTTCCAAGTAGAGATCCATAAATTTTCCAAGTACAAATCCACAAATTTTCCAAGTACAGATCCACAAATTTTCCAAGTACAGATCCACAAATTTTCCAAGTAGAGATCCACAAATTTTCCAAGTAGAGATCCACAAATTTTCCAAGTAGAGATCCACAAAATTTCCAAGTAGATATCCACAAATTTTCCTTGTATAGATCCACTAATTTTCCAAGTATAGATCCACAAATTTTCCAAGTATAGATCCATAAATTTTCCAAGTATAGATCCACAAATTTTCCAAGCATAGATTTACAAATTTTCCAAGTATAGATTTACAAATTTTAAAAGTATAGATTGACAAATTTTCCAAGTATAGATTTACAAATTTTCCAAGTATAGATTTACAAATTCCCCAAGTATAGATCCACAAATTCCCCAAGTGTAGATCCACAAATTCCCCAAGTGTAGATCCACAAATTTTCCAAGTACAGATCCACAAATTTTCCAAGTAGAGATCCACAAATTTTCCAAGTAGAGATCCACAAATTTTCAAGTATAGATCCACAAATTTTCCAAGTATAGATTCACAAATTTTCCAAGTATAGATCCACAAATTTTCCAAGTATAGATTTACAAATTTTCCAAGCATAGATTTACAAATTTTCCAAGTATAGATTTACAAATTTTCCAAGTATAGATTTACAAATTTTCCAAGTATAGATTTACAGATTTTCCAAGTATAGATATACAAATTTTCCAAGTATAGATTTCCAAATTTTCCAAGTATAGATTTACAAATTCCCCAAGTATAGATCCACAAATTCCCCAAGTGTAGATCCACAAATTTTCCAAGTACAGATCCATAAATTTTCCAAGTAGAGATCCACAAATTTTCCAAGTACAGATCCACAAATTCCCCAAGTGTAGATCCACAAATTTTCCAAGTACAGATCCACAAATTTTCCAAGTACAGATCCACAAATTTTCCAAGTACAGATCCACAGATTTTCCCAGTACAGATCCACAAATTTTCCAAGTACAGATCCACAAATTTTCGAAGTATAGATTTAGAAATTTTCCAAGTATAGATTTACAAATTTTCCAAGTATAGATTTACAAATTTTCCAAGTATAGATTTACAAATTTTCCAAATATAGGTTTACAAATTTTCCAAGAATAGATTTACAAATTTTCCAAGTTTAGATTTACAAATTTTCCAAGTATAGATTTACAAATTTTCCAAGCATAGATTTACAAATTTTCCAAGTACAGATTTACAAATTTTCCAAGTACAGATCCACAAATTTTCCAAGTACAGATCCACAAATTTTCAAAGTACAGATCCACAAATTTTCCAAGTAGAGATCCACAAATTTTCCAAGTAGATATCCACAAATTTTCCAAGTACAGATCCTCAGATTTTCCCAGTACAGATCCACAAATTTTCCAAATATAGATTTACAAATTTTCCAAGAATAGATTTACAAATTTTCCAAGTTTAGATTTACAAATTTTCCAAGTACAGATCCACAAATTTTTCAAGTAGAGATCCACAAATTTTCCAAGTAGAGATCCACAAATTTTCCAAGTAGAGATCCATAAATTTTCCAAGTACAAATCCACAAATTTTCCAAGTACAGATCCACAAATTTTCCAAGTACAGATCCACAAATTTTCCAAGTAGAGATCCACAAATTTTCCAAGTAGAGATCCACAAATTTTCCAAGTAGAGATCCACAAAATTTCCAAGTAGATATCCACAAATTTTCCTTGTATAGATCCACTAATTTTCCAAGTATAGATCCACAAATTTTCCAAGTATAGATCCATAAATTTTCCAAGTATAGATCCACAAATTTTCCAAGCATAGATTTACAAATTTTCCAAGTATAGATTTACAAATTTTAAAAGTATAGATTGACAAATTTTCCAAGTATAGATTTACAAATTTTCCAAGTATAGATTTACAAATTCCCCAAGTATAGATCCACAAATTCCCCAAGTGTAGATCCACAAATTCCCCAAGTGTAGATCCACAAATTTTCCAAGTACAGATCCAAAAATTTTCCAAGTAGAGATCCACAAATTTTCCAAGTAGAGATCCACAAATTTTCAAGTATAGATCCACAAATTTTCCAAGTATAGATTCACAAATTTTCCAAGTATAGATCCACAAATTTTCCAAGTATAGATTTACAAATTTTCCAAGCATAGATTTACAAATTTTCCAAGTATAGATTTACAAATTTTCCAAGTATAGATTTACAAATTTTCCAAGTATAGATTTACAGATTTTCCAAGTATAGATATACAAATTTTCCAAGTATAGATTTCCAAATTTTCCAAGTATAGATTTACAAATTCCCCAAGTATAGATCCACAAATTCCCCAAGTGTAGATCCACAAATTTTCCAAGTACAGATCCATAAATTTTCCAAGTAGAGATCCACAAATTTTCCAAGTACAGATCCACAAATTCCCCAAGTGTAGATCCACAAATTTTCCAAGTACAGATCCACAAATTTTCCAAGTACAGATCCACAAATTTTCCAAGTACAGATCCACAGATTTTCCCAGTACAGATCCACAAATTTTCCAAGTACAGATCCACAAATTTTCGAAGTATAGATTTAGAAATTTTCCAAGTATAGATTTACAAATTTTCCAAGTATAGATTTACAAATTTTCCAAGTATAGATTTACAAATTTTCCAAATATAGGTTTACAAATTTTCCAAGAATAGATTTACAAATTTTCCAAGTTTAGATTTACAAATTTTCCAAGTATAGATTTACAAATTTTCCAAGCATAGATTTACAAATTTTCCAAGTACAGATTTACAAATTTTCCAAGTACAGATCCATAAATTTTCCAAGTACAGATCCACAAATTTTCAAAGTACAGATCCACAAATTTTCCAAGTAGAGATCCACAAATTTTCCAAGTAGATATCCACAAATTTTCCAAGTACAGATCCTCAGATTTTCCCAGTACAGATCCACAAATTTTCCAAATATAGATTTACAAATTTTCCAAGAATAGATTTACAAATTTTCCAAGTTTAGACTTACAAATTTTCCAAGTATAGTTCCACAAATTTTCCAAGTATAGATCCACAAATTTTCCAAGTATAGATTTACAAATTTTCCAAGCATAGATTTACAAATTTTCCAAGTATAGATTTACAAATTTTCCAATTATAGATTTACAAATTTTCCAAGTATAGATTTACAAATTTTCCAAGTATAGATTTACAAATTCCCCAAGTATAGATCCACAAATTCCCCAAGTGTAGATCCACAAATTTTCCAAGTACAGATCCATAAATTTTCCAAGTAGAGATCCACAAATTTTCCAAGTACAGATCCACAAATTCCCCAAGTATAGATCCACAAATTTTCCAAGTACAGATCCACAAATTTTCCAAGTACAGATCCACAAATTTTCCAAGTACAGATCCACAGATTTTCCCAGTACAGATCCACAAATTTTCCAAGTACAGATCCACAAATTTTCGAAGTATAGATTTAGAAATTTTCCAAGTATAGATTTACAAATTTTCCAAGTATAGATTTACAAATTTTCCAAGTATAGATTTACAAATTTTCCAAATATAGGTTTACAAATTTTCCAAGAATAGATTTACAAATTTTCCAAGTTTAGATTTACAAATTTTCCAAGTATAGATTTACAAATTTTCCAAGCATAGATTTACAAATTTTCCAAGTACATATTTTTAAATTTTCCAAGTACAGATCCACAAATTTTCCAAGTACAGATCCACAAATTTTCAAAGTACAGATCCACAAATTTTCCAAGTAGAGATCCACAAATTTTCCAAGTAGAGATCCACAAATTTTCCAAGTACAGATCCACAGATTTTCCCAGTACAGATCCACAAATTTTCCAAATATAGATTTACAAATTTTCCAAGAATAGATTTACAAATTTTCCAAGTTTAGATTTACAAATTTTCCAAGTATAGATTTACAAATTTTCCAAGTATAGATTTAAAAATTTTCCAAGTATAGATTTACAAATTTTCCAAGTATAGATTTACAAATTTTCCAAGTATAGATTTACAAATTCCCCAAAGTATAGATCCACAAATTCCCCAAGTGTAGATCCACAAATTTTCCAAGTACAGATCCATAAATTTTCCAAGTAGAGATCCACAAATTTTCCAAGTACAGATCCACAAATTCCCCAAGTGTAGATCCACAAATTCTCCAAGTACAGATCCACAAATTTTCCAATTACAGATCCACAAATTTTCCAAGTACAGATCCACAGATTTTCCCAGTAGAGATCCACAAATTTTCCAAGTAGAGATCCACAAATTTTCAAGTATAGATCCACAAATTTTCCAAGTATAGATTCACAAATTTTCCAAGTATAGATCCACAAATTTTCCAAGTATAGATTTACAAATTTTCCAAGCATAGATTTACAAATTTTCCAAGTATAGATTTACAAATTTTCCAAGTATAGATTTACAAATTTTCCAAGTATAGATTTACAGATTTTCCAAGTATAGATATACAAATTTTCCAAGTATAGATTTACAAATTTTCCAAGTATAGATTTACAAATTCCCCAAGTATAGATCCACAAATTCCCCAAGTGTAGATCCACAAATTTTCCAAGTACAGATCCATAAATTTTCCAAGTAGAGATCCACAAATTTTCCAAGTACAGATCCACAAATTCCCCAAGTGTAGATCCACAAATTTTCCAAGTACAGATCCACAAATTTTCCAAGTACAGATCCACAAATTTTCCAAGTACAGATCCACAGATTTTCCCAGTACAGATCCACAAATTTTCCAAGTACAGATCCACAAATTTTCGAAGTATAGATTTAGAAATTTTCCAAGTATAGATTTACAAATTTTCCAAGTATAGATTTACAAATTTTCCAAGTATAGATTTACAAATTTTCCAAATATAGGTTTACAAATTTTCCAAGAATAGATTTACAAATTTTCCAAGTTTAGATTTACAAATTTTCCAAGTATAGATTTACAAATTTTCCAAGCATAGATTTACAAATTTTCCAAGTACAGATTTACAAATTTTCCAAGTACAGATCCACAAATTTTCCAAGTACAGATCCACAAATTTTCAAAGTACAGATCCACAAATTTTCCAAGTAGAGATCCACAAATTTTCCAAGTAGATATCCACAAATTTTCCAAGTACAGATCCACAGATTTTCCCAGTACAGATCCACAAATTTTCCAAATATAGATTTACAAATTTTCCAAGAATAGATTTACAAATTTTCCAAGTTTAGATTTACAAATTTTCCAAGTATAGTTCCACAAATTTTCCAAGTATAGATCCACAAATTTTCCAAGTATAGATTTACAAATTTTCCAAGCATAGATTTACAAATTTTCCAAGTATAGATTTACAAATTTTCCAAGTATAGATTTACAAATTTTCCAAGTATAGATTTACAAATTTTCCAAGTATAGATTTACAAATTCCCCAAGTATAGATCCACAAATTCCCCAAGTGTAGATCCACAAATTTTCCAAGTACAGATCCATAAATTTTCCAAGTATAGATCCACAAATTTTCCAAGTACAGATCCACAAATTTTCCAAGTACAGATCCACAAATTTTCCAAGTACAGATCCACAGATTTTCCCAGTACAGATCCACAAATTTTCCAAGTACAGATCCACAAATTTTCGAAGTATAGATTTAGAAATTTTCCAAGTATAGATTTACAAATTTTCCAAGTATAGATTTACAAATTTTCCAAGTATAGATTTACAAATTTTCCAAATATAGGTTTACAAATTTTCCAAGAATAGATTTACAAATTTTCCAAGTTTAGATTTACAAATTTTCCAAGTATAGATTTACAAATTTTCCAAGCATAGATTTACAAATTTTCCAAGTACATATTTTTAAATTTTCCAAGTACAGATCCACAAATTTTCCAAGTATAGATCCACAAATTTTCCAAGTACAGATCCACAAATTTTCTAAGTAGAGATCCACAAATTTTCCAAGTAGAGATCCACAAATTTTCCAAGTAGAGATCCACAAATTATCCAAGTATAGATCAACAAATTTTCCAAGTATAGATCCACAAATTTTGCAAGTGTAGATCCACAAATTTTCCAAGCTAACATTTACAAATTCCCCAAGTATACATCCACAAATTCCCCAAGTGTAGACCCACAAATTCCCCAAGTACAGATCCACAGATTTTCCAAGTACAGATCCAGAAATTTTCCAAGTATAGAATTACAAATTTTCCAAGTATAGAATTACAAATTTTCCAAGTATAGATTTACAAATTTTCCAAGTATAGATTTACAAATTTTGCAAGTATAGATTTACAAATTTTCCAAGTATAGATTTACAAATTTTCCAAGTAGAGATCCACAAATTTTCCAAGTATAGATCCAGAAATTTTCCAAGTATAGATCCACAAATTTTCCAAGTATAGATCCACAAATTTTCCAAGTATAGATTTACAAATTTTCCAAGCATAGATTTACAAATTTTACAAGTATAGATTTACAAATTTTCCAAATATAGGTTTACAAATTTTCCAAGAATAGATTTACAAATTTTCCAAGTTTAGATTTACAAATTTTCCAAGTATAGATTTACAAATTTTCCAAGCATAGATTTACAAATTTTCCAAGTACAGATTTACAAATTTTCCAAGTACAGATCCACAAATTTTCCAAGTACAGATCCACAAGTTTTCAAAGTACAGATCCACAAATTTTCCAAGTAGAGATCCACAAATTTTCCAAGTAGAGATCCACAAATTTTCCAAGTAGAGATCCACAAATTTTCCAAGTATAGTTCAACAAATTTTAAAAGTATAGATCCACAAATTTTGCAAGTGTAGATCCACAAATTTTCCAAGTATAGACTTACAAATTTTCCAAGTATAGATCCACAAATTTTCTAAGTATAGATTTACAAATTTTCCAAGTACAGATCCACAAATTTTCCTAGTATAGATCCACAAATTTTTAAAGTATAGATCCACAAATTTTCCAAGTATAGATTTACTAATTTTCCAAGTATAGATTTACAAATTTTCCAAGTATAGATTTACAAATTTTTCAAGCATAGATTTACAAATTCCCCAAGTATAGATCCACAAACTCCTAAAGTGTAGATCCACAAATTTTCCAAGTATATATTTACAAATTTTCCAAGAATAGATTTACAAATTTTCCAAGTATAGATTTACAAATTTTCCAAGTATAGATTTACAAATTTTCCAAGTATAGATTTACAAATTTTCCAAGTACAGATCCACAGATTTTCACAGTACAGATCCACAAATTTTCCAAATATAGATTTACAAATTTTCCAAGAGTAGATTTACAAATTTTCCAAGTTTAGATTTACAAATTTTCCAAGTATAGATTTACAAATTTTTCAAGTACAGATCCACAAATTTTCGAAGTATAGATTTACAAATTTTCCAAGTATAGATTTACAAACTTTCCAAGTATAGATTTACAAATTTTCCAAGAATAGATTTACAAATTTTCCAAATATAGATTTAAAAATTTTCCAAGAATAGATTTACAAATTTTCCAAGTTTAGATTTACAAATTTTCCAAGTTTAGATTTACAAATTTTCCAAGTATAGATTTACAAATTTTCCAAGTATAGATTTACAAATTTTCCAAGTATAGATTTACAAATTTTCCAAGTATAGATTTACAAATTTTCCAAGTACATATCCACAAATTTTCCATGTACAGATCCACAAATTTTCCAAGTAGATATCCACAAATTTTCCAAGTAGAGATCCACAAATTTTCCATGTATAGATCCACAAATTTTCCAAGTATAGATCCACAAATTTTCCAAGTAGAGATCCACAAATTTTCCATGTATAGATCCACAAATTTTCCAAGTATAGATCCACAAATTTTCCAAGTACAGAACCACAAATTTTCCAAGTATAGATCCACAAATTTTGCAAGTGTAGATCCACAAATTTTCCAAGTATAGATTTACAAATTCCCCAAGTATACATCCACAAATTCTCCAAGTGTAGACCCACAAATTCCCCAAGTGTAGATCCACAAATTTTCCAAGTACAGATTCACAAATTTTCCAAGTACAGATCCACAAATTTTCCAAGTACAGATGAACAGATTTTCCAAGTACAGATCCACAAATTTTCCAAGTACAGATCCACAAATTTTCCAAGTATAGAATTACAAATTTTCCAAGTATAGATTTACAAATTTTCCAAGTATAGATTTACAAATTTTCCAAGTATAGATTTACAAATTTTAAAAGTATAGATTTACAAATTTTCCAAGTATAGATTTACAAATTTTCCAAGTATAGATTTACAAATTTTCCAAGTACAGATCCACAAATTTTCCAAGTACAGATCCACAAATTTTCAAAGTACAGATCCACAAATTTTCCAAGTAGAGATCCACAAATTTTCCAAGTAGAGATCCACAAATTTTCCAAGTACAGATCCACAGATTTTCCCAGTACAGATCCACAAATTTTCCAAGTATAGATTTACAAATTTCCAAGTCTAGATTTACAAATTTTCCAAGGATAGATTTACAAATTTTCCGAGTATAGATTTACAAATTTTCCAAGTACAGATCCACAAATTTTCCTAGTATAGATCCACAAATTTTTAAAGTATAGATCCACAAATTTTCCAAGTATAGATTTACTAATTTTCCAAGTATAGATTTACAAATTTTCCAAGTATAGATTTACAAATTTTTCAAGCATAGATTTACAAATTCCCCAAGTATAGATCCATAAACTCCTAAAGTGTAGATCCACAAATTTTCCAAGTATAGATTTACAAATTTTCCAAGTATAGATTTACAAATTTTCCAAGTATAGATTTACAAATTTTCCAAGTATAGATTTACAAATTTTCCAAGTATAGATTTACAAATTTTCCAAGTACAGATCCACAAATTTTCCAAGTACAGATCCACTAATTTTCCAAGTACAGATCCACAAATTTTCCAAGTACAGATCCACAAATTTTCCAAGTACAGATCCACAAATTTTCCAAGTACAGATCCACAAATTTTCCAAGTAGAGATCCACAAATTTTCCAAGTAGCGATCCATAAATTTTCCAAGTACAGATCCACAAATTTTCCAAGTACAGATCCACAAATTTTCCAAGTACAGATCCTCAAATTTTCCAAGTAGAGATCCACAAATTTTCCAAGTAGAGATCACAAATTTTCAAGTAGAGATCCACAAATTTTCCAAGTACAGATCCACAAATTTTCCAAGTACAGATCCACAAATTTTACAAGTACAGATCCACAAATTTTCCAAGTACAGGTCCACAAATTTTCCAAGTATAGATTTACAAATTTTCAAAGAATAGATTTACAAATTTTCCAAGTATAGTTTTACAAATTTTCCAAGTATAGATTTACAAATTTTACAAGTATAGATTTACAAATTTTCCAAGTACAGATCCAAAAATTTTCCAAGTACAGATCCACAAATTTTCCAAGTACAGATCCACAAATTTTCCAAGAACAGATCCACAAATTTTCAAAGTAGAGATCCACAAATTTTCCAAGAAGAGGTCCACAAATTTTCCAAGTAGAGATCCACAAATTTTCCAAGTATAGATCCACAAATTTTCCAAGTATAGATTTACAAATTTTCCAAGTATAGTTTTACAAATTTTCCAAGTATAGATTTACAAATTTTCCAAGTATAGATTTACAAATTTTCCAAGTATAGATTTAAAAATTTTCCAAGTACAGATCCACAAATTTTCCAAGTACAGATCCACAAATTTTCCAAGTACAGATCCACAAATTTTCAAAGTAGAGATCCACAAATTTTCCAAGAAGAGGTCCACAAATTTTCCAAGTAGAGATCCACAAATTTTCCAAGTATAGATCCACAAATTTTCCAAATATAGATTTACAAATTTTCCAAGTATAGTTTTACAAATTTTCCAAGTATAGTTTTACAAATTTTCCAAGTATAGATCTACAAATTTTCCAAGTATAGATTTACAAATTTTCCAAGTCTAGATTTACAAATTTTCCAAGGATAGATTTACAAATTTTCCGAGTATAGATTTACAAATTTTCCAAGTACAGATCCACAAATTTTCCTAGTATAGATCCACAAATTTTTAAAGTATAGATCCACAAATTTTCCAAGTATAGATTTACTAATTTTCCAAGTATAGATTTACAAATTTTCCAAGTATAGATTTACAAATTTTTCAAGCATAGATTTACAAATTCCCCAAGTATAGATCCACAAACTCCTAAAGTTTAGATCCACAAATTTTCCAAGTATAGATTTACAAATTTTCCAAGTATAGATTTACAAATTTTCCAAGTATAGATTTACAAATTTTCCAAGTATAGATTTACAAATTTTCCAAGTATAGATTTACAAATTTTCCAAGTACAGATCCACAAATTTTCCAAGTACAGATCCACAAATTTTACAAGTACAGATCCACAAATTTTACAAATACAGATCCACAAATTTTCCAAGCATAGATTTACAAATTTTCAAAGAATAGATTTACAAATTTTCCAAGTATAGTTTTACAAATTTTCCAAGTATAGATTTACAAATTTTCCAAGTATAGATTTACAAATTTTCCAAGTATAGATTTACAAATTTTCCAAGTACAGATCCACAAATTTTCCAAGCACAGATCCACAAATTTTCCAAGTACAGATCCACAAATTTTCCAAGTACAGATCCACAAATTTTCAAAGTAGAGATCCACAAATTTTCCAAGAAGAGGTCCACAAATTTTCCAAGTAGAGATCCACAAATTTTCCAAGTATAGATCCACAAATTTTCCAAGTATAGATTTACAAATTTTCCAAGTATAGTTTTACAAATTTTCCAAGTATAGATTTACAAATTTTCCAAGTATAGATTTACAAATTTTCCAAGTATAGATTTACAAATTTTCCAAGTACAGATCCACAAATTTTCCAAGTACAGATCCACAAATTTTCCAAGTACAGATCCACAAATTTTCCAAGTACAGATCCACAAATTTTCAAAGTAGAGATCCACAAATTTTCCAAGATGAGGTCCACAAATTTTCCAAGTAGAGATACACAAATTTTCCAAGTATAGATCCACAAATTTTCCAAGTATAGATTTACAAATTTTCCAAGTATAGATTTACAAATTTTCCAAGTATAGATTTACAAATTTTCCAAGTATAGATTTACAAATTTTCCAAGTACAGATTTACAAATTTTCCAAGTACAGATCCACAAATTTTCCAAGTACAGATCCACAAATTTTCCAAGTACAGATCCACAAATTTTCCAAGTTGAGATCCACAAATTTTCCAAGTAGAGCTCCACAAATTTTCCAAGTAGAGATCCACAAATTTTCCAAGTAGAGATCCACAAATTTTCCAAGTAGAGATCCACAAATTTTCCAAGTAGAGATCCACAAATCTTCCAAGTAGAGATCCACAAATTTTCAAAGTATAGATTTACAAATTTTCCAAGTATAGATTTACAAATTTTCCAAGTATAGATTTACAAATTTTCCAAGTATAGATTTACAAATTTTCCAAGTACAGATCCACAAATTTTCCAAGTACAGATCCACAAATTTTCCAAGTACAGATCCACAAATTTTCCAAGTACAGATCCACAAATTTTCAAAGTAGAGATCCACAAATTTTCCAAGAAGAGGTTCACAAATTTTCCAAGTAGAGATCCACAAATTTTCCAAGTATAGATCCACAAATTTTCCAAGTATAGATTTACAAATTTTCCAAGTATAGATTTACAAATTTTCCAAGTATAGATTTACAAATTTTCCAAGTATAGATTTACAAATTTTCCAAGTATAGATTTACAAATTTTCCAAGTACAGATTTACAAATTTTCCAAGTACAGATCCACAAATTTTCCTAGTACAGATCCACAAATTTTCCAAGTACAGATCCACAAATTTTCCAAGTAGAAATCCACAAATTTTTCAAGTAGAGATCCACAAATTTTCCAAGTAGAGATCCACAAATTTTCCCAGTAGAGATCCACAAATCTTCGAAGTAGAGATCCACAAATTTTCCAAGTATAGATTTACAAATTTTCCAAGTATAGATTTACAAATTTTCCAAGTACAGAACCACAAATTTTCCAAGCACAGATCCACAAATTTTCCAAGTACAGATCCACAAATTTTCAAAGTATAGATTTACAAATTTTCCAAGAATAGATTTACAAATTTTCAAGTATAGATTTACAAATTTTCCAAGTATAGATTTACAAATTTTACAAGTATAGATTTACAAATTTTCCAAGTATAGATTTACAAATTTTCCAAGTTTAGATTTACAAATTTTCCAAGTATAGATTTACAAATTTTCCAAGTACAGATCCACAAATTTTCCAAGTACAGATCCACAAATTTTCCAAGTACAGATCCACAAATTTTCAAAGTAGAGATCCACATATTTTCCAAGAAGAGGTCCACAAATTTTCCAAGTAGAGATCCACAAATTTTCCAAGTATAGATCCACAAATTTTCCAAGTATAGATTTACAAATTTTCCAAGTATAGATTTACAAATTTTCCAAGTATAGATTTACAAATTTTCCAAGTATAGATTTACAAATTTTCCAAGTTTAGATGTACAAATTTTCCAAGTATAGATTTACAAATTTTCCAAGTATAGATTTACAAATTTTCCAAGTATAGATTTACAAATTTTCCAAGAATAGATTTACAAATTTTCCAAGTATAGATTTACAAATTTTCCAAGTATAGATTTACAAATTTTCCAAATATAGATTTACAAATTTTCCAAGTATAGATTTACAAATTTTCCAAGTTTAGATCTACAAATTTTCCAAGTATAGATTTACAAATTTTCCAAGTATAGATTTACAAATTTTCCAAGTATAGATTTACAAATTTTCCAAGCATAGATTTACAAATTTTCCAAGTACAGATCCACAAATTTTCCAAGTACAGATCCACAAGTTTTACAAGTACAGATCCACAAATTGTCCAAGTACAGATCCACAAATTTTCAAAGTAGAGATCCACATATTTTCCAAGAAGAGGTCCACAAATTTTCCAAGTAGAGATCCACAAATTTTCCAAGTTTAGATCCACAAATTTTCCAAGTATAGATTTAAAATTTTCCAAGTATAGATTTACAAATTTTCCAAGTATAGATTTACAAATTTTCCAAGTATAGATTTACAAATTTTACAAGCATAGATTTACAAATTTTCCAAGCATAGATTTACAAATTTTCCAAGTACAGATTTACAAATTTTCCAAGTACAGATCCACAAATTTTCCAAGTACAGATCCACAAATTTTCAAAGTACAGATCCACAAATTTTCCAAGTAGAGATCCACAAATTTTCCAAGTAGAGATCCACAAATTTTCCAAGTACAGATCCACAGATTTTCCCAGTACAGATCCACAAATTTTCCAAATATAGATTTACAAATTTTCCAAGAATAGATTTACAAATTTTCCAAGTATAGATTTACAAATTTTCCAAGTACAGATCCACAAATTTTCGAAGTATAGATATACAAATTTTCCAAGTATAGATTTACAAATTTTCCAAGTATAGATTTACAAATTTTCCAAGTATAGATTTACAAATTTTCCAAGTACAGATCCACAAATTTTCCATGTAGAGATCCACAAATTTTCCAAGTAGATATCCACAAATTTTCCAAGTAGAGATCCAATAATTTTAAATGTATAGATCCACAAATTTTCCAAGTATAGATCCACAAATTTTCCAAGTACAGATCCACAAATTTTCCATGTACAGATCCACAAATTTTCCATGTAGAGATCCACAAATTTTCCAAGTAGATATCCACAAATTTACCAAGTAGAGATCCACAAATTTTCCATGTATAGATCCACAAATTTTCCAAGTATAGATCCACAAATTTTCCAAGTACAGATCCACAAATTTTCTAAGTAGAGATCCACAAATTTTCCAAGTAGAGATCCACAAATTTTCCAAGTAGAGATCCACAAATTTTCCAAGTATAGATCAACAAATTTTCCAAGTATAGATCCACAAATTTTGCAAGTGTAGATCCACAAATTTTCCAAGTATAGACTTACAAATTTTCCAAGTATAGATTTACAAATTCCCCAAGTATACATCCACGAATTCCCCAAGTGTAGACCCACAAATTCCCCAAGTACAGGTCCATAAATTTTCCAAGTAGAGATCCACAAATTTTCCAAGTACAGATCCACAAATTTTCCAAGTACAGATCCACAAATTTACCAAGTATAGATTTACAAATTTTCCAAGTATAGATTTACAAATTTTCCAAGTATAGATTTAAAAATTTTCCAAGTATAGATTTACAAATTTTCCAAGTACAAATCCACAAATTTTCCATGTAGAGATCCACAAATTTTCCAAGTAGATATCCACAAATTTTCCAAGTACAGATCCACAAATTTTCCAAGTACATATCCACAAATTTTCCAAGTACAGATCCACAGATTTTCCCAGTACTGATCCACAAATTTTCCAAGTACAGATCCACAAATTTTCGAAGTATAGATTTACAAATTTTCCAAGTATAGATTTACAAATTTTCCAAGTATAGATTTACAAATTTTCCAAGTATAGATTTACAAATTTTCCAAATATAGATTTACAAATTTTCCAAGAATAGATTTACAAATTTTCCAAGTTTAGATTTACAAATTTTCCAAGTATAGATTTACAAATTTTCCAAGTACAGATTTACAAATTTTCCAAGTACAGATCCACAAATTTTTAAAGTACAGATCCACAAATTTTCAAAGTACAGATCCACAAATTTTCCAAGTAGAGATCCACAAATTTTCCAAGTAGAGATCCACAAATTTTCCAAGTACAGATCCACAGATTTTCCCAGTACAGATCCACAAATTTTCCAAATATAGATTTACAAATTTTCCAAGAATAGATTTACAAATTTTCCAAGTTTAGATTTACAAATTTTCCAAGCATAGATTTAATAATTTTCCAAGTACAGATCCACAAATTTTCGAAGTATAGATTTACAAATTTTCCAAGTATAGATTTACAAACTTTCCAAGTATAGATTTACAAATTTTCCAAGTATAGATTTACAAATTTTCCAAGTATAGATTTACAAATTTTCCAAGTATAGATTTACAAATTTTCCAAGTATAGATTTACAAATTTTCCAAGTATAGATTTACAAATTTTCCAAGTATAGATTTACAAATTTTCCAAGTATAGATTTACAAATTTTCCAAGTATAGATTTACAAATTTTCCAAGTATAGTATTACAAATTCCCCAAGTATAGATCCACAAATTCCCCAAGTGTAGATCCACAAATTTTCCAAGTACAGATCCATAAATTTTCCAAGTAGAGATCCACAAATTTTCCAAGTACAGATCCACAAATTTTCCAAGTACAGATCCACAAATTTTCCAAGTATAGAATTACAAATTTTCCAAGTATAGATTTACAAATTTTCCAAGTATAGATTTACAAATTTTCCAAGTATAGATTTTCAAATTTTCCAAGTACAGATCCACAAATTTTCCATGTAGAGATCCACAAATTTTCCAAGTAGATATCCACAAATTTTCCATGTACAGATCCACAAATTTTCCAAGTACAGATCCACAAATTTTCCAAGTACAGATCCAAAAATTTTTCAAGTACAGATCCACAGATTTTCCCAGTACAGATCCACAAATTTTCCAAATATAGATTTACAAATTTTCCAAGAATAGATTTACAAATTTTCCAAGTTTAGATTTACAAATTTTCCAAGTATAGATTTAATAATTTTCAATGTACAGATCCACAAATTTTCCAAGTACAGATCCACAAATTTTCGAAGTATAGATTTACAAATTTTCCAAGTATATATTTACAAATTTTCCAAGTATAGATTTACAAATTTTCCAAGTATAGATTTACAAATTTTCCAAGTATAGTATTACAAATTCCCCAAGTATAGATCCACAAATTCCCCAAGTGTAGATCCACAAATTTTCCAAGTACAGATCCATAAATTTTCCAAGTAGAGATCCACAAATTTTCCAAGTACAGATCCACAAATTTTCCAAGTACAGATCCACAAATTTTCCAAGTATAGAATTACAAATTTTCCAAGTATAGATTTACAAATTTTCCAAGTATAGATTTACAAATTTTCCAAGTATAGATTTTCAAATTTTCCAAGTACAGATCCACAAATTTTCCATGTAGAGATCCACAAATTTTCCAAGTAGATATCCACAAATTTTCCATGTACAGATCCACAAATTTTCCAAGTACAGATCCACAAATTTTCCAAGTACAGATCCAAAAATTTTTCAAGTACAGATCCACAGATTTTCCCAGTACAGATCCACAAATTTTCCAAATATAGATTTACAAATTTTCCAAGAATAGATTTACAAATTTTCCAAGTTTAGATTTACAAATTTTCCAAGTATAGATTTAATAATTTTCAATGTACAGATCCACAAATTTTCCAAGTACAGATCCACAAATTTTCGAAGTATAGATTTACAAATTTTCCAAGTATAGATTTACAAATTTTCCAAGTATAGATTTACAAATTTTCCAAGTATAGATTTGCAAATTTTCCAAATATAGATTTACAAATTTTCCAAGAATAGATTTACAAATTTTCCAAGTTTAGATTTACAAATTTTCCAAGTATAGATTTACAAATTTTCCAAGCATAGATTTACAAATTTTCCAAGTACAGATTTACAAATTTTCCAAGTACAGATCCACAAATTTTTAAAGTACAGATCCACAAATTTTCAAAGTACAGATCCACAAATATTCCAAGTAGAGATCCACAAATTTTCCAAGTAGAGATCCACAAATTTTCCAAGTACAGATCCACAGATTTTCCCAGTACAGATCCACAAATTTTCCAAATATAGATTTACAAATTTTCCAAGAATAGATTTACAAATTTTCCAAGTTTAGATTTACAAATTTTCCAAGTATAGATTTAATAATTTTCCAAGTATAGATTTACAAATTTTCCAAGTATAGATTTACAAATTTTCCAAGTATAGATTTACAAATTTTCCAAGTATAGATTTACAAATTTTCCAAGTATAGATTTACAAATTTTCCAAGTATAGTATTACAAATTCCCCAAGAATAGATCCACAAATTCCCCAAGTGTAGATCCACAAAATTTCCAAGTACAGATCCATAAATTTTCCAAGTAGAGATCCACAAATTTTCCAATTACAGATCCACAAATTTTCCAAGTACAGATCCACAAATTTTCCAAGTATAGAATTACAAATTTTCCAAGTATAGATTTACAAATTTTCCAAGTATACATTTACAAATTTTCCAAGTATAGATTTTCAAATTTTCCAAGTACAGATCCACAAATTTTCCATGTAGAGATCCACAAATTTTCCAAGTAGATATCCACAAATTTTCCAAGTACAGATCCACAAATTTTCCAAGTACAGATCCACAAATTTTCCAAGTACAGATCCACAGATTTTCCCAGTACAGATCCACAAATTTTCGTAGTATAGATTTACAAATTTTCCAAGTATAGATTTACAAATTTTCCAAGTATAGATTTACAAATTTTCCAAGTATAGATTTACAAATTTTCCAAATATAGATTTACAAATTTTCCAAGAATAGATTTACAAATTTTCCAAGTTTAGATTTACAAATTTTCCAAGTATAGATTTACAAATTTTCCAAGCATAGATTTACAAATTTTCCAAGTACAGATTTACAAATTTTCCAAGTACAGATCCACAAATTTTCCAAGTACAGATCCACAAATTTTCAAAGTACAGATCCACAAATTTTCCAAGTAGAGATCCACAAATTTTCGAAGTAGAGATCCACAAATTTTCCAAGTACAGAACCACAGATTTTAACAGTACAGATCCACAAATTTTCCAAATATAGATTTACAAATTTTCCAAGAATAGATTTACAAATTTTCCAAGTTAAGATTTACAAATTTTGCAAGTATAGATTTACAAATTTTCCAAGTACAGATCCACAAATTTTCGAAGAATAGATTTACAAATTTTCCAAGTATAGATTTACAAATTTTCCAAGCATAGATTTACAAATTTTCCAAGTACAGATTTACAAATTTTCCAAGTACAGATCCACAAATTTTCCAAGTACAGATCCACAAATTTTCCAAGTACAGATCCACAAATTTTCAAAGTACAGATCCACAAATTTTCCAAGTAGAGATCCACAAATTTTCCAAGTAGAGATCCACAAATTTTCCAAGTACAGATCCATAGATTTTCCCAGTACAGATCCACAAATTTTCCAAATATAGATTTACAAATTTTCCAAGAATAGATTTACAAATTTTCCAAGTATAGATTTACAAATTTTCCAAGTACAGATCCACAAATTTTCGAAGTATAGATATACAAATTTTCCAAGTATAGATTTACAAATTTTCCAAGTATAGATTTACAAATTTTCCAAGTATAGATTTACAAATTTTCCAAGTACAGATCCACAAATTTTCCATGTAGAGATCCACAAATTTTCCAAGTAGATATCCACAAATTTTCCAAGTAGAGATCCAATAATTTTAAATGTATAGATCCACAAATTTTCCAAGTATAGATCCACAAATTTTCCAAGTACAGATCCACAAATTTTCCAAGTACAGATCCTCAAATTTTCCATGTAGAGATCCACAAATTTTCCAAGTAGATATCCACAAATTTTCCAAGTAGAGATCCACAAATTTTCCATGTATAGATCCACAAATTTTCCAAGTATAGATCCACAAATTTTCCAAGTACAGATCCACAAATTTTCTAAGTAGAGATCCACATATTTTCCAAGTAGAGATCCACAAATTTTCCAAGTAGAGATCCACAAATTTTCCAAGTATAGATCAACAAATTTTCCAAGTATAGATCCACAAATTTTGCAAGTGTAGATCCACAAATTTTCCAAGTATAGACTTACAAATTTTCCAAGTATAGATTTACAAATTCCCCAAGTATACATCCACAAATTCCCCAAGTGTAGACCCACAAATTCCCCAAGTACAGATCCACAGATTTTCCAAGTACAGATCCACAAATTTTCCAAGTACAGATCCACAAATTTTCCAAGTATAGATTTACAAATTTTACAAGTATAGATTTACAAATTTTCCAAGTATAGATTTACAAATTTTCCAAGTATAGATTTACAAATTTTCCAAGTATAGATTTACAAATTTTCCAAGTATAGTATTACAAATTCACCAAGTATAGATCCACAAATTCCCCAAGTGTAGATCCACAAATTTTCCAAGTACAGATCCATAAATTTTCCAAGTAGAGATCCACAAATTTTCCAAGTACAGATCCACAAATTTTCCAAGTACAGATCCACAAATTTTCCAAGTATAGATTAACAAATTTTCCAAGTATAGATTTACAAATTTTCCAAGTATAGATTTACAAATTTTCCAAGTATAGATTTACAAATTTTCCAAGTACAAATCCACAAATTTTCCATGTAGAGATCCACAAATTTTCCAAGTAGATATCCACAAATTTTCCAAGTACAGATCCACAAATTTTCCAAGTACAGATCCACAAATTTTCCAAGTACAGATCCACATATTTTCCCAGTACAGATCCACAAATTTTCCAAGTACAGATCCACAAATTTTCGAAGTATAGATTTACAAATTTTCCAAGTATAGATTTACAAATTTTCCAAGTATAGATTTACAAATTTTCCAAGTTTAGATTTACAAATTTTCCAAGTATAGATTTACAAATTTTCCAAGCATAGATTTACAAATTTTCCAAGTACAGATTTACAAATTTTCCAAGTACAGATCCACAAATTTTTAAAGTACAGATCCACAAATTTTCAAAGTACAGATCCACAAATTTTCCAAGTAGAGATCCACAAATTTTCCAAGTAGAGATCCACAAATTTTCCAAGTACAGATCCACAGATTTTCCCAGTACAGATCCACAAATTTTCCAAATATAGATTTAAAAATTTTCCAAGAATAGATTTACAAATTTTCCAAGTTTAGATTTACAAATTTTCCAAGTATAGTTTTAATAATTTTCCAAGTACAGATCCACAAATTTTCGAAGTATAGATTTACAAATTTTCCAAGTATAGATTTACAAACTTTCCAAGTATAGATTTACAAATTTTCCAAGCATAGATTTACAAATTTTCCAAGTACAGATTTACAAATTTTCCAAGTACAGATCCACAAATTTTTAAATTACAGATCCACAAATTTTCAAAGTACAGATCCACAAATTTTCCAAGTAGAGATCCACAAATTTTCCAAGTAGAGATCCACAAATTTTCCAAGTACAGATCCACAGATTTTCCAGTACAGATCCACAAATTTTCCAAATATAGATTTAAAAATTTTCCAAGAATAGATTTACAAATTTTCCAAGTTAAGATTTACAAATTTTGCAAGTATAGATTTACAAATTTTCCAAGTACAGATCCACAAATTTTCGAAGAATAGATTTACAAATTTTCCAAGTATAGATTTACAAACTTTCCAAGTATAGATTTACAAATTTTCCAAATATAGATTTACAAATTTTCCAAGAATAGATTTACAAATTTTCCAAGTTTAGATTTACAAATTTTCCAAGTTTAGATTTACAAATTTTCCAAGTATAGATTTACAAATTTTCCAAGTATAGATTTAAAAATTTTCCAAGTATAGATTTACAAATTTTCCAAGTAGAGATTTACAAATTTTCCAAGTACAGATCCACAAATTTTCCATGTACAGATCCACAAATTTTCCAAGTAGAGATCCACAAATTTTCCATGTATAGATCCACAAATTAACCAAGTATAGATCCACAAATTTTCCAAGTACAGATCCACAAATTTTCTAAGTAGAGATCCACAAATTTTCCAAGTAGAGATAAACATATTTTCCAAGTAGAGATCCACAAATTTTCCAAGTATAGATCAACAAATTTTCCAAGTATAGATCCACAAATTTTGCAAGTGTAGATCCACAAATTTTCCAAGTATAGACTTACAAATTTTCCAAGTATAGATTTACAAATTCCCCAAGTATACATCCACAAATTCCCCAAGTGTAGACCCACAAATTCCCCAAGTGTAGATCCACAAATTTTCCAAGTACAGATTCACAAATTTTCCAAGTACAGATCCACAAATTTTCCAAGTACAGATCCACAGATTTTCCAAGTACAGATCCACAAATTTTCCAAGTACAGATCCACAAATTTTCCAAGTATAGAATTACAAATTTTCCAAGTATAGATTTACAAATTTTCCAAGTATAGATTTACAAATTTTCCAAGTATAGATTTACAAATTTTCCAAGTATAGATTTACAAATTTTCCAAGTATAGATTTACAAATTTTACAAGTATAGATTTACAAATTTTCCAAGTATAGATTTACAAATTTTCCAAGTACAGATCCACAAATTTTCCAAGTAGAGATCCACAAATTTTCCAGGTAGAGATCCACAAATTTTCCAGGTAGAGATCCACAAATTTTCCAAGTAGAGATCCACAAATTTTCCAAGTATAGATCCACAAATTTTCCAAGTACAGATACACAAATTTTCCAAGTACAGATCCACAGATTTTCCAAGTACAGATCCACAAATTTTCCAAGTACAGATCCACAAATTTTCGAAGTATAGATTTACAAATTTTCCAAGTATAGATTTACAAATTTTCCAAGTATAAATTTACAAATTTTCCAAGTATAGATTTACAAATTTTCCAAGTATAGATCCACAAATTTTCCAAGCATAGATTTACAAATTTTCCAAGTATAGATTTACAAATTTTAAAAGTATAGATTTACAAATTTTCCAAGTATAGATTTACAAATTTTCCAAGTATAGATTTACAAATTTTCCAAGTATAGATTTACAAATTTTCCAAGTATAGATTTACAAAATTTCCAAGTACAGATCCACAAATTTTCCAAGAACAGATCCACAAATTTTCCAAGTACAGATCCACAAATTCCCCAAGAAGAGATCCACAAATTTTCCAAGTACAGATCCACATATTTTCCAAGTACAGATCCACAAATTTTCCAAGTATAGATCCACAAATTTTCGAAGTATAGATTTACAAATTTTCCAAGTATAGATTTACAAATTTTCCAAGTATAGATTTACAAACTTTCCAAGTATAGATTTACAAATTTTCCAAGTATAGATTTACAAATTTTCCAAGTATAGATTTACAAATTTTCCAAGTATAGATTTACAAATTTTCCAAGTATAGATTTACAAATTTTCCAAGTATAGATTTACAAATTTTCCAAGTATAGATTTACAAATTTTCCAAGTATAGATTTACAAATTTTCCAAGTATAGTATTACAAATTCCCCAAGTATAGATCCACAAATTCCCCAAGTGTAGATCCACAAATTTTCCAAGTACAGATCCATAAATTTTCCAAGTAGAGATCCACAAATTTTCCAAGTACAGATCCACAAATTTTCTAAGTACAGATCCACAAATTTTCCAAGTATAGAATTACAAATTTTCCAAGTATAGATTTACAAATTTTCCAAGTATAGATTTACAAATTTTCCGAGTATAGATTTTCAAATTTTCCAAGTACAGATCCACAAATTTTCCATGTAGAGATCCACAAATTTTCCAATTAGATATCCACAAATTTTCCAAGTACAGATCCACAAATTTTCCAAGTACAGATCCACAAATTTTCCAAGTACAGATCCACAGATTTTCCCAGTACAGATCCACAAATTTTCCAAGTACAGATCCACAAATTTTCGAAGTATAGATTTACAAATTTTCCAAGTATAGATTTACAAATTTTCCAAGTATAGATTTACAAATTTTCCAAGTATAGATTTACAAATTTTCCAAATATAGATTTACAAATTTTCCAAGAATAGATTTACAAATTTTCCAAGTTTAGATTTACAAATTTTCCAAGTATAGATTTACAAATTTTCCAAGCATAGATTTACAAATTTTCCAAGTACAGATTTACAAATTTTCCAAGTACAGATCCACAAATTTTCCAAGTACAGATCCACAAATTTTCAAAGTACAGATCCACAAATTTTCCAAGTAGAGATCCACAAATTTTCCAAGTAGAGATCCACAAATTTTCCAAGTACAGAACCACAGATTTTAACAGTACAGATCCACAAATTTTCCAAATATAGATTTACAAATTTTCCAAGAATAGATTTACAAATTTTCCAAGTTAAGGTATACAAATTTTGCAAGTATAGATTTACAAATTTTCCAAGTACAGATCCACAAATTTTCGAAGAATAGATTTACAAATTTTCCAAGTATAGATTTACAAACTTTCCAAGTATAGATTTACAAATTTTCCAAATATAGATTTACAAATTTTCCAAGAATAGATCCACAAATTTTCCAAGCATAGATTTACAAATTTTCCAAGTATAGATTTACAAATTTTAAAAGTATAGATTTACAAATTTTCCAAGTATAGATTTACAAATTTTCCAAGTATAGATTTACAAATTTTCCAAGTATAGATTTACAAATTTTCCAAGTATAGATTTACAAAATTTATAAGTACAGATCCACAAATTTTCCAAGAACAGATCCACAAATTTTCCAAGTACAGATCCACAAATTCCCCAAGAAGAGATCCACAAATTTTCCAAGTACAGATCCACATATTTTCCAAGTACAGATCCACAAATTTTCTAAGTAGAGATCCACAAATTTTCCAAGTAGAGATAAACATATTTTCCAAGTAGAGATCCACAAATTTTCCAAGTATAGATCAACAAATTTTCCAAGTATAGATCCACAAATTTTGCAAGTGTAGATCCACAAATTTTCCAAGTATAGACTTACAAATTTTCCAAGTATAGATTTACAAATTCCCCAAGTATACATCCACAAATTCCCCAAGTGTAGACCCACAAATTCCCCAAGTGTAGATCCACAAATTTTCCAAGTACAGATTCACAAATTTTCCAAGTACAGATCCACAAATTTTCCAAGTACAGATCCACAGATTTTCCAAGTACAGATCCACAAATTTTCCAAGTACAGATCCACAAATTTTCCAAGTATAGAATTACAAATTTTCCAAGTATAGATTTACAAATTTTCCAAGTATAGATTTACAAATTTTCCAAGTATAGATTTACAAATTTTCCAAGTATAGATTTACAAATTTTCCAAGTATAGATTTACAAATTTTACAAGTATAGATTTACAAATTTTCCAAGTATAGATTTACAAATTTTCCAAGTACAGATCCACAAATTTTCCAAGTAGAGATCCACAAATTTTCCAGGTAGAGATCCACAAATTTTCCAGGTAGAGATCCACAAATTTTCCAAGTAGAGATCCACAAATTTTCCAAGTATAGATCCACAAATTTTCCAAGCATAGATTTACAAATTCCCCAAGTATACATCCACAAATTCCCCAAGTGTAGACCCACAAATTCCCCAAGTGTAGATCCACAAATTTTCCAAGTACAGATTCACAAATTTTAGAAGTACAGATCCACAAATTTTCCAAGTACAGATCCACAGATTTTCCAAGTACAGATCCACAAATTTTCCAAGTACAGATCCACAAATTTTCCAAGTATAGAATTACAAATTTTCCAAGTATAGATTTACAAATTTTCCAAGTATAGATTTACAAATTTTCCAAGTATAGATTTACAAATTTTCCAAGTATAGATTTACAAATTTTCCAAGTATAGATTTACAAATTTTCCAAGTATAGATTTACAAATTTTCCAAGTATAGATTTACAAATTTTCCAAGTATAGATTTACAAATTTTCCAAGTATAGATTTACAAATTTTCCAAGTATAGATTTACAAATTTTCCAAGTATAGATTTACAAATTTTCCAAGTATAGATCCACAAATTTTCCAAGCATAGATTTACAAATTTTCCAAGTATAGATTTACAAATTTTAAAAGTATAGATTTACAAATTTTCAAAGTATAGATTTACAAATTTTCCAAGTATAGATTTACAAATTTTCCAAGTATAGATTTACAAATTTTCCAAGTATAGATTTACAAAATTTATAAGTACAGATCCACAAATTTTCCAAGAACAGATCCACAAATTTTCCAAGTACAGATCCACAAATTCCCCAAGAAGAGATCCACAAATTTTCCAAGTACAGATCCACATATTTTCCAAGTAGAGATCCACAAATTTTCCAAGTATAGATCCACAAATTTTCGAAGTATAGATTTACAAATTTTCCAAGTATAGATTTACAAATTTTCCAAGTATAGATTTACAAATTTTCCAAGTATAGATTTACAAATTCCCCAAGTATATGTCCACAAATTCCCCAAGTGTAGATCCACAAATTTTCCAAGTACAGATCCACAAATTTTCCAAGTACAGATCCACAAATTTTCCAAGTACAGATCCACAGATTTTCCCAGTACAGATCCACAAATTTTCCAAGTACAGATCCACAGATTTTCCAAGTACAGATCCACAAATTTTCCAAGTACAGATCCACAAATTTTCGAAGTATAGATTTACAAATTTTCCAAGTATAGAGTTACAAATTTTCCAAGTATAGATTTACAAATTTTCCAAGTATAGATTTACAAATTTTCCAAATATAGATTTACAAATTTTCCAAGAATAGATTTACAAATTTTCCAAGTTTAGATTTACAAATTTTCCAAGTATAGATTTACAAATTTTACAAGTACAGATCCACAAATTTTCGAAGTATAGATTTACAAATTTTCCAAGTATAGATTTACAAATTTTCCAAGTATAGATTTTCAAATTTTCCAAGTATAGATTTACAAATTTTCCAAGTAAGATTTACAAATTTTCCAAGTATAGATTTACAAAATTTCCAAGTACAGATCCACAAATTTTCCAAGAACAGATCCACAAATTTTCCAAGTACAGATCCACAAATTCCCCAAGAAGAGATCCACAAATTTTCCAAGTACAGATCCACATATTTTCCAAGTACAGATCCACAAATTTTCCAAGTATAGATCCACAAATTTTCGAAGTATAGATTTACAAATTTTCCAAGTATAGATTTACAAATTTTCCAAGTATAGATTTACAAATTTTCCAAGTATAGATTTACAAATTCCCCAAGTATATGTCCACAAATTCCCCAAGTGTAGATCCACAAATTTTCCAAGCATAGATTTACAAATTTTCCAAGTACAGATTTACAAATTTTCCAAGTACAGATCCACAAATTTTCCAATTACAGATCCACAAATTTTCAAAGTACAGATCCACAAATTTTCCACGTTGAGATCCACAAATTTTCCAAGTACAGATCCACAGATTTTCCAAGTACAGATCCACAAATTTTCCAAGTACAGATCCAAAAATTTTCGAAGTATAGATTTACAAATTTTCCAAGTATAGATTTACAAATTTTCCAAGTATAGATTTACAAATTTTCCAAGTATAGATTTACAAATTTTCCAAATAGAGATTTACAAATTTTCCAAGAATAGATTTACAAATTTTCCAAGTTTAGATTTACAAATTTTCCAAGTACAGATCCACAAATATTCCAAGTAGAGATCCACAAATTTTCCAAGTAGAGATCCACAAATTTTAAAAGTAGAGATCCATAAATTTTCCAAGTAGAGATCCACAAATTTTCCAAGTATAGATCCACAAATTTTCCAAGTATAGAACCACAAATTTTCCAAGCATAGATTTACAAATTTTCCAAGTATAGATTTACAAATTTTAAAAGTATAGATTTACAAATTTTCCAAGTATAGATTTACAAATTTTCCAAGTATAGATTTACAAATTTTCCAAGTATAGATTTACAAATTTTACAAGTATAGATTTACAAATTTTCCAAGTATAGATTTACAAATTTTCCAAGTACAGATCCACAAATTTTCCAAGTAGAGATCCACAAATTTTCCAAGTAGAGATCCACAAATTTTCCAGGTAGAGATCCACAAATTTTCCAGGTAGAGATCCACAAATTTTCCAAGTAGAGATCCACAAATTTTCCAAGTATAGATCCACAAATTTTCCAAGTACAGATACACAAATTTTCCAAGTACAGATCCACAGATTTTCCAAGTACAGATCCACAAATTTTCCAAGTACAGATCCACAAATTTTCGAAGTATAGATTTACAAATTTTCCAAGTATAGATTTACAAATTTTCCAAGTATAGATTTACAAATTTTACAAGTATAGATTTACAAATTTTCCAAGTATAGATTTACAAATTTTCCAAGTACAGATCCACAAATTTTCCAAGTAGAGATCCACAAATTTTCCAAGTAGAGATCCACAAATTTTCCAGGTAGAGATCCACAAATTTTCCAGGTAGAGATCCACAAATTTTCCAAGTAGAGATCCACAAATTTTCCAAGTACAGATCCACAAATTTTCGAAGTATAGATTTACAAATTTTCCAAGTATAGATTTACAAATTTTCCAAGTATAGATTTACAAATTTTCCAAGTATAGATTTACAAATTTTCCAAATATAGATTTACAAATTTTCCAAGAATAGATTTACAAATTTTCCAAGTTTAGATTTACAAATTTTCCAAGTATAGATTTACAAATTTTCCAAGTACAGATAAACAAATTTTCGAAGTATAGATTTACAAATTTTCCAAGTATAGATTTACAAATTTTCCAAGTATAGATTTACAAATTTTCCAAGTATAGATTTACAAATTTTCCAAATATAGATTTACAAATTTTCCAAGAACAGATAAACAAATTTTCCAAGTACAGATCCACAAATTTTCCAAGTATAGATTTACAAATTTTCCAAGTATAGATTTACAAATTTTCCAAGTATAGATTTACAAATTTTCCAAGTATAGATTTACAAATTTTCCAAGTATAGATTTACAAAATTTCCAAGTACAGATCCACAAATTTTCCAAGAACAGATCCACAAATTTTCCAAGTACAGATCCACAAATTCCCCAAGAAGAGATCCACAAATTTTCCAAGTATAGATTTACAAATTTTCCAAGTATAGATTTACAAATTTTCCAAGTACAGATCCACAAATTTTCCAAGTAGATATCCACAAATTTTCCAAGCAGAGATCCACAAATTTTAAAAGTAGAGATCCATAAATTTTCCAAGAATAGATCCACAAATTTTCCAAGTATAGATCCACAAATTTTCCAAGTATAGATCCACAAATTTTCCAAGCATAGATTTACAAATTTTCCAAGTATAGATTTACAAATTTTAAAAGTATAGATTTACAAATTTTCCAAGTATAGATTTACAAATTTTCCAAGTATAGATTTACAAATTCCCCAAGTATAGATCCACAAATTCCCCAAGTATAGATCCACAAATTCCCCAAGTGTAGATACACAAATTCCCCAAGTGTAGATCCACAAATTTTCCAAGTACAGATCCACAAATTTTCCAAGTACAGATCCACAAATTTTCCAAGTACAGATCCACAAATTTTCCAAGTACAGATCCACATATTTTCCAAGTACAAATCCACAAATTTTCCAAGTATAGATCCACAAATTTTCGAAGTATAGATTTACAAATTTTCCAAGTATAGATTTAAAAATTTTCCAAGTATAGATTTACAAATTTTCCAAGTATAGATTTACAAATTCCCCAAGTATATGTCCACAAATTCCCCAAGTGTAGATCCACAAATTTTCCAAGTACAGATCCACAAATTTTCCAAGTACAGATCCACAAATTTTCCAAGTACAGATCCACAGATTTTCCCAGTACAGATCCACAAATTTTCCAAGTACAGATCCACAAATTTTCGAAGTATAGATTTACAAATTTTCCAAGTATAGATTTACAAATTTTCCAAGTATAGATTTACAAATTTTCCAAGTATAGATTTACAAATTTTCCAAATATAAATTTACAAATTTTCCAAGAATAGATTTAAAAATTTTCCAAGTTTAGATTTACAAATTTTCCAAATATAAATTTACAAATTTTCCAAGAATAGATTTAAAAATTTTCCAAGTTTAGATTTACAAATTTTCCAAGTATAGATTTACAAATTTTCCAAGCATAGATTTACAAATTTTCCAAGTACAGATTTACAAATTTTCCAAGTACAGATCCACAAATTTTCCAAGTATAGATCCACAAATTTTCGAAGTATAGATCCACAAATTTTCCAAGTACAGATCCACAAATTTTCCAAGTACAGATCCACAAATTTTCCAAGTACAGATCCACAAATTTTCCAAGTAGAGATCCACAAATTTTCCAAGTAGAGATCCACAAATTTTCCAGGTAGAGATCCACAAATTTTCCAGGTAGAGATCCACAAATTTTCCAAGTAGAGATCCACAAATTTTCCAAGTACAGATCCACAAATTTTCGAAGTATAGATTTACAAATTTTCCAAGTATAGATTTACAAATTTTCCAAGTATAGATTTACAAATTTTCCAAGTATAGATTTACAAATTTTCCAAATATAGATTTACAAATTTTCCAAGAATAGATTTACAAATTTTCCAAGTTTAGATTTACAAATTTTCCAAGTATAGATTTACAAATTTTCCAAGTACAGATAAACAAATTTTCGAAGTATAGATTTACAAATTTTCCAAGTATAGATTTACAAATTTTCCAAGTATAGATTTACAAATTTTCCAAGTATAGATTTACAAATTTTCCAAATATAGATTTACAAATTTTCCAAGAACAGATAAACAAATTTTCCAAGTACAGATCCACAAATTTTCCAAGTATAGATTTACAAATTTTCCAAGTATAGATTTACAAATTTTCCAAGTATAGATTTACAAATTTTCCAAGTATAGATTTACAAATTTTCCAAGTATAGATTTACAAAATTTCCAAGTACAGATCCACAAATTTTCCAAGAACAGATCCACAAATTTTCCAAGTACAGATCCACAAATTCCCCAAGAAGAGATCCACAAATTTTCCAAGTATAGATTTACAAATTTTCCAAGTATAGATTTACAAATTTTCCAAGTACAGATCCACAAATTTTCCAAGTAGATATCCACAAATTTTCCAAGCAGAGATCCACAAATTTTAAAAGTAGAGATCCATAAATTTTCCAAGAATAGATCCACAAATTTTCCAAGTATAGATCCACAAATTTTCCAAGTATAGATCCACAAATTTTCCAAGCATAGATTTACAAATTTTCCAAGTATAGATTTACAAATTTTAAAAGTATAAATTTACAAATTTTCCAAGTATAGATTTACAAATTTTCCAAGTATAGATTTACAAATTCCCCAAGTATAGATCCACAAATTCCCCAAGTATAGATCCACAAATTCCCCAAGTGTAGATACACAAATTCCCCAAGTGTAGATCCACAAATTTTCCAAGTACAGATCCACAAATTTTCCAAGTACAGATCCACAAATTTTCCAAGTACAGATCCACAAATTTTCCAAGTACAGATCCACATATTTTCCAAGTACAAATCCACAAATTTTCCAAGTATAGATCCACAAATTTTCGAAGTATAGATTTACAAATTTTCCAAGTATAGATTTACAAATTTTCCAAGTATAGATTTACAAATTTTCCAAGTATAGATTTACAAATTCCCCAAGTATATGTCCACAAATTCCCCAAGTGTAGATCCACAAATTTTCCAAGTACAGATCCACAAATTTTCCAAGTACAGATCCACAGATTTTCCCAGTACAGATCCACAAATTTTCCAAGTACAGATCCACAAATTTTCGAAGTATAGATTTACAAATTTTCCAAGTATAGATTTACAAATTTTCCAAGTATAGATTTACAAATTTTCCAAGTATAGATTTACAAATTTTCCAAATATAAATTTACAAATTTTCCAAGAATAGATTTAAAAATTTTCCAAGTTTAGATTTACAAATTTTCCAAATATAAATTTACAAATTTTCCAAGAATAGATTTAAAAATTTTCCAAGTTTAGATTTACAAATTTTCCAAGTATAGATTTACAAATTTTCCAAGTATAGATTTACAAATTTTCCAAGTATAGATTTACAAATTTTCCAAGTACAGATTTACAAATTTTCCAAGTACAGATCCACAAATTTTCCAAGTACAGATCCACAAATTTTCCAAGTACAGATCCACAAATTTTCCAAGTAGAAATCCACAAATTTTCCAAGTAGAGATCCACAAATTTTCCAAGTAGAGATCCACAAATTTTCCAAGTAGAGATCCACAAATTTTCCAAGTAGAGATCCACAAATTTTCCAAGTATAGATTTACAAATTTCCCAAGTATAGATTTACAAATTTTCCAAGCATAGATTTACAAATTTTCCAAGTACAGATCCACAAATTTTCCAAGTACAGATCCACAAATTTTCCAAGTACAGATCCACAAATTTTCCAAGTACAGATCCACAAATTTTCAAAGTAGAGATCCACATATTTTCCAAGAAGAGGTCCACAAATTTTCCAAGTAGAGATCCACAAATTTTCCAATTATAGATCCACAAATTTTCCAAGTATAGATTTACAAATTTTCCAAGTATAGATTTACAAATTTTCCAAGTATAGATTTACAAATTTTCCAAGTATAGATTTACAAATTTTCCAAGTACAGATTTACAAATTTTCCAAGTACAGATCCACAAATTTTCCAAGGACAGATCCACAAATTTTCCAAGTACAGATCCACAAATTTTCCAAGTAGAAATCCACAAATTTTCCAAGTAGAGATCCACAAATTTTCCAAGTAGAGATCCACAAATTTTCCAAGTAGAGATCCACAAATTTTCCAAGTAGAGATCCACAAATCTTCCAAGTATAGATTTACAAATTTTCCAAGTATAGATTTACAAATTTTCCAAGTATAGATTTACAAATTTTCCAAGTATAGATTTACAAATTTTCCAAGTATAGATTTACAAATTTTCCAAGTACAGAACCACAAATTTTCCAAGTACAGATCCACAAATTTTCCAAGTACAGATCCACAAATTTTCCAAGTATAGATTTACAAATTTTCCAAGAATAGATTTACAAATTTTCCAAGTATAGATTTACAAATTTTCCAAGTATAGATTTACAAATTTTCCAAGTATAGATTTACAAATTTTCCAAGTATAGATTTACAAATTTTCCAAGTTTAGATGTACAAATTTTCCAAGTATAGATTTACAAATTTTCCAAGTATAGATTTACAAATTTTCCAAGTATAGATTTACAAATTTTCCAAGTATAGATTTACAAATTTTCCAAGTACAGATCCAGAAATTTTCCAAGTACAGATCCACAAATTTTCCAAGTACAGATCCACAAATTTTCCAAGTACAGATCCACAAGTTTTCCAAGTACAGATCCACAAATTTTAAAAGTATAGATTTACAAATTTTCCAAGAATAGATTTACAAATTTTCCAAGTATAGATTTACAAATTTTCCAAGTATAGATTTACAAATTTTCCAAATATAGATATACAAATTTTCCAAGTATAGATTTACAAATTTTCCAAGTTTAGATGTACAAATTTTCCAAGTATGGATTTACAAATTTTCCAAGTATAGATTTACAAATTTCCCAAGTATAGATTTACAAATTTTCCAAGCATAGATTTACAAATTTTCCAAGTATAGATTTACAAATTTTCCAGTACAGATTTACAAATTTTCCAAGTACAGATCCACAAATTTTCCAAGTACAGATCCACAAATTTTCCAAGTACAGATCCACAAATTTTCCAAGTAGAAATCCACAAATTTTCCAAGTAGAGATCCACAAATTTTCCAAGTAGAGATCCACAAATTTTCCAAGTAGAGATCCACAAATTTTCCAAGTAGAGATCCACAAATCTTCCAAGTAGAGATCCACAAATTTTCCAAGTATAGATTTACAAATTTTCCAAGTATAGATTTACAAATTTTCCAAGTACAGAACCACAAATTTTCCAAGTACAGATCCACAAATTTTCCAAGTACAGATCCACAAATTTTCCAAGTATAGATTTACAAATTTTCCAAGAATAGATTTACAAATTTTCCAAGTATAGATTTACAAATTTTCCAAGTATAGATTTACAAATTTTCCAAGTATAGATTTACAAATTTTCCAAGTTTAGATGTACTAATTTTCCAAGTATAGATTTACAAATTTTCCAAGTATAGATTTACAAATTTTCCAAGTATAGATTTACAAATTTTCCAAGTACAGATTTACAAATTTTCCAAGTACAGATCCACAAATTTTCCAAGTACAGATCCACAAATTTTCCAAGTACAGATCCACAAATTTTCCAAGTAGAAATCCACAAATTTTCCAAGTGGAGATCCACAAATCTTCCAAGTAGAGATCCACAAATTTTCCAAGTATAGATTTACAAATTTTCCAAGTATAGATTTACAAATTTTCCAAGTACAGAACCACAAATTTTCCAAGTACAGATCCACAAATTTTCCAAGTACAGATCCACAAATTTTCCAAGTATAGATTTACAAATTTTCCAAGAATAGATTTACAAATTTTCCAAGTATAGATTTACAAATTTTCCAAGTATAGATTTACAAATTTTCCAAGTATAGATTTACAAATTTTCCAAGTATAGATTTACAAATTTTCCAAGTTTAGATGTACAATGTTTCCAAGTATAGATTTACAAATTTTCCAAGTATAGATTTACAAATTTTCCAAGTATAGATTTACAAATTTTCCAAGTATAGATTTACAAATTTTCCAAGTACAGATCCAGAAATTTTCCAAGTACAGATCCACAAATTTTCCAAGTACAGATCCACAAATTTTCCAAGTACAGATCCACAAGTTTTCCAAGTACAGATCCACAAATTTTAAAAGTATAGATTTACAAATTTTCCAAGAATAGATTTACAAATTTTCCAAGTATAGATTTACAAATTTTCCAAGTATAGATTGACAAATTTTCCAAATATAGATTTACAAATTTTCCAAGTATAGATTTACAAATTTTCCAAGTTTAGATGTACAAATTTTCCAAGTATAGATTTACAAATTTTCCAAGTATAGATTTACAAATTTCCCAAGTATAGATTTACAAATTTTCCAAGCATAGATTTACAAATTTTCCAAGTACAGATCCACAAATTTTCCAAGTACAGATCCACAAATTTTCCAAGTACAGATCCACAAATTTTCCAAGTACAGATCCACAAATTTTCAAAGTAGAGATCCACATATTTTCCAAGAAGAGGTCCACAAATTTTCCAAGTAGAGATCCACAAATTTTCCAATTATAGATCCACAAATTTTCCAAGTATAGATTTACAAATTTTCCAAGTATAGATTTACAAATTTTCCAAGTATAGATTTACAAATTTTCCAAGTATAGATTTACAAATTTTCCAATTATAGATCCACAAATTTTCCAAGTACAGATCCACAAATTTTCCAAGTAGAAATCCACAAATTTTCCAAGTAGAGATCCACAAATTTTCCAAGTAGAGATCCACAAATTTTCCAAGTAGAGATCCACAAATTTTCCAAGTAGAGATCCACAAATCTTCCAAGTAGAGATCCACAAATTTTCCAAGTATAGATTTACAAATTTTCCAAGTATAGATTTACAAATTTTCCAAGTACAGAACCACAAATTTTCCAAGTACAGATCCACAAATTTTCCAAGTACAGATCCACAAATTTTCCAAGTATAGATTTACAAATTTTCCAAGAATAGATTTACAAATTTTCCAAGTATAGATTTACAAATTTTCCAAGTATAGATTTACAAATTTTCCAAGTATAGATTTACAATTTTTCCAAGTTTAGATGTACAAATTTTCCAAGTATAGATTTACAAATTTTCCAAGTATAGATTTACAAATTTTCCAAGTATAGATTTACAAATTTTCCAAGTATAGATTTACAAATTTTCCAAGTACAGATCCAGAAATTTTCCAAGTACAGATCCACAAATTTTCCAAGTACAGATCCACAAGTTTTCCAAGTACAGATCCACAAATTTTCCAAGTATAGATTTACAAATTTTCCAAGAATAGATTTACAAATTTTCCAAGTATAGATTTACAAATTTTCCAAGTATAGATTTACAAATTTTCCAAATATACATTTACAAATTTTCCAAGTATAGATTTACAAATTTTCCAAGTTTAGATGTACAAATTTTCCAAGTATAGATTTACAAATTTTCCAAGTATAGATTTACAAATTTCCCAAGTATAGATTTACAAATTTTCCAAGCATAGATTTACAAATTTTCCAAGTACAGATCCACAAATTTTCCAAGTACAGATCCACAAATTTTCCAAGTACAGATCCACAAATTTTCCAAGTACAGATCCACAAATTTTCAAAGTAGAGATCCACATATTTTCCAAGAAGAGGTCCACAAATTTTCCAAGTAGAGATCCACAAATTTTCCAATTATAGATCCACAAATTTTCCAAGTATAGATTTACAAATTTTCCAAGTATAGATTTACAAATTTTCCAAGTATAGATTTACAAATTTTCCAAGTATAGATTTACAAATTTTCCAAGTACAGATTTACAAATTTTCCAAGTACAGATCCACAAATTTTCCAAGTACAGATCCACAAATTTTCCAAGTAGAAATCCACAAATTTTCCAAGTAGAGATCCACAAATTTTCCAAGTAGAGATCCACAAATTTTCCAAGTAGAGATCCACAAATTTTCCAAGTAGAGATCCACAGATCTTCCAAGTAGAGATCCACAAATTTTCCAAGTATAGATTTACAAATTTTCCAAGTATAGATTTACAAATTTTCCAAGTACAGAACCACAAATTTTCCAAGTACAGATCCACAAATTTTCCAAGTAGAGATCCACAGATCTTCCAAGTAGAGATCCACAAATTTTCCAAGTATAGATTTACAAATTTTCCAAGTATAGATTTACAAATTTTCCAAGTACAGAACCACAAATTTTCCAAGTACAGATCCACAAATTTTCCAAGTACAGATCCACAAATTTTCCAAGTATAGATTTACAAATTTTCCAAGTATAGATTTACAAATTTTCCAAGTATAGATTTACAAATTTTCCAAGTTTAGATGTACAAATTTTCCAAGTATAGATTTACAAATTTTCCAAGTATAGATTTACAAATTTTCCAAGTATAGATTTACAAATTTTCCAAGAATAGATTTACAAATTTTCCAAGTATAGATTTACAAATTTTCCAAGTATAGATTTACAAATTTTCCAAATATAGATTTACAAATTTTCCAAGTATAGATTTACAAATTTTCCAAGTTTAGATCTACAAATTTTCCAAGTATAGATTTACAAATTTTCCAAGTATAGATTTACAAATTTTCCAAATATAGATTTACAAATTTTCCAAGTATAGATTTACAAATTTTCCAAGTTTAGATGTACAAATTTTCCAAGTATAGATTTACAAATTTTCCAAGTATAGATTTACAAATTTTCCAAGTATAGATTTACAAATTTTCCAAGAATAGATTTACAAATTTTCCAAGTATAGATTTACAAATTTTCCAAGTATAGATTTACAAATTTTCCAAATATAGATTTACAAATTTTCCAAGTATAGATTTACAAATTTTCCAAGTTTTGATCTACAAATTTTCCAAGTATAGATTTACAAATTTTCCAAGTATAGATTTACAAATTTTCCAAATATAGATTTACAAATTTTCCAAGTATAGATTTACAAATTTTCCAAGTTTAGATGTACAAATTTTCCAAGTATAGATTTACAAATTTTCCAAGTATAGATTTACAAATTTCCCAAGTATAGATTTACAAATTTTCCAAGCATAGATTTACAAATTTTCCAAGTACAGATCCACAAATTTTCCAAGTACAGATCCACAAATTTTCAAAGTAGAGATCCACATATTTTCCAAGAAGAGGTCCACAAATTTTCCAAGTAGAGATCCACAAATTTTCCAATTATAGATCCACAAATTTTAAAAGTATAGATTTACAAATTTTCCAAGTATAGATTTACAAATTTTCCAAGTATAGATTTACAAATTTTCCAAGTATAGATTTAAAAATTTTCCAAGTTTAGATGTACAAATTTTCCAAGTATAGATTTACAAATTTTCCAAGTATAGATTTACAAATTTTCCATGTATAGATTTATAAATTTTCCAAGAATAGATTTACAAATTTTCCAAGTATAGATTTACAAATTTTCCAAGTATAGATTTACAAATTTTCCAAATATAGATTTACAAATTTTCCAAGGAAAAATTTACAAATTTTCCAAGTTTAGATCTACAAATTTTCCAAGTATAGATTTACAAATTTTCCAAGTATAGATTTACAAATTTTCCAAGTATAGATTTACAAATTTTCCAAGCATAGATTTACAAATTTTCCAAGTACAGATCCACAAATTTTCCAAGTACAGATCCACAAGTTTTCCAAGTACAGATCCACAAATTTTCCAAGTACAGATCCACAAATTTTCAAAGTAGAGATCCACATATTTTCCAAGAAGAGGTCCACAAATTTTCCAAGTAGAGATCCACAAATTTTCCAAGTATAGATCCACAAATTTTGCAAGTATAGATTTACAAATTTTCCAAGTATAGATTTACAAATTTTCCAAGTATAGATTTACAAATTTTCCAAGTATAGATTTACAAATTTTCCAAGTATAGATTTACAAATTTTCCAAGTACAGATTTACAAATTTTCCAAGTACAGATCCACAAATTTTCCAAGTACAGATCCACAAATTTTCCAAGTACAGATCCACAAATTTTCCAAGTAGAGATCCACAAATTTTCCAAGTAGAGATCCACAAATTTTCCAAGTAGAGATCCACAAATTTTCCAAGTAGAGCTCCACAAATTTTCCAAGTAGAGATCCAAAAATTTTCCAAGTAGAGATCCACAAATCTTCCAAGTAGAGATCCACAAATTTTCCAAGTATAGATTTAAAAATTTTCCAAGTATAAATTTACAAATTTTCCAAGTACAGATCCACAAATTTTCCAAGTAAAGATCCACAAATTTTCCAAGTACAGATCCACAAATTTTCCAAGTATAGATTTACAAATTTTCCAAGAATAGATTTACAAATTTTCCAAGTATAGATTTACAAATTTTCCAAGTATAGATTTACAAATTTTCCAAGTATAGATTTACAAATTTTCCAAATATAGATTTACAAATTTTCCAAGTATAGATTTACAAATTTTCCAAGTTTAGATCTACAAATTTTCCAAGTATAGATTTACAAATTTTCCAAGTATAGATTTACAAATTTTCCAAGTATAGATTTACAAATTTTCCAAGCATAGATTTACAAATTTTCCAAGTACAGATCCACAAATTTTCCAAGTACAGATCCACAAGTTTTCCAAGTACAGATCCACAAATTTTCCAAGTACAGATCCACAAATTTTCAAAGTAGAGATCCACATATTTTCCAAGAAGAGGTCCACAAATTTTCCAAGTAGAGATCCACAAATTTTCCAAGTATAGATCCACAAATTTTCCAAGTAAAGATTTACAAATTTTCCAAGTATAGATTTACAAATTTTCCAAGTATAGATTTACAAATTTTCCAAGTATAGATTTACAAATTTTCCAAGTATAGATTTACAAATTTTCCAAGTACAGATTTACAAATTTTCCAAGTACAGATCCACAAATTTTCCAAGTACAGATCCACAAATTTTCCAAGTACAGATCCACAAATTTTCCAAGTAGAGATCCACAAATTTTCCAAGTACAGATCCACAAATTTTCCAAGTACAGATTTACAAATTTTCCAAGTACAGATCCACAAATTTTCCAAGTACAGATCCAAAAATTTTCCAAGTAGAAATCCACAAATTTTCCAAGTAGAGATCCACAAATTTTCCAAGTAGAGATCCACAAATTTTCCAAGTAGAGATCCACAAATTTTCCAAGTAGAGATCCACAAATCTTCCAAGTAGAGATCCACAAATTTTCCAAGTATAGATTTACAAATTTTCCAAGTATAGATTTACAAATTTTCCAAGTACAGAACCACAAATTTTCCAAGTACAGATCCACAAATTTTCCAAGTACAGATCCACAAATTTTCCAAGTATAGATTTACAAATTTTTCAAGAATAGATTTACAAATTTTCCAAGTATAGATTTACAAATTTTCCAAGTATAGATTTACAAATTTTCCAAGTATAGATTTACAAATTTTCCAAGTATAGATTTACAAATTTTCCAAGTTTAGATGTACAAATTTTCCAAGTATAGATTTACAAATTTTCCAAGTATAGATTTACAAATTTTCCAAGTATAGATTTACAAATTTTCCAAGAATAGATTTACAAATTTTCCAAGTATAGATTTACAAATTTTCCAAGTATAGATTTACAAATTTTCCAAATATAGATTTACAAATTTTCCAAGTATAGATTTACAAATTTTCCAAGTTTAGATCTACAAATTTTCCAAGTATAGATTTACAAATTTTCCAAGTATAGATTTACAAATTTTCCAAATATAGATTTACAAATTTTCCAAGTATAGATTTACAAATTTTCCAAGTTTAGATGTACAAATTTTCCAAGTATAGATTTACAAATTTTCCAAGTATAGATTTACAAATTTTCCAAGTATAGATTTACAAATTTTCCAAGAATAGATTTACAAATTTTCCAAGTATAGATTTACAAATTTTCCAAGTATAGATTTACAAATTTTCCAAATATAGATTTACAAATTTTCCAAGTATAGATTTACAAATTTTCCAAGTTTAGATCTACAAATTTTCCAAGTATAGATTTACAAATTTTCCAAGTATAGATTTACAAATTTTCCAAATATAGATTTACAAATTTTCCAGGTATAGATTTACAAATTTTCCAAGTTTAGATGTACAAATTTTCCAAGTATAGATTTACAAATTTTCCAAGTATAGATTTACAAATTTCCCAAGTATAGATTTACAAATTTTCCAAGCATAGATTTACAAATTTTCCAAGTACAGATCCACAAATTTTCCAAGTACAGATCCACAAATTTTCCAAGTTCAGATCCACAAATTTTCCAAGTACAGATCCACAAATTTTCAAAGTAGAGATCCACATATTTTCCAAGAAGAGGTCCACAAATCTTCCAAGTAGAGATCCACAAATTTTCCAATTATAGATCCACAAATTTTCCAAGTATAGATTTACAAATTTTCCAAGTATAGATTTACAAATTTTCCAAGTATAGATTTACAAATTTTCCAAGTATAGATTTACAAATTTTCCAAGTACAGATTTACAAATTTTCCAAGTACAGATCCACAAATTTTCCAAGTACAGATCCAAAAATTTTCCAAGTAGAAATCCACAAATTTTCCAAGTAGAGATCCACAAATTTTCCAAGTAGAGATCCACAAATTTTCCAAGTAGAGATCCACAAATTTTCCAAGTAGAGATCCACAAATCTTCCAAGTAGAGATCCACAAATTTTCCAAGTATAGATTTACAAATTTTCCAAGTATAGATTTACAAATTTTCCAAGTACAGAACCACAAATTTTCCAAGTACAGATCCACAAATCTTCCAAGTAGAGATCCACAAATTTTCCAAGTATAGATTTACAAATTTTCCAAGTATAGATTTACAAATTTTCCAAGTACAGAACCACAAATTTTCCAAGTACAGATCCACAAATTTTCCAAGTACAGATCCACAAATTTTCCAAGTATAGATTTACAAATTTTTCAAGAATAGATTTACAAATTTTCCAAGTATAGATTTACAAATTTTCCAAGTATAGATTTACAAATTTTCCAAGTATAGATTTACAAATTTTCCAAGTATAGATTTACAAATTTTCCAAGTTTAGATGTACAAATTTTCCAAGTATAGATTTACAAATTTTCCAAGTATAGATTTACAAATTTTCCAAGTATAGATTTACAAATTTTCCAAGAATAGATTTACAAATTTTCCAAGTATAGATTTACAAATTTTCCAAGTATAGATTTACAAATTTTCCAAATATAGATTTACAAATTTTCCAAGTATAGATTTACAAATTTTCCAAGTTTAGATCTACAAATTTTCCAAGTATAGATTTACAAATTTTCCAAGTATAGATTTACAAATTTTCCAAATATAGATTTACAAATTTTCCAAGTATAGATTTACAAATTTTCCAAGTTTAGATGTACAAATTTTCCAAGTATAGATTTACAAATTTTCCAAGTATAGATTTACAAATTTTCCAAGTATAGATTTACAAATTTTCCAAGAATAGATTTACAAATTTTCCAAGTATAGATTTACAAATTTTCCAAGTATAGATTTACAAATTTTCCAAATATAGATTTACAAATTTTCCAAGTATAGATTTACAAATTTTCCAAGTTTAGATCTACAAATTTTCCAAGTATAGATTTACAAATTTTCCAAGTATAGATTTACAAATTTTCCAAATATAGATTTACAAATTTTCCAGGTATAGATTTACAAATTTTCCAAGTTTAGATGTACAAATTTTCCAAGTATAGATTTACAAATTTTCCAAGTATAGATTTACAAATTTCCCAAGTATAGATTTACAAATTTTCCAAGCATAGATTTACAAATTTTCCAAGTACAGATCCACAAATTTTCCAAGTACAGATCCACAAATTTTCCAAGTTCAGATCCACAAATTTTCCAAGTACAGATCCACAAATTTTCAAAGTAGAGATCCACATATTTTCCAAGAAGAGGTCCACAAATTTTCCAAGTAGAGATCCACAAATTTTCCAATTATAGATCCACAAATTTTCCAAGTATAGATTTACAAATTTTCCAAGTATAGATTTACAAATTTTCCAAGTATAGATTTACAAATTTTCCAAGTATAGATTTACAAATTTTCCAAGTACAGATTTACAAATTTTCCAAGTACAGATCCACAAATTTTCCAAGTACAGATCCAAAAATTTTCCAAGTAGAAATCCACAAATTTTCCAAGTAGAGATCCACAAATTTTCCAAGTAGAGATCCACAAATTTTCCAAGTAGAGATCCACAAATTTTCCAAGTAGAGATCCACAAATCTTCCAAGTAGAGATCCACAAATTTTCCAAGTATAGATTTACAAATTTTCCAAGTATAGATTTACAAATTTTCCAAGTACAGAACCACAAATTTTCCAAGTACAGATCCACAAATTTTCCAAGTACAGATTCACAAATTTTCCAAGTATAGATTTACAAATTTTCCAAGAATAGATTTACAAATTTTCCAAATATAGATTTACAAATTTTCCAAGTATAGATTTACAAATTTTCCAAGTATAGATTTACAAATTTTCCAAGTATAGATTTACAAATTTTTCAAGTTTAGATGTACAAATTTTCCAAGTATAGATTTACAAATTTTCCAAGTATAGATTTACAAATTTTCCAAGTATAGATTTACAAATTTTCCAAGAATAGATTTACAAATTTTCCAAGTATAGATTTACAAATTTTCCAAGTATAGGTTTACAAATTTTCCAAATATAGATTTACAAATTTTCCAAGTATAGATTTACAAATTTTCCAAGTTTAGATCTACAAATTTTCCAAGTATAGATTTACAAATTTTCCAAGTATAGATTTACAAATTTTCCAAGTACAGATCCACAAATTTTCCAAGTACAGATCCACAAGTTTTCCAAGTACAGATCCACAAATTTTCCAAGTACAGATCCACAAATTTTCAAAGTAGAGATCCACATATTTTCCAAGAAGAGGTCCACAAATTTTCCAAGTAGAGATCCACAAATTTTCCAAGTATAGATCCACAAATTTTCCAAGTATAGATTTACAAATTTTCCAAGTATAGATTTACAAATTTTCCAAGTATAGATTTACAAATTTTCCAAGTATAGATTTACAAATTTTCCAAGTATAGATTTACAAATTTTCCAAGTACAGATTTACAAATTTTCCAAGTACAGATCCACAAATTTTCCAAGTACAGATCCACAAATTTTCCAAGTACAGATCCACAAATTTTCCAAGTAGAGATCCACAAATTTTCCAAGTAGAGATCCACAAATTTTCCAAGTAGAGATCCACAAATTTTCCAAGTAGAGATCCACAAATTTTCCAAGTAGAGATCCACAAATTTTCCAAGTAGAGATCCACAAATTTTCCAAGTAGAGATCCACAAATCTTCCAAGTAGAGATCCACAAATTTTCCAAGTATAGATTTACAAATTTTCCAAGTATAGATTTACAAATTTTCCAAGTACAGAACCACAAATTTTCCAAGTACAGATCCACAAATTTTCCAAGTACAGATTCACAAATTTTCCAAGTATAGATTTACAAATTTTCCAAGAATAGATTTACAAATTTTCCAAGTATAGATTTACAAATTTTCCAAGTATAGATTTACAAATTTTCCAAGTATAGATTTACAAATTTTCCAAGTATAGATTTACAAATTTTCCAAGTTTAGATGTACAAATTTTCCAAGTATAGATTTACAAATTTTCCAAGTATAGATTTACAAATTTTCCAAGAATAGATTTACAAATTTTCCAAGTATAGATTTACAAATTTTCCAAGTATAGATTTACAAATTTTCCAAATATAGATTTAAAAATTTTCCAAGTATAGATTTACAAATTTTCCAAGTTTAGATCTACAAATTTTCCAAGTATAGATTTACAAATTTTCCAAGTATAGATTTACAAATTTTCCAAGTATAGATTTACAAATTTTCCAAGCATAGATTTACAAATTTTCCAAGTACAGATCCACAAATTTTCCAAGTACAGATCCACAAGTTTTCCAAGTACAGATCCACAAATTTTCCAAGTACAGATCCACAAATTTTCAAAGTAGAGATCCACATATTTTCCAAGAAGAGGTCCACAAATTTTCCAAGTAGAGATCCACAAATTTTCCAAGTATAGATCCACAAATTTTCCAAGTATAGATTTACAAATTTTCCAAGTATAGATTTACAAATTTTCCAAGTATATATTTACAAATTTTCCAAGTATAGATTTACAAATTTTCCAAGTATAGATTTACAAATTTTCCAAGTACAGATTTACAAATTTTCCAAAAACAGATCCACAAATTTTCCAAGTACAGATCCACAAATTTTCCAAGTACAGATCCACAAATTTTCCAAGTAGAGATCCACAAATTTTCCAAGTAGAGATACACAAATTTTCCAAGTAGAGATCCACAAATTTTCCAAGTAGAGATCCACAAATTTTCCAAGTATAGATCCACAAATTTTCCAAGTAGAGATCCACAAATCTTCCAAGTAGAGATCCACAAATTTTCCAAGTATAGATTTAAAAATTTTCCAAGTATAAATTTACAAATTTTCCATGTACAGATCCACAAATTTTCCAAGTACAGATCCACAAATTTTCCAAGTACAGATCCACAAATTTTCCAAGTATAGATTTACAAATTTTCCAAGAATAGATTTACAAATTTTCCAAGTATAGATTTACAAATTTTCCAAGTATAGATTTACAAATTTTCCAAGTATAGATTTACAAATTTTCCAAGTATAGATTTACAAATTTTCCAAGTTTAGATGTACAAATTTTCCAAGTATAGATTTACAAATTTTCCAAGTATAGATTTACAAATTTTCCAAGTATAGATTTACAAATTTTCCAAGAATAGATTTACAAATTTTCCAAGTATAGATTTACAAATTTTCCAAGTATAGATTTACAAATTTTCCAAATATAGATTTACAAATTTTCCAAGTATAGATTTACAAATTTTCCAAGTTTAGATCTACAAATTTTCCAAGTATAGATTTACAAATTTTCCAAGTATAGATTTACAAATTTTCCAAATATAGATTTACAAATTTTCCAGGTATAGATTTACAAATTTTCCAAGTTTAGATGTACAAATTTTCCAAGTATAGATTTACAAATTTTCCAAGTATAGATTTACAAATTTCCCAAGTATAGATTTACAAATTTTCCAAGCATAGATTTACAAATTTTCCAAGTACAGATCCACAAATTTTCCAAGTACAGATCCACAAATTTTCCAAGTTCAGATCCACAAATTTTCCAAGTACAGATCCACAAATTTTCAAAGTAGAGATCCACATATTTTCCAAGAAGAGGTCCACAAATTTTCCAAGTAGAGATCCACAAATTTTCCAATTATAGATCCACAAATTTTCCAAGTATAGATTTACAAATTTTCCAAGTATAGATTTACAAATTTTCCAAGTATAGATTTACAAATTTTCCAAGTATAGATTTACAAATTTTCCAAGTACAGATTTACAAATTTTCCAAGTACAGATCCACAAATTTTCCAAGTACAGATCCAAAAATTTTCCAAGTAGAAATCCACAAATTTTCCAAGTAGAGATCCACAAATTTTCCAAGTAGAGATCCACAAATTTTCCAAGTAGAGATCCACAAATTTTCCAAGTAGAGATCCACAAATCTTCCAAGTAGAGATCCACAAATTTTCCAAGTATAGATTTACAAATTTTCCAAGTATAGATTTACAAATTTTCCAAGTACAGATTTACAAATTTTCCAAGTACAGAACCACAAATTTTCCAAGTACAGATCCACAAATTTTCCAAGTACAGATTCACAAATTTTCCAAGTATAGATTTACAAATTTTCCAAGAATAGATTTACAAATTTTCCAAATATAGATTTACAAATTTTCCAAGTATAGATTTACAAATTTTCCAAGTATAGATTTACAAATTTTCCAAGTATAGATTTACAAATTTTTCAAGTTTAGATGTACAAATTTTCCAAGTATAGATTTACAAATTTTCCAAGTATAGATTTACAAATTTTCCAAGTATAGATTTACAAATTTTCCAAGAATAGATTTACAAATTTTCCAAGTATAGATTTACAAATTTTCCAAGTATAGGTTTACAAATTTTCCAAATATAGATTTACAAATTTTCCAAGTATAGATTTACAAATTTTCCAAGTTTAGATCTACAAATTTTCCAAGTATAGATTTACAAATTTTCCAAGTATAGATTTACAAATTTTCCAAGTACAGATCCACAAATTTTCCAAGTACAGATCCACAAGTTTTCCAAGTACAGATCCACAAATTTTCCAAGTACAGATCCACAAATTTTCAAAGTAGAGATCCACATATTTTCCAAGAAGAGGTCCACAAATTTTCCAAGTAGAGATCCACAAATTTTCCAAGTATAGATCCACAAATTTTCCAAGTATAGATTTACAAATTTTCCAAGTATAGATTTACAAATTTTCCAAGTATAGATTTACAAATTTTCCAAGTATAGATTTACAAATTTTCCAAGTATAGATTTACAAATTTTCCAAGTACAGATTTACAAATTTTCCAAGTACAGATCCACAAATTTTCCAAGTACAGATCCACAAATTTTCCAAGTACAGATCCACAAATTTTCCAAGTAGAGATCCACAAATTTTCCAAGTAGAGATCCACAAATTTTCCAAGTAGAGATCCACAAATTTTCCAAGTAGAGATCCACAAATTTTCCAAGTAGAGATCCACAAATTTTCCAAGTAGAGATCCACAAATTTTCCAAGTAGAGATCCACAAATCTTCCAAGTAGAGATCCACAAATTTTCCAAGTATAGATTTACAAATTTTCCAAGTATAGATTTACAAATTTTCCAAGTACAGAACCACAAATTTTCCAAGTACAGATCCACAAATTTTCCAAGTACAGATTCACAAATTTTCCAAGTATAGATTTACAAATTTTCCAAGAATAGATTTACAAATTTTCCAAGTATAGATTTACAAATTTTCCAAGTATAGATTTACAAATTTTCCAAGTATAGATTTACAAATTTTCCAAGTATAGATTTACAAATTTTCCAAGTTTAGATGTACAAATTTTCCAAGTATTGATTTACAAATTTTCCAAGTATAGATTTACAAATTTTCCAAGAATAGATTTACAAATTTTCCAAGTATAGATTTACAAATTTTCCAAGTATAGATTTACAAATTTTCCAAATATAGATTTAAAAATTTTCCAAGTATAGATTTACAAATTTTCCAAGTTTAGATCTACAAATTTTCCAAGTATAGATTTACAAATTTTCCAAGTATAGATTTACAAATTTTCCAAGTATAGATTTACAAATTTTCCAAGCATAGATTTACAAATTTTCCAAGTACAGATCCACAAATTTTCCAAGTACAGATCCACAAGTTTTCCAAGTACAGATCCACAAATTTTCCAAGTACAGATCCACAAATTTTCAAAGTAGAGATCCACATATTTTCCAAGAAGAGGTCCACAAATTTTCCAAGTAGAGATCCACAAATTTTCCAAGTATAGATCCACAAATTTTCCAAGTATAGATTTACAAATTTTCCAAGTATAAATTTACAAATTTTCCAAGTATATATTTACAAATTTTCCAAGTATAGATTTACAAATTTTCCAAGTATAGATTTACAAATTTTCCAAGTACAGATTTACAAATTTTCCAAAAACAGATCCACAAATTTTCCAAGTACAGATCCACAAATTTTCCAAGTACAGATCCACAAATTTTCCAAGTAGAGATCCACAAATTTTCCAAGTAGAGATATACAAATTTTCCAAGTAGAGATCCACAAATTTTCCAAGTAGAGATCCACAAATTTTCCAAGTATAGATCCACAAATTTTCCAAGTAGAGATCCACAAATCTTCCAAGTAGAGATCCACAAATTTTCCAAGTATAGATTTAAAAATTTTCCAAGTATAAATTTACAAATTTTCCAAGTACAGATCCACAAATTTTCCAAGTACAGATCCACAAATTTTCCAAGTACAGATCCACAAATTTTCCAAGTATAGATTTACAAATTTTCCAAGAATAGATTTACAAATTTTCCAAGTATAGATTTACAAATTTTCCAAGTATAGATTTACAAATTTTCCAAGTATAGATTTACAAATTTTCCAAGTATAGATTTACAAATTTTCCAAGTTTAGATGTACAAATTTTCCAAGTATAGATTTACAAATTTTCCAAGTATAGATTTACAAATTTTCCAAGTATAGATTTACAAATTTTCCAAGAATAGATTTACAAATTTTCCAAGTATAGATTTACAAATTTTCCAAGTATAGATTTACAAATTTTCCAAATATAGATTTACAAATTTTCCAAGTATAGATTTACAAATTTTCCAAGTTTAGATCTACAAATTTTCCAAGTATAGATTTACAAATTTTCCAAGTATAGATTTACAAATTTTCCAAGTATAGATTTACAAATTTTCCAAGCCTAGATTTAAAATTTTCCAAGTACAGATCCACAAATTTTCCAAGTACAGATCCACAAGTTTTCCAAGTACAGATCCACAAATTTTCCAAGTACAGATCCACAAATTTTCAAAGTAGAGATCCACATATTTTCATAGAAAAGGTGCACAAATTTTCCAAGTAGAGATCCACAAATTTTCCAAGTAGAGATCCACAAATTTTCCAAGTAGAGATCCACAAATTTTCCAAGTAGAGATCCACAAATTTTCCAAGTAGAGATCCACAAATTTTCCAAGTAGAGATCCACAAATTTTCCAAGTAGAGATCCACAAATTTTCCAAGTATAGATTTACAAATTTTCCAAGTATAGATTTACAAATTTTCCAAGTACAGAACCACAAATTTTCCAAGTACAGATCCACAAATTTTCCAAGTACAGATTCACAAATTTTCCAAGTATAGATTTACAAATTTTCCAAGAATAGATTTACAAATTTTCCAAGTATAGATTTACAAATTTTCCAAGTATGGATTTACAAATTTTCCAAGTATAGATTTACAAATTTTCCAAGTATAGATTTACAAATTTTCCAAGTTTAGATGTACAAATTTTCCAAGTATAGATTTACAAATTTTCCAAGTATAGATTTACAAATTTTCCAAGTATAGATTTACAAATTTTCCAAGAATAGATTTACAAATTTTCCAAGTATAGATTTACAAATTTTCCAAGTATAGATTTACAAATTTTCCAAATATAGATTTACAAATTTTCCAAGTATAGATTTACAAATTTTCCAAGTTTAGATCTACAAATTTTCCAAGTATAGATTTACAAATTTTCCAAGTATAGATTTACAAATTTTCCAAGTATAGATTTACAAATTTTCCAAGCATAGATTTACAAATTTTCCAAGTACAGATCCACAAATTTTCCAAGTACAGATCCACAAGTTTTCCAAGTACAGATCCACAAATTTTCCAAGTACAGATCCACAAATTTTCAAAGTAGAGATCCACATATTTTCCAAGAAGAGGTCCACAAATTTTCCAAGTAGAGATCCACAAATTTTCCAAGTATAGATCCACAAATTTTCCAAGTATAGATTTACAAATTTTCCAAGTATAGATTTACAAATTTTCCAAGTATAGATTTACAAATTTTCCAAGTATAGATTTACAAATTTTCCAAGTATAGATTTACAAATTTTCCAAGTACAGATTTACAAATTTTCCAAAAACAGATCCACAAATTTTCCAAGTACAGATCCACAAATTTTCCAAGTACAGATCCACAAATTTTCCAAGTAGAGATCCACAAATTTTCCAAGTAGAGATACACAAATTTTCCAAGTAGAGATCCACAAATTTTCCAAGTAGAGATCCACAAATTTTCCAAGTATAGATCCACAAATTTTCCAAGTAGAGATCCACAAATCTTCCAAGTAGAGATCCACAAATTTTCCAAGTATAGATTTAAAAATTTTCCAAGTATAAATTTACAAATTTTCCAAGTACAGATCCACAAATTTTCCAAGTACAGATCCACAAATTTTCCAAGTACAGATCCACAAATTTTCCAAGTATAGATTTACAAATTTTCCAAGAATAGATTTACAAATTTTCCAAGTATAGATTTACAAATTTTCCAAGTATAGATTTACAAATTTTCCAAGTATAGATTTACAAATTTTCCAAGTATAGATTTACAAATTTTCCAAGTTTAGATGTACAAATTTTCCAAGTATAGATTTACAAATTTTCCAAGTATAGATTTACAAATTTTCCAAGTATAGATTTACAAATTTTCCAAGAATAGATTTACAAATTTTCCAAGTATAGATTTACAAATTTTCCAAGTATAGATTTACAAATTTTCCAAATATAGATTTACAAATTTTCCAAGTATAGATTTACAAATTTTCCAAGTTTAGATCTACAAATTTTCCAAGTATAGATTTACAAATTTTCCAAGTATAGATTTACAAATTTTCCAAGTATAGATTTACAAATTTTCCAAGCCTAGATTTAAAATTTTCCAAGTACAGATCCACAAATTTTCCAAGTACAGATCCACAAGTTTTCCAAGTACAGATCCACAAATTTTCCAAGTACAGATCCACAAATTTTCAAAGTAGAGATCCACATATTTTCATAGAAGAGGTCCACAAATTTTCCAAGTAGAGATCCACAAATTTTCCAAGTATAGATCCACAAATTTTCCAAGTATAGATTTACAAATTTTCCAAGTATAGATTTACAAATTTTCCAAGTATAGATTTACAAATTTTCCAAGTATAGATTTACAAATTTTCCAAGTATAGATTTACAAATTTTCCAAGTACAGATTTACAAATTTTCCAAGTACAGATCCACAAATTTTCCAAGTACAGATCCACAAATTTTCCAAGTACAGATCCACAAATTTTCCAAGTAGAGATCCACAAATTTTCCAAGTAGAGATCCACAAATTTTCCAAGTAGAGATCCACAAATTTTCCAAGTAGAGATCCACAAATTTTCCAAGTAGAGATCCATAAATCTCCAAGTAGAGATCCACAAATTTTCCAAGTATAGATTTACAAATTTTCTAAGTATAAATTTACAAATTTTCCAAGTACAGATCCACAAATTTTCCAAGTACAGATCCACAAATTTTCCAAGTACAGATCAACAAATTTTCCAAGTATAGATTTACAAATTTTCCAAGAATAGATTTACAAATTTTCCAAGTATAGATTTACAAATTTTCCAAGTATAGATTTACAAATTTTCCAAGTATAGATTTACAAATTTTCCAAGTATAGATTTACAAATTTTCCAAGTTTAGATGTACAAATTTTCCAAGTATAGATTTGCAAATTTTCCAAGTATAGATTTACAAATTTTCCAAGTATAGATTTACAAATTTTCCAAGAATAGATTTACAAATTTTCCAAGTATAGATTTACAAAGTTTCCAAGTATAGATTTACAAATTTTCCAAATATAGATTTACAAATTTTCCAAGTATAGATTTACAAATTTTCCAAGTTTAGATCTACAAATTTTCCAAGTATAGATTTACAAATTTTCCAAGTATAGATTTACAAATTTTCCAAGTATAGATTTACAAATTTTCCAAGCATAGATTTACAAATTTTCCAAGTACAGATCCACAAATTTTCCAAGTACAGATCCACAAGTTTTCCAAGTACAGATCCACAAATTTTCCAAGTACAGATCCACAAATTTTCAAAGTAGAGATCCAAATATTTTCCAAGAAGAGGTCCACAAATTTTCCAAGTAGAGATCCACAAATTTTCCAAGTATAGATCCACAAATTTTCCAAGTATAGATTTACAAATTTTCCAAGTATAGATTTACAAATTTTCCAAGTATAGATTTACAAATTTTCCAAGTATAGATTTACAAATTTTCCAAGTATAGATTTACAAATTTTCCAAGTACAGATTTACAAATTTTCCAAGTACAGATCCACAAATTTTCCAAGTACAGATCCACAAATTTTCCAAGTACAGATCCACAAATTTTCCAAGTAGAGATCCACAAATTTTCCAAGTAGAGATCCACAAATTTTCCAAGTAGAGATCCACAAATTTTCCAAGTAGAGATCCACAAATTTTCCAAGTAGAGATCCACAAATTTTCCAAGTAGAGATCCACAAATCTTCCAAGTAGAGATCCACAAATTTTCCAAGTATAGATTTAAAAATTTTCCAAGTATAAATTTACAAATTTTCCAAGTACAGATCCAAAAATTTTCCAAGTACAGATCCACAAATTTTCCAAGCACAGATCCACAAATTTTCCAAGTATAGATTTACAAATTTTCCAAGAATAGATTTACAAATTTTCCAAGTATAGATTTACAAATTTTCCAAGTATAGATTTACAAATTTTCCAAGTATAGATTTACAAATTTTCCAAGTATAGATTTACAAATTTTCCAAGTTTAGATGTACAAATTTTCCAAGTATAGATTTACAAATTTTCCAAGTATAGATTTACAAATTTCCCAAGTATAGATTTACAAATTTTCCAAATATAGATTTACAAATTTTCCAAGTATAGATTTACAAATTTTCCAAGTTTAGATCTACAAATTTTCCAAGTATAGATTTACAAATTTTCCAAGTATAGATTTACAAATTTTCCAAGTATAGATTTACAAATTTTCCAAGCATAGATTTACAAATTTTCCAAGTACAGATCCACAAATTTTCCAAGTACAGATCCACAAGTTTTCCAAGTACAGATCCACAAATTTTCCAAGTACAGATCCACAAATTTTCAAAGTAGAGATCCACATATTTTCCAAGAAGAGGTCCACAAATTTTCCAAGTAGAGATCCACAAATTTTCCAAGTATAGATCCACAAATTTTCCAAGTATAGATTTACAAATTTTCCAAGTATAGATTTACAAATTTTCCAAGTATAGATTTACAAATTTTCCAAGTATAGATTTACAAATTTTCCAAGTATAGATTTACAAATTTTCCAAGTACAGATTTACAAATTTTCCAAGTACAGATCCACAAATTTTCCAAGTACAGATCCACAAATTTTCCAAGTACAGATCCACAAATTTTCCAAGTATAGATCCACAAATTTTCCAAGTAGAGATCCACAAATTTTCCAAGTAGAGATCCACAAATTTTCCAAGTAGAGATCCACAAATTTTCCAAGTAGAGATCCACATTTGTAAATCTATATTTGGAAAATTTGTAAATCTATACTTGGAAAATTTGTAAATCTATACTTGGAAAATTTGTAAATCTATTCTTGGAAAATTTATAAATCTATACTTGGAAAATTTGTAAATCTATACTTGGAAAATTTGTAAATCTATACTTGGAAAATTTGTACATCTAAACTTGGAAAATTTTTAAATCTATACTTGGAAAATTTGTAAATCTATACTTGGAAAATTTGTAAATCTATACTTGGAAAATTTGTAAATCTATACTTGGAAAATTTGTGGATCTATAATTGGAAAATTTGTGGATCTCTACTTGGAAAATTTGTGGACCTCTTCTTGGAAAATATGTGGATCTCTACTTTGAAAATTTGTGGATCTGTACTTGGAAAATTTGTGGATCTGTACTTGGAAAATTTGTGGATCTGTACTTGGAAAATTTGTGGATCTGTACTTGGAAAATTTGTAAATCTATGCTTGGAAAATTTGTAAATCTATACTTGGGAAATTTGTAAATCTATACTTGGAAAATTTGTAAATCTATACTTGGAAAATTTGTACATCTAAACTTGGAAAATTTGTAAATCTATACTTGGAAAATTTGTAAATCTATATTTGGAAAATTTGTAAATCTATACTTGGAAAATTTGTAAATCTATACTTGGAAAATTTGTAGATCTAAACTTGGAAAATTTGTAAATCTATACTTGGAAAATTTGTAAATCTATATTTGGAAAATTTGTAAATCTATACTTGGAAAATTTGTAAATCTATACTTGGAAAATTTGTAAATCTATTCTTGGAAAATTTGTAAATCTATACTTGGAAAATTTGTAAATCTATACTTGGAAAATTTGTAAATCTATACTTGGAAAATTTGTACATCTAAACTTGGAAAATTTGTAAATCTATACTTGGAAAATTTGTAAATCTATATTTGGAAAATTTGTAAATCTATACTTGGAAAATTTGTAAATCTATACTTGGAAAATTTGTAGATCTAAACTTGGAAAATTTGTAAATCTATACTTGGAAAATTTATAAATCTATATTTGGAAAATTTGTAAATCTATACTTGGAAAATTTGTAAATCTATACTTGGAAAATTTGTAAATCTATTCTTGGAAAATTTGTAAATCTATACTTGGAAAATTTGTAAATCTATACTTGGAAAATTTGTAAATCTATACTTGGAAAATTTGTACATCTAAACTTGGAAAATTTGTAAATCTATACTTGGAAAATTTGTAAATCTATACTTGGAAAATTTGTAAATCTATACTTGGAAAATTTGTAAATCTATACTTGGAAAATTTGTAAATCTATTCTTGGAAAATTTGTAAATCTATACTTGGAAAATTTGTGGATCTGTACTTGGAAAATTTGTGGATCTGTACTTGGAAAATTTGTGGTTCTGTACATGGAAAATTTGTAAATCTATACTTGGAAAATTTGTAAATCTATACTTGGAAAATTTGTGGATCTCTACTTGGAAGATCTGTGGATCTCTACTTGGAAAATTTGTGGATCTCTACTTGGAAAATTTGTGGATCTCTACTTGGAAAATTTGTGGATCTCTACTTGGAAAATTTGTGGATTTCTACTTGGAAAATTTGTGGATCTGTACTTGGAAAATTTGTGGATCTATAATTGGAAAATTTGTAAATCTATACTTGGAAAATTTGTAAATCTATACTTGGAAAATTTGTAAATCTATACTTGGAAAATTTGTAAATCTATACTTGGAAAATTTGTGGATCTATAATTGGAAAATTTGTGGATCTCTACTTGGAAAATTTGTGGACCTCTTCTTGGAAAATATGTGGATCTCTACTTTGAAAATTTGTGGATCTGTACTTGGAAAATTTGTGGATCTGTACTTGGAAAATTTGTGGATCTGTACTTGGAAAATTTGTGGATCTGTACTTGGAAAATTTGTAAATCTATGCTTGGAAAATTTGTAAATCTATACTTGGGAAATTTGTAAATCTATACTTGGAAAATTTGTAAATCTATACTTGGAAAATTTGTACATCTAAACTTGGAAAATTTGTAAATCTATACTTGGAAAATTTGTAAATCTATATTTGGAAAATTTGTCAATCTATACTTGGAAAATTTGTAAATCTATACTTGGAAAATTTGTAAATCTATTCTTGGAAAATTTGTAAATCTATACTTTTAAAATTTGTGGATCTGTACTTGGAAAACTTGTGGATCTGTACTTGGAAAATTTGTGGATCTGTACTTGGAAAATTTGTGGATCTGTACTTGGAAAATTTCTGGATCTGTACTTGGAAAATTTGTAAATCTATACTTGGAAAATTTGTAAATCTATACTTGGAAAATTTGTAAATCTATACTTGGAAAATTTGTAAATCTATACTTGGAAACATTGTACATCTAAACTTGGAAAATTTGTAAATCTATACTTGGAAAATTTGTAAATCTATACTTGGAAAATTTGTAAATCTATACTTGGAAAATTTGTAAATCTATACTTGGAAAATTTGTAAATCTATTCTTGGAAAATTTGTAAATCTATACTTGGAAAATTTGTGGATCTGTACTTGGAAAATTTGTGGATCTGTACTTGGAAAATTTGTGGTTCTGTACTTGGAAAATTTGTAAATCTATACTTGGAAAATTTGTAAATCTATACTTGGAAAATTTGTGGATCTCTACTTGGAAGATTTGTGGATCTCTACTTGGAAAATTTGTGGATATCTACTTGGAAAATTTGTGGATCTCTACTTGGAAAATTTGTGGATCTCTACTTGGAAAATTTGTGGATTTCTACTTGGAAAATTTGTGGATCTGTACTTGGAAAATTTGTGGATCTGTACTTGGAAAATTTGTGGATCTGTACTTGGAAAATTTGTAAATCTGTACTTGGAAAATTTGTAAATCTATACTTGGAAAATTTGTAAATCTATACTTGGAAAATTTGTAAATCTATACTTGGAAAATTTGTACATCTAAACTTGGAAAATTTGTAAATCTATACTTGGAAAATTTGTAAATCTATACTTGGAAAATTTGTAAATCTATACTTGGAAAATTTGTAAATCTATTCTTGGAAAATTTGTAAATCTATACTTGGAAAATTTGTGGATCAGTACTTGGAAAATTTGTGGATCTGTACTTGGAAAATTTGTGGTTCTGTACTTGGAAAATTTGTAAATCTATACTTGGAAAATTTGTAAATCTATACTTGGAAAATTTGTGGATCTCTACTTGGAAGATTTGTGGATCTCTACTTGGAAAATTTGTGGATCTCTACTTGGAAAATTTGTGGATCTCTACTTGGAAAATTTGTGGATCTCTACTTGGAAAATTTGTGGATTTCTACTTGGAAAATTTGTGGATCTGTACTTGGAAAATTTGTGGATCTGTACTTGGAAAATTTGTGGATCTGTACTTGGAAAATTTGTAAATCTGTACTGGAAAATTTGTAAATCTATACTTGGAAAATTTGTAAATCTATACTTGGAAAATTTGTAAATCTATACTTGGAAAATTTGTAAATCTATACTTGGAAAATTTGTGGATCTATAATTGGAAAATTTGTGGATCTCTACTTGGAAAATTTGTGGACCTCTTCTTGGAAAATATGTGGATCTCTACTTTGAAAATTTGTGGATCTGTACTTGGAAAATTTGTGGATCTGTACTTGGAAAATTTGTGGATCTGTACTTGGAAAATTTGTGGATCTGTACTTGGAAAATTTGTAAATCTATGCTTGGAAAATTTGTAAATCTATACTTGGGAAATTTGTAAATCTATACTTGGAAAATTTGTAAATCTATACTTGGAAAATTTGTACATCTAAACTTGGAAAATTTGTAAATCTATACTTGGAAAATTTGTATATCTATATTTGGAAAATTTGTAAATCTATACTTGGAAAATTTGTAAATCTATACTTGGAAAATTTGTAAATCTATTCTTGGAAAATTTGTAAATCTATACTTTTAAAATTTGTGGATCTGTACTTGGAAAACTTGTGGATCTGTACTTGGAAAATTTGTGGATCTGTACTTGGAAAATTTGTGGATCTGTACTTGGAAAATTTCTGGATCTGTACTTGGAAAATTTGTAAATCTATACTTGGAAAATTTGTAAATCTATACTTGGAAAATTTGTAAATCTATACTTGGAAAATTTGTAAATCTATACTTGGAAAATTTGTACATCTAAACTTGGAAAATTTGTAAATCTATACTTGGAAAATTTGTAAATCTATACTTGGAAAATTTGTAAATCTATACTTGGAAAATTTGTAAATCTATACTTGGAAAATTTGTAAATCTATTCTTGGAAAATTTGTAAATCTATACTTGGAAAATTTGTGGATCTGTACTTGGAAAATTTGTGGATCTGTACTTGGAAAATTTGTGGTTCTGTACTTGGAAAATTTGTAAATCTATACTTGGAAAATTTGTAAATCTATACTTGGAAAATTTGTAAATCTATACTTGGAAAATTTGTAAATCTATACTTGGAAAATTTGTAAATCTATACTTGGAAGATTTGTGGATCTCTACTTGGAAAATTTGTGGATCTCTACTTGGAAAATTTGTGGATCTCTACTTGGAAAATTTGTGGATCTCTACTTGGAAAATTTGTGGATTTCTACTTGGAAAATTTGTGGATCTGTACTTGGAAAATTTGTGGATCTGTCCTTGGAAAATTTGTGGATCTGTACTTGGAAAATTTGTAAATCTGTACTTGGAAAATTTGTAAATCTATACTTGGAAAATTTGTAAATCTATACTTGGAAAATTTGTAAATCTATACTTGGAAAATTTGTAAATCTATACTTGGAAAATTTGTGGATCTATAATTGGAAAATTTGTGGATCTCTACTTGGAAAATTTGTGGACCTCTTCTTGGAAAATATGTGGATCTCTACTTTGAAAATTTGTGGATCTGTACTTGGAAAATTTGTGGATCTGTACTTGGAAAATTTGTGGATCTGTACTTGGAAAATTTGTTGATCTGTACTTGGAAAATTTGTAAATCTATGCTTGGAAAATTTGTAAATCTATACTTGGGAAATTTGTAAATCTATACTTGGAAAATTTGTAAATCTATACTTGGAAAATTTGTACATCTAAACTTGGAAAATTTGTAAATCTATACTTGGAAAATTTGTATATCTATATTTGGAAAATTTGTAAATCTATACTTGGAAAATTTGTAAATCTATACTTGGAAAATTTGTAAATCTATTCTTGGAAAATTTGTAAATCTATACTTTTAAAATTTGTGGATCTGTACTTGGAAAACTTGTGGATCTGTACTTGGAAAATTTGTGGATCTGTACTTGGAAAATTTGTGGATCTGTACTTGGAAAATTTCTGGATCTGTTCTTGGAAAATTTGTAAATCTATACTTGGAAAATTTGTAAATCTATACTTGGAAAATTTGTAAATCTATACTTGGAAAATTTGTAAATCTATACTTGGAAAATTTGTACATCTAAACTTGGAAAATTTGTAAATCTATACTTGGAAAATTTGTAAATCTATACTTGGAAAATTTGTAAATCTATACTTGGAAAATTTGTAAATCTATACTTGGAAAATTTGTAAATCTATTCTTGGAAAATTTGTAAATCTATACTTGGAAAATTTGTGGATCTGTACTTGGAAAATTTGTGGATCTGTACTTGGAAAATTTGTGGTTCTGTACTTGGAAAATTTGTAAATCTATACTTGGAAAATTTGTAAATCTATACTTGGAAAATTTGTAAATCTATACTTGGAAAATTTGTAAATCTATACTTGGAAAATTTGTAAATCTATACTTGGAAGATTTGTGGATCTCTACTTGGAAAATTTGTGGATCTCTACTTGGAAAATTTGTGGATCTCTACTTGGAAAATTTGTGGATCTCTACTTGGAAAATTTGTGGATTTCTACTTGGAAAATTTGTGGATCTGTACTTGGAAAATTTGTGGATCTGTCCTTGGAAAATTTGTGGATCTGTACTTGGAAAATTTGTAAATCTGTACTTGGAAAATTTGTAAATCTATACTTGGAAAATTTGTAAATCTATACTTGGAAAATTTGTAAATCTATACTTGGAAAATTTGTAAATCTATACTTGGAAAATTTGTGGATCTATAATTGGAAAATTTGTGGATCTCTACTTGGAAAATTTGTGGACCTCTTCTTGGTAAATATGTGGATCTCTACTTTGAAAATTTTTGGATCTGTACTTGGAAAATTTGTGGATCTGTACTTGGAAAATTTGTGGATCTGTACTTGGAAAATTTGTGGATCTGTACTTGGAAAATTTGTAAATCTATGCTTGGAAAATTTGTAAATCTATACTTGGGAAATTTGTAAATCTATACTTGGAAAATTTGTGGATCTCTACTTGGAAAATTTGTGGATCTCTACTTGGAAAATTTGTGGATCTCTACTTGGAAAATTTGTGGATCTCTACTTGGAAAATTTGTGGATTTCTACTTGGAAAATTTGTGGATCTGTACTTGGAAAATTTGTGGATCTGTACTTGGAAAATTTGTGGATCTGTACTTGGAAAATTTGTAAATCTGTACTTGGAAAATTTGTAAATCTATACTTGGAAAATTTGTAAATCTATACTTGGAAAATTTGTAAATCTATACTTGGAAAATTTGTAAATCTATACTTGGAAAATTTGTGGATCTATAATTGGAAAATTTGTGGATCTCTACTTGGAAAATTTGTGGACCTCTTCTTGGAAAATATGTGGATCTCTACTTTGAAAATTTGTGGATCTGTACTTGGAAAATTTGTGGATCTGTACTTGGAAAATTTGTGGATCTGTACTTGGAAAATTTGTGGATCTATACTTCGAAAATTTGTGGATCTATACTTGGAAAATTTGTGGATCTGTACTTGGAAAATTTGTAAATCTGTACTTGGAAAATTTGTAAATCTATGCTTGGAAAATTTGTAAATCTATACTTGGAAAATTTGTAAATCTAAACTTGGAAAATTTTTAAATCTATTCTTGGAAAATTTGTAAATTTATATTTGGAAAATTTGTAAATTTATACTTGGAAAATTTGTAAATCTATACTTGGAAAATTTGTAAATCTATACTTGGAAAATTTGTAAATCTATACTTCGAAAATTTGTGGATCTGTACTTGGAAAATTTGTGGATCTGTACTGGGAAAATCTGTGGATCTGTACTTGGAAAATTTGTGGATCTGTACTTGGAAAATTTGTGGATCTGTACTTGGAAAATTTGTGGATCTACACTTGGGGAATTTGTGGACATATACTTGGGGAATTTGTAAATCTATACTTGGAAAATTTGTAAATCTATACTTGGAAAATTTGTAAATCTATACTTGGAAAATTTGTAAATCTATACTTCGAAAATTTGTGGATCTATACTTGGAAAATTTGTGGATTTGTACTTGGAAAATATGTGGATCTGTACTTGGAAAATTTGTGGATCTGTACTTGGAAAATTTGTGGATCTGTACTTGGAAAATTTGTGGATCTGTACTTGGAAAATTTGTGGATCTACACTTGGGGAATTTGTGTATCTACACTTGGGGAATTTGTGGATCTATACTTGGGGAATTTGTGGATCTATACTTGGGGAATTTGTAAATCTATACTTGGAAAATTTGTAAATCTATACTTGGAAAATTTGTAAATCTATACTTTTAAAATTTGTAAATCTATACTTGGAAAATTTGTAAATCTATGCTTGGAAAATTTGTGGATCTATACTTGGAAAATTTGTGGATCTATACTTGGAAAATTTGTGGATCTATTCTTGGAAAATTTATGGATCTCTACTTTTAAAATTTGTGGATCTCTGCTTGGAAAATTTGTGGATATCTACTTGGAAAATTTGTGGATCTGTACTTGGAAAATTTGTAAATCTATACTTGGAAAATTTGTAAATCTATACTTGGAAAATTTGTGGATCTCTTCTTGGGGAATTTGTGGATCTGTACTTGGAAAATTTGTGGATCTGTTCTTGGAAAATTTGTGGATCTGTACTTGGAAAATTTGTGGATCTACACTTGGGGAATTTGTGGACATATACTTGGGGAATTTGTAAATCTATACTTGGAAAATTTGTAAATCTATACTTGGAAAATTTGTAAATCTATACTTGGAAAATTTGTAAATCTATACTTCGAAAATTTGTGGATCTATACTTGGAAAATTTGTGGATCTCTACTTGGAAAATATGTGGATCTGTACTTGGAAATTTTGTAAATCTATACTTGGAAAATTTGTAAATCTATACTTGGAAAATTTGTAAATCTATACTTGGAAAATTTGTAAATCTATACTTGGAAAATTTGTAAATCTATACTTGGAAAATTTTTAAATCTATACTTGGAAAATTTGTGGATCTGTACTTGGAAAATTTGTTTATCTGTTCTTGAAAAATTTGTAAATCTATATTTGGAAAATTTGTAAATCTATACTTGGAAAATTTGTAAATCTATACTTGGAAAATTTGTAAATCTATACTTGGAAAATTTGTAAATCTATACTTCGAAAATTTGTTTATCTGTACTTGGAAAATTTGTAAATCTATACTTGGAAAATTTGTAAATCTAAACTTGGAAAATTTGTAAATCTATTCTTGGAAAATTTGTAAATCTATATTTGGAAAATTTGTAAATCTATACTTGGAAAATTTGTAAATCTATACTTTGAAAATTTGTAAATCTATACTTGGAAAATTTGTAAATCTATACTTCGAAAATTTGTGGATCTGTACTTGGAAAATTTGTGGATCTCTACTTGGAAAATTTGTGGATCTCTACCTGGAAAATTTGTGGATCTCTACCTGGAAAATTTGTGGATCTCTACTTGGAAAATTTGTGGATCTCTACTTGGAAAATTTGTGGATCTGTACTTGGAAAATTTGTAAATCTATACTTGGAAAATTTGTAAATCTATACTTGTAAAATTTGTAAATCTATACTTGGAAAATTTGTAAATCTATACTTGGAAAATTTGTAAATCTATACTTCGAAAATTTGTGGATCTGTACTTGGAAAATTTGTGGATCTGTACTTGGAAAATCTGTGGATCTGTACTTGGAAAATTTGTGTATCTGTACTTGGAAAATTTGTGGATCTATACTTGGAAAATTTGTGGATCTCTACTTGGAAAATTTGTGGATCTCTACCTGGAAAATCTGTGGATCTCTACCTGGAAAATTTGTGGATCTCTACTTGGAAAATTTGTGGATCTCTACTTGGAAAATTTGTGGATCTGTACTTGGAAAATTTGTAAATCTATACTTGGAAAATTTGTAAATCTATACTTGTAAAATTTGTAAATCTATACTTGGAAAATTTGTAAATCTATACTTGGAAAATTTGTAAATCTATACTTGGAAAATTTGTAAATCTATACTTTTAAAATTTGTAAATCTATACTTGGAAAATTTGTAAATCTATGCTTGGAAAATTTGTGGTTCTATACTTGGAAAATTTGTGGATCTATACTTGGAAAATTTGTGGATCTCTACTTGGAAAATTTATGGATCTCTACTTTTAAAATTTGTGGATCTCTACTTGGAAAATTTGTGGATCTCTACTTGGAATATTTGTGGATCTGTACTTGGAAAATTTGTAAATCTAAACTTGGAAAATTTGTAAATCTATTCTTGGAAAATTTGTAAATCTATATTTGGAAAATTTGTAAATCTATACTTGGAAAATTTGTAAATCTATACTTGGAAAATTTGTAAATCTATACTTGGAAAATTTGTAAATCTATACTTCGAAAATTTTTGGATCTGTACTTGGAAAATTTGTGGATCTGTACTTGGAAAATCTGTGGATCTGTACTTGGAAAATTTGTGGATCTCAACGTGGAAAATTTGTGGATCTGTACTTTGAAAATTTGTGGATCTGTAATTGGAAAATTTGTGGATCTGTACTTGGAAAATTTGTAAATCTGTACTTGGAAAATTTGTAAATCTATGCTTGGAAAATTTGTAAATCTATACTTGGAAAATTTGTAAATCTAAACTTGGAAAATTTTTAAATCTATTCTTGGAAAATTTGTAAATTTATATTTGGAAAATTTGTAAATCTATACTTGGAAAATTTGTAAATCTATACTTGGAAAATTTGTAAATCTATACTTGGAAAATTTGTAAATCTATACTTCGAAAATTTGTGGATCTGTTCTTAGAAAATTTGTGGATCTGTACTGGGAAAATCTGTGGATCTGTACTTGGAAAATTTGTTGATCTGTACTTGGAAAATTTGTATATCTGTACTTGGAAAATTTGTGGATCTACACTTGGGGAATTTGTGGACATATACTTGGGGAATTTGTAAATCTATACTTGGAAAATTTGTAAATCTATACTTGGAAAATTTGTAAATCTATACTTGGAAAATTTGTAAATCTATACTTCGAAAATTTGTGGATCTATACTTGGAAAATTTGTGGATCTGTACTTGGAAAATATGTGGATCTGTACTTGGAAAATTTGTGGATCTCTTCTTGGGGAATTTGTGGATCTGTATTTGGAAAATTTGTGGATCTGTTCTTGGAAAATTTGTGGATCTGTACTTGGAAATTTTGTAAATCTATACTTGGAAAATTTGTAAATCTATACTTGGAAAATTTGTAAATCTATACTTGGAAAATTTGAAAATCTATACTTGGAAAATTTGTAAATCTATACTTGGAAAATTTGTAAATCTATACTTCGAAAATTTGTGGATCTGTACTTGTAAAATTTGTAAATCTATACTTGGAAAATTTGTAAATCTAAACTTGGAAAATTTGTAAATCTATTCTTGGAAAATTTGTAAATCTATATTTGGAAAATTTGTAAATCTATACTTGGAAAATTTGTAAATCTATACTTGGAAAATTTGTAACTCTATACTTGGAAAATTTGTAAATCTATACTTCGAAAATTTGTGGATCTGTACTTGGAAAATTTGTGGATCTGTACTTGGAAAATTTGTGGATCTGTACTGGGAAAATCTGTGGATCTGTACTTGGAAAATTTGTGGATCTGTACTTGGAAAATTTGTGGATCTGTACTTGGAAAATTTGTGGATCTACACTTGGGGAATTTGTGGACATATACTTGGGGAATTTGTAAATCTATACTTGGAAAATTTGTAAATCTATACTTGGAAAATTTGTAAATCTATACTTGGAAAATTTGTAAATCTATACTTCGAAAATTTGTGGATCTATACTTGGAAAATTTGTGGATCTGTACTGGGAAAATCTGTGGATCTGTACTTGGAAAATTTGTGGATCTGTACTTGGAAAATTTGTGGATCTGTACTTGGAAAATTTGTGGATCTACACTTGGGGAATTTGTGGACATATACTTGGGGAATTTGTAAATCTATACTTGGAAAATTTGTAAATCTATACTTGGAAAATTTGTAAATCTATACTTGGAAAATTTGTAAATCTATACTTCGAAAATTTGTGGATCTATACTTGGAAAATTTGTGGATCTCTACTTGGAAAATATGTGGATCTGTACTTGGAAAATTTGTGGATCTCTTCTTGGGGAATTTGTGGATCTGTACTTGGAAAATTTGTGGATCTGTTCTTGGAAAATTTGTGGATCTGTACTTATAAATTTTGTAAATCTATACTTGGAAAATTTGTAAATCTATACTTGGAAAATTTGTAAATCTATACTTGGAAAATTTGTAAATCTATACTTGGAAAATTTGTAAATCTATACTTTTAAAATTTGTAAATCTATACTTGGAAAATTTGTAAATCTATGCTTGGAAAATTTGTGGATCTATACTTGGAAAATTTGTAAATCTATACTTGGAAAATTTGTAAATCTATACTTGGAAAATTTGTAAATCTATACTTGGAAAATTTGTAAATCTATACTTGGAAAATTTGTAAATCTATACTTGGAAAATTTGTAAATCTATACTTGGAAAATTTGTAAATCTATACTTGGAAAATTTGTAAATCTATACTTGGAAAATTTGTAAATCTATACTTGGAAAATTTGTAAATCTATACTTGGAAAATTTGTAAATCTATACTTGGAAAATTTGTAATTCTATACTTGGAAAATTTGTGGATCTGTACTTGGAAAATTTGTGGATCTGTACTTGGAAAATCTGTGGATCTGTACTTGGAAAATTTGTGGATCTGTACTTCTAAAATTTGTGAATCTGTACTTGGAAAATTTGTGGATCTACACTTGGGGAATTTGTGGGTCTACACTTGGGGAATTTGTGGATGTATACTTGGGGAATTTGTAAATCTATGCTTGGAAAATTTGTGGATCTATACTTGGAAAATTTGTGGATCTCTACCTGGAAAATTTGTGGATCTCTACCTGGAAAATTTGTGGATCTCTACTTGGAAAATTTGTGGATCTGTACTTGGAAAATTTGTAAATCTATACTTGGAAAATTTGTAAATCTATACTTGTAAAATTTGTAAATCTATACTTGGAAAATTTGTAAATCTATACTTGGAAAATTTGTAAATCTATACTTGGAAAATTTGTAAATCTATACTTGGAAAATTTGTAAATCTATACTTGGAAAATTTGTAATTCTATACTTGGAAAATTTGTGGATCTGTACTTGGAAAATTTGTGGATCTGTACTTGGAAAATCTGTGGATCTGTACTTGGAAAATTTGTGGATCTGTACTTGGAAAATTTGTGAATCTGTACTTGGAAAATTTGTGGATCTACACTTGGGGAATTTGTGGGTCTACACTTGGGGAATTTGTGGATGTATACTTGGGGAATTTGTAAATCTATACTTGGAAAATTTGTAAGTCTATACTTGGAAAATTTGTGGATCTACACTTGCAAAATTTGTGGATCTATACTTGGAAAATTTATTGATCTATACTTGGAAAATTTGTGGATCTCTACTTGGAAAATATGTTTATCTCTACTTGGAAAATTTGTGGATCTCTACTTAGAAAATTTGTGGATCTGTACTTGGAAAATTTGTGGATCTATACTTGGTTAATTTGTGGATCTATACATGGAAAATTTGTGGATCTCTACTTGGAAAATTTGTGGATATCTACTTGGAAAATTTGTGGATCTGTACATGGAAAATTTGTGGATCTGTACTTGGAAAATTTGTAAATCTATACTTGGAAAATTTGTAATTCTATACTTGGAAAATTTTTAAATCTATACTTGGAAAATTTGTAAATCTATACTTGGAAAATTTGTAAATCTAAACTTGGAAAATTTGTAAATCTAAACTTGGAAAATTTGTAAATCTATTCTTGGAAAATTTGTAAATCTATATTTGGAAAATTTGCAAATCTATACTTGGAAAGTTTGTAAATCTATACTTGGAAAATTTGTAAATCTATTCTTCGAAAATTTGTGGATCTGTACTTGGAAAATTTGTAAATCTATACTTGCAAAATTTGTAAATCTTAACTTGGAAAATTTGTAAATCTATTCTTGGAAAATTTGTAAATCTATATTTGGAAAATTTGTGGATCTGTACTGTTAAAATCTGTGGTTCTGTACTTGGAAAATTTGCGGATCTCTACTTGGAAAATTTGTGGATCTCTACTTAGAAAATTTGTGGATCTGTACTTTGAAAATTTGTGGATCTGTACTTGGAAAATTTGTGGATCTGTACTTGGAAAATTTGTAAATCTGTACTTGGAAAATTTGTAAATCTATGCTTGGAAAATTTGTAAATCTATACTTGGAAAATTTGTAAATCTAAACTTGGAAAATTTGTAAATCTATTCTTGGAAAATTTGTAAATCTATATTTGGAAAATTTGTAAATCTATACTTGGAAAATTTGTAAATCTATACTTGGAAAATTTGTAAATCTATACTTGGAAAATTTGTAAATCTATACTTCGAAAATTTGTGGATCTGTACTTGGAAAATTTGTGGATCTGTACTGGGAAAATCTGTGGATCTGTACTTGGAAAATTTGTGGATCTGTACTTGGAAAATTTGTGGATCTGTACTTGGAAAATTTGTGGATATCTAATTGGAAAATTTGTGGATCTCTACATGGAAAATTTGTGGATCTGTACTTGGAAAATTTGAAAATCTATACTTGGAAAATTTGTAAATCTATACTTGGAAAATTTGTAAATCTATACTTGGAAAATTTGTAATTCTATACTTGGAAAATTTGTGGATCTGTACTTAGAAAATTTGTGGATCTGTACTTGGAAAATTTGTGGATCTCTACTTGGAAAATTTATGGATCTGTACTTGGAAAATTTGTGGATCTACACTTGGGGAATTTGTGGATCTATACTTGGGGAATTTGTAATACTATACTTGGAAAATTTGTAAATCTATACTTGGAAAATTTGTAAATCTATACTTGGAAAATTTGTAAATCTATACTTGGAAAATTTGTAAATCTATACTTGGAAAATTTGTAAATCTATACTTGGAAAATTTGTAAATCTATACTTGGAAAATTTGTAAATCTATACTTGGAAAATTTGTAAATCTATACTTGGAAAATTTGTAAATCTATACTTGGAAAGTTTGTAAATCTATACTTGGAAAATTTGTAAATCTATACTTGGAAAATTTGTAAATCTATACTTCGAAAATTTGTGGATCTATACTTGGAAAATTTGTGGATCTGTACTTGGAAAATATGTGGATCTGTACTTGGAAAATTTGTGGATCTCTTCTTGGGGAATTTGTGGATCTGTACTTGGAAAATTTGTGGATCTGTTCTTGGAAAATTTGTGGATCTGTACTTGGAAATTTTGTAAATCTATACTTGGAAAATTTGTAAATCTATACTTGGAAAATTTGTAAATCTATACTTGGAAAATTTGTAAATCTATACTTGGAAAATTTGTAAATCTATACTTTTAAAATTTGTAAATCTATACTTGGAAAATTTGTAAATCTATGCTTGGAAAATTTGTGGATCTATACTTGGAAAATTTGTAAATCTATACTTGGAAAATTTGTAAATCTATACTTGGAAAATTTGTAAATCTATACTTGGAAAATTTGTAAATCTATACTTCGAAAATTTGTGGATCTGTACTTGGAAAATTTGTGGATCTGTACTTGGAAAATCTGTGGATCTGTACTTGGAAAATTTGTGTATCTGTACTTGGAAAATTTGTGGATCTATACTTGGAAAATTTGTGGATCTCTACTTGGAAAATTTGTGGATCTCTACCTGGAAAATTTGTGGATCTCTACCTGGAAAATTTGTGGATCTCTACTTGGAAAATTAGTGGATCTGTACTTGGAAAATTTGTAAATCTATACTTGGAAAATTTGTAAATCTATACTTGTAAAATTTGTAAATCTATACTTGGAAAATTTGTAAATCTATACTTGGAAAATTTGTAAATCTATACTTGGAAAATTTGTAAATCTATACTTGGAAAATTTGTAAATCTATACTTGGAAAATTTGTAATTCTATACTTGGAAAATTTGTGGATCTGTACTTGGAAAATTTGTGGATCTGTACTTGGAAAATCTGTGGATCTGTACTTGGAAAATTTGTGGATCTGTACTTGGAAAATTTGTGAATCTGTACTTGGAAAATTTGTGGATCTACACTTGGGGAATTTGTGGGTCTACACTTGGGGAATTTGTGGATGTATACTTGGGGAATTTGTAAATCTATACTTGGAAAATTTGTAAGTCTATACTTAGAAAATTTGTGGATCTACACTTGCAAAATTTGTGGATCTATACTTGGAAAATTTGTTGATCTATACTTGGAAAATTTGTGGATCTCTACTTGGAAAATATGTTTATCTCTACTTGGAAAATTTGTGGATCTCTACTTAGAAAATTTGTGGATCTGTACTTGGAAAATTTGTGGATCTATACTTGGTTAATTTGTGGATCTATACATGGAAAATTTGTGGATCTCTACTTGGAAAATTTGTGGATATCTACTTGGAAAATTTGTGGATCTGTACATGGAAAATTTGTGGATCTGTACTTGGAATATTTGTAAATCTATACTTGGAAAATTTGTAAATCTATACTTGGAAAATTTTTAAATCTATACTTGGAAAATTTGTAAATCTATACTTGGAAAATTTGTAAATCTAAACTTGGAAAATTTGTAAATCTAAACTTGGAAAATTTGTAAATCTATTCTTGGAAAATTTGTAAATCTATATTTGGAAAATTTGTAAATCTATACTTGGAAAGTTTGTAAATCTATACTTGGAAAATTTGTAAATCTATTCTTCGAAAATTTGTGGATCTGTACTTGGAAAATTTGTAAATCTATACTTGCAAAATTTGTAAATCTTATCTTGGAAAATTTGTAAATCTATTCTTGGAAAATTTTTAAATCTATATTTGGAAAATTTGTGGATCTGTACTGGGAAAATCTGTGGATCTGTACTTGGAAAATTTGTGGATCTCTACTTGGAAAATTTGTGGATCTCTACTTGGAAAATTTGTGGATCTGTACTTTGAAAATTTGTGGATCTGTACTTTAAAAATTTGTGGATCTGTACTTGGAAAATTTGTAAATCTGTACTTGGAAAATTTGTAAATCTATGCTTGGAAAATTTGTAAATCTATACTTGGAAAGTTTGTAAATCTATACTTGGAAAATTTGTAAATCTATACTTCGAAAATTTGTGGATCTGTACTTGGAAAATTATTAAAACTATACTTGGAAAATTTGTAAATCTAAACTTGGAAAATTTGTAAATCTATTCTTGGAAAATTTTTAAATCTATATTTGGAAAATTTGTGGATCTGTACTGGGAAAATCTGTGGATCTGTACTTGGAAAATTTGTGGATCTCTACTTGGAAAATTTGTGGATCTCTACTTGGAAAATTTGTGGATCTGTACTTTGAAAATTTGTGGATCTGTACTTTAAAAATTTGTGGATCTGAACTTGGAAAATTTGTAAATCTGTACTTGGAAAATTTGTAAATCTATGCTTGGAAAATTTGTAAATCTATACTTGGAAAATTTGTAAATCTAAACTTGGAAAATTTGTAAATCTATTCTTGGAAAATTTGTAAATCTATATTTGGAAAATTTGTAAATCTATACTTGGAAAATTTGTAAATCTATACTTGGAAAATTTGTAAATCTATACTTGGAAAATTTGTAAATCTATACTTCGAAAATTTGTGGATCTGTACTTGGAAAATTTGTGGATCTGTACTGGGAAAATATGTGGATCTGTACTTGGAAAATTTGTGGATCTGTACTTGGAAAATTTGTGGATCTGTACTTGGAAAATTTGTGGATATCTACTTGGAAAATTTGTGGATCTCTACATGGAAAATTTGTGGATTTGTACTTGGAAAATTTGTAAATCTATACTTGGAAAATTTGTAAATCTATACTTGGAAAATTTGTAAATCTATACTTGGAAAATTTGTTAATCTATACTTGGAAAATTTGTGGATCTGTACTTGGAAAATTTGTGGATCTGTACTTGGAAAATTTGTGGATCTCTACTTGGAAAATTTATGGATCTGTACTTGGAAAATTTGTGGATCTACACTTGGGGAATTTGTGGATCTATACTTGGTGAATTTGTAATACTATACTTGGAAAATTTGTAAATCTATACTTGGAAAATTTGTAAATCTATACTTGGAAAATTTGTAAATCTATACTTGGAAAATTTGTAAATCTATACTTGGAAAATTTGTAAATCTATACTTGGAAAATTTGTGGATCTGTACTTGGAAAATTTGTGGATCTGTACTTGGAAAATCTGTGGATCTGTACTTGGGGAATTTGTGGATCTCTACTTGGAAAATTTGTGGATCTCTACTTGGAAAATTTGTGGATCTCTACTTGGAAAATTTGTGGATCTCTACTTGGAAAATTTGTGGATCTCTACTTGGAAAATTTGTGGATCTCTACTTAGAAAATTTGTGGATCTGTACTTGGAAAATTTGTGGATCTATACTTGGAAAATTTGTGGATCTGTACTTGGAAAATTTGTAAATCTATACTTGGAAAATTTGTAAATCTATACTTGGAAAATTTTTAAATCTATACTTGGAAAATTTGTAAATCTATACTTGGAAAATTTGTAAATCTAAACTTGGAAAATTTGTAAATCTAAACTTGGAAAATTTGTAAATCTATTCTTGGAAAATTTGTAAATCTATATTTGGAAAATTTGTAAATCTATACTTGGAAAGTTTGTAAATCTATACTTGGAAAATTTGTAAATCTATTCTTCGAAAATTTGTGGATCTGTACTTGGAAAATTTGTAAATCTATACTTGCAAAATTTGTAAATCTTATCTTGGAAAATTTGTAAATCTATTCTTGGAAAATTTTTAAATCTATATTTGGAAAATTTGTGGATCTGTACTGGGAAAATCTGTGGATCTGTACTTGGAAAATTTGTGGATCTCTACTTGGAAAATTTGTGGATCTCTACTTGGAAAATTTGTGGATCTGTACTTTGAAAATTTGTGGATCTGTACTTTAAAAATTTGTGGATCTGTACTTGGAAAATTTGTAAATCTGTACTTGGAAAATTTGTAAATCTATGCTTGGAAAATTTGTAAATCTATACTTGGAAAGTTTGTAAATCTATACTTGGAAAATTTGTAAATCTATACTTCGAAAATTTGTGGATCTGTACTTGGAAAATTATTAAAACTATACTTGGAAAATTTGTAAATCTAAACTTGGAAAATTTGTAAATCTATTCTTGGAAAATTTTTAAATCTATATTTGGAAAATTTGTGGATCTGTACTGGGAAAATCTGTGGATCTGTACTTGGAAAATTTGTGGATCTCTACTTGGAAAATTTGTGGATCTCTACTTGGAAAATTTGTGGATCTGTACTTTGAAAATTTGTGGATCTATACTTTAAAAATTTGTGGATCTGTACTTGGAAAATTTGTAAATCTGTACTTGGAAAATTTGTAAATCTATGCTTGGAAAATTTGTAAATCTATACTTGGAAAATTTGTAAATCTAAACTTGGAAAATTTGTAAATCTATTCTTGGAAAATTTGTAAATCTATATTTTTAAAATTTGTAAATCTATATTTTTAAAATTTGTAAATCTATACTTGGAAAATTTGTAAATCTATACTTGGAAAATTTGTAAATCTATACTTGGAAAATTTGTAAATCTATACTTCGAAAATTTGTGGATCTGTACTTGGAAAATTTGTGGATCTGTACTGGGAAAATATGTGGATCTGTACTTGGAAAATTTGTGGATCTGTACTTGGAAAATTTGTGGATCTGTACTTGGAAAATTTGTGGATATCTACTTGGAAAATTTGTGGATCTCTACATGGAAAATTTGTGGATTTGTACTTGGAAAATTTGTAAATCTATACTTGGAAAATTTGTAAATCTATACTTGGAAAATTTGTAAATCTATACTTGGAAAATTTGTTAATCTATACTTGGAAAATTTGTGGATCTGTACTTGGAAAATTTGTGGATCTGTACTTGGAAAATTTGTGGATCTCTACTTGGAAAATTTATGGATCTGTACTTGGAAAATTTGTGGATCTACACTTGGGGAATTTGTGGATCTATACTTGGTGAATTTGTAATACTATACTTGGAAAATTTGTAAATCTATACTTGGAAAATTTGTAAATCTATACTTGGAAAATTTGTAAATCTATACTTGGAAAATTTGTAAATCTATACTTGGAAAATTTGTAAATCTATACTTGGAAAATTTGTGGATCTGTACTTGGAAAATTTGTGGATCTGTACTTGGAAAATCTGTGGATCTGTACTTGGGGAATTTGTGGGTCTACACTTGGGGAATTTGTGGATGTATACTTGGGGAATTTGTAAATCTATACTTGGAAAATTTGTAAATCTATGCTTGGAAAATTTGTAAATCTATACTTGGAAAATTTGTAAATCTATTCTTCGAAAATTTGTGGATCTGTACTTGGAAAATTTGTAAATCTATACTTGCAAAATTTGTAAATCTTAACTTGGAAAATTTGTAAATCTATTCTTGGAAAATTTGTAAATCTATATTTGGAAAATTTGTGGATCTGTACTGTTAAAATCTGTGGTTCTGTACTTGGAAAATTTGTGGATCTCTACTTGGAAAATTTGTGGATCTCTACTTGGAAAATTTGTGGATCTGTACTTTGAAAATTTGTGGATCTGTACTTGGAAAATTTATGGATCTGTACTTGGAAAATTTGTAAATCTGTACTTGGAAAATTTGTAAATCTATGCTTGGAAAATTTGTAAATCTATACTTGGAAAATTTGTAAATCTAAACTTGGAAAATTTGTAAATCTATTCTTGGAAAATTTGTAAATCTAAATTTGGAAAATTTGTAAATCTATACTTGGAAAATTTGTAAATCTATACTTGGAAAATTTGTAAATCTATACTTGGAAAATTTGTAAATCTATACTACGAAAATTTGTGGATCTGTACTGGGAAAATCTGTGGATCTGTACTTGGAAAATTTGTGGATCTGTACTTGGAAAATTTGTGGATCTGTACTTGGAAAATTTGTGGATATCTACTTGGAAAATTTGTGGATCTCTACATGGAAAATTTGTGGATCTGTACTTGGAAAATTTGTGGATCTGTACATGGAAAATTTGTGGATATCTACTTGGAAAATTTGTGGATCTCTACTTGGAAAATTTATGGATCTGTACTTGGAAAATTTGTGGATCTACACTTGGGGAATTTGTGGATCTATACTTGGGGAATTTGTAATACTATACTTGGAAAATTTGTAAATCTATACTTGGAAAATTTGTAAATCTATACTTGGAAAATTTGTAAATCTATACTTGGAAAATTTGTAAATCTATACTTGGAAAATTTGTAAATCTATACTTGGAAAATTTGTAAATCTATACTTGGAAAATTTGTAAATCTATACTTGGAAAATTTGTAAATCTATACTTGGAAAATTTGTAAATCTATACTTGGAAAGTTTGTAAATCTATACTTGGAAAATTTGTAAATCTATACTTCGAAAATTTGTGGATCTGTACTTGGAAAATTATTAAATCTATGCTTGGAAAATTTGTAAATCTAAACTTGGAAAATTTGTAAATCTATTCTTGGAAAATTTGTAAATCTATATTTGGAAAATTTGTGGATCTGTACTGGGAAAATCTGTGGATCTGTACTTGGAAAATTTGTGGATCTCTACTTGGAAAATTTGTGGATCTCTACTTGGAAAATTTGTGGATCTGTACTTTGAAAATTTGTGGATCTGTACTTTAAAAATTTGTGGATCTGTACTTGGAAAATTTGTAAATCTGTACTTGGAAAATTTGTAAATCTATACTTGGAAAATTTGTAAATCTAAACTTGGAAAATTTGTAAATCTATTCTTGGAAAATTTGTAAATCTATATTTGGAAAATTTGTAAATCTATACTTGGAAAATTTGTAAATCTATACTTGGAAAATTTGTAAATCTATACTTGGAAAATTTGTAAATCTATACTTCGAAAATTTGTGGATCTGTACTTGGAAAATTTGTGGATCTGTACTGGGAAAATCTGTGGATCTGTACTTGGAAAATTTGTGGATATGTACTTGGAAAATTTGTGGATCTGTACTTGGAAAATTTGTGGATATCTACTTGGAAAATTTGTGGATCTCTACATGGAAAATTTGTGGATTTGTACTTGGAAAATTTGTAAATCTATACTTGGAAAATTTGTAAATCTATACTTGGAAAATTTGTAAATCTATTCTTGGAAAATTTGTAAATCTATACTTGGTAAATTTGTGGATCTGTACTTGGAAAATTTGTGGATCTGTACTTGGAAAATTTGTAAATCTATACTTGGAAAATTTGTAAATCTATACTTGGAAAATTTGTAAATCTATACTTGGAAAATTTGTAAATCTATACTTGGTAAATTTGTGGATCTGTACTTGGAAAATTTGTGGATCTGTACTTGGAAAATTTGTAAATCTATACTTGGAAAATTTGTAATTCTATACTTGGAAAATTTGTAATTCTATACTTGGAAAATTTGTGGATCTGTACTTGGAAAATTTGTGGATCTGTACTTGGAAAATTTGTGGATATCTACTTGGAAAATTTGTGGATCTCTACATGGAAAATTTGTGGATTTGTACTTGGAAAATTTGTAAATCTATACTTGGAAAATTTGTAAATCTATACTTGGAAAATTTGTAAATCTATACTTGGAAAATTTGTAAATCTATACTTGGTAAATTTGTGGATCTGTACTTGGAAAATTTGTGGATCTATACTTGGAAAATTTGTAAATCTATACTTGGAAAATTTGTAATTCTATACTTGGAAAATTTGTAATTCTATACTTGGAAAATTTGTGGATCTGTACTTGGAAAATTTGTGGATCTGTACTTGGAAAATCTGTGGATCTGTACTTGGGGAATTTGTGGGTCTACACTTGGGGAATTCGTGGATGTATACTTGGGGAATTTGTAAATCTATACTTGGAAAATTTGTAAGTCTATACTTGGAAAATTTGTGGATCTACACTTGCAAAATTTGTGGATCTATACTTGGAAAATTTGTTGATCTATACTTGGAAAATTTGTGGATCTCTACTTGGAAAATTTGTGGATCTCTACTTGGAAAATTTGTGGATCTCTACTTAGAAAATTTGTGGATCTGTACTTGGAAAATTTGTGGATCTATACTTGGAAAATTTGTGGATCTATACATGGAAAATTTGTGGATCTCTACTTGGAAAATTTGTGGATCTCTACATGGAAAATTTGTGGATCTGTACTTGGAAAATTTGTGGATCTGTACTTGGAAAATTTGTGGATCTGTACTTGGAAAATCTGTGGATCTGTACTTGGGGAATTTGTGGGTCTACACTTGGGGAATTCGTGGATGTATACTTGGGGAATTTGTAAATCTATACTTGGAAAATTTGTAAGTCTATACTTGGAAAATTTGTGGATCTACACTTGCAAAATTTGTGGATCTATACTTGGAAAATTTGTTGATCTATACTTGGAAAATTTGTGGATCTCTACTTGGAAAATTTGTGGATCTCTACTTGGAAAATTTGTGGATCTCTACTTAGAAAATTTGTGGATCTGTACTTGGAAAATTTGTGGATCTATACTTGGAAAATTTGTGGATCTATACATGGAAAATTTGTGGATCTCTACTTGGAAAATTTGTGGATCTCTACATGGAAAATTTGTGGATCTGTACTTGGAAAATTTGTGGATCTGTACTTGGAAAATTTGTGGATCTATACTTGGAAAATTTGTGGATCTATACATTTAAAATTATTGGATCTCTACTTGGAAAATTTGTGGATATCTACTTGGAAAATTTGTGGATCTCTACATGGAAAATTTGTGGATCTGTACTTGGAAAATTTGTAAATCTATACTTGGAAAATTTGTAAATTTATACTTGGAAAATTTGTAAATCTATACTTGGAAAATTTGTATATCTATACTTCGAAAATTTGTGGATCTGTACTTGGAAAATTTGTAAATCTATACTTGGAAAATTTGTAAATCTATTCTTGGAAAATTTGTAAATCTATATTTGGAAAATTTGTGGATCTGTACTGGGAAAATCTGTGGATCTGTACTTGGAAAATTTGTGGATCTCTACTTGGAAAATTTGTGGATCTCTACTTGGAAAATTTGTGGATCTGTACTTTGAAAATTTGTGGATCTGTACTTGGAAAATTTGTGGATCTGTACTTGGAAAATTTGTAAATCTGTACTTGGAAAATTTGTAAATCTATGCTTGGAAAATTTGTAAATCTATGCTTGTAAAATTTGTAAATCTATACTTGGAAAATTTGTAAATCTATACTTGGAAAATTTGTAAATCTATACTTGGAAAATTTGTAAATCTATACTTGGAAAATTTGTGGATCTATACTTGGAAAATTTGTGGATCTCTACTTGGAAAATTTGTGGACCTCTTCTTGGAAAATATGTGGATCTCTACTTTGAAAATTTGTGGATCTGTACTTGGACAATTTGTGGATCTGTACTTGTAAAACTTGTGGATCTGTACCTGGAAAATTTGTGGATCTGTACTTGGAAAATTTGTAAATCTATGCTTGGAAAATTTGTAAATCTATACTTGGAAAATTTGTAAATCTATACTTGGAAAATTTGTAAATCTATACTTGGAAAATTTTTAGATCTAAACTTGGAAAATTTGTAAATCTATACTTGGAAAATTTGTAAATCTATATTTGGAAAATTTGTAAATCTATACTTGGAAAATTTGTAAATCTATACTTGGAAAATTTGTAAATCTATTCTTGGAAAATTTGTAAATCTATACTTGGAAAATTTGTAAATCTATACTTGGAAAATTTGTAAATCTATACTTGGAAAATTTGTACATCTAAACTTGGAAAATTTGTAAATCTATACTTGGAAAATTTGTAAATCTATACTTGGAAAATTTGTAAATCTATACTTGGAAAATTTGTAAATCTATACTTGGAAAATTTGTGGATCTATACTTGGAAAATTTGTGGATCTCTACTTGGAAAATTTGTGGACCTCTTCTTGGAAAATATGTGGATCTCTACTTTGAAAATTTGTGGATCTGTACTTGGAAAATTTGTGGATCTGTACTTGGAAAATTTGTGGATCTGTACTTGGAAAATTTGTAAATCTATACTTGGAAAATTTGTAAATCTAAACTTGGAAAATTTGTAAATCTATACTTGGAAAATTTGTAAATCTATACTTGTAAAATTTGTAAATCTATACTTGGAAAATTTGTAAATCTATACTTGAAAATTTGTAAATCTATTCTTGGAAAATTTGTAAATCTATACTTTGAAAATTTGTGGATCTGTACTTGGAAAATTTGTGGATCTGTGCTTGGAAAATTTGTGGTTCTGTACTTGGAAAATTTGTAAATCTATACTTGGAAAATTTGTAAATCTATACTTGGAAAATTTGTGGATCTCTACTTCGAAGATTTGTGGATCTCTACTAGGAAAATTTGTGGATCTCTACTTGGAAAATTTGTGGATCTCTACTTGAAAAATTTGTGGATTTCTACTTGGAAAATTTGTGGATCTGTACTTGGAAAATTTGTGGATCTGTACTTGGAAAATTTGTGGATCTGTACTTGGAAAATTTGTAAATCTGTACTTGGAAAATTTGTAAATCTATACTTGGAAAATTTGTAAATCTATACTTGGAAAATTTGTAAATCTATACTTGGAAAATTTGTAAATCTATACTTGGAAAATTTGTAAATCTATACTTGGAAAATTTGTGGATCTATACTTGGAAAATTTGTGGATCTCTACTTGGAAAATTTGTGAACCTCTTCTTGGAAAATTTGTGCATCTCTACTTTGAAAATTTGTGGATCTGTACTTGGAAAATTTGTGGATCTGTACTTGGAAAATTTGTGGATCTGTACTTGGAAAATTTGTGGATCTGTACTTGGAAAATTTGTAAATCTATACTTGGAAAATTTGTAAATCTATACTTGGAAAATTTGTAAATCTATACTTGGAAAATTTGTAAATCTATACTTTGAAAATTTGTGGATCTCTACTTGGAAGATTTGTGGATCTCTACTTGGAAAATTTGTGGATCTCTACTTGGAAAATTTGTGGATCTCTACTTGGAAAATTTGTGGATCTCTACTTGGAAAATTTGTGGAGCTCTACTTGGAAAATTTGTGGATCTCAACTTGGAAAATTTGTGGATCTGTACTTGGAAAATTTGTGGATCTGTACTTGGAAAATTTGTGGATCTGTACTTGGAAAATTTGTAAATCTGTACTTGGAAAATTTGTAAATCTATACTTGGAAAATTTGTAAATCTATACTTGGAAAATTTGTAAATCTATACTTGGAAAATTTGTAAATCTATACTTGGAAAATTTGTGGATCTATACTTGGAAAATTTGTGGATCTCTACTTGGAAAATTTGTGGACCTCTTCTTGGAAAATTTGTGGATCTCTACTTTGAAAATTTGTGGATCTGTACTTGGAAAATTTGTGGATCTGTACTTGGAAAATTTGTGGATCTGTACTTGAAAAATTTGTGGATCTGTACTTGGAAAATTTGTAAATCTATACTTGGAAAATTTGTAAATCTATACTTGGAAAATTTGTAAATCTATACTTGGAAAATTTGTAAAACTATACTTGGAAAATTTGTAAATCTATACTTGGAAAATTTGTGGATCTATACTTGGAAAATTTGTGGATCTCTACTTGGAAAATTTGTGGACCTCTTCTTGGAAAATTTGTGGATCTCTACTTTGAAAATTTGTGGATCTGTACTTGGAAAATTTGTGGATCTGTACTTGGAAAATTTGTGGATCTGTACTTGGAAAATTTGTGGATCTGTACTTGGAAAATTTGTAAATCTATACTTGGAAAATTTGTAAATCTATACTTGGAAAATTTGTAAATCTATACTTGGAAAATTTGTAAAACTATACTTGGAAAATTTGTAAATCTATTCTTTGAAAATTTGTAAATCTATGCTTGGAAAATTTGTGGATCTGTATTTGTAAAATTTGTGGATCTGTACTTGTAAAATTTGTGGATCTGTACTTGGAAAATTTGTAAATCTATACTTGGAAAATTTGTAAATCTATACTTGGAAAATTTGTAAATCTATACTTGGAAAATTTGTAAATCTATACTTGGAAAATTTGTAAATCTATACTTGGAAAATTTGTGGATCTACACTTTAGGAGTTTGTTAATCTATACTTGGGGAATTTGTAAATCTATGCTTGAAAAATTTGTAAATCTATACTTGGAAAATTTGTAAATCTATACTTGGAAAATTAGTAAATCTATACTTGGAAAATTTGTGGATCTATACTTTAAAAATTTGTGGATCTATACTAGGAAAATTTGTGGATCTGTACTTGGAAAATTTGTAAATCTATACTCGGAAAATTTGTAAATCTATCCTTGGAAAATTTGTAAATCTAGACTTGGAAAATTTGTAAATCTATACTTGGAAAATTTGTAAATCTATACTTGGAAAATTTGTAAAACTATACTTGGAAAATTTGTAAATCTATACTTGGAAAATTTGTGGATCTATACTTGGAAAATTTGTGGATCTCTACTTGGAAAATTTGTGGACCTCTTCTTGGAAAATTTGTGGATCTCTACTTTGAAAATTTGTGGATCTGTACTTGGAAAATTTGTGGATCTGTACTTGGAAAATTTGTGGATCTGTACTTGGAAAATTTTTAAATCTATACTTGGAAAATTTGTAAATCTATACTTGGAAAATTTGTAAATCTATACTTGGAAAATTTGTAAAACTATACTTGGAAAATTTGTAAATCTATACTTGGAAAATTTGTGGATCTATACTTGGAAAATTTGTGGATCTCTACTTGGAAAATTTGTGGACCTCTTCTTGGAAAATTTGTGGATCTCTACTTTGAAAATTTGTGGATCTGTTCTTGGAAAATTTGTGGATCTGTACTTGGAAAATTTGTGGATCTGTACTTGGAAAATTTTTGGATCTGTACTTGGAAAATTTGTAAATCTATACTTGTAAAATTTGTAAATCTATACTTGGAAAATTTGTAAAACTATACTTGGAAAATTTGTAAATCTATTCTTTGAAAATTTGTAAATCTATACTTGGAAAATTTGTGGACCTGTACTTGGAAAATTTGTGGATCTGTACTTGTAAAATTTGTGGATCTGTACTTGGAAAATTTGTGGATCTGTACTTGGAAAATTTGGGGATCTCTACTTGGAAAATTTGTGGATCTCTACTTGGAAAATTTGTGGATCTGTACTTGGAAAATTTGTGGATCTGTACTTGGAAAATTTGTGGATCTGTACTTGGAAAATTTATGGATCTCTACTTGGAAAATTTGTGGATCTCTACTTGGAAAATTTGTGGATCTGTACTTGGAAAATTTGTGGATCTGTACTTGGAAAATTTGTGGATCTGTACTTGGAAAATTTGTGGATCTGTACTTGGAAAATTTGTGGATCTGTACTTGGAAAATTTGTGGATCTGTACTTGGAAAATTTGTAAATCTATACTTGGAAAATTTGTAAATCTATACTTGGAAAATTTGTAAATCTATACTTGGAAAATTTGTAAATCTATACTTGGAAAATTTGTAAATCTATACTTGGAAAATTTGTGGATCTACACTTTAGGAGTTTATGGATCTATACTTGGGGAATTTGTAAATCTATGCTTGAAAAATTTGTAAATCTATACTTGGAAAATTTGTAAATCTATACTTGGAAAATTAGTAAATCTATACTTGGAAAATTTGTGGATCTATACTTTAAAAATTTGTGGATCTATACTAGGAAAATTTGTGGATCTGTACTTGGAAAATTTGTAAATCTATACTCGGAAAATTTGTAAATCTATCCTTGGAAAATTTGTAAATCTAGACTTGGAAATTTGTAAATCTATACTTGGAAAATTTGTGGATCTGTACTGGGTAAAATCTGTGGATCTGTACTTGGAAAATTTGTGGATCTCTACTTGGAAAATTTGTGGATCTCTACTTGGAAAATTTGTGGATCTGTACTTTGAAAATTTGTGGATCTGTACTTGGAAAATTTGTGGATCTGTACTTGGAAAATTTGTAAATCTATACTTGGAAAATTTGTAAATCTATACTTGGAAAATTTGTAAATCTATACTTTTAAAATTTGTAAATCTATACTTGGAAAATTTGTAAATCTATACTTGGAAAATTTGTAAATCTATACTTGGAAAATTTGTAATTCTATACTTGGAAAATTTGTGGATCTGTACTTGGAAAATTTGTGGATCTGTACTTGGAAAATCTGTTCATCTGTACTTGGAAAATTTGTGGATCTGTACTTGGAAAATTTGTGAATCTGTACTTGGAAAATTTGTGGATCTACACTTGGGGAATTTGTGGGTCTACACTTGGAGAATTTGTGGATGTATACTTGGGGAATTTGTAAATCTATACTTGGAAAATTTGTGGATATACACTTGCAAAATTTGTGGATCTATACTTGGAAAATTTGTGGTTCTGTACTTGGAAAATTTGTGGATCTATACTTGGAAAATTTGTGGATCTATACATGGAAAATTTGTGGATCTCTACTTGGAAAATTTGTGGATATCTACTTGGAAAATTTGTGGATCTGTACATGGAAAATTTGTGGATATGTACTTGGAAAATTTGTAAATCTATACTTGGAAAATTTGTAAATCTATACTTGGAAAATTTGTAAATCTATACTTGGAAAATTTGTAAATCTATACTTGGAAAATTTGTAAATCTAAACTTGGAAAATTTGTAAATCTAAACTTGGAAAATTTGTAAATCTATTCTTGGAAAATTTTTAAATCTATATTTGGAAAATTTGTAAATCTATTCTTGGAAAATTTGTAAATCTATACTTGGAAAGTTTGTAAATCTATACTTGGAAAATTTGTAAATCTATACTTCGAAAATTTGTGGATCTGTACTTGAAAAATTTGTAAATCTATACTTGGAAAATTTGTAAATCTAAACTTGGAAAATTTGTAAATCTACTCTTGGAAAATTTGTAAATCTATATTTGGAAAATTTGTGGATCTGTACTGTGAAAATCTGTGGATCTGTACTTGGAAAATTTGTAAATCTATACTTGGAAAATTTGTAAATCTATACTTGGAAAATTTGTAAATCTATACTTGGAAAATTTGTAAATCTATTCTTGGAAAATTTGTAAATATATACTTGGAAAATTTGTGGATCTACACTTTAGGAGTTTGTGGATCTATACTTGGGGAATTTGTAAATCTATGCTTGAAAAATTTGTAAATCTATACTTGGAAAATTTGTAAATCTATACTTGGAAAATTAGTAAATCTATACTTGGAAAATTTGTGGATCTATACTTTAAAAATTTGTGGATCTATACTAGGAAAATTTGTGGATCTGTACTTGGAAAATTTGTAAATCTATACTTGGAAAATTTGTAAATCTAAACTTGGAAAATTTGTAAATCTAGACTTGGAAATTTGTAAATCTATACTTGGAAAATTTGTGGATCTGTACTGGGAAAATCTGTGGATCTGTACTTGGAAAATTTGTGGATCTCTACTTGGAAAATTTGTGGATCTCTACTTGGAAAATTTGTGGATCTGTACTTTGAAAATTTGTGGATCTGTACTTGGAAAATTTGTGGATCTGTACTTGGAAAATTTGTAAATCTGTACTTGGAAAATTTGTAAATCTATGCTTGGAAAATTTGTAAATCTATACTTGGAAAATTTGTAAATCTAAACTTGGAAAATTTGTAAATCTATTCTTGGAAAATTTGTAAATCTATATTTGGAAAATTTGTAAATCTATACTTGGAAAATTTGTAAATCTATACTTGGAAAATTTGTAAATCTATACTTGGAAAATTTGTAAATCTATACTTCGAAAATTTGTGGATCTGTACTTGGAAAATTTGTGGATCTGTACTGGGAAAATCTGTGGATCTGTACTTGGAAAATTTGTGGATCTCTACTTGGAAAATTTGTGGATCTCTACTTGGAAAATTTGTGGATCTGTACTTTGAAAATTTGTGGATCTGTACTTGGAAAATTTGTGGATCTGTACTTGGAAAATTTGTAAATCTATACTTGGAAAATTTGTAAATCTATACTTGGAAAATTTGTAAATCTATACTTTTAAAATTTGTAAATCTATACTTGGAAAATTTGTAAATCTATACTTGGAAAATTTGTAAATCTATACTTGGAAAATTTGTAATTCTATACTTGGAAAATTTGTGGATCTGTACTTGGAAAATTTGTGGATCTGTACTTGGAAAATCTGTTCATCTGTACTTGGAAAATTTGTGGATCTGTACTTGGAAAATTTGTGAATCTGTACTTGGAAAATTTGTGGATCTACACTTGGGGAATTTGTGGGTCTACACTTGGGGAATTTGTGGATGTATACTTGGGGAATTTGTAAATCTATACTTGGAAAATTTGTGGATCTACACTTGCAAAATTTGTGGATCTATACTTGGAAAATTTGTTGATCTATACTTGGAAAATTTGTGTATCTCTACTTGGAAAATTTGTGGATCTCTACTTGGAAAATTTGTGGATCTCTACTTAGAAAATTTCTGGTTCTGTACTTGGAAAATTTGTGGATCTATACTTGGAAAATTTGTGGATCTATACATGGAAAATTTGTGGATCTCTACTTGGAAAATTTGTGGATATCTACTTGGAAAATTTGTGGATCTGTACATGGAAAATTTGTGGATATGTACTTGGAAAATTTGTAAATCTATACTTGGAAAATTTGTAAATCTATACTTGGAAAATTTGTAAATCTATACTTGGAAAATTTGTAAATCTATACTTGGAAAATTTGTAAATCTAAACTTGGAAAATTTGTAAATCTAAACTTGGAAAATTTGTAAATCTATTCTTGGAAAATTTTTAAATCTATATTTGGAAAATTTGTAAATCTATTCTTGGAAAATTTGTAAATCTATACTTGGAAAGTTTGTAAATCTATACTTGGAAAATTTGTAAATCTATACTTCGAAAATTTGTGGATCTATACTTGGAAAATTTGTAAATCTAAACTTGGAAAATTTGTAAATCTATACTTGGAAAATTTGTAAATCTATACTTGGAAAATTTGTAAATATATACTTGGAAAATTTTGGATCTACACTTTAGGAGTTTGTGGATATATACTTGGGGAATTTGTAAATCTATGCTTGAAAAATTTGTAAATCTATACTTGGAAAATTTGTAAATCTATACTTGGAAAATTAGTAAATCTATACTTGGAAAATTTGTGGATCTATACTTTAAAAATTTGTGGATCTATACTAGGAAAATTTGTGGATCTGTACTTGGAAAATTTCTAAATCTATACTTGGAAAATTTGTAAATCTAAACATGGAAAATTTGTAAATCTAGACTTGGAAATTTGTAAATCTATACTTGGAAAATTTGTGGATCTGTACTTGGAAAATTTGTAAATCTATATTTGGAAAATTTGTAAATCTATATTTGGAAAATTTGTAAATCTATACTTGGAAAATTTGTAAATCTATACTTGGAAAATTTGTAAATCTATACTTGGAAAATTTGTGGATCTATACTTTAAAAGTTTGTGGATCAATACTTGGAAAATTTGTGGATCTATACTTGGAAAATTTGTGGATCTCTACTTGGAAGATTTGTGGATCTCTACTTGGAAAATTTGTGGATCTCTACTTGGAAAATTTGTGGATCTCTACTTGGAAAATTTGTGGATCTCTACTTGGAAAATTTGTGGATCTCTACTTGGAAAATTTGTGGATCTCTACTTGGAAAATTTGTGGATCTGTACTTGGAAAATTTGTGGATCTGTACTTGGAAAATTTGTAAATCTATACTTGGAAAATTTGTGGATCTGTACTTGGAAAATTTGTAAATCTATACTTGGAAAATTTGTAAATCTATACTTGGAAAATTTGTGGATCTATACTTGGAAAATTTGTGGATCTCTACTTGGAAAATTTGTGGATCTCTACCTCGAAAATTTGTGGACCTCTTCTTGGAAAATTTGTGGATCTCTACTTTGAAAATTTGTGGATCTGTACTTGGAAAATTTGTGGATCTATACTTGGAAAATTTGTAAATCTATACTTGGAAAATTTGTAAATCTATACTTGGAAAACTTGTAAATCTATACTTGGAAAATTTGTAAATGTATACTTGGAAAATTTGTGGATCTATACTTGGAAAATTTGTGGACCTCTTCTTGGAAAATTTGTGGATCTCTACTTTGAAAATTTGTGGATCTGTACTTGGAAAATTTGTAAATCTGTACTTGGAAAATTTGTAAATCTATGCTTGGAAAATTTGTAAATCTATACTTGGAAAATTTGTAAATCTAAACTTGGAAAATTTGTAAATCTATTCTTGGAAAATTTGTAAATCTATATTTGGAAAATTTGTAAATCTATTCTTGGAAAATTTGTAAATCTATACTTGGAAAATTTGTATATCTATACTTGGAAAATTTGTAAATCTATACTTCGAAAATTTGTGGATCTGTACTGGGAAAATCTGTGGATCTGTACTTGGAAAATTTGTCTATCTCTACTTGGAAAATTTATGGATCTGTACTTGGAAAATTTGTGGATCTACACTTGGGGAATTTGTGGATCTATACTTGGGGAATTTGTAATACTATACTTGGAAAATTTGTTAATCTATACTTGGAAAATTTGTAAATCTATACTTGGAAAATTTGTAAATCTATACTTGGAAAATTTGTAAATCTATACTTGGAAAATTTGTAAATCTATACTTGGAAAATTTGTAAATCTATACTTGGAAAATTTGTAAATCTATACTTGGAAAATTTGTAAATCTATACTTGGAAAATTTGTAAATCTATACTTGGAAAATTTGTGGATCTATACTTGGAAAATTTGTGGATCTATACTTGGAAAATTTGTGGATCTATACTTGGAAAATTTGTGGATCTCTACTTGGAAAATTTGTGGATCTACACTTGGGGAATTTGTGGATCTATACTTGGGGAATTTGTAAATCTATACTTGGAAAATTTGTAAATCTATACTTGGAAAATTTGTAAATCTATACTTGTAAAATTTGTAAATCTATACTTGGAAAATTTGTACATCTATAATTGGAAAATTTGTAAATCTATACTTGGAAAATTTGTAAATCTATACTTGGAAAATTTGTAAATCTATACTTGGAAAATTTGTAATTCTATACTTGGAAAATTTGTAATTCTATACTTGGAAAATTTGTGGATCTGTACTTGGAAAATTTGTGGATCTGTACTTGGAAAATCTGTGGATCTGTACTTGGGGAATTTGTGGGTCTACACTTGGGGAATTTGTGGATGTATACTTGGGGAATTTGTAAATCTATACTTGGAAAATTTGTAAGTCTATACTTGGAAAATTTTTGGATCTACACTTGCAAAATTTGTGGATCTATACTTTTAAAATTTGTTGATCTATACTTGGAAAATTTGTGGATCTCTACTTGGAAAATTTGTGGATCTCTACTTGGAAAATTTGTGGATCTCTACTTGGAAAATTTGTGGATCTGTACTTTGAAAACTTGTGGATCTGTACTTGGAAAATTTGTGGATCTGTACTTGGAAAATTTGTAAATCTGTACTTGGAAAATTTGTAAATCTATGCTTGGAAAATTTGTGGATCTCTACTTGGAAAATTTGTGGATCTCTACTTAGAAAATTTCTGGTTCTGTACTTGGAAAATTTGTGGATCTATACTTGGAAAATTTGTGGATCTATACATGGAAAATTTGTGGATCTCTACTTGGAAAATTTGTGGATATCTACTTGGAAAATTTGTGGATCTGTACATGGAAAATTTGTGGATATGTACTTGGAAAATTTGTAAATCTATACTTGGAAAATTTGTAAATCTATACTTGGAAAATTTGTAAATCTATACTTGGAAAATTTGTAAATCTATACTTGGAAAATTTGTAAATCTAAACTTGGAAAATTTGTAAATCTAAACTTGGAAAATTTGTAAATCTATTCTTGGAAAATTTTTAAATCTATATTTGGAAAATTTGTAAATCTATTCTTGGAAAATTTGTAAATCTATACTTGGAAAGTTTGTAAATCTATACTTGGAAAATTTGTAAATCTATACTTCGAAAATTTGTGGATCTATACTTGGAAAATTTGTAAATCTAAACTTGGAAAATTTGTAAATCTATACTTGGAAAATTTGTAAATCTATACTTGGAAAATTTGTAAATATATACTTGGAAAATTTGTGGATCTACACTTTAGGAGTTTGTGGATATATACTTGGGGAATTTGTAAATCTATGCTTGAAAAATTTGTAAATCTATACTTGGAAAATTTGTAAATCTATACTTGGAAAATTAGTAAATCTATACTTGGAAAATTTGTGGATCTATACTTTAAAAATTTGTGGATCTATACTAGGAAAATTTGTGGATCTGTACTTGGAAAATTTCTAAATCTATACTTGGAAAATTTGTAAATCTAAACATGGAAAATTTGTAAATCTAGACTTGGAAATTTGTAAATCTATACTTGGAAAATTTGTGGATCTGTACTTGGAAAATTTGTAAATCTATATTTGGAAAATTTGTAAATCTATATTTGGAAAATTTGTAAATCTATACTTGGAAAATTTGTAAATCTATACTTGGAAAATTTGTAAATCTATACTTGGAAAATTTGTGGATCTATACTTTAAAAGTTTGTGGATCAATACTTGGAAAATTTGTGGATCTATACTTGGAAAATTTGTGGATCTCTACTTGGAAGATTTGTGGATCTCTACTTGGAAAATTTGTGGATCTCTACTTGGAAAATTTGTGGATCTCTACTTGGAAAATTTGTGGATCTCTACTTGGAAAATTTGTGGATCTCTACTTGGAAAATTTGTGGATCTCTACTTGGAAAATTTGTGGATCTGTACTTGGAAAATTTGTGGATCTGTACTTGGAAAATTTGTAAATCTATACTTGGAAAATTTGTGGATCTGTACTTGGAAAATTTGTAAATCTATACTTGGAAAATTTGTAAATCTATACTTGGAAAATTTGTGGATCTATACTTGGAAAATTTGTGGATCTCTACTTGGAAAATTTGTGGATCTCTACCTCGAAAATTTGTGGACCTCTTCTTGGAAAATTTGTGGATCTCTACTTTGAAAATTTGTGGATCTGTACTTGGAAAATTTGTGGATCTATACTTGGAAAATTTGTAAATCTATACTTGGAAAATTTGTAAATCTATACTTGGAAAACTTGTAAATCTATACTTGGAAAATTTGTAAATGTATACTTGGAAAATTTGTGGATCTATACTTGGAAAATTTGTGGACCTCTTCTTGGAAAATTTGTGGATCTCTACTTTGAAAATTTGTGGATCTGTACTTGGAAAATTTGTAAATCTGTACTTGGAAAATTTGTAAATCTATGCTTGGAAAATTTGTAAATCTATACTTGGAAAATTTGTAAATCTAAACTTGGAAAATTTGTAAATCTATTCTTGGAAAATTTGTAAATCTATATTTGGAAAATTTGTAAATCTATTCTTGGAAAATTTGTAAATCTATACTTGGAAAATTTGTAAATCTATACTTGGAAAATTTGTAAATCTATACTTCGAAAATTTGTGGATCTGTACTGGGAAAATCTGTGGATCTGTACTTGGAAAATTTGTCTATCTCTACTTGGAAAATTTATGGATCTGTACTTGGAAAATTTGTGGATCTACACTTGGGGAATTTGTGGATCTATACTTGGGGAATTTGTAATACTATACTTGGAAAATTTGTTAATCTATACTTGGAAAATTTGTAAATCTATACTTGGAAAATTTGTAAATCTATACTTGGAAAATTTGTAAATCTATACTTGGAAAATTTGTAAATCTATACTTGGAAAATTTGTAAATCTATACTTGGAAAATTTGTAAATCTATACTTGGAAAATTTGTAAATCTATACTTGGAAAATTTGTGGATCTATACTTGGAAAATTTGTGGATCTATACTTGGAAAATTTGTGGATCTATACTTGGAAAATTTGTGGATCTCTACTTGGAAAATTTGTGGATCTACACTTGGGGAATTTGTGGATCTATACTTGGGGAATTTGTAAATCTATACTTGGAAAATTTGTAAATCTATACTTGGAAAATTTGTAAATCTATACTTGTAAAATTTGTAAATCTATACTTGGAAAATTTGTACATCTATAATTGGAAAATTTGTAAATCTATACTTGGAAAATTTGTAAATCTATACTTGGAAAATTTGTAAATCTATACTTGGAAAATTTGTAATTCTATACTTGGAAAATTTGTAATTCTATACTTGGAAAATTTGTGGATCTGTACTTGGAAAATTTGTGGATCTGTACTTGGAAAATCTGTGGATCTGTACTTGGGGAATTTGTGGGTCTACACTTGGGGAATTTGTGGATGTATACTTGGGGAATTTGTAAATCTATACTTGGAAAATTTGTAAGTCTATACTTGGAAAATTTGTGGATCTACACTTGCAAAATTTGTGGATCTATACTTTTAAAATTTGTTGATCTATACTTGGAAAATTTGTGGATCTCTACTTGGAAAATTTGTGGATCTCTACTTGGAAAATTTGTGGATCTCTACTTGGAAAATTTGTGGATCTGTACTTTGAAAACTTGTGGATCTGTACTTGGAAAATTTGTGGATCTGTACTTGGAAAATTTGTAAATCTGTACTTGGAAAATTTGTAAATCTATGCTTGGAAAATTTGTAAATCTATACTTGGAAAATTTGTAAATCTAAACTTGGAAAATTTGTAAATCTATTCTTGGAAAATTTGTAAACCTATATTTGGAAAATTTGTAAATCTATACTTGGAAAATTTGTAAATCTATACTTGGAAAATTTGTAAATCTATACTTGGAAAATTTCTAAATCTATACTTCGAAAATTTGTGGATCTGTACTTGGAAAATTTGTGGATCTGTACTGGGAAAATCTGTGGATCTGTACTTGGAAAATTTGTGGATCTGTACTTGGAAAATTTGTGGATCTACACTTGGGAAATTTGTAAATCTATACTTGGAAAATTTGTAAATCTATACTTGGAAAATTTGTAAATCTATACTTGGAAAATTTGTAAATCTATACTTGTAAAATTTGTAAATCTATGCTTGGAAAATTTGTAAATCTATACTTGGAAAATTTGTGGATCTATACTTGGAAAATTTGTGGATCTATACTTGGAAAATTTCTGGATCTATACTTGGAAAATTTCTGGATCTCTACTTGGAAAATTTGTAAATCTATACTTGGAAAATTTGTAAATCTATACTTGCAAAATTTGTAAATCTATACTTGGAAAATTTGTAAATCTATACTTGGAAAATTTGTAAATCTATACTTGGAAAATTTGTAATTCTATACTTGGAAAATTTGTAATTCTATACTTGGAAAATTTCTGGATCTGTACTTGGAAAATCTGTGGATCTGTACTTGGGGAATTTGTGGGTCTACACTTGGGGAATTTGTGGATGTATACTTGTGGAATTTGTAAATCTATACTTGGAAAATTTGTGGATCTACACTTGCAAAATTTGTGGATCTATACTTGGAAAATTTGTTGATCTATACTTGGATAATTTGTGGATCTCTACTTGGAAAATTTGTGGATCTCTACTTGGAAAATTTGTGGATCTCTACTTAGAAAATTTGTGGATCTGTACTTGGAAAATTTGTGGATCTATACTTGGAAAATTTGTAAGTCTATACTTGGAAAATTTGTGGATCTACACTTGCAAAATTTGTGGATCTATACTTTTAAAATTTGTTGAACTATACTTGGAAAATTTGTGGATCTCTACTTGGAAAATTTGTGGATCTCTACTTGGAAAATTTGTGGATCTCTACTTGGAAAATTTGTGGATCTGTACTTTGAAAACTTGTGGATCTGTACTTGGAAAATTTGTGGATCTGTACTTGGAAAATTTGTAAATCTGTACTTGGAAAATTTGTAAATCTATGCTTGGAAAATTTGTAAATCTATACTTGGAAAATTTGTAAATCTAAACTTGGAAAATTTGTAAATCTATTCTTGGAAAATTTGTAAACCTATATTTGGAAAATTTGTAAATCTATACTTGTAAAATTTGTAAATCTATGCTTGGAAAATTTGTAAATCTATACTTGGAAAATTTGTGGATCTATACTTGGAAAATTTGTGGATCTATACTTGGAAAATTTCTGGATCTATACTTGGAAAATTTGTGGATCTCTACTTGGAAAATTTGTAAATCTATACTTGGAAAATTTGTAAATCTATACTTGCAAAATTTGTAAATCTATACTTGGAAAATTTGTAAATCTATACTTGGAAAATTTGTAATTCTATACTTGGAAAATTTGTAATTCTATACTTGGAAAATTTCTGGATCTGTACTTGGAAAATCTGTGGATCTGTACTTGGGGAATTTGTGGGTCTACACTTGGGGAATTTGTGGATGTATACTTGGGGAATTTGTAAATCTATGCTTGGAAAATTTGTGGATCTACACTTGCAAAATTTGTGGATCTATACTTGGAAAATTTGTTGATCTATACTTGGATAATTTGTGGATCTCTACTTTGAAAATTTGTGGATCTCTACTTGGAAAATTTGTGGATCTCTACTTAGAAAATTTGTGGATCTGTACTTGGAAAATTTGTGGATCTATACTTGGAAAATTTGTGGATCTGTACTTGGAAAATTTAAAAATATGTACTTGGAAAATTTGTAAATCTATGCTTGGAAAATTTGTAAATCTATACTTGGAAAATTTGTAAATCTAAACTTGGAAAATTTGTAAATCTATTCTTGGAAAATCTGTAAACCTATATTTGGAAAATTTGTAAATCTATACTTGGAAAATTTGTAAATCTATACTTGGAAAATTTGTAAATCTATACTTGGAAAATTTCTAAATCTATACTTCGAAAATTTGTGGATCTGTACTTGGAAAATTTGTGGATGTGTACTGGGAAAATCTGTGGATCTGTACTTGGAAAATTTGTGGATCTGTACTTGGAAAATTTGTGGATCTGTACTTGGAAAATTTGTGGATCTATACTTGGGGAATTTGTGGATCTGTACTTGGAAAATTTGTGGATCTCTACTTGGAAAATTTATGGATCTGTACTTGGAAAATTTGTGGATCTACACTTGGGGAATTTGTGGATCTATACTTGGGGAATTTGTAAATCTATACTTGGAAAATTTGTAAATCTATACTTGGAAAATTTGTAAATCTATACTTGGAAAATTTGTAAATCTATACTTGGAAAATTTGTAAATCTATGCTTGGAAAATTTGTAAATCTATACTTGGAAAATTTGTGGATCTATACTTGGAAAATTTGTGGAACTATACTTGGAAAATTTGTAAATCTAAACTTGGAAAATTTGTAAATCTATTCTTGGAAAATTTGTAAATCTATATTTGGAAAATTTGTGGATTTGTACTGGGAAAATCTGTGGATCTGTACTTGGAAAATTTGTGGATATCTACTTGGAAAATTTGTGGATCTCTACTTGGAAAATTTGTGGATCTGTACTTTGAAAATTTGTGGATCTGTATAGATTTACGTATTTTCCAAGTAGAGATTTACGTATTTTCCAAGTAGAGATTTACAAATTTTCCAAGTATAGATTTACAAATTTTCCAAGTATAGATTTACAAATTTTCCAAGTACAGATTTACAAATTTTCCAAGTAGAGATCCACAAATTTTCCAAGTACAGATCCACAAATTTTCCAAGTACAGATTTACAAATTTTCCAAGTAGAGATCCACAAATTTTCCAAGTACAGATCCACAAATTTTCCAAGTACAGATCCACAAATTTTCCAAGTAGAGATCCACAAATTTTCCAAGTAGAGATCCACAAATTTTCCAAGTACAGATAGACAAATTTTCCAAGTACAGATCCACAAATTTTCCAAGTAGAGATCCACAAATTTTCCAAGTAGAGATCCACAAATTTTCCAAGTAGAGATCCACAAATTTTCCAAGTATAGATCCACAAATTTTCCAAGTATTGATCCACAAACTTTTAAAGTATAGATCCACAAATTTTCCAAGTATAGATTTACAAATTTTCCAAGCATAGATTTACTAATTTTCCAAGTATAGATTTACAAATTTTCCAAGTATAGATTTACATATTTTCCAAGTATAGATTTACAAATTTTCCAAGTATAGATTTACAAATTTTCCAAGTATAGATTTACAAATTTTCCAAGTAGAGATTTACAAATTTTCCAAGTACAGATCCACAAATTTTCCTAGTACAGATCCACAAATTTTCCAAGTACAGATCCACAAATTTTCCAAGTACAGATCCACAAATTTTCCAAGTACAGATCCACAAATTTTCCAAGTATAGAATTACAAATTTTCCAAGTATAGATTTACAAATTTTCCAAGTACAGATTTACAAATTTTCCAAGTACAGATCCACAAATTTTCCTAGTACAGATCCACAAATTTTCCAAGTACAGATCCACAAATTTTCCAAGTAGAGATCCACAAATTTTCCAAGTACAGATCCACAAATTTTCCAAGTAGAGATCCACAAATTTTCCAAGTAGAGGTCCACAAATTTTCCAAGTAGAGAACCACAAATTTTCCAAGTATAGATCCACAAATTTTCCAAGTATAGATTTACAAATTTTCCAAGTATAGATTTACAAATTTTCCAAGTATAGATTTACAAATTTTCCAAGTATAGATTTACAAATTTTCCAAGTACAGATTTACAAATTTTCCAAGTACAGATCCACAAATTTTCCATGTACAGATCCACAAATTTTCCAAGTAGAGATCCACAAATTTTCCAAGTAGAGATCCACAAATTTTCCAAGTAGAGATCCACAAATTTTCCAAGTAGAGATCCACAAATTTTCCAAGTAGAGATCCACAAATTTTCCAAATATAGATTTACAAATTTTCCAAGTATAGAGTTACAAATTTTCCAAGTTTAGATTTACAAGTTTTCCAAGTATAGATTTACAAATTTTCCAAGTATAGATTTACAAATTTTCCAAGTATAGCGTTAATAATTTTCCAAGTACAGATCCACAAATTTTCCAAGTACAGATCCACAAATTTTCCATGTACAGATCCACAAATTTTCCAAGAACAGATCCACAAATTTTCCAAGTAGAGATCCACAAATTTTCCAAGTAGAGGTCCACAAATTTTCCAAGCAGAGATCCACAAATTTTCCTAGTACAGATCCACAAATTTTCCAAGTATAGATTTACAAATTTTCCAAGTATAGATTTACAAATTTTCCAAGTATAGATTTACAAATTTTCCAAGTATAGATTTACAAATTTTCCAAGTACAGATTTACAAATTTTCCAAGTACAGATCCACAAATTTTCCAAGTACAGATCTACAAATTTTCCAAGCAGAGATCCACAAATTTTCCAAGTAGAGATCCACAAATTTTCCAAGTATTGATCCACAAATTTTCCAAGTATAGATTTACAAATTTTCCAAGTATAGATTTACAAATTTTCCAAGTATAGATTTACAAATTTTCCAAGTATAGATTTACAAATTTTCCAAGTATAGATTTACAAATTTTCCAAGTATAGATTTACAAATTTTCCAAGTATAGCGTTAATAATTTTCCAAGTACAGATCCACAAATTTTCCAAGTAGAGGTCCACAAATTTTCCAAGAAGAGATCCACAAATTTTCCAAGTATAGATCCACAAATTTTCCAAGTTTAGATTTACAAATTTTCCAAGTATAGAATTACAAATTTTCCAAGTATAGATTTACAAATTTTCCAAGTACAGATTTACAAATTTTCCAAGTACAGATCAACAAATTTTCCAAGTACAGATCCACAAATTTTCCAAGTACAGATCCACAAATTTTCCAAGTAGAGATCCACAAATTTTCCAAGTACAGATCCACAAATTTTCCAAGTAGAGATCCACAAATTTTCCAAGTAGAGGTCCACAAATTTTCCAAGTAGAGATCCACAAATTTTCCAAGTACAGATCCACAAATTTTCTAAGTACAGATCCACAAATTTTCCAAGTAGAGATCCACAAATTTTCCAAGTAGAGATCCACAAATTTTCCAAGTAGAGATCCACAAATTTTCCAAGTAGAGATCCACAAATTTTCCAAGTAGAGATCCACAAATTTTCCAAGTACAGATCCACAAATTTTCCAAGTACATATCCACAAATTTTCCATGTACAGATCCACAGATTTTCCAAGTACAGATCCACAAATTTTCCAAGTAGAGGTCCACAAATTTTCCAAGCAGAGATCAACAAATTTTCCAAGTATAGATCCACAAATTTTCCAAGTATAGATTTACAAATTTTCCAAGTATAGATTTACAAATTTTCCAAGTATAGATTTAAAAATTTTCCAAGTGTAGATTTACAAATTTTCCAAGTACAGATTTACAAATTTTCCAAGTACAGATCCACAAATTTTCCAAGTACAGATCCACAAATTTTCCAAGTACAGATCCACAAATTTTCCAAGTAGAGATCCACAAATTTTCCAAGTAGAGATCCACAAATATTCCAAGTAGAGATCCACAAATTTTCCAAGTAGAGATCCACAAATTTTCCAAGTCGAGATCCACAAATTTTCCAAGTAGAGATCCACCAATTTTCCAAGTACAGATCCACAAATTTTCCAAGTACATATTCACAAATTTTCCATGTACAGATCCACAGATTTTCCAAGTACAGATCCACAAATTTTCCAAGTGCAGATCCACAAATTTTCCAAGTATAGATTTACAAATTTTCCAAGTATAGAATTACAAATTTTCCAAGTATAGATGTACAAATTTTCCAAGTACAGATTTACAAATTTTCCAAGTACAGATCCACAAATTTTCCAAGTACAGATCCACAAATTTTCCAAGTACAGATCCACAAATTTTCCTAGTAGAGATCCACAAATTTTCCAAGTACAGATCCACAAATTTTCCAAGTAGAGATCCACAAATTTTCCAAGTAGAGGTCCACAAATTTTCCAACTAGAGATCCACAAATTTTCCAAGTATAGATCCACAAATTTTCCAGGTATAGATTTACAAATTTTCCAAGTATAGATTTACAAATTTTCCAAGTATAGATTTACAAATTTTCCAAGTAGAGGTACACAAATTTTCCGAGTAGAGATCCACAAATTTTCCAAGTATAGATCCACAAATTTTCCAAGTATAGATTTACAAATTTTCCAAGTATAGATTTACAAATTTTCCTAGTACAGATCCACAATTTTTCCAAGTAGAGATCCACAAATTTTCCGAGTATAAATCCACAAATTTTCCAAGTATAGATTTACAAATTTTCCAAGTATAGATTTACAAATTTTCCAAGTATAGATTTAAAAATTTTCCAAGTGTAGATTTACAAATTTTCCAAGTACAGATTTACAAATTTTCCAAGTACAGATCCACAAATTTTCCAAGTACAGATCCACAAATTTTCCAAGTACAGATCCACAAATTTTCCAAGTAGAGATCCACAAATTTTCCAAGTAGAGATCCACAAATATTCCAAGTAGAGATCCACAAATTTTCCAAGTAGAGATCCACAAATTTTCCAAGTCAAGATCCACAAATTTTCCAAGTAGAGATCCACCAATTTTCCAAGTACAGATCCACAAATTTTCCAAGTACATATTCACAAATTTTCCATGTACAGATCCACAGATTTTCCAAGTACAGATCCACAAATTTTCCAAGTGCAGATCCACAAATTTTCCAAGTATAGATTTACAAATTTTCCAAGTATAGAATTACAAATTTTCCAAGTATAGATGTACAAATTTTCCAAGTACAGATTTACAAATTTTCCAAGTACAGATCCACAAATTTTCCAAGTACAGATCCACAAATTTTCCAAGTACAGATCCACAAATTTTCCTAGTAGAGATCCACAAATTTTCCAAGTACAGATCCACAAATTTTCCAAGTAGAGATCCACAAATTTTCCAAGTAGAGGTCCACAAATTTTCCAACTAGAGATCCACAAATTTTCCAAGTATAGATCCACAAATTTTCCAGGTATAGATTTACAAATTTTCCAAGTATAGATTTACAAATTTTCCAAGTATAGATTTACAAATTTTCCAAGTAGAGGTACACAAATTTTCCGAGTAGAGATCCACAAATTTTCCAAGTATAGATCCACAAATTTTCCAAGTATAGATTTACAAATTTTCCAAGTATAGATTTACAAATTTTCCTAGTACAGATCCACAAATTTTCCAAGTAGAGATCCACAAATTTTCCAAGTAGAGATCCACAAATTTTCCAAGTAGAGATCCACAAATTTTCCAAGTAGAGATCCACAAATTTTCCAAGTAGAGATCCACAAATTTTCCAATCAGGGATCCACAAATTTTCCAAATATAGATTTACAAATTTTCCAAGTATAGATTTACAAATTTTCCAAGTTTAGATTTACAAGTTTTCCAAGTATAGATTTACAAATTTTCCAAGTATAGATTTACAAATTTTCCAAGTATAGATTTACAAATTTTCCAAGTATAGCGTTACAAATTTTCCAAGTACAGATCCACAAATTTTCCAAGTACAGATCCACAAATTTTCCAAGTACAGATCCACAAATTTTCCAAGTACAGATCCACAAATTTTCCAAGTAGAGATCCACAAATTTTCCAAGTAGAGATCCACAAATTTTCCAAGTAGAGATCCACAAATTTTCCAAGTAGAGATCCACAAATTTTCCAAGTAGAGATCCACAAATTTTCCAAGTATTGATCCACAAATTTTCCAAGTATTGATCCACAAACTTTTAAAGTATAGATCCACAAATTTTCCAAGTACAGATCCACAAATTTTCCAAGTACAGATCCACAAATTTTCCAAGTACAGATCCACAAATTTTCCAAGTACAGATCCACAAATTTTCCAAGTAGAGATCCACAAATTTTCCAAGTAGAGGTCCACAAATTTTCCAAGCAAAGATCCACAAATTTTCCAAGTATAGATCCAAAAATTTTCCAAGTATAGATTTACAAATTTTCCAAGTATAGATTTACAAATTTTCCAAGTATAGATTTACAAATTTTCCAAGTATAGATTTACAAATTTTCCAAGTACAGATTTACAAATTTTCCAAGTAGAGATCCACAAATTTTCCAAGTAGAGATCCACAAATTTTCTAAGTAGAGATCCACAAATTTTCCAAGTAGAGATCCACAAATTTTCCAAGTAGAGATCCACAAATTTTCCAAATATAGATTTACAAATTTTCCAAGTATAGATTTACAAATTTTCCAAGTTTAGATTTACAAGTTTTCCAAGTATAGATTTACAAATTTTCCAAGTATAGATTTACAAATTTTCCAAGTATAGATTTACAAATTTTCCAAGTATAGCGTTTCAAATTTTCCAAGTACAGATCCACAAATTTTCCAAGTACAGATCCACAAATTTTCCAAGTACAGATCCACAAATTTTCCAAGTACAGATCCACAAATTTTCCAAGTACAGATCCACAAATTTTCCAAGTAGAGATCCACAAATTTTCCAAGTAGAGGTCCACAAATTTTCCAAGCAGAGATGCACAAATTTTCCAAGTATAGATCCACAAATTTTCCAAGTATAGATTTACAAATTTTCCAAGTATAGATTTACAAATTTTCCAAGTATAGATTTACAAATTTTCCAAGTATAGATTTACAAATTTTCCAAGTACAGATTTACAAATTTTCCAAGTACAGATTCACAAATTTTCCAAGTACAGATCCACAAATTTTCCAAGTACAGATCCACAAATTTTCCAAGTACAGATCCACAAATTTTCCAAGTACAGGTCCACAAATTTTCCAAGTACAGATCCACAAATTTTCCAAGTACAGATCCACAAATTTTCCAAGTACAGATCCACAAATTTTCCAAGTAGAGATCCACAAATTTTCCATGTAGAGATCCACAAATTTTCCAAGTAGAGATCCACAAATTTTCCAAGTAGAGATCCACAAATTTTCCAAGTACAGATCCACAAATTTTCCAAGTAGAGATCCACAAATTTTCCAAGTACAGATCCACAAATTTTTCAAGTACAGATCCACAAATTTTCCAAGTAGAGATCCACAAATTTTCCAAGTAGAGGTCCACAAATTTTCCAAGCAGAGATCAACAAATTTTCCAAGTATAGATCCACAAATTTTCCAAGTATAGATTTACAAATTTTCCAAGTATAGATTTACAAATTTTCCAAGTATAGATTTACAAATTTTCCGAGTAGAGATCCACAAATTTTCCAAGTACAGATTTACAAATTTTCCAAGTACAGATCCACAAATTTTCCAAGTACAGATCCACAAATTTTTCAAGTACAGATCCACAAATTTTCCAAGTAGAGATCCACAAATTTTCCAAGTAGAGATCCACAAATATTCCAAGTAGAGATCCACAAATTTTCCAAGTAGAGATCCACAAATTTTCCAAGTAGAGATCCACAAATTTTCCAAGTATAGATTTACAAATTTTCCAAGCATAGATTTACAAATTTTAAAAGTATAGATTTACAAATTTTCCAAGTATAGATTTACATATTTTCCAAGTATAGATTTACATATTTTCCAAGTATAGATTTACAAATTTTCCAAGTATAGATTTACAAATTTTCCAAGTACAGATTTACAAATTTTCCAAGTACAGATCCACAAATTTTCCAAGTACAGATCCACAAATTTTCCAAGTAGAGATCCACAAATTTTCCAAGTAGAGATCCACAAATATTCCAAGTACAGATCCACAAATTTTCCTAGTAGAGATCCACAAATTTTCCAAGTACAGATCCACAAATTTTCCAAGTAGAGATCCACAAATTTTCCAAGTAGAGGTCCACAAATTTTCCAACTAGAGATCCACAAATTTTCCAAGTATAGATCCACAAATTTTCCAAGTAGAGATCCACAAATTTTCCAAGTAGAGGTCCACAAATTTTCCAACTAGAGATCCACAAATTTTCCAAGTATAGATCCAAAAATTTTCCAGGTATAGATTTACAAATTTTCCAAGTATAGATTTACAAATTTTCCAAGTATAGATTTACAAATTTTCCAAGTAGAGGTCCACAAATTTTCCGAGTAGAGATCCACAAATTTTCCAAGTATAGATCCACAAATTTTCCAAGTATAGATTTACAAATTTTCCAAGTATAGATTTACAAATTTTCCTAGTACAGATCCACAAATTTTCCAAGTAGAGATCCACAAATTTTCCAAGTAGAGATCCACAAATTTTCCAAATAGAGATCCACAAATTTTCCAAGTAGAGATCCACAAATTTTCCAAGTAGAGATCCACAAATTTTCCAATCAGAGATCCACAAATTTTCCAAATATAGATTTACAAATTTTCCAAGTATAGATTTACAAATTTTCCAAGTTTAGATTTCCAAGTTTTCCAAGTATAGATTTACAAATTTTCCAAGTATAGCTTTACAAATTTTCTAAGTATAGATTTACAAATTTTCCAAGTAGAGCGTTACAAATTTTCCAAGTACAGATCCACAAATTTTCCAAGTACAGATCCACAAATTTTCCAAGTACAGATCCACAAATTTTCCAAGTACAGATCCACAAATTTTCCAAGTAGAGATCCACAAATTTTCCAAGTAGAGGTCCACAAATTTTCCAAGCAGAGATCCACAAATTTTCCAAGTATAGATCCACAAATTTTCCAAGTATAGATTTACAAATTTTCCAAGTATAGATTTACAAATTTTCCAAGTATAGATTTACAAATTTTCCAAGTATAGATTTACAAATTTTCCAAGTACAGATTTACAAATTTTCCAAGTACAGATTCACAAATTTTCCAAGTAGAGATCCACAAATTTTCCAAGTCGAGATCCACAAATTTTCCAAGTAGAGATCCACCAATTTTCCAAGTACAGATCCACAAATTTTCCAAGTACATATTCACAAATTTTCCATGTACAGATCCACAGATTTTCCAAGTACAGATCCACAAATTTTCCAAGTGCAGATCCACAAATTTTCCAAGTATAGATTTACAAATTTTCCAAGTATAGAATTACAAATTTTCCAAGTATAGATGTACAAATTTTCCAAGTACAGATTTACAAATTTTCCAAGTACAGATCCACAAATTTTCCAAGTACAGATCCACAAATTTTCCAAGTACAGATCCACAAATTTTCCTAGTAGAGATCCACAAATTTTCCAAGTACAGATCCACAAATTTTCCAAGTAGAGATCCACAAATTTTCCAAGTAGAGGTCCACAAATTTTCCAACTAGAGATCCACAAATTTTCCAAGTATAGATCCACAAATTTTCCAGGTATAGATTTACAAATTTTCCAAGTATAGATTTACAAATTTTCCAAGTATAGATTTACAAATTTTCCAAGTAGAGGTACACAAATTTTCCGAGTAGAGATCCACAAATTTTCCAAGTATAGATCCACAAATTTTCCAAGTATAGATTTACAAATTTTCCAAGTATAGATTTACAAATTTTCCTAGTACAGATCCACAATTTTTCCAAGTAGAGATCCACAAATTTTCCGAGTATAAATCCACAAATTTTCCAAGTATAGATTTACAAATTTTCCAAGTATAGATTTACAAATTTTCCAAGTATAGATTTAAAAATTTTCCAAGTGTAGATTTACAAATTTTCCAAGTACAGATTTACAAATTTTCCAAGTACAGATCCACAAATTTTCCAAGTACAGATCCACAAATTTTCCAAGTACAGATCCACAAATTTTCCAAGTAGAGATCCACAAATTTTCCAAGTAGAGATCCACAAATATTCCAAGTAGAGATCCACAAATTTTCCAAGTAGAGATCCACAAATTTTCCAAGTCAAGATCCACAAATTTTCCAAGTAGAGATCCACCAATTTTCCAAGTACAGATCCACAAATTTTCCAAGTACATATTCACAAATTTTCCATGTACAGATCCACAGATTTTCCAAGTACAGATCCACAAATTTTCCAAGTGCAGATCCACAAATTTTCCAAGTATAGATTTACAAATTTTCCAAGTATAGAATTACAAATTTTCCAAGTATAGATGTACAAATTTTCCAAGTACAGATTTACAAATTTTCCAAGTACAGATCCACAAATTTTCCAAGTACAGATCCACAAATTTTCCAAGTACAGATCCACAAATTTTCCTAGTAGAGATCCACAAATTTTCCAAGTACAGATCCACAAATTTTCCAAGTAGAGATCCACAAATTTTCCAAGTAGAGGTCCACAAATTTTCCAACTAGAGATCCACAAATTTTCCAAGTATAGATCCACAAATTTTCCAGGTATAGATTTACAAATTTTCCAAGTATAGATTTACAAATTTTCCAAGTATAGATTTACAAATTTTCCAAGTAGAGGTACACAAATTTTCCGAGTAGAGATCCACAAATTTTCCAAGTATAGATCCACAAATTTTCCAAGTATAGATTTACAAATTTTCCAAGTATAGATTTACAAATTTTCCTAGTACAGATCCACAAATTTTCCAAGTAGAGATCCACAAATTTTCCAAGTAGAGATCCACAAATTTTCCAAGTAGAGATCCACAAATTTTCCAAGTAGAGATCCACAAATTTTCCAAGTAGAGATCCACAAATTTTCCAATCAGGGATCCACAAATTTTCCAAATATAGATTTACAAATTTTCCAAGTATAGATTTACAAATTTTCCAAGTTTAGATTTACAAGTTTTCCAAGTATAGATTTACAAATTTTCCAAGTATAGATTTACAAATTTTCCAAGTATAGATTTACAAATTTTCCAAGTATAGCGTTACAAATTTTCCAAGTACAGATCCACAAATTTTCCAAGTACAGATCCACAAATTTTCCAAGTACAGATCCACAAATTTTCCAAGTACAGATCCACAAATTTTCCAAGTAGAGATCCACAAATTTTCCAAGTAGAGATCCACAAATTTTCCAAGTAGAGATCCACAAATTTTCCAAGTAGAGATCCACAAATTTTCCAAGTAGAGATCCACAAATTTTCCAAGTATTGATCCACAAATTTTCCAAGTATTGATCCACAAACTTTTAAAGTATAGATCCACAAATTTTCCAAGTACAGATCCACAAATTTTCCAAGTACAGATCCACAAATTTTCCAAGTACAGATCCACAAATTTTCCAAGTACAGATCCACAAATTTTCCAAGTAGAGATCCACAAATTTTCCAAGTAGAGGTCCACAAATTTTCCAAGCAAAGATCCACAAATTTTCCAAGTATAGATCCAAAAATTTTCCAAGTATAGATTTACAAATTTTCCAAGTATAGATTTACAAATTTTCCAAGTATAGATTTACAAATTTTCCAAGTATAGATTTACAAATTTTCCAAGTACAGATTTACAAATTTTCCAAGTAGAGATCCACAAATTTTCCAAGTAGAGATCCACAAATTTTCTAAGTAGAGATCCACAAATTTTCCAAGTAGAGATCCACAAATTTTCCAAGTAGAGATCCACAAATTTTCCAAATATAGATTTACAAATTTTCCAAGTATAGATTTACAAATTTTCCAAGTTTAGATTTACAAGTTTTCCAAGTATAGATTTACAAATTTTCCAAGTATAGATTTACAAATTTTCCAAGTATAGATTTACAAATTTTCCAAGTATAGCGTTTCAAATTTTCCAAGTACAGATCCACAAATTTTCCAAGTACAGATCCACAAATTTTCCAAGTACAGATCCACAAATTTTCCAAGTACAGATCCACAAATTTTCCAAGTACAGATCCACAAATTTTCCAAGTAGAGATCCACAAATTTTCCAAGTAGAGGTCCACAAATTTTCCAAGCAGAGATGCACAAATTTTCCAAGTATAGATCCACAAATTTTCCAAGTATAGATTTACAAATTTTCCAAGTATAGATTTACAAATTTTCCAAGTATAGATTTACAAATTTTCCAAGTATAGATTTACAAATTTTCCAAGTACAGATTTACAAATTTTCCAAGTACAGATTCACAAATTTTCCAAGTACAGATCCACAAATTTTCCAAGTACAGATCCACAAATTTTCCAAGTACAGATCCACAAATTTTCCAAGTACAGGTCCACAAATTTTCCAAGTACAGATCCACAAATTTTCCAAGTACAGATCCACAAATTTTCCAAGTACAGATCCACAAATTTTCCAAGTAGAGATCCACAAATTTTCCATGTAGAGATCCACAAATTTTCCAAGTAGAGATCCACAAATTTTCCAAGTAGAGATCCACAAATTTTCCAAGTACAGATCCACAAATTTTCCAAGTAGAGATCCACAAATTTTCCAAGTACAGATCCACAAATTTTTCAAGTACAGATCCACAAATTTTCCAAGTAGAGATCCACAAATTTTCCAAGTAGAGGTCCACAAATTTTCCAAGCAGAGATCAACAAATTTTCCAAGTATAGATCCACAAATTTTCCAAGTATAGATTTACAAATTTTCCAAGTATAGATTTACAAATTTTCCAAGTATAGATTTACAAATTTTCCGAGTAGAGATCCACAAATTTTCCAAGTACAGATTTACAAATTTTCCAAGTACAGATCCACAAATTTTCCAAGTACAGATCCACAAATTTTTCAAGTACAGATCCACAAATTTTCCAAGTAGAGATCCACAAATTTTCCAAGTAGAGATCCACAAATATTCCAAGTAGAGATCCACAAATTTTCCAAGTAGAGATCCACAAATTTTCCAAGTAGAGATCCACAAATTTTCCAAGTATAGATTTACAAATTTTCCAAGCATAGATTTACAAATTTTAAAAGTATAGATTTACAAATTTTCCAAGTATAGATTTACATATTTTCCAAGTATAGATTTACATATTTTCCAAGTATAGATTTACAAATTTTCCAAGTATAGATTTACAAATTTTCCAAGTACAGATTTACAAATTTTCCAAGTACAGATCCACAAATTTTCCAAGTACAGATCCACAAATTTTCCAAGTAGAGATCCACAAATTTTCCAAGTAGAGATCCACAAATATTCCAAGTACAGATCCACAAATTTTCCTAGTAGAGATCCACAAATTTTCCAAGTACAGATCCACAAATTTTCCAAGTAGAGATCCACAAATTTTCCAAGTAGAGGTCCACAAATTTTCCAACTAGAGATCCACAAATTTTCCAAGTATAGATCCACAAATTTTCCAAGTAGAGATCCACAAATTTTCCAAGTAGAGGTCCACAAATTTTCCAACTAGAGATCCACAAATTTTCCAAGTATAGATCCAAAAATTTTCCAGGTATAGATTTACAAATTTTCCAAGTATAGATTTACAAATTTTCCAAGTATAGATTTACAAATTTTCCAAGTAGAGGTCCACAAATTTTCCGAGTAGAGATCCACAAATTTTCCAAGTATAGATCCACAAATTTTCCAAGTATAGATTTACAAATTTTCCAAGTATAGATTTACAAATTTTCCTAGTACAGATCCACAAATTTTCCAAGTAGAGATCCACAAATTTTCCAAGTAGAGATCCACAAATTTTCCAAATAGAGATCCACAAATTTTCCAAGTAGAGATCCACAAATTTTCCAAGTAGAGATCCACAAATTTTCCAATCAGAGATCCACAAATTTTCCAAATATAGATTTACAAATTTTCCAAGTATAGATTTACAAATTTTCCAAGTTTAGATTTCCAAGTTTTCCAAGTATAGATTTACAAATTTTCCAAGTATAGCTTTACAAATTTTCTAAGTATAGATTTACAAATTTTCCAAGTAGAGCGTTACAAATTTTCCAAGTACAGATCCACAAATTTTCCAAGTACAGATCCACAAATTTTCCAAGTACAGATCCACAAATTTTCCAAGTACAGATCCACAAATTTTCCAAGTAGAGATCCACAAATTTTCCAAGTAGAGGTCCACAAATTTTCCAAGCAGAGATCCACAAATTTTCCAAGTATAGATCCACAAATTTTCCAAGTATAGATTTACAAATTTTCCAAGTATAGATTTACAAATTTTCCAAGTATAGATTTACAAATTTTCCAAGTATAGATTTACAAATTTTCCAAGTACAGATTTACAAATTTTCCAAGTACAGATTCACAAATTTTCCAAGTACAGATCCACAAATTTTCCAAGTACAGATCCACAAATTTTCCAAGTAGAGATCCACAAATTTTCCAAGTAGAGATCCACAAATTTTCCAAGTAGAGATCCACAAATTTTCCAAGTAGAGATCCACAAATTTTCCAAGTAGAGATCCACAAATTTTCCAAGTATTGATCCACAAATTTTCCAAGTATTGATCCACAAACTTTTAAAGTATAGATCCACAAATTTTCCAAGTACAGATCCACAAATCTTCCAAGTACAGATCCACAAATTTTCCAAGTAGAGATCCACAAATTTTCCAAGTAGAGATCCACAAATTTTCCAATCAGGGATCCACAAATTTTCCAAATATAGATTTACAAATTTTCCAAGTATAGATTTACAAATTTTCCAAGTTTAGATTTACAAGTTTTCCAAGTATAGATTTACAAATTTTCCAAGTATAGATTTACAAATTTTCCAAGTATAGATTTACAAATTTTCCAAGTATAGCGTTACAAATTTTCCAAGTACAGATCCACAAATTTTCCAAGTACAGATCCACAAATTTTCCAAGTACAGATCCACAAATTTTCCAAGTACAGATCCACAAATTTTCCAAGTAGAGATCCACAAATTTTCCAAGTAGAGATCCACAAATTTTCCAAGTAGAGATCCACAAATTTTCCAAGTAGAGATCCACAAATTTTCCAAGTAGAGATCCACAAATTTTCCAAGTATTGATCCACAAATTTTCCAAGTATTGATCCACAAACTTTTAAAGTATAGATCCACAAATTTTCCAAGTACAGATCCACAAATTTTCCAAGTACAGATCCACAAATTTTCCAAGTACAGATCCACAAATTTTCCAAGTACAGATCCACAAATTTTCCAAGTAGAGATCCACAAATTTTCCAAGTAGAGGTCCACAAATTTTCCAAGCAAAGATCCACAAATTTTCCAAGTATAGATCCAAAAATTTTCCAAGTATAGATTTACAAATTTTCCAAGTATAGATTTACAAATTTTCCAAGTATAGATTTACAAATTTTCCAAGTATAGATTTACAAATTTTCCAAGTACAGATTTACAAATTTTCCAAGTAGAGATCCACAAATTTTCCAAGTAGAGATCCACAAATTTTCTAAGTAGAGATCCACAAATTTTCCAAGTAGAGATCCACAAATTTTCCAAGTAGAGATCCACAAATTTTCCAAATATAGATTTACAAATTTTCCAAGTATAGATTTACAAATTTTCCAAGTTTAGATTTACAAGTTTTCCAAGTATAGATTTACAAATTTTCCAAGTATAGATTTACAAATTTTCCAAGTATAGATTTACAAATTTTCCAAGTATAGCGTTTCAAATTTTCCAAGTACAGATCCACAAATTTTCCAAGTACAGATCCACAAATTTTCCAAGTACAGATCCACAAATTTTCCAAGTACAGATCCACAAATTTTCCAAGTAGAGATCCACAAATTTTCCAAGTAGAGGTCCACAAATTTTCCAAGCAGAGATGCACAAATTTTCCAAGTATAGATCCACAAATTTTCCAAGTATAGATTTACAAATTTTCCAAGTATAGATTTACAAATTTTCCAAGTATAGATTTACAAATTTTCCAAGTATAGATTTACAAATTTTCCAAGTACAGATTTACAAATTTTCCAAGTACAGATTCACAAATTTTCCAAGTACAGATCCACAAATTTTCCAAGTACAGATCCACAAATTTTCCAAGTACAGATCCACAAATTTTCCAAGTACAGGTCCACAAATTTTCCAAGTACAGATCCACAAATTTTCCAAGTACAGATCCACAAATTTTCCAAGTACAGATCCACAAATTTTCCAAGTAGAGATCCACAAATTTTCCAAGTAGAGGTCCACAAATTTTCCAAGCAGAGATCCACAAATTTTCCAAGTATAGATCCACAAATTTTCCAAGTATAGATTTACAAATTTTCCAAGTATAGATTTACAAATTTTCCAAGTATAGATTTACAAATTTTCCAAGTATAGATTTACAAATTTTCCAAGTACAGATTTACAAATTTTCCAAGTACAGATTCACAAATTTTCCAAGTACAGATTTACAAATTTTCTAAGTATAGATTTACAAATTTTCCAAGTAGAGCGTTACAAATTTTCCAAGTACAGATCCACAAATTTTCCAAGTACAGATCCACAAATTTTCCAAGTACAGATCCACAAATTTTCCAAGTACAGATCCACAAATTTTCCAAGTAGAGATCCACAAATTTTCCAAGTAGAGGTCCACAAATTTTCCAAGCAGAGATCCACAAATTTTCCAAGTATAGATCCACAAATTTTCCAAGTATAGATTTACAAATTTTCCAAGTATAGATTTACAAATTTTCCAAGTATAGATTTACAAATTTTCCAAGTATAGATTTACAAATTTTCCAAGTACAGATTTACAAATTTTCCAAGTACAGATTCACAAATTTTCCAAGTACAGATCCGCAAATTTTCCAAGTACAGATCCACAAATTTTCCAAGTAGAGATCCACAAATTTTCCAAGTAGAGATCCACAAATTTTCCAAGTAGAGATCCACAAATTTTCCAAGTAGAGATCCACAAATTTTCCAAGTAGAGATCCACAAATTTTCCAAGTATTGATCCACAAATTTTCCAAGTATTGATCCACAAACTTTTAAAGTATAGATCCACAAATTTTCCAAGTACAGATCCACAAATTTTCCAAGTACAGATCCACAAATTTTCCAAGTACAGATCTACAAATTTTCCAAGTACAGATCCACAAATTTTCCAAGTAGAGATCCACAAATTTTCCAAGTAGAGGTCCACAAATTTTCCAAGCAGAGATCCACAAATTTTCCAAGTATAGATCCACAAATTTTCCAAGTATAGATTTACAAATTTTCCAAGTATAGATTTACAAATTTTCCAAGTATAGATTTACAAATTTTCCAAGTACAGATTTACAAATTTTCCAAGTAGAGATCCACAAATTTTCCAAGTAGAGATCCACAAATTTTCCAAGTAGAGGTCCACAAATTTTCCAAGCAGAGATCCACAAATTTTCCAAGTATAGATCCACAAATTTTCCAAGTATAGATTTACAAATTTTCCAAGTATAGATTTACAAATTTTCCAAGTATAGATTTACAAATTTTCCAAGTACAGATCCACAAATTTTCCAAGTAGAGATCCACAAATTTTCCAAGTATAGATCCACAAATTTTAAAAGTATAGATTTAAAAATTTTCCAAGTATAGATCCACAAATTTTCCAAGTATTGATCCACAAACTTTTAAAGTATGGATCCACAAATTTTCCAAGTATAGATTTACAAATTTTCCAAGTATAGATTTACAAATTTTCCAAGTACAGATCCACAAATTTTCCAAGTACAGATCCACAAATTTTCCAAGAACAGAACAACAAATTTTCCAAGTAGAGATCCACAAATTTTCCAAGTAGAGATCCACAAATTTTCCAAGTAGAGATCCACAAATTTTCCAAGTAGAGATCCACAAATTTTCCAAGTAGAGATCCACAAATTTTCCAAGTAGAGATCCACAAATCTTCCAAGTAGAGATCCACAAATTTTCCAAGTATAGATCCACTAATTTTCCAAGTATAGATCAACAAATTTTTAAAGTATAGATCCACAAATTTTCCAAGTATAGATTTACATTTTTTCCAAGTATAGATTTACAAATTTTCCAACTATAGATTTACAAATTTTCCAAGTATAGATTTAAAAATTTTCCAAGTATAGATTTACAAATTTTCCAAGTATAGATTTACAAATTTCCAAGTCTAGATTTACAAATTTTCCAAGTATAGATTTACAAATTTTCCGAGTATAGATATACAAATTTTCCAAGTAGAGATCCACAAATTTTCCAAGTAGAGATCAACAAATTTTCCAAGTATAGATCCACAAATTTTCCAAGTATAGATTTACAAATTTTCCAAGTATAGATTTACAAATTTTCCAAGTATAGATTTACAAATTTTCCAAGTATATATTTACAAATTCCCCAAGTATAGATCCACAAACTCCCCAAGTATAGATTTACAAATTTTCCAAGTATAGATTTACAAATTTTCCAAGTATAGATTTACAAATTTTCCAAGTATAGATTTACAAATTTTCCAAGTATATATTTACTAATTCCCCAAGTATAGATCCACAAACTCCCCAAGTGTAGATTTACAAATTTTCCAAGTTTAGATTTACAAATTTTCCAAGTATAGATTTACAAATTTTCCAAGTATAGATTTACAAATTTTCCAAGTATAGATTTACAAATTTTCCAAGTACAGATCCACAAATTTTCCAAGTAGAGATCCACAAATTTTCCAAGTATAGATCCACAAATTTTAAAAGTATAGATTTAAAAATTTTCCAAGTATAGATCCACAAATTTTCCAAGTATTGATCCACAAACTTTTAAAGTATGGATCCACAAATTTTCCAAGTATAGATTTACAAATTTTCCAAGTATAGATTTACAAATTTTCCAAGTATAGATCCACTAATTTTCCAAGTATAGATCAACAAATTTTTAAAGTATAGATCCACAAATTTTCCAAGTATAGATTTACATTTTTTCCAAGTATAGATTTACAAATTTTCCAACTATAGATTTACAAATTTTCCAAGTATAGATTTAAAAATTTTCCAAGTATAGATTTACAAATTTTCCAAGTATAGATTTACAAATTTCCAAGTCTAGATTTACAAATTTTCCAAGTATAGATTTACAAATTTTCCGAGTATAGATATACAAATTTTCCAAGTAGAGATCCACAAATTTTCCAAGTAGAGATCAACAAATTTTCCAAGTATAGATCCACAAATTTTCCAAGTATAGATTTACAAATTTTCCAAGTATAGATTTACAAATTTTCCAAGTATAGATTTACAAATTTTCCAAGTATATATTTACAAATTCCCCAAGTATAGATCCACAAACTCCCCAAGTATAGATTTACAAATTTTCCAAGTATAGATTTACAAATTTTCCAAGTATAGATTTACAAATTTTCCAAGTATAGATTTACAAATTTTCCAAGTATATATTTACTAATTCCCCAAGTATAGATCCACAAACTCCCCAAGTGTAGATTTACAAATTTTCCAAGTTTAGATTTACAAATTTTCCAAGTATAGATTTACAAATTTTCCAAGTATAGATTTACAAATTTTCCAAGTATAGATTTACAAATTTTCCAAGTACAGATCCACAAATTTTCCAAGTAGAGATCCACAAATTTTCCAAGTATAGATCCACAAATTTTAAAAGTATAGATTTAAAAATTTTCCAAGTATAGATCCACAAATTTTCCAAGTATTGATCCACAAACTTTTAAAGTATGGATCCACAAATTTTCCAAGTATAGATTTACAAATTTTCCAAGTATAGATTTACAAATTTTCCAAGTACAGATCCACAAATTTTCCAAGTACAGATCCACAAATTTTCCAAGAACAGAACAACAAATTTTCCAAGTAGAGATCCACAAATTTTCCAAGTAGAGATCCACAAATTTTCCAAGTAGAGATCCACAAATTTTCCAAGTAGAGATCCACAAATTTTCCAAGTAGAGATCCACAAATTTTCCAAGTAGAGATCCACAAATCTTCCAAGTAGAGATCCACAAATTTTCCAAGTATAGATCCACTAATTTTCCAAGTATAGATCAACAAATTTTTAAAGTATAGATCCACAAATTTTCCAAGTATAGATTTACATTTTTTCCAAGTATAGATTTACAAATTTTCCAACTATAGATTTACAAATTTTCCAAGTATAGATTTAAAAATTTTCCAAGTATAGATTTACAAATTTTCCAAGTATAGATTTACAAATTTCCAAGTCTAGATTTACAAATTTTCCAAGTATAGATTTACAAATTTTCCGAGTATAGATATACAAATTTTCCAAGTAGAGATCCACAAATTTTCCAAGTAGAGATCAACAAATTTTCCAAGTATAGATCCACAAATTTTCCAAGTATAGATTTACAAATTTTCCAAGTATAGATTTACAAATTTTCCAAGTATAGATTTACAAATTTTCCAAGTATATATTTACAAATTCCCCAAGTATAGATCCACAAACTCCCCAAGTATAGATTTACAAATTTTCCAAGTATAGATTTACAAATTTTCCAAGTATAGATTTACAAATTTTCCAAGTACAGATCCACAAATTTTCCAAGTACAGATCCACAAATTTTCCAAGTATAGATCCACAAATTTTCCAAGTACAGATCCACAAATTTTCCAAGTACAGAACAACAAATTTTCCAAGTAGAGATCCACAAATTTTCCAAGTAGAGATCCACAAATTTTCCAAGTAGAGATCCACAAATTTTCCAAGTAGAGATCCACAAATCTTCCAAGTAGAGATCCACAAATTTTCCAAGTATAGATCCACAAATTTTCCAAGTATAGATCCACAAATTTTTAAAGTATAGATCCACAAATTTTCCAAGTATAGATTTACAAATTTTGAAAGTATAGATTTTCAAATTTTAAAAGTATAGATTAAAAAATTTTCCAAGTATTGATATACAAATTTTCCAACTATAGATTTACAAATTTTCCAAGTATAGATTTAAAAATTTTCCAAGTATAGATTTACAAATTTTCCAAGTATAGATTTACAAATTTCCAAGTCTAGATTTACAAATTTTCCAAGTATAGATTTACAAATTTTCCGAGTATAGATTTACAAATTTTCCAAGTACAGATCCACAAATTTTCCTAGTATAGATCCACAAATTTTCCAAGCATGGATCCACAAATTTTTAAAGTATAGATCCACAAATTTTCCAAGTATAGATTTACAAATTTTCCAAGTATAGATTTACAAATTTTCCAAGTATAGATTTACAAATTTTCCAAGTATATATTTACAAATTCCCCAAGTATAGATCCACAAACTCCCCAAGTATAGATCCACAAACTCCCCAAGTGTAGATCCACAAATTCCCCATGTGTAGATCCAAAAATTTTCCAAATACAGATCTATAAATTTTCCAAGTACATATCCACAAATTTTCCATGTACAGATCCACAGATTTTCCAAGTACAGATCCACAAATTTTCCAAGTACAGATCAACAAATTTTCCAAGTATAGATTTACAAATTTTCCAAGTATAGATTTACAAATTTTCCAAATATAGATTTACAAATTTTCCAAGTATAGATTTACAAATTTTCCAAGTTTAGATTTACAAATTTTCCAAGTATAGATTTACAAATTTTCCAAGTATAGATTTACAAATTTTCCAAGTATAGATTTACAAATTTTCCAAGTACAGATCCACAAATTTTCCAAGTACAGATCCACAAATTTTCCTAGTAGAGATCCACAAATTTTCCAAGTAGAGGTCCACAAATTTTCCAAGTAGAGATCCACAAATTTTCCAAGTATAGATCCACAAATTTTCCAAGTATAGATTTACAAATTTTCCAAGTATAGATTTACAAATTTTCCAAGTACAGATCCACAAATTTTCCAAGTACAGATCAACAAATTTTACAAGTAGAGATCCACAAATTTTCCAAGTAGAGATCCACAAATTTTCCAAGTAGAGATCCACAAATTTTCCAAGTATAGATCCACAAATTTTCCAAGTATAGATTTACAAATTTTCCAAGTATAGATTTACAAATTTTCCAAGTATAGATTTACAAATTTTCCAAGTATATATTTACAAATTCCCCAAGTATAGATCCACAAACTCCCCAAGTGTAGATTTACAAATTTTCCAAGTTTAGATTTACAAATTTTCCAAGTATAGATTTACAAATTTTCCAAGTATAGATTTACAAATTTTCCAAGTATAGATTTACAAATTTTCCAAGTACAGATCCACAAATTTTCCAAGTACAGATCCACAAATTTTCCAAGTATAGATCCACAAATTTTCCAAGTACAGATCCACAAATTTTCCAAGTACAGAACAACAAATTTTCCAAGTAGAGATCCACAAATTTTCCAAGTAGAGATCCACAAATTTTCCAAGTAGAGATCCACAAATTTTACAAGTAGAGATACACAAATTTTCCAAGTAGAGATCCACAAATTTTCCAAGTAGAGATCCACAAATTTTCCAAGTAGAGATCCACAAATCTTCCAAGTAGAGATCCACAAATTTTCCAAGTATAGATCCACAAATTTTCCAAGTATAGATCCACAAATTTTTAAAGTATAGATCCACAAATTTTCCAAGAATAGATTTACAAATTTTGAAAGTATAGATTTTCAAATTTTAAAAGTATAGATTAAAAAATTTTCCAAGTATAGATATACAAATTTTCCAACTATAGATTTACAAATTTTCCAAGTATAGATTTAAAAATTTTCCAAGTATAGATTTACAAATTTTCCAAGTATAGATTTACAAATTTTCCGAGTATAGATTTACAAATTTTCCAAGTACAGATCCACAAATTTTCCTAGTATAGATCCACAAATTTTCCAAGCATGGATCCACAAATTTTTAAAGTATAGATCCACAAATTTTCCAAGTATAGATTTACAAATTTTCCAAGTATAGATTTACAAATTTTCCAAGTATAGATTTACAAATTTTCCAAGTATATATTTACAAATTCCCCAAGTATAGATCCACAAACTCCCCAAGTATAGATCCACAAACTCCCCAAGTGTAGATCCACAAATTCCCCATGTGTAGATCCAAAAATTTTCCAAATACAGATCTACAAATTTTCCAAGTACATATCCACAAATTTTCCATGTACAGATCCACAGATTTTCCAAGTACAGATCCACAAATTTTCCAAGTACAGATCAACAAATTTTCCAAGTATAGATTTACAAATTTTCCAAGTATAGATTTACAAATTTTCCAAATATAGATTTACAAATTTTCCAAGTATAGATTTACAAATTTTCCAAGTTTAGATTTACAAATTTTCCAAGTATAGATTTACAAATTTTCCAAGTATAGATTTACAAATTTTCCAAGTATAGATTTACAAATTTTCCAAGTACAGATCCACAAATTTTCCAAGTACAGATCCACAAATTTTCCAAGTAGAGATCCACAAATTTTCCAAGTAGAGGTCCACAAATTTTCCAAGTAGAGATCCACAAATTTTCCAAGTATAGATCCACAAATTTTCCAAGTATAGATTTACAAATTTTCCAAGTATAGATTTACAAATTTTCCAAGTACAGATCCACAAATTTTCCAAGTACAGATCAACAAATTTTACAAGTAGAGATCCACAAATTTTCCAAGTAGAGATCCACAAATTTTCCAAGTATAGATCCACAAATTTTAAAAGTATAGATTTAAAAATTTTCCAAGTATAGATCCACAAATTTTCCAAGTATTGATCCACAAACTTTTAAAGTATGGATCCACAAATTTTCCAAGTATAGATTTACAAATTTTCCAAGTATAGATTTACAAATTTTCCAAGTACAGATCCACAAATTTTCCAAGTACAGATCCACAAATTTTCCAAGAACAGAACAACAAATTTTCCAAGTAGAGATCCACAAATTTTCCAAGTAGAGATCCACAAATTTTCCAAGTAGAGATCCACAAATTTTCCAAGTAGAGATCCACAAATTTTCCAAGTAGAGATCCACAAATTTTCCAAGTAGAGATCCACAAATCTTCCAAGTAGAGATCCACAAATTTTCCAAGTATAGATCCACTAATTTTCCAAGTATAGATCAACAAATTTTTAAAGTATAGATCCACAAATTTTCCAAGTATAGATTTACATTTTTTCCAAGTATAGATTTACAAATTTTCCAACTATAGATTTACAAATTTTCCAAGTATAGATTTAAAAATTTTCCAAGTATAGATTTACAAATTTTCCAAGTATAGATTTACAAATTTCCAAGTCTAGATTTACAAATTTTCCAAGTATAGATTTACAAATTTTCCGAGTATAGATATACAAATTTTCCAAGTAGAGATCCACAAATTTTCCAAGTAGAGATCAACAAATTTTCCAAGTATAGATCCACAAATTTTCCAAGTATAGATTTACAAATTTTCCAAGTATAGATTTACAAATTTTCCAAGTATAGATTTACAAATTTTCCAAGTATATATTTACAAATTCCCCAAGTATAGATCCACAAACTCCCCAAGTATAGATTTACAAATTTTCCAAGTATAGATTTACAAATTTTCCAAGTATAGATTTACAAATTTTCCAAGTACAGATCCACAAATTTTCCAAGTACAGATCCACAAATTTTCCAAGTATAGATCCACAAATTTTCCAAGTACAGATCCACAAATTTTCCAAGTACAGAACAACAAATTTTCCAAGTAGAGATCCACAAATTTTCCAAGTAGAGATCCACAAATTTTCCAAGTAGAGATCCACAAATTTTCCAAGTAGAGATCCACAAATCTTCCAAGTAGAGATCCACAAATTTTCCAAGTATAGATCCACAAATTTTCCAAGTATAGATCCACAAATTTTTAAAGTATAGATCCACAAATTTTCCAAGTATAGATTTACAAATTTTGAAAGTATAGATTTTCAAATTTTAAAAGTATAGATTAAAAAAAATTCCAAGTATAGATATACAAATTTTCCAACTATAGATTTACAAATTTTCCAAGTATAGATTTAAAAATTTTCCAAGTATAGATTTACAAATTTTCCAAGTATAGATTTACAAATTTCCAAGTCTAGATTTACAAATTTTCCAAGTATAGATTTACAAATTTTCCGAGTATAGATTTACAAATTTTCCAAGTACAGATCCACAAATTTTCCTAGTATAGATCCACAAATTTTCCAAGCATGGATCCACAAATTTTTAAAGTATAGATCCACAAATTTTCCAAGTATAGATTTACAAATTTTCCAAGTATAGATTTACAAATTTTCCAAGTATAGATTTACAAATTTTCCAAGTATAGATTTACAAATTTTCCAAGTATATATTTACAAATTCCCCAAGTATAGATCCACAAACTCCCCAAGTATAGATCCACAAACTCCCCAAGTGTAGATCCACAAATTCCCCATGTGTAGATCCAAAAATTTTCCAAATACAGATCTATAAATTTTCCAAGTACATATCCACAAATTTTCCATGTACAGATCCACAGATTTTCCAAGTACAGATCCACAAATTTTCCAAGTACAGATCAACAAATTTTCCAAGTATAGATTTACAAATTTTCCAAGTATAGATTTACAAATTTTCCAAATATAGATTTACAAATTTTCCAAGTATAGATTTACAAATTTTCCAAGTTTAGATTTACAAATTTTCCAAGTATAGATTTACAAATTTTCCAAGTATAGATTTACAAATTTTCCAAGTATAGATTTACAAATTTTCCAAGTACAGATCCACAAATTTTCCAAGTACAGATCCACAAATTTTCCTAGTAGAGATCCACAAATTTTCCAAGTAGAGGTCCACAAATTTTCCAAGTAGAGATCCACAAATTTTCCAAGTATAGATCCACAAATTTTCCAAGTATAGATTTACAAATTTTCCAAGTATAGATTTACAAATTTTCCAAGTACAGATCCACAAATTTTCCAAGTACAGATCAACAAATTTTACAAGTAGAGATCCACAAATTTTCCAAGTAGAGATCCACAAATTTTCCAAGTAGAGATCCACAAATTTTCCAAGTATAGATCCACAAATTTTCCAAGTATAGATTTACAAATTTTCCAAGTATAGATTTACAAATTTTCCAAGTATAGATTTACAAATTTTCCAAGTATATATTTACAAATTCCCCAAGTATAGATCCACAAACTCCCCAAGTGTAGATTTACAAATTTTCCAAGTTTAGATTTACAAATTTTCCAAGTATAGATTTACAAATTTTCCAAGTATAGATTTACAAATTTTCCAAGTATAGATTTACAAATTTTCCAAGTACAGATCCACAAATTTTCCAAGTACAGATCCATAAATTTTCCAAGTATAGATCCACAAATTTTCCAAGTACAGATCCACAAATTTTCCAAGTACAGAACAACAAATTTTCCAAGTAGAGATCCACAAATTTTCCAAGTAGAGATCCACAAATTTTCCAAGTAGAGATCCACAAATTTTACAAGTAGAGATACACAAATTTTCCAAGTAGAGATCCACAAATTTTACAAGTAGAGATCCACAAATTTTCCAAGTAGAGATCCACAAATCTTCCAAGTAGAGATCCACAAATTTTCCAAGTATAGATCCACAAATTTTCCAAGTATAGATCCACAAATTTTTAAAGTATAGATCCACAAATTTTCCAAGAATAGATTTACAAATTTTGAAAGTATAGATTTTCAAATTTTAAAAGTATAGATTAAAAAATTTTCCAAGTATAGATATACAAATTTTCCAACTATAGATTTACAAATTTTCCAAGTATAGATTTAAAAATTTTCCAAGTATAGATTTACAAATTTTCCAAGTATAGATTTACAAATTTTCCGAGTATAGATTTACAAATTTTCCAAGTACAGATCCACAAATTTTCCTAGTATAGATCCACAAATTTTCCAAGCATGGATCCACAAATTTTTAAAGTATAGATCCACAAATTTTCCAAGTATAGATTTACAAATTTTCCAAGTATAGATTTACAAATTTTCCAAGTATAGATTTACAAATTTTCCAAGTATATATTTACAAATTCCCCAAGTATAGATCCACAAACTCCCCAAGTATAGATCCACAAACTCCCCAAGTGTAGATCCACAAATTCCCCATGTGTAGATCCAAAAATTTTCCAAATACAGATCTACAAATTTTCCAAGTACATATCCACAAATTTTCCATGTACAGATCCACAGATTTTCCAAGTACAGATCCACAAATTTTCCAAGTACAGATCAACAAATTTTCCAAGTATAGATTTAAAATTTTCCAAGTATAGATTTACAAATTTTCCAAATATAGATTTACAAATTTTCCAAGTATAGATTTACAAATTTTCCAAGTATAGATTTACAAATTTTCCAAGTACAGATCCACAAATTTTCCAAGTACAGATCCACAAATTTTCCAAGTAGAGATCCACAAATTTTCCAAGTAGAGGTCCACAAATTTTCCAAGTAGAGATCCACAAATTTTCCAAGTATAGATCCACAAATTTTCCAAGTATAGATTTACAAATTTTCCAAGTATAGATTTACAAATTTTCCAAGTACAGATCCACAAATTTTCCAAGTACAGATCAACAAATTTTACAAGTAGAGATCCACAAATTTTCCAAGTAGAGATCCACAAATTTTCCAAGTAGAGATCCACAAATTTTCCAAGTATAGATCCACAAATTTTCCAAGTATAGATTTAGAAATTTTCCAAGTATAGATTTACAAATTTTCCAAGTATAGATTTACAAATTTTCCAAGTATATATTTACAAATTCCCCAAGTATAGATCCACAAACTCCCCAAGTGTAGATTTACAAATTTTCCAAGTTTAGATTTACAAATTTTCCAAGTATAGATTTACAAATTTTCCAAGTATAGATTTACAAATTTTCCAAGTATAGATTTACAAATTTTCCAAGTACAGATCCACAAATTTTCCAAGTACAGATCCACAAATTTTCCAAGTATAGATCCACAAATTTTCCAAGTACAGATCCACAAATTTTCCAAGTACAGAACAACAAATTTTCCAAGTAGAGATCCACAAATTTTCCAAGTAGAGATCCACAAATTTTCCAAGTAGAGATCCACAAATTTTACAAGTAGAGATACACAAATTTTCCAAGTAGAGATCCACAAATTTTCCAAGTAGAGATCCACAAATCTTCCAAGTAGAGATCCACAAATTTTCCAAGTATAGATTTACAAATTTTCCAAGCATAGATTTACAAATTTTCCAAGTATAGTTTGACAAATTTTCCAAATATAGATTTACAAATTTTCCAAGTATAGATTTACAAATTTTCCAAGTTTAGATTTACAAATTTTCCAAGTATAGATTTACAAATTTTGCAAGTATAGATTTACAAATTTTCCAAGTATCGATTTACAAATTTTCCAAGTATAGATTTACAAATTTTCCAAGTACAGATCCACAAATTTTCCGAGTAGAGATCCACAAATTTTCCAAGTAGAGATCCACAAATTTTCCAAGTAGAGATCCACAAATTTTCCAAGTACAGATCCACAAATTTTCCAAGTACATATCCACAAATTTTCCATGTACAGATCCACAGATTTTCCAAGTACAGATTCACAAATTTTCCAAGTACAGATCCACAAATTTTCCAAGTAGAGGTCCACAAATTTTCCAAGTAGAGATCCACAAATTTTCCAAGTAGAGGTCCACAAATTTTCCAAGTAGAGATCCACAAATTTTCCAAGTATGGATCCACAAATTTTCCAAGTAGAGATCCACAAATTTTCCAAGTAGAGATCCACAAATTTTCCAAGTAGAGATCCACAAATTTTCCAAGTACAGATCCACAAATTTTCCAAGTACATATCCACAAATTTTCCAAGTACAGATCCACAGATTTTCCAAGTACAGATCCACAGATTTTCCAAATACAGATCCACAAATTTCCAAGTAGAGATCCACAAATTTTCCAAGTACAGATCCACAAATTTTCCAAGTATAGATTTACAAATTTTCCAAGTATAGATTTACAAATTTTCCAAGTATAGATTTACAAATTTTCCAAGTATAGATTTACAAATTTTCCAAGTATAGATTTACAAATTTTCCAAGCATAGATTTACAAATTTTCCAAGTATAGATTTACAAATTTTGAAAGTATAGATTTTCAAATTTTAAAAGTATAGATTAAAAAATTTTCCAAGTATAGATATACAAATTTTCCAACTAAGGATTTACAAATTTTCCAAGTATAGATTTAAAAATTTTCCAAGTATAGATTTACAAATTTTCCAAGTATAGATTTACAAATTTCCAAGTCTAGATTTACAAATTTTCCACGTATAAATTTACAAATTTTCCGAGTATAGATTTATAAATTTTCCAAGTACAGATCCACAAATTTTCCTAGTATAGATCCACAAATTTTCCAAGTATGGATCCACAAATTTTTAAAGTATAGATCCACAAATTTTCCAAGTATAGATTTACAAATTTTCCAAGTATAGATTTACAAATTTTCCAAGTATAGATTTACAAATTTTCCAAGTATATATTTACAAATTCCCCAAGTATAGATCCACAAACTCCCCAAGTGTAGATCCACAAATTCCCCAAGTGTAGATCCAAAAATTTTCCAAATACAGATCTACAAATTTTCCAAGTACATATCCACAAATTTTCCATGTACAGATCCACAGATTTTCCAAGTACAGATCCACAAATTTTCCAAGTACAGATCCACAAATTTTCCAAGTATAGATTTACAAATTTTCCAAGTATAGATTTACAAATTTTCCAAGTATAGATTTACAAATTTTCCAAGTATAGATTTACAAATTTTCCAAGTATAGATTTAAAATTTTCCAAGTATAGATTTACAAATTTTCCAAGTATAGATTCACAAATTTTCCTTGTGTAGATTTACAATATTTCCAAGTACAGATCCACAAATTTTCCAAGTAGAGATCCACAAATTTTCCAAGTAGAGATCCACAAATTTTCCAAGTATAGATTTACAAATTTTCCAAGTATAGATTTACAAATTTTCCAAGTATAGATTTATAAATTTTCCAAGCATAGATTTACAAATTTTCCAAGTATAGATTTACAAATTTTCCAAGTATAGATTTACAAATTTTCCAAGTATAGATTTACAAATTTTCCAAGTATAGATTTACAAATTTTCCAAGCACAGATTTACAAATTTTCCAAGTAGAGATCCACAAATTTTCCAAGTAGAGATCCACAAATTTTCCAAGTACAGATCCACAAATTTTCAAAGTACATATCCACAAATTTTCCAAGTACAGATCCACAGATTTTCCAAGTACAGATCCACAGATTTTCCAAATACAGATCCACAAATTTTCCAAGTACAGATCCACAAATTTTCCAAGTATAGATTTACAAATTTTCCAAGAATAGATTTACAAATTTTCCAAGTATAGATTTACAAATTTTCCAAGTATAGATTTACAAATTTTCCAAGCATAGATTTACAAATTTTCCAAGTATAGATTTACAAATTTTCCAAGTACAGATCCACAAATTTTCCAAGTAGAGATCCACAAATTTTCCAAGTAGAGATACACAAATTTTCCATGTAGAGATCCAAAAATCTTCCAAGTAGAGATCCACAAATTTTCCAAGTATAGATCCACAAATTTTCCAAGTATTGATCCACAAACTTTTAAAGTATAGATCCACAAATTTTCCAAGTATAGATTTACAAATTTTCCAAGCATAGATTTACAAATTTTCCAAGTATAGATTTACAAATTTTCCAAATATAGATTTACAAATTCTCCAAGTATAGATTTACAAATTTTCCAAGTATAGATTTACAAATTTTCCAAGTACAGATCCACAAATTTTCCAAGTATAGATTTACAAATTTTCCAAGAATAGATTTACAAATTTTCCAAGTATAGATTTCCAAATTTTCCAAATTTAGATTTACAAATTTTCCAAGTATAGATTTACAAATTTTCCAAGTATAAATTTACAAATTTTCCAAGTACAGATCCACAAATTTTCCAAGTAGAGATCCACAAATTTTCCAAGTAGAGATCCACAAATTTTCCAAGTATAGATCCACAAATTTTCCAAGTACAGATCCACAAATTTTCCAAGTTCATATCCACAAATTTTCCATGTACAGATCCACAGATTTTCCAAGTACAGATCCACAAATTTTCCAAGTACAGATCCACAAATTTTCCAAGAATAGATTTACAAATTTTCCAAGAATAGATTTACAAATTTTCCAAGTAGAGATCCACAAATTTTTCAAGTAGAGATCCACAATTTTCCAAGTAGAGATCCACAAATTTTCCAAGTACAGATCCACAAATTTTCCAAGTACATATCCACAAATTTTCCATGTACAGATCCACAGGTTTTCCAAGTACAGATCCACAAACTTTCCAAGTACAGATCCACAAATTTTCCAAGTATAGATTTACAAATTTTCCAAGAATAGATTTACAAATTTTCCAAGTATAGATTTACAAATTTTCCAAATATAGATTTACAAATTTTCCAAATATAGATATACAAATTTTCCAAGTATAGATTTACAAATTTTCCAAGTACAGATCCACAAATTTTCCAAGTAGAGATCCACAAATTTTCCAAGTAGAGATCCACAAATTTTCCAAGTAGAGATCCACAAATTTTCCAAGTAGAGGTCCACAAATTTTCCAAGTAGAGATCCACAAATTTTCCAAGTACAGATCCACAAATTTTCCAAGTACAGATCCACAAATTTTCCAAGTACAAATCCACAAATTTTCCAAGTAGAGATCCACAAATTTTCCAAGAAGAGGTCCACAAATTTTCCAAGTAGAGATCCACAAATTTTCCAAGTAGAGATCCACAAATTTCCAAGTAGAGATCCACAGATTTTCCAAGTACAGATCCACAAATTTTCCAAGTATAGATTTACAAATTTTCCAGGTATAGATTTACAAATTTTCCAAGTATAGATTTACAAATTTTCCAAGCACAGATTTACAAATTTTCCAAGTACAGATCCACAAATTTTCCAAGTAGAGATCCACAAATTTTAAAAGTAGAGATCCACAAATTTTCCAAGTACAGATCCACAAATTTTCCAAGTACATATCCACAAATTTTCCATGTACAGATCCACAGATTTTCCAAGTACAGATCCACAAATTTTCCAAGTACAGATCCACAAATTTTCCAAGTATAGATTTACAAATTTTCCAAGAATAGATTTACAAATTTTCCAAGTAGAGATCCACAAATTTTTCAAGTAGAGATCCACAATTTTCCAAGTAGAGATCCACAAATTTTCCAAGTACAGATCCACAAATTTTCCAAGTACATATCCACAAATTTTCCATGTACAGATCCACAGATTTTCCAAGTACAGATCCACAAATTTTCCAAGTACAGATCCACAAATTTTCTAAGTATAGATTTACAAATTTTCCAAGAATAGATTTACAAATTTTCCAAGTAGAGATCCACAAATTTTTCAAGTAGAGATCCACAATTTTCCAAGTAGAGATCCACAAATTTTCCAAGTACAGATCCACAAATTTTCCAAGTACATATCCACAAATTTTCCATGTACAGATCCACAGGTTTTCCAAGTACAGATCCACAAACTTTCCAAGTACAGATCCACAAATTTTCCAAGTATAGATTTACAAATTTTCCAAGAATAGATTTACAAATTTTCCAAGTATAGATTTACAAATTTTCCAAGTATAGATTTAAAAATTTTCCAAATATAGATATACAAATTTTCCAAGTATAGATTTACAAATTTTCCAAGTACAGATCCACAAATTTTCCAAGTAGAGATCCACAAATTTTCCAAGTAGAGATCCACAAATTTTCCAAGTAGAGATCCACAAATTTTCCAAGTAGAGGTCCACAAATTTTCCAAGTAGAGATCCACAAATTTTCCAAGTATGGATCCACAAATTTTCCAAGTATAGATTTAAAAATTTTCCAAATATAGATATACAAATTTTCCAAGTATAGATTTACAAATTTTCCAAGTACAGATCCACAAATTTTCCAAGTAGAGATCCACAAATTTTCCAAGTAGAGATCCACAAACTTTCCAAGTAGAGATCCACAAATTTTCAAAGTAGAGATCCACAAATTTTCCAAGTATAGATCCACAAATTTTCCAAGTATAGATTTACAAATTTTCCAAGTTTAGATTTACAAATTTTCCAAGTATAGAGTTACAAATTTTCCAAGTATAGATTTAAAATTTTCCAAGTATAGATTTACAAATTTTCCAGGTATAGATTTACAAATTTTCCAAATATAGATTTACAAATTTTCCAAGTATAGATTTACCAATTTTCCAAGTACAGATTTACATATTTTCCAAGTACATATCCACAAATTTTCCAATTACAGATCCACAAATTTTCCAAGTATAGATTTACAAATTTTCCAAGTATAGATTTACAAATTTTCCAAGTATAGATTTACAAATTTTCCAAGTATAGATTTACAAATTTTCCAAGTATAGATTTACAAATTTTCCAAGCATAGATTTACAAATTTTCCAAGTATAGATCCACAAATTTTCCAAGTAAAAATCTACAAATTTTCCAAGCATAGATTTACAAATTTTAAAAGTAAAGATCCACAAATTTTTCAAGTAGACATCCACAAACTTTCCAAGTAGAGATCCACAAATTTTCAAAGTAGAGATCCACAAATTTTCTAAGTATAGAACCACAAATTTTCCAAGTATAGATTTACAAATTTTCCAAGTATAGATTTACAAATTTTCCAAGTATAGATTTACAAATTTTCCAAGTATAGATTTAAAATTTTCCAAGTATATATTTACAAATTTTCCAAGTATAGATTTACAAATTTTCCAAGTGTAGATTTACAAATTTTCCAAGTATAGATTTACCAATTTTCCAAGTACAGATTTACATATTTTCCAAGTACATATCCACAAATTTTCCAAGTACAGATCCACAAATTTTCCAATTACAGATCCACAAATTTTCCAAGTATAGATCCACAAATTTTCCAAGTATAGATTTACAAATTTTCCAAGTATAGATTTACAAATTTTCCAAGTATAGATTTACAAATTTTCCAAGTATAGATTTACAAATTTTCCAAGTATAGATTTAAAAATTTCCAAGTATAGATTTACAAATTTTCCAAGTATAGATTTACAAATTTTCCAAGTATAGATTTAAAATTTTCCAAGTATAGATTTACAAATTTTCCAAGTATAGATTTACAAATTTTCCAAGTATAGATTCACAAAATTTCCAAGTATAGATTTACAAATTTTCCAAGTATAGATTTACAAATTTTCCAAGTATAGATTCACAAATTTTCCAAGTATAGATTTACAAATTTTCCAAGTATAGATTTATAAATTTTCCATGTATAGATTTACAAATTTTTCAAGTATAGATTTACCAATTTTCCAAGTATAGATTTACAAATTTTCCAAGTATAGATTTACAAATTTTCCAAGTATAGATTTACAAATTTTCCAAGTATAGATTTACCAATTTTCCAAGTACAGATCCACAAATTTTCTAAGTAGAGATCCACAAACTTTCCAAGTAGAGATCCACAAATTTTCAAAGTAGAGATCCACAAATTTTCCAAGTATAGATCCACAAATTTTCCAAGTATAGATTTACAAATTTTCCAAGTATAGATTTACAAATTTTCCAAGTATAGATTTACAAATTTTCCAAGTATAGATTTAAAATTTTCCAAGTATAGATTTACAAATTTTCCAGGTATAGATTTACAAATTTTCCAAATATAGATTTACCAATTTTCCAAGTACAGATTTACATATTTTCCAAGTACATATCCACAAATTTTCCAAGTACAGAACCACAAATTTTCCAATTACAGATCCACAAATTTTCCAAGTATAGATTTACAAATTTTCCAAGTATAGATTTACAAATTTTCCAAGTATAGATTTACAAATTTTCCAAGTATAGATTTACAAATTTTCCAAGTATAGATTTACAAATTTTCCAAGCATAGATTTACAAATTTTCCAAGTATAGATCCACAAATTTTCCAAGTATAGATCCACAAATTTTCCAAGTAAAAATCTACAAATTTTCCAAGTATAGATTAACAAATTTTCCAAGTATAGATTTACAAATTTTCCAAGTATAGATTTACCAATTTTCCAAGTACAGATCCACAAATTTTCCAAGTAGAGATCCACAAACTTTCCAAGTAGAGATCCACAAATTTTCAAAGTAGAGATCCACAAATTTTCCAAGTATAGATCCACAAATTTTCCAAGAATAGATTTACAAATTTTCCAAGTATAGATTTACAAATTTTCCAAGTATAGATTTACAAATTTTCCAAGTATAGATTTACCAATTTTCCAAGTACAGATCCACAAATTTTCTAAGTAGAGATCCACAAACTTTCCAAGTAGAGATCCACAAATTTTCAAAGTAGAGATCCACAAATTTTCCAAGTATAGATCCACAAATTTTCCAAGTATAGATTTACAAATTTTACAAGTTTAGATTTACAAATTTTCCAAGTATAGAGTTACAAATTTTCCAAGTATAGATTTAAAATTTTCCAAGTATAGATTTACAAATTTTCCAGGTATAGATTTACAAATTTTCCAAATATAGATTTACAAATTTTCCAAGTATAGATTTACCAATTTTCCAAGTACAGATTTACATATTTTCCAAGTACATATCCACAAATTTTCCAAGTACAGATCCACAAATTTTCCAATTACAGATCCACAAATTTTCCAAGTATAGATTTACAAATTTTCCAAGTATAGATTTACAAATTTTCCAAGTATAGATTTACAAATTTTCCAAGTATAGATTTACAAATTTTCCAAGTATAGATTTACAAATTTTCCAAGCATAGATTTACAAATTTTCCAAGTATAGATCCACAAATTTTCCAAGTATAGATCCACAAATTTTCCAAGTAAAAATCTACAAATTTTCCAAGCATAGATTTACAAATTTTAAAAGTACAGATCCACAAATTTTCCAAGTAGACATCCACAAACTTTCCAAGTAGAGATCCACAAATTTTCAAAGTAGAGATCCACAAATTTTCTAAGTATAGAACCACAAATTTTCCAAGTATAGATTTACAAATTTTCCAAGTATAGATTTACAAATTTTTCAAGTATAGATTTAAAATTTTCCAAGTATATATTTACAAATTTTCCAAGTATAGATTTACAAATTTTCCAAGTATAGATTTACAAATTTTCCAAGTATAGATTTACCAATTTTCCAAGTACAGATTTACATATTTTCCAAGTACATATCCACAAATTTTCCAAGTACAGATCCACAAATTTTCCAATTATAGATCCACAAATTTTCCAAGTATAGATCCACAAATTTTCCAAGTATAGATTTACAAATTTTCCAAGTATAGATTTACAAATTTTCCAAGTATAGGTTTACAAATTTTCCAAGTATAGATTTACAAATTTTCCAAGTATAGATTTAAAAATTTCCAAGTATAGATTTACAAATTTTCCAAGTATAGATTTACAAATTTTCCAAGTATAGATTTAAAATTTTCCAAGTATAGATTTACAAATTTTCCAAGTATAGATTTACAAATTTTCCAAGTATATATTCACAAAATTTCCAAGTATAGATTTACAAATTTTCCAAGTATAGATTTACAAATTTTCCAAGTATAGGTTTACAAATTTTCCAAGTATAGATTTACAAATTTTCCAAGTATAGATTTAAAAATTTCCAAGTATAGATTTACAAATTTTCCAAGTATAGATTTACAAATTTTCCAAGTATAGATTTAAAATTTTCCAAGTATAGATTTACAAATTTTCCAAGTATAGATTTACAAATTTTCCAAGTATAGATTTACAAATTTTCCAAGTATAGATTTACAAATTTTCCAAGTATAGATTCACAAATTTTCCAAGTATAGATTTACAAATTTTCCAAGTATAGATTTATAAATTTTCCAGGTATAGATTTACAAATTTTTCAAGTATAGATTTACCAATTTTCCAAGTATAGATTCACAAATTTTCCAAGTATAGATTTACAAATTTTCCAAGTATAGATTTACAAATTTTCCAAGTATAGATTTACCAATTTTCCAAGTACAGATCCACAAATTTTCTAAGTAGAGATCCACAAACTTTCCAAGTAGAGATCCACAAATTTTCAAAGTAGAGATCCACAAATTTTCCAAGTATAGATCCACAAATTTTCCAAGTATAGATTTACAAATTTTCCAAGTATAGATTTACAAATTTTCCAAGTATAGATTTACAAATTTTCCAAGTATAGATTTAAAATTTTCCAAGTATATATTTACAAATTTTCCAAGTATAGATTTACAAATTTTCCAAGCATAGATTTACAAATTTTCCAAGTATAGATCCACAAATTTTCCAAATATAGATCCACAAATTTTCCAAGTAAAAATCTACAAATTTTCCAAGCATAGATTTACAAATTTTAAAAGTACAGATCCACAAATTTTCCAAGTAGACATCCACAAACTTTCCAAGTAGAGATCCACAAATTTTCAAAGTAGAGATCCACAAATTTTCCAAGTATAGATCCACAAATTTTCCAAGTATAGATTTACAAATTTTCCAAGTATAGATTTACAAATTTTCCAAGTATAGATTTACAAATTTTCCAAGTATAGATTTAAAATTTTCCAAGTATAGATTTACAAATTTTCCAAGTATAGATTTACAAATTTTCCAAGTATAGATTTACAAATTTTCCAAGTATAGATTTACAAATTTTCCAAGTATAGATTTAAAATTTTCCAAGTATATATTTACAAATTTTCCAAGTATAGATTTACAAATTTTCCAAGCATAGATTTACAAATTTTCCAAGTATAGATCCACAAATTTTCCAAATATAGATCCACAAATTTTCCAAGTAAAAATCTACAAATTTTCCAAGCATAGATTTACAAATTTTAAAAGTACAGATCCACAAATTTTCCAAGTAGACATCCACAAACTTTCCAAGTAGAGATCCACAAATTTTCAAAGTAGAGATCCACAAATTTTCCAAGTATAGATCCACAAATTTTCCAAGTATAGATTTACAAATTTTCCAAGTATAGATTTACAAATTTTCCAAGTATAGATTTACAAATTTTCCAAGTATAGATTTAAAATTTTCCAAGTATAGATTTACAAATTTTCCAGGTATAGATTTACAAATTTTCCAAATATAGATTTACATATTTTCCAAGTATAGATTTACCAATTTTCCAAGTACAGATTTACATATTTTCCAAGTACATATCCACAAATTTTCCAAGTACAGATCCACAAATTTTCCAATTACAGATCCACAAATTTTCCAAGTATAGATTTACAAATTTTCCAAGTATAGATTTACATATTTTCCAAGTATAGATTTACAAATTTTCCAAGTATAGATTTACAAATTTTCCAAGTATAGATTTACAAATTTTCCAAGTATAGATTTAAAATTTTCCAAGTATATATTTACAAATTTTCCAAGTATAGATTTACAAATTTTCCAAGCATAGATTTACAAATTTTCCAAGTATAGATCCACAAATTTTCCAAATATAGATCCACAAATTTTCCAAGTAAAAATCTACAAATTTTCCAAGCATAGATTTACAAATTTTAAAAGTACAGATCCACAAATTTTCCAAGTAGACATCCACAAACTTTCCAAGTAGAGATCCACAAATTTTCAAAGTAGAGATCCACAAATTTTCCAAGTATAGATCCACAAATTTTCCAAGTATAGATTTACAAATTTTCCAAGTATAGATTTACAAATTTTCCAAGTATAGATTTACAAATTTTCCAAGTATAGATTTAAAATTTTCCAAGTATAGATTTACAAATTTTCCAAGTATAGATTTACAAATTTTCCAAGTATAGATTTACAAATTTTCCAAGTATAGATTTACAAATTTTCCAAGTATAGATTTAAAATTTTCCAAGTATATATTTACAAATTTTCCAAGTATAGATTTACAAATTTTCCAAGCATAGATTTACAAATTTTCCAAGTATAGATCCACAAATTTTCCAAATATAGATCCATAAATTTTCCAAGTAAAAATCTACAAATTTTCCAAGCATAGATTTACAAATTTTAAAAGTACAGATCCACAAATTTTCCAAGTAGACATCCACAAACTTTCCAAGTAGAGATCCACAAATTTTCAAAGTAGAGATCCACAAATTTTCCAAGTATAGATCCACAAATTTTCCAAGTATAGATTTACAAATTTTCCAAGTATAGATTTACAAATTTTCCAAGTATAGATTTACAAATTTTCCAAGTATAGATTTAAAATTTTCCAAGTATAGATTTACAAATTTTCCAGGTATAGATTTACAAATTTTCCAAATATAGATTTACATATTTTCCAAGTATAGATTTACCAATTTTCCAAGTACAGATTTACATATTTTCCAAGTACATATCCACAAATTTTCCAAGTACAGATCCACAAATTTTCCAATTACAGATCCACAAATTTTCCAAGTATAGATTTACAAATTTTCCAAGTATAGATTTACATATTTTCCAAGTATAGATTTACAAATTTTCCAAGTATAGATTTACAAATTTTCCAAGTATAGATTTACAAATTTTCCAAGTATAGATTTAAAATTTTCCAAGTATATATTTACAAATTTTCCAAGTATAGATTTACAAATTTTCCAAGCATAGATTTACAAATTTTCCAAGTATAGATCCACAAATTTTCCAAATATAGATCCACAAATTTTCCAAGTAAAAATCTACAAATTTTCCAAGCATAGATTTACAAATTTTAAAAGTACAGATCCACAAATTTTCCAAGTAGACATCCACAAACTTTCCAAGTAGAGATCCACAAATTTTCAAAGTAGAGATCCACAAATTTTCCAAGTATAGATCCACAAATTTTCCAAGTATAGATTTACAAATTTTCCAAGTATAGATTTACAAATTTTCCAAGTATAGATTTACAAATTTTCCAAGTATAGATTTAAAATTTTCCAAGTATAGATTTACAAATTTTCCAAGTATAGATTTACAAATTTTCCAAGTATAGATTTACAAATTTTCCAAGTATAGATTTACAAATTTTCCAAGTATAGATTTAAAATTTTCCAAGTATATATTTACAAATTTTCCAAGTATAGATTTACAAATTTTCCAAGCATAGATTTACAAATTTTCCAAGTATAGATCCACAAATTTTCCAAATATAGATCCATAAATTTTCCAAGTAAAAATCTACAAATTTTCCAAGCATAGATTTACAAATTTTAAAAGTACAGATCCACAAATTTTCCAAGTAGACATCCACAAACTTTCCAAGTAGAGATCCACAAATTTTCAAAGTAGAGATCCACAAATTTTCCAAGTATAGATCCACAAATTTTCCAAGTATAGATTTACAAATTTTCCAAGTATAGATTTACAAATTTTCCAAGTATAGATTTACAAATTTTCCAAGTATAGATTTAAAATTTTCCAAGTATAGATTTACAAATTTTCCAGGTATAGATTTACAAATTTTCCAAATATAGATTTACATATTTTCCAAGTATAGATTTACCAATTTTCCAAGTACAGATTTACATATTTTCCAAGTACATATCCACAAATTTTCCAAGTACAGATCCACAAATTTTCCAATTACAGATCCACAAATTTTCCAAGTATAGATTTACAAATTTTCCAAGTATAGATTTACATATTTTCCAAGTATAGATTTACAAATTTTCCAAGTATAGATTTACAAATTTTCCAAGTATAGATTTACAAATTTTCCAAGCATAGATTTACAAATTTTACAAGTATAGATCCACAAATTTTCCAAGTATAGATCCACAAATTTTCCAAGTAAAAATCTACAAATTTTCCAAGTATAGATTAACAAATTTTCCAAGTATAGATTTACAAATTTTCCAAGTATAGATTTACCAATTTTCCAAGTACAGATCCACAAATTTTCCAAGTAGAGATCCACAAACTTTCCAAGTAGAGATCCACAAATTATCAAAGTAGAGATCCACAAATTTTCCAAGTATAGATCCACAAATTTTCCAAGAATAGATTTACAAATTTTCCAAGTATAGATTTACAAATTTTCCAAGTATAGATTTACAAATTTTCCAAGTATAGATTTACAAATTTTCCAAGTATAGATTTACAAATTTTCCAAGTATAGATTTACAAATTTTCCAAGCATAGATTTACAAATTTTCCTAGTATAGATCCACAAATTTTCCAAGTATAGATCCACAAATTTTCCAAGTAAAAATCTACAAATTTTCCAAGCATAGATTTACAAATTTTAAAAGTACAGATCCACAAATTTTCCAAGTAGAGATCCACAAACTTTCCAAGTAGAGATCCACAAATTTTCAAAGTAGAGATCCACAAATTTTCTAAGTATAGAACCACAAATTTTCCAAGTATAGATTTAAAAATTTTCCAAGTATAGATTTACAAATTTTCCAAGTTTATATTTACAAACTTTCCAAGTACAGATTTAAAATTTTCCAAGTATATATTTACAAATTTTCCAAGTATAGATTTACAAATTTTCCAAGCATAGATTTACAAATTTTCCAAGTATAGATCCACAAATTTTCCAAGTATAGATCCACAAATTTTCCAAGTAAAAATCTACAAATTTTCCAAGAATAGATTTACAAATTTTAAAAGTACAGATCCACAAATTTTCCAAGTAGACATCCACAAACTTTCCAAGTAGAGATCCACAAATTTTCAAAGTAGAGATCCACAAATTTTCTAAGTATAGAACCACAAATTTTCCAAGTATAGATTTACAAATTTTCCAAGTATAGATTTACAAATTTTCCAAGTATAGATTTACAAATTTTCCAAGTATAGATTTAAAATTTTCCAAGTATATATTTACAAATTTTCCAAGTATAGATTTACAAATTTTCCAAGTATATATTTACAAATTTTCCAAGTATAGATTTACCAATTTTCCAAGTACAGATTTACATATTTTCCAAGTACATATCCACAAATTTTCCAAGTACAGATCCACAAATTTTCCAATTACAGATCCACAAATTTTCCAAGTATAGATCCACAAATTTTCCAAGTATAGATTTACAAATTTTCCAAGTATAGATTTACAAATTTTCCAAGTATAGATTTACAAATTTTCCAAGTATAGATTTAAAAATTTCCAAGTATAGATTTACAAATTTTCCAAGTATAGATTTACAAATTTTACAAGTATAGATTTAAAATTTTCCAAGTATAGATTTACAAATTTTCCAAGTACAGATTTACAAATTTTCCAAGTATAGATTCACAAATTTTCCGAGTATAGATTTACAAATTTTCCAAGTATAGATTTACAAATTTTCCAAGTATAGATTTAAAAATTTCCAAGTATAGATTTACAAATTTTCCAAGTATAGATTTACAAATTTTCCAAGTATAGATTTAAAATTTTCCAAGTATAGATTTACAAATTTTCCAAGTATAGATTTACAAATTTTCCAAGTATAGATTCACAAAATTTCCAAGTATAGATTTACAAATTTTCCAAGTATAGATTTACAAATTTTCCAAGTATAGATTCACAAATTTTCCAAGTATAGATTTACAAATTTTCCAAGTATAGATTTATAAATTTTCCAGGTATAGATTTACAAATTTTTCAAGTATAGATTTACCAATTTTCCAAGTATAGATTCACAAATTTTCCAAGTATAGATTTACAAATTTTCCAAGTATAGATTTACAAATTTTCCAAGTATAGATTTACCAATTTTCCAAGTACAGATCCACAAATTTTCTAAGTAGAGATCCACAAACTTTCCAAGTAGAGATCCACAAATTTTCAAAGTAGAGATCCACAAATTTTCCAAGTATAGATCCACAAATTTTCCAAGTATAGATTTACAAATTTTCCAAGTATAGATTTACAAATTTTCCAAGTATAGATTTACAAATTTTCCAAGTATAGATTTAAAATTTTCCAAGTATATATTTACAAATTTTCCAAGTATAGATTTACAAATTTTCCAAGCATAGATTTACAAATTTTCCAAGTATAGATCCACAAATTTTCCAAATATAGATCCACAAATTTTCCAAGTAAAAATCTACAAATTTTCCAAGCATAGATTTACAAATTTTAAAAGTACAGATCCACAAATTTTCCAAGTAGACATCCACAAACTTTCCAAGTAGAGATCCACAAATTTTCAAAGTAGAGATCCACAAATTTTCCAAGTATAGATCCACAAATTTTCCAAGTATAGATTTACAAATTTTCCAAGTATAGATTTACAAATTTTCCAAGTATAGATTTACAAATTTTCCAAGTATAGATTTAAAATTTTCCAAGTATAGATTTACAAATTTTCCAGGTATAGATTTACAAATTTTCCAAATATAGATTTACATATTTTCCAAGTATAGATTTACCAATTTTCCAAGTACAGATTTACATATTTTCCAAGTACATATCCACAAATTTTCCAAGTATAGATTTACAAATTTTCCAAGTATAGATTTACATATTTTCCAAGTATAGATTTACAAATTTTCCAAGTATAGATTTACAAATTTTCCAAGTATAGATTTACAAATTTTCCAAGCATAGATTTACAAATTTTACAAGTATAGATCCACAAATTTTCCAAGTATAGATCCACAAATTTTCCAAGTAAAAATCTACAAATTTTCCAAGTATAGATTAACAAATTTTCCAAGTATAGATTTACAAATTTTCCAAGTATAGATTTACCAATTTTCCAAGTACAGATCCACAAATTTTCCAAGTAGAGATCCACAAACTTTCCAAGTAGAGATCCACAAATTATCAAAGTAGAGATCCACAAATTTTCCAAGTATAGATCCACAAATTTTCCAAGAATAGATTTACAAATTTTCCAAGTATAGATTTACAAATTTTCCAAGTATAGATTTACAAATTTTCCAAGTATAGATTTACAAATTTTCCAAGTATAGATTTACAAATTTTCCAAGTATAGATTTACAAATTTTCCAAGCATAGATTTACAAATTTTCCTAGTATAGATCCACAAATTTTCCAAGTATAGATCCACAAATTTTCCAAGTAAAAATCTACAAATTTTCCAAGCATAGATTTACAAATTTTAAAAGTACAGATCCACAAATTTTCCAAGTAGAGATCCACAAACTTTCCAAGTAGAGATCCACAAATTTTCAAAGTAGAGATCCACAAATTTTCTAAGTATAGAACCACAAATTTTCCAAGTATAGATTTAAAAATTTTCCAAGTATAGATTTACAAATTTTCCAAGTTTATATTTACAAACTTTCCAAGTACAGATTTAAAATTTTCCAAGTATATATTTACAAATTTTCCAAGTATAGATTTACAAATTTTCCAAGCATAGATTTACAAATTTTCCAAGTATAGATCCACAAATTTTCCAAGTATAGATCCACAAATTTTCCAAGTAAAAATCTACAAATTTTCCAAGAATAGATTTACAAATTTTAAAAGTACAGATCCACAAATTTTCCAAGTAGACATCCACAAACTTTCCAAGTAGAGATCCACAAATTTTCAAAGTAGAGATCCACAAATTTTCTAAGTATAGAACCACAAATTTTCCAAGTATAGATTTACAAATTTTCCAAGTATAGATTTACAAATTTTCCAAGTATAGATTTACAAATTTTCCAAGTATAGATTTAAAATTTTCCAAGTATATATTTACAAATTTTCCAAGTATAGATTTACAAATTTTCCAAGTATATATTTACAAATTTTCCAAGTATAGATTTACCAATTTTCCAAGTACAGATTTACATATTTTCCAAGTACATATCCACAAATTTTCCAAGTACAGATCCACAAATTTTCCAATTACAGATCCACAAATTTTCCAAGTATAGATCCACAAATTTTCCAAGTATAGATTTACAAATTTTCCAAGTATAGATTTACAAATTTTCCAAGTATAGATTTACAAATTTTCCAAGTATAGATTTAAAAATTTCCAAGTATAGATTTACAAATTTTCCAAGTATAGATTTACAAATTTTACAAGTATAGATTTAAAATTTTCCAAGTATAGATTTACAAATTTTCCAAGTACAGATTTACAAATTTTCCAAGTATAGATTCACAAATTTTCCGAGTATAGATTTACAAATTTTCCAAGTATAGATTTACAAATTTTCCAAGTATAGATTTAAAAATTTCCAAGTATAGATTTACAAATTTTCCAAGTATAGATTTACAAATTTTCCAAGTATAGATTTAAAATTTTCCAAGTATAGATTTACAAATTTTCCAAGTATAGATTTACAAATTTTCCAAGTATAGATTCACAAAATTTCCAAGTATAGATTTACAAATTTTCCAAGTATAGATTTACAAATTTTCCAAGTATAGATTCACAAATTTTCCAAGTATAGATTTACAAATTTTCCAAGTATAGATTTATAAATTTTCCAGGTATAGATTTACAAATTTTTCAAGTATAGATTTACCAATTTTCCAAGTATAGATTCACAAATTTTCCAAGTATAGATTTACAAATTTTCCAAGTATAGATTTACAAATTTTCCAAGTATAGATTTACCAATTTTCCAAGTACAGATCCACAAATTTTCTAAGTAGAGATCCACAAACTTTCCAAGTAGAGATCCACAAATTTTCAAAGTAGAGATCCACAAATTTTCCAAGTATAGATCCACAAATTTTCCAAGTATAGATTTACAAATTTTCCAAGTATAGATTTACAAATTTTCCAAGTATAGATTTACAAATTTTCCAAGTATAGATTTAAAATTTTCCAAGTATATATTTACAAATTTTCCAAGTATAGATTTACAAATTTTCCAAGCATAGATTTACAAATTTTCCAAGTATAGATCCACAAATTTTCCAAATATAGATCCACAAATTTTCCAAGTAAAAATCTACAAATTTTCCAAGCATAGATTTACAAATTTTAAAAGTACAGATCCACAAATTTTCCAAGTAGACATCCACAAACTTTCCAAGTAGAGATCCACAAATTTTCAAAGTAGAGATCCACAAATTTTCCAAGTATAGATCCACAAATTTTCCAAGTATAGATTTACAAATTTTCCAAGTATAGATTTACAAATTTTCCAAGTATAGATTTACAAATTTTCCAAGTATAGATTTAAAATTTTCCAAGTATAGATTTACAAATTTTCCAGGTATAGATTTACAAATTTTCCAAATATAGATTTACATATTTTCCAAGTATAGATTTACCAATTTTCCAAGTACAGATTTACATATTTTCCAAGTACATATCCACAAATTTTCCAAGTACAGATCCACAAATTTTCCAATTACAGATCCACAAATTTTCCAAGTATAGATTTACAAATTTTCCAAGTATAGATTTACAAATTTTCCAAGTATAGATTTACAAATTTTCCAAGTATAGATTTACAAATTTTCCAAGTATAGATTTACAAATTTTCCAAGCATAGATTTACAAATTTTCCAAGTATAGATCCACAAATTTTCCAAGTATAGATCCACAAATTTTCCAAGTAAAAATCTACAAATTTTCCAAGTATAGATTAACAAATTTTCCAAGTATAGATTTACAAATTTTCCAAGTATAGATTTACCAATTTTCCAAGTACAGATCCACAAATTTTCCAAGTAGAGATCCACAAACTTTCCAAGTAGAGATCCACAAATTATCAAAGTAGAGATCCACAAATTTTCCAAGTATAGATCCACAAATTTTCCAAGAATAGATTTACAAATTTTCCAAGTATAGATTTACAAATTTTCCAAGTATAGATTTACAAATTTTCCAAGTATAGATTTACAAATTTTCCAAGTATAGATTTACAAATTTTCCAAGTATAGATTTACAAATTTTCCAAGCATAGATTTACAAATTTTCCTAGTATAGATCCACAAATTTTCCAAGTATAGATCCACAAATTTTCCAAGTAAAAATCTACAAATTTTCCAAGCATAGATTTACAAATTTTAAAAGTACAGATCCACAAATTTTCCAAGTAGAGATCCACAAACTTTCCAAGTAGAGATCCACAAATTTTCAAAGTAGAGATCCACAAATTTTCTAAGTATAGAACCACAAATTTTCCAAGTATAGATTTAAAAATTTTCCAAGTATAGATTTACAAATTTTCCAAGTTTATATTTACAAATTTTCCAAGTATAGATTTAAAATTTTCCAAGTATATATTTACAAATTTTCCAAGTATAGATTTACAAATTTTCCAAGCATAGATTTACAAATTTTCCAAGTATAGATCCACAAATTTTCCAAGTATAGATCCACAAATTTTCCAAGTAAAAATCTACAAATTTTCCAAGAATAGATTTACAAATTTTAAAAGTACAGATCCACAAATTTTCCAAGTAGACATCCACAAACTTTCCAAGTAGAGATCCACAAATTTTCAAAGTAGAGATCCACAAATTTTCTAAGTATAGAACCACAAATTTTCCAAGTATAGATTTACAAATTTTCCAAGTATAGATTTACAAATTTTCCAAGTATAGATTTACAAATTTTCCAAGTATAGATTTAAAATTTTCCAAGTATATATTTACAAATTTTCCAAGTATAGATTTACAAATTTTCCAAGTATATATTTACAAATTTTCCAAGTATAGATTTACCAATTTTCCAAGTACAGATTTACATATTTTCCAAGTACATATCCACAAATTTTCCAAGTACAGATCCACAAATTTTCCAATTACAGATCCACAAATTTTCCAAGTATAGATCCACAAATTTTCCAAGTATAGATTTACAAATTTTCCAAGTATAGATTTACAAATTTTCCAAGTATAGATTTACAAATTTTCCAAGTATAGATTTAAAAATTTCCAAGTATAGATTTACAAATTTTCCAAGTATAGATTTACAAATTTTACAAGTATAGATTTAAAATTTTCCAAGTATAGATTTACAAATTTTCCAAGTATAGATTTACAAATTTTCCAAGTATAGATTCACAAATTTTCCGAGTATAGATTTACAAATTTTCCAAGTATAGATTTACAAATTTTCCAAGTATAGATTCACAAATTTTCCAAGTATAGATTTACAAATTTTCCAAGTATAGATTTATAAATTTTCCAGGTATAGATTTACAAATTTTTCAAGTATAGATTTACGAATTTTCCAAGTATAGATTTACAATTTTCCAAGTATAGATTTACAAATTTTCCAAGTATAGATTTACAAATTTTCCAAGTATAGATTTACCAATTTTCCAAGTACAGATCCACAAATTTTCTAAGTAGAGATCCACAAACTTTCCAAGTAGAGATCCACAAATTTTCAAAGTAGAGATCCACAAATTTTCCAAGTATAGATTTACAAATTTTCCAAGTATAGATTCACAAATTTTCCAAGTATAGATTTACAAATTTTCCAAGTATAGATTTATAAATTTTCCAGGTATAGATTTACAAATTTTTCAAGTATAGATTTACAAATTTTCCAAGTATAGATTTACAAATTTTCCAAGTATAGATTTACAAATTTTCCAAGTATAGATTTACCAAATTTCCAAGTACAGATCCACAAATTTTCTAAGTAGAGATCCACAAATTTTCCAAGTATAGATCCACAAATTTTCCAAGTAAAAATCTACAAATTTTCCAAGCATAGATTTACAAATTTTAAAAGTACAGATCCACAAATTTTCCAAGTAGAGATCCACAAACTTTCCAAGTAGAGATCCACAAATTTTCAAAGTAGAGATCCACAAATTTTCTAAGTATAGAACCACAAATTTTCCAAGTATAGATTGAAAAATTTTCCAAGTATAGATTTACAAATTTTCCAAGTATAGATTTACAAATTTTCCAAGTATAGATTTAAAATTTTCCAAGTATATATTTACAAATTTTCCAAGTATAGATTTACAAATTTTCCAAGCATAGATTTACAAATTTTCCAAGTATAGATTTACAAATTTTCCAAGTATAGATTTACAAATTTTCCAAGTACAGATTTACATATTTTCCAAGTACATATACACAAATTTTCCAAGTACAGATCCACAAATTTTCCAATTACAGATCCACAAATTTTCCAAGTATAGATCCACAAATTTTCCAAGTATAGATTTACAAATTTTCCAAGTATAGATTTACAAATTTTCCAAGTATAGATTTACAAATTTTCCAAGTATAGATTTACAAATTTTCCAAGTATAGATTTAAAAATTTCCAAGTATAGATTTACAAATTTTCCAAGTATAGATTTACAAATTTTCCAAGTATAGATTTAAAATTTTCCAAGTATAGATTTACAAATTTTCCAAGTATAGATTTACATAATTTCCAAGTATAGATTCACAAATTTTCCAAGTATAGATTTACAAATTTTCCAAGTATAGATTTACAAATTTTCCAAGTATAGATTCACAAATTTTCCAAGTATAGATTTACAAATTTTCCAAGTATAGATTTATAAATTTTCCAGGTATAGATTTACAAATTTTTCAAGTATAGATTTACCAATTTTCCAAGTATAGATTTACAAATTTTCCAAGTATAGATTTACAAATTTTCCAAGTATAGATTTACAAATTTACCAAGTATAGATTTACCAATTTTCCAAGTACAGATCCACAAATTTTCTAAGTAGAGATCCACAAACTTTCCAAGTAGAGATCCAAAAATTTTCAAAGTAGAGATCCACAAATTTTCCAAGTATAGATCCACAAATTTTCCAAGTATAGATTTACAAATTTTCCAAGTACAGATCCACAAATTTTCCAAGTACAGATCCACAAATTTTCCAAGTAGAGATCCACAAATTTTCCAAGTAGAGATCCACAAATTTTCCTAGTATAGATCCACAAATTTTCCAAGTATAGATTTACATATTTTCCAAGTATAGATTTACAAATTTTACAGGTATAGATTTACAAATTTTACAAGTATACATTTACAAATTTTCCAATTATAGATTTACAAAATTTCCAAGTATAGATTTACAAATTTTCCAAGTATAGATTTACAAATTTTCCGTGTATAGATTCACAAATTTTCCGTGCATAGATTTACAATATTTCCAAGTATAGATTTACAAATTTTCCAAGTATAGATTTACAAATTTTCCAAGTATAGATTTACAAAATTTCCAAGTATAGATTTACAAATTTTCCAAGTATAGATTTACAAATTTTCCATGTATAGATTTACAAATTTTAAAAGTATAGATTTACAAATTTTAAAAGCATAGATTTACAAATTTTCAAAGTATAGATTTACAAATTTTCCAAGTATAGATTTACAAATTTTCCAAGTATAGATTTACAAATTTTACAGGTATAGATTTACAAATTTTACAAGTATAAATTTACAAATTTTTCAAGTATAGATTTACAAATTTTCTAAGTACAGATCCACAAATTTTCCATGTACAGATCCACAAATTTTCCAAGTACAGATCCAAAAATTTTCCAAGTAGAGATCCACAAATTTGCCAAGTAGAGATCCACAAATTTTCCAAATAGAGATCCACAACTTTTTCAAGTAGAGATCCACAAATTTTCCAAGTATAGATCCACAAATTTTCCAAGTATTAATCCACAAATTTTCCAAGTATAGATCCACAAATTTTCCAAGTGTAGATTTACAAAATTTCCAAGTATAGATTTACAAATTTTCCAAGTATAGATTTACAAATTTTACAGGTATAGATTTACAAATTTTACAAGTATAGATTTACAAATTTTCCAAGTATAGATTTTCAAATTTTCCAAGTACAGATCCACAAATTTTCCAAGTACAGATCCACAAATTTTCCAAGTACAGATCCACAAATTTTCCAAGTAGAGATCCACAAATTTTCCAAGTAGAGATCCACAAATTTTCCAAGTATAGATCCACAAATTTTCCAAGTATAGATTTACATATTTTCCAAGTATAGATTTACAAATTTTCCAAGTATAGATTTACAAATTTTCCAAGAATAGGTTTACAAATTTTCCGTGTATAGATTCACAAATTTTCCGTGTATAGATTTAAAATATTTCCAAGTATAGATTTACAAATTTTCCAAGTATAGATTTACAAATTTTCCAAGTATAGATTTACAAATTTTACAGGTATAGATTTACAAATTTTACAAGTATAGATTTACAAATTTTCCAAGTATAGATTTACAAAATTTCCAAGTATAGATTTACAAATTTTCCAAGTATAGATTTACAAATTTTCCGTGCATAGATTTACAATATTTCCAAGTATAGATTTACAAATTTTCCAAGTATAGATTTACAAATTTTCCAAGTATAGATTTACAAAATTTCCAAGTATAGATTTACATATTTTCCAAGTATAGATTTACAAATTTTCCATGTATAGATTTACAAATTTTAAAAGTATAGATTTACAAATTTTCCAAGCATAGATTTACAAATTTTCAAAGTATAGATTTACAAATTTTCCAAGTATAGATTTACAAATTTTCCAAGTATAGATTTACAAATTTTCCAAGTATAGATTTACAAATTTTACAGGTATAGATTTACAAATTTTACAAGTATAAATTTACAAATTTTCCAAGTATAGATTTACAAATTTTCTAAGTACAGATCCACAAATTTTCCATGTACAGATCCACAAATTTTCCAAGTACAGATCCACAAATTTTCCAAGTAGAGATCCACAAATTTGCCAAGTAGAGATCCACAAATTTTCCAAATAGAGATCCACAACTTTTTCAAGTAGAGATCCACAAATTTTCCAAGTATAGGTCCACAAATTTTCCAAGTATTAATACACAAATTTTCCAAGTATAGATCCACAAATTTTCCAAGAATAGATCCACAAATTTTCCAAGTATAGATTTACAAATTTTCCAAGTGTAGATTTACAAAATTTCCAAGTATAGATTTACAAATTTTCCAAGTATAGATTTACAAATTTTACAGGTATAGATTTTCAAATTTTAAAAGTATAGATTTACAAATTTTCCAAGCATAGATTTACAAATTTTCAAAGTATAGATTTACAAATTTTCCAAGTATAGATTTACAAATTTTCCAAGTATAGATTTACAAATTTTCCAAGTATAGATTTACAAAATTTCCAAGTATAGATTTACGAATTTTCCAAGTATAGACTTACAAATTTTCCAAGTATAGATTTACAAATTTTAAAAGTATAGATTTACAAATTTTCCAAGCATAGATTTAAAAATTTTCAAAGTATAGATTTACAAATTTCCAAGTATAGATTTACAAATTTTCCAAGTATAGATTTACAAATTTTCCAAGTATAGATTTACAAATTTTACAGGTAAAGATTTACAAATTTTACAAGTATAGATTTACAAATTTTCCAAGTATAGATTTACAAATTTTCCAAGTATAGATTTACAAATTTTCCAAGTATAGATTTACAAATTTTCCAAGCATAGATTTACAAATTTTCCAAGTATAGATCCACAAATTTTCCAAGTATAGATCCACAAATTTTCCAAGTATAGATTAACAAATTTTCCAAGTATAGATTTACAAATTTTCCAAGTATAGATTTACCAATTTTCCAAGTACAGATCCACAAATTTTCCAAGTAGAGATCCACAAACTTTCCAAGTAGAGATCCACAAATTTTCAAAGTAGAGATCCACAAATTTTCCAAGTATAGATCCACAAATTTTCCAAGAATAGATCCACAAATTTGCCAAGTAGAGATCCACAAATTTTCCAAATAGAGATCCACAACTTTTTCAAGTAGAGATCCACAAATTTTCCAAGTATAGATCCACAAATTTTCCAAGTATTAATCCACAAATTTTCCAAGTATAGATCCACAAATTTTCCAATTGTAGATTTACAAAATTTCCAAGTATAGATTTACAAATTTTCCAAGTATAGATTTACAAATTTTACAGGTATAGATTTACAAATTTTACAAGTATAGATTTACAAATTTTCCAAGTATAGATTTTCAAATTTTCCAAGTACAGATCCACAAATTTTCCAAGTACAGATCCACAAATTTTCCAAGTACAGATCCACAAATTTTCCAAGTAGAGATCCACAAATTTTCCAAGTATAGATCCACAAATTTTCCAAGTATAGATTAACAAATTTTCCAAGTATAGATTTACAAATTTTCCAAGTATAGATTTACCAATTTTCCAAGTACAGATCCACAAATTTTCCAAGTAGAGATCCACAAACTTTCCAAGTAGAGATCCACAAATTTTCAAAGTAGAGATCCACAAATTTTCCAAGTATAGATCCACAAATTTTCCAAGAATAGATCCACAAATTTGCCAAGTAGAGATCCACAAATTTTCCAAATAGAGATCCACAACTTTTTCAAGTAGAGATCCACAAATTTTCCAAGTATAGATCCACAAATTTTCCAAGTATTAATCCACAAATTTTCCAAGTATAGATCCACAAATTTTCCAATTGTAGATTTACAAAATTTCCAAGTATAGATTTACAAATTTTCCAAGTATAGATTTACAAATTTTACAGGTATAGATTTACAAATTTTACAAGTATAGATTTACAAATTTTCCAAGTATAGATTTTCAAATTTTCCAAGTACAGATCCACAAATTTTCCAAGTACAGATCCACAAATTTTCCAAGTACAGATCCACAAATTTTCCAAGTAGAGATCCACAAATTTTCCAAGTAGAGATCCACAAATTTTCCAAGTATAGATTTACAAATTTTACAGGTATAGATTTTCAAATTTTAAAAGTATAGATTTACAAATTTTCCAAGCATAGATTTACAAATTTTCAAAGTATAGATTTACAAATTTTCCAAGTATAGATTTACAAATTTTCCAAGTATAGATTTACAAATTTTCCAAGTATAGATTTACAAAATTTCCAAGTATAGATTTACGAATTTTCCAAGTATAGACTTACAAATTTTCCAAGTATAGATTTACAAATTTTAAAAGTATAGATTTACAAATTTTCCAAGCATAGATTTAAAAATTTTCAAAGTATAGATTTACAAATTTCCAAGTATAGATTTACAAATTTTCCAAGTATAGATTTACAAATTTTCCAAGTATAGATTTACGAATTTTACAGGTAAAGATTTACAAATTTTACAAGTATAGATTTACAAATTTTCCAAGTATAGATTTACAAATTTTCCAAGTATAGATTTACAAATTTTCCAAGTATAGATTTACAAATTTTCCAAGCATAGATTTACAAATTTTCCAAGTATAGATCCACAAATTTTCCAAGTATAGATCCACAAATTTTCCAAGTATAGATTAACAAATTTTCCAAGTATAGATTTACAAATTTTCCAAGTATAGATTTACCAATTTTCCAAGTACAGATCCACAAATTTTCCAAGTAGAGATCCACAAACTTTCCAAGTAGAGATCCACAAATTTTCAAAGTAGAGATCCACAAATTTTCCAAGTATAGATCCACAAATTTTCCAAGAATAGATCCACAAATTTGCCAAGTAGAGATCCACAAATTTTCCAAATAGAGATCCACAACTTTTTCAAGTAGAGATCCACAAATTTTCCAAGTATAGATCCACAAATTTTCCAAGTATTAATCCACAAATTTTCCAAGTATAGATCCACAAATTTTCCAATTGTAGATTTACAAAATTTCCAAGTATAGATTTACAAATTTTCCAAGTATAGATTTACAAATTTTACAGGTATAGATTTACAAATTTTACAAGTATAGATTTACAAATTTTCCAAGTATAGATTTTCAAATTTTCCAAGTACAGATCCACAAATTTTCCAAGTACAGATCCACAAATTTTCCAAGTACAGATCCACAAATTTTCCAAGTAGAGATCCACAAATTTTCCAAGTATAGATCCACAAATTTTCCAAGTATAGATTAACAAATTTTCCAAGTATAGATTTACCAATTTTCCAAGTACAGATCCACAAATTTTCCAAGTAGAGATCCACAAACTTTCCAAGTAGAGATCCACAAATTTTCAAAGTAGAGATCCACAAATTTTCCAAGTATAGATCCACAAATTTTCCAAGAATAGATCCACAAATTTGCCAAGTAGAGATCCACAAATTTTCCAAATAGAGATCCACAACTTTTTCAAGTAGAGATCCACAAATTTTCCAAGTATAGATCCACAAATTTTCCAAGTATTAATCCACAAATTTTCCAAGTATAGATCCACAAATTTTCCAATTGTAGATTTACAAAATTTCCAAGTATAGATTTACAAATTTTCCAAGTATAGATTTACAAATTTTACAGGTATAGATTTACAAATTTTAGAAGTATAGATTTACAAATTTTCCAAGTATAGATTTTCAAATTTTCCAAGTACAGATCCACAAATTTTCCAAGTACAGATCCACAAATTTTCCAAGTACAGATCCACAAATTTTCCAAGTAGAGATCCACAAATTTTCCAAGTAGAGATCCACAAATTTTCCAAGTATAGATCCACAAATTTTCCAAGTATAGATTTACATATTTTCCAAGTATAGATTTACAAATTTTCCAAGTATAGGTTTACAAATTTTCCGTGTATAGATTCACAAATTTTCCGTGTATAGATTTAAAATATTTCCAAGTATAGATTTACAAATTTTCCAAGTATAGATTTACAAATTTTCCAAGTATAGATTTACAAATTTTACAGGTATAGATTTACAAATTTTACAAGTATAGATTTACAAATTTTCCAAGTATAGATTTACAAAATTTCCAAGTATAGATTTACAAATTTTCCAAGTATAGATTTACAAATTTTCCGTGCATAGATTTACAATATTTCCAAGTATAGATTTACAAATTTTCCAAGTATAGATTTACAAATTTTCCAAGTATAGATTTACAAAATTTCCAAGTATAGATTTACAAATTTTCCATGTATAGATTTACAAATTTTAAAAGTATAGATTTACAAATTTTCCAAGCATAGATTTACAAATTTTCAAAGTATAGATTTACAAATTTTCCAAGTATAGATTTACAAATTTTCCAAGTATAGATTTACAAATTTTCCAAGTATAGATTTACAAATTTTACAGGTATAGATTTACAAATTTTACAAGTATAAATTTACAAATTTTCCAAGTATAGATTTACAAATTTTCTAAGTACAGATCCACAAATTTTCCATGTACAGATCCACAAATTTTCCAAGTACAGATCCACAAATTTTCCAAGTAGAGATCCACAAATTTGCCAAGTAGAGATCCACAAATTTTCCAAATAGAGATCCACAACTTTATCAAGTAGAGATCCACAAATTTTCCAAGTATAGATCCACAAATTTACCAAGTATTAATACACAAATTTTCCAAGTATAGATCCACAAATTTTCCAAGAATAGATCCACAAATTTTCCAAGTATAGATTTACAAATTTTCCAAGTGTAGATTTACAAAATTTCCAAGTAAAGATTTACAAATTTTCCAAGTATAGATTTACAAATTTTACAGGTATAGATTTACATATTTTCCAAGTATAGATTTACAAATTTTCCAAGTATAGGTTTACAAATTTTCCGTGTATAGATTCACAAATTTTCCGTGTATAGATTTAAAATATTTCCAAGTATAGATTTACAAATTTTCCAAGTATAGATTTACAAATTTTCCAAGTATAGATTTACAAATTTTACAGGTATAGATTTACAAATTTTACAAGTATAGATTTACAAATTTTCCAAGTATAGATTTACAAAATTTCCAAGTATAGATTTACAAATTTTCCAAGTATAGATTTACAAATTTTCCGTGCATAGATTTACAATATTTCCAAGTATAGATTTACAAATTTTCCAAGTATAGATTTACAAATTTTCCAAGTATAGATTTACAAAATTTCCAAGTATAGATTTACAAATTTTCCAAGTATAGATTTACAAATTTTCCATGTATAGATTTACAAATTTTAAAAGTATAAATTTACAAATTTTCCAAGCATAGATTTACAAATTTTCAAAGTATAGATTTACAAATTTTCCAAGTATAGATTTACAAATTTTCCAAGTATAGATTTACAAATTTTCCAAGTATAGATTTACAAATTTTACAGGTATAGATTTACAAATTTTACAAGTATAAATTTACAAATTTTCCAAGTATAGATTTTCAAATTTTCCAAGTACAGATCCACAAATTTTCCAAGTACAGATCCACAAATTTTCCAAGTACAGATCCACAAAATTTCCAAGTAGAGATCCACAAATTTTCCAAGTAGAGATCCACAAATTTTCCAAGTATAGATCCACAAATTTTCCAAGTATAGATTTACATATTTTCCAAGTATAGATTTACAAATTTTCCAAGTATAGATTTACAAATTTTCCAAGTATAGGTTTACAAATTTTCCGTGTATAGATTTAAAATATTTCCAAGTATAGATTTACAAATTTTCCAAGTATAGATTTACAAATTTTCCAAGTATAGATTTACAAATTTTACAGGTATAGATTTACAAATTTTACAAGTATAGATTTACAAATTTTCCAAGTATAGATTTACAAAATTTCCAAGTATAGATTTACAAATTTTCCAAGTATAGATTTACAAATTTTCCGTGTATAGATTCACAAATTTTCCGTGCATAGATTTACAATATTTCCAAGTATAGATTTACAAATTTTCCAAGTATAGATTTACAAAATTTCCAAGTATAGATTTACAAATTTTCCAAGCATAGATTTAAAAATTTTCAAAGTATAGATTTACAAATTTCCAAGTATAGATTTACAAATTTTCCAAGTATAGATTTACAAATTTTCCAAGTATAGATTTACAAATTTTACAGGTATAGATTTACAAATTTTACAAGTATAGATTTACAAATTTTCCAAGTATAGATTTTCAAATTTTCCAAGTACAGATCCACAAATTTTCCAAGTACAGATTCACAAATTTTCCAAGTACAGATCCACAAATTTTCCAAGTAGAGATCCACAAATGTTCCAAGTAGAGATCCACAAATTTTCCAAGTATAGATCCACAAATTTTCCAAGTATAGATTTACATATTTTCCAAGTATAGATTTACAAATTTTCCAAGTATAGATTTACAAATTTTCCAAGTATAGGTTTACAAATTTTCCGTGTATAGATTCACAAATTTTCCGTGTATAGATTTAAAATATTTCCAAGTATAGATTTACAAATTTTCCAAGTATAGATTTACAAATTTTCCAAGTATAGATTTACAAATTTTACAGGTATAGATTTACAAATTTTACAAGTATAGATTTACAAATTTTCCAAGTACAGATTTACAAAATTTCCAAGTATAGATTTACAAATTTTCCAAGTATAGATTTACAAATTTTCCGTGTATAGATTCACAAATTTTCCGTGCATAGATTTACAATATTTCCAAGTATAGATTTACAAATTTTCCAAGTATAGATTTACAAAATTTCCAAGTATAGATTTACAAATTTTACAAGTATAGATTTACAAATTTTCCATGTATAGATTTACAAATTTTAAAAGTATAGATTTACAAATTTTCCAAGCATAGATTTACAAATTTTCAAAGTATAGATTTACAAATTTTCCAAGTATAGATTTACAAATTTTCCAAGTATAGATTTACAAATTTTCCAAGTATAGATTTACAAATTTTACAGGTATAGATTTACAAATTTTCCAAGTATAGATTTACAAATTTTACAAGTATAGATTTACAAATTTTCCCAGTATAGATTTACAAATTTTCCAAGTACAGATCCACAAATTTTCCAAGTACAGATCCACAAATTTTCCAAGTAGAGATCCACAAATTTTCCAAGTAGAGATCCACAAATTTTCCAAATAGAGATCCACAACTTTTTCAAGTAGAGATCCACAAATTTTCCAAGTATAGATCCACAAATTTTCCAAGTATTAATCCACAAATTTTCCAAGTATAGATCCACAAATTTTCCAAGTATAGTTCCACAAATTTTCCAAGTATAGATTTACAAATTTTCCAAGTATAGATTTACAAATTTTCCAAGTATAGATTTACAAATTTTCCAAGTATAGATTTACAAATTTTCCAAGTATAGATTTACAAATTTTCCGTGTATAGATTCACAAATTTTCCGTGCATAGATTTACAATATTTCCAAGTATAGATTTACAAATTTTCCAAGTATAGATTTACAAATTTTACAGGTATAGATTTACAAATTTTCCATGTATAGATTTACAATATTTCCAAGTATGGATTTACAAATTTTCCAAGTATAGATTTACAAATTTTACAGGTATAGATTTACAAATTTTACAAGTATAGAATTACAAATTTTCCAAGTGTAGATTTTCAAATTTTCCAAGTACAGATCCACAAATTTTCCAAGTACAGATCCACAAATTTTCCAAGTAGAGATCCACAAATTTTCCAAGTAGAGATCCACAAATTTTCCAAGTATAGATCCACAAATTTTCCAAGTATAGATTTACATATTTTCCAAGTATAGATTTACAAATTTTCCAAGTATAGATTTACAAATTTTCCAAGTATAGATTTACAAATTTTCCGTGTATAGATTCACAAATTTTCCGTGTATAGATTTACAATATTTCCAAGTATAGATTTACAAATTTTCCAAGTATAGATTTACAAATTTTCCAAGTATAGATTTACAAATTTTACAGGTATAGATTTACAAATTTTACAAGTATAGATTTACAAATTTTCCAAGTATAGATTTACAAAATTTCCAAGTATAGATTTACAAATTTTCCAAGTATAGATTTACAAATTTTCCATGTATAGATTAACAAATTTTAAAAGTATAGATTTACAAATTTTCCAAGCATAGATTTACAAATTTTCAAAGTATAGATTTACAAATTTTCCAAGTATAGATTTACAAATTTTCCAAGTATAGATTTACAAATTTTCCAAGTATAGATTTACAAATTTTACAGGTATAGATTTACAAATTTTACAAGTATAAATTTACAAATTTTCCAAGTATAGATTTACAAATTTTCTAAGTACAGATCCACAAATTTTCCATGTACAGATCCACAAATTTTCCAAGTACAGATCCACAAATTTTCCAAGTATAGATTTACAAATTTTCCAAGCATAGATTTACAAATTTTCAAAGTATAGATTTACAAATTTTCCAAGTATAGATTTACAAATTTTCCAAGTATAGATTTACAAATTTTCCAAGTATAGATTTACAAATTTTACAGGTATAGATTTACAAATTTTACAAGTATAAATTTACAAATTTTCCAAGTATAGATTTACAAATTTTCTAAGTACAGATCCACAAATTTTCCATGTACAGATCCACAAATTTTCCAAGTACAGATCGACAAATTTTCCAAGTAGAGATCCACAAATTTGCCAAGTAGAGATCCACAAATTTTCCAAATAGAGATCCACAACTTTTTCAAGTAGAGATCCACAAATTTTCCAAGTATAGATCCACAAATTTTCCAAGTATTAATACACAAATTTTCCAAGTATAGATCCACAAATTTTCCAAGAATAGATCCACAAATTTTCCAAGTATAGATTTACAAATTTTCCAAGTGTAGATTTACAAAATTTCCAAGTACAGATCCACAAATTTTCCAAGTACAGATCCACAAATTTTCCAAGTAGAGATCCACAAATTTTCCAAGTAGAGATCCACAAATTTTCCAAATAGAGATCCACAACTTTTTCAAGTAGAGATCCACAAATTTTCCAAGTATAGATCCACAAATTTTCCAAGTATTAATCCACAAATTTTCCAAGTATAGATCCACAAATTTTCCAAGAATAGTTCCACAAATTTTCCAAGTATAGATTTACAAATTTTCCAAGTATAGATTTACAAATTTTCCAAGTATAGATTTACAAATTTTCCAAGAACAGATCCACAAATTTTCAAGTATATATCCACAAATTTTCCAAGTATAGATTTACATATTTTCCAAGCATAGATTTACAAATTTTCCAAGTATAGATTTACAAATTTTCCAAGTATAGATTTACAAATTTTCCGTGTATAGATTCACAAATTTTCCATGTATAGATTTACAATATTTCCAAGTATAGATTTACAAATTTTCCAAGTATAGATTTACAAATTTTACAGGTATAGATTTACAAATTTTACAAGTATAGAATTACAAATTTTCCAAGTGTAGATTTTCAAATTTTCCAAGTACAGATCCACAAATTTTCCAAGTACAGATCCACAAATTTTCCAAGTACAGATCCACAAATTTTCCAAGTAGAGATCCACAAATTTTCCAAGTAGAGATCCACAAATTTTCCAAGTATAGATCCACAAATTTTCCAAGTATAGATTTACATATTTTCCAAGTATAGATTTACAAATTTTCCAAGTATAGATTTACAAATTTTCCAAGTATAGATTTACAAATTTTCCGTGTATAGATTCACAAATTTTCCGTGAATAGATTTACAATATTTCCAAGTATAGATTTACAAATTTTCCAAGTATAGATTTACAAATTTTCCAAGTTTAGATTTACAAATTTTACAGGTATAGATTTACAAATTTTACAAGTATAGATTTACAAATTTTCCAAGTATAGATTTACAAAATTTTCAAGTATAGATTTACAAATTTTCCAAGTATAGATTTACAAATTTTCCATGTATAGATTAACAAATTTTAAAAGTATAGATTTACAAATTTTCCAAGCATAGATTTACAAATTTTCAAAGTATAGATTTACAAATTTTCCAAGTATAGATTTACAAATTTTCCAAGTATAGATTTACAAATTTTCCAAGTATAGATTTACAAATTTTACAGGTATAGATTTACAAATTTTACAAGTATAAATTTACAAATTTTCCAAGTATAGATTTACAAATTTTCTAAGTACAGATCCACAAATTTTCCATGTACAGATCCACAAATTTTCCAAGTACAGATCCACAAATTTTCCAAGTAGAGATCCACAAATTTGCCAAGTAGAGATCCACAAATTTTCCAAATAGAGATCCACAACTTTTTCAAGTAGAGATCCACAAATTTTCCAAGTATAGATCCACAAATTTTCCAAGAATAGATCCACAAATTTTCCAAGTATAGATTTACAAATTTTCCAAGTATAGGTTTACAAATTTTCCGTGTATAGATTCACAAATTTTCCGTGTATAGATTTAAAATATTTCCAAGTATAGATTTACAAATTTTCCAAGTATAGATTTACAAATTTTCCAAGTATAGATTTACAAATTTTACAGGTATAGATTTACAAATTTTACAAGTATAGATTTACAAATTTTCCAAGTACAGATTTACAAAATTTCCAAGTATAGATTTACAAATTTTCCAAGTATAGATTTACAAATTTTCCGTGTATAGATTCACAAATTTTCCGTGCATAGATTTACAATATTTCCAAGTATAGATTTACAAATTTTCCAAGTATAGATTTACAAAATTTCCAAGTATAGATTTACAAATTTTACAAGTATAGATTTACAAATTTTCCATGTATAGATTTACAAATTTTAAAAGTATAGATTTACAAATTTTCCAAGCATAGATTTACAAATTTTCAAAGTATAGATTTACAAATTTTCCAAGTATAGATTTACAAATTTTCCAAGTATAGATTTACAAATTTTCCAAGTATAGATTTACAAATTTTACAGGTATAGATTTACAAATTTTCCAAGTATAGATTTACAAATTTTACAAGTATAGATTTACAAATTTTCCCAGTATAGATTTACAAATTTTCCAAGTACAGATCCAAAAATTTTCCAAGTACAGATCCACAAATTTTCCAAATAGAGATCCACAACTTTTTCAAGTAGAGATCCACAAATTTTCCAAGTATAGATCCACAAATTTTCCAAGTATTAATCCACAAATTTTCCAAGTATAGATCCACAAATTTTCCAAGTATAGATTTACAAATTTTCCAAGTATAGATTTACAAATTTTCCAAGTATAGATTTACAAATTTTCCAAGAACAGATCCACAAATTTTCAAGTATAGATCCACAAATTTTCCAAGTATAGATTTACATATTTTCCAAGCATAGATTTACAAATTTTCCAAGTATAGATTTACAAATTTTCCAAGTATAGATTTACAAATTTTCCGTGTATAGATTCACAAATTTTCCATGTATAGATTTACAATATTTCCAAGTATAGATTTACAAATTTTCCAAGTATAGATTTACAAATTTTACAGGTATAGATTTACAAATTTTCCATGTATAGATTTACAATATTTCCAAGTATAGATTTACAAATTTTCCAAGTATAGATTTACAAATTTTACAGGTATAGATTTACAAATTTTACAAGTATAGAATTACAAATTTTCCAAGTGTAGATTTTCAAATTTTCCAAGTACAGATCCACAAATTTTCCAAGTACAGATCCACAAATTTTCCAAGTAGAGATCCACAAATTTTCCAAGTAGAGATCCACAAATTTTCCAAGTATAGATCCACAAATTTTCCGAGTATAGATTTACATATTTTCCAAGTATAGATTTACAAATTTTCCAAGTATAGATTTACAAATTTTCCAAGTATAGATTTACAAATTTTCCGTGTATAGATTCACAAATTTTCCGTGTATAGATTTACAATATTTCCAAGTATAGATTTACAAATTTTCCAAGTATAGATTTACAAATTTTCCAAGTATAGATTTACAAATTTTACAGGTATAGATTTACAAATTTTACAAGTATAGATTTACAAATTTTCCAAGTATAGATTTACAAAATTTCCAAGTATAGATTTACAAATTTTCCAAGTATAGATTTACAAATTTTCCATGTATAGATTAACAAATTTTAAAAGTATAGATTTACAAATTTTCCAAGCATAGATTTACAAATTTTCAAAGTATAGATTTACAAATTTTCCAAGTATAGATTTACAAATTTTCCAAGTATAGATTTACAAATTTTCCAAGTATAGATTTACAAATTTTACAGGTATAGATTTACAAATTTTACAAGTATAAATTTACAAATTTTCCAAGTATAGATTTACAAATTTTCTAAGTACAGATCCACAAATTTTCCATGTACAGATCCACAAATTTTCCAAGTACAGATCCACAAATTTTCCAAGTAGAGATCCACAAATTTGCCAAGTAGAGATCCACAAATTTTCCAAATAGAGATCCACAACTTTTTCAAGTAGAGATCCAGAAATTTTCCAAGTATAGATCCACAAATTTTCCAAGTATTAATACACAAATTTTCCAAGTATAGATCCACAAATTTTCCAAGAATAGATCCACAAATTTTCCAAGTATAGATTTACAAATTTTCCAAGTGTAGATTTACAAAATTTCCAAGTACAGATCCACAAATTTTCCAAGTACAGATCCACAAATTTTCCAAGTAGAGATCCACAAATTTTCCAAGTAGAGATCCACAAATTTTCCAAATAGAGATCCACAACTTTTTCAAGTAGAGATCCACAAATTTTCCAAGTATAGATCCACAAATTTTCCAAGTATTAATCCACAAATTTTCCAAGTATAGATCCACAAATTTTCCAAGAATAGTTCCACAAATTTTCCAAGTATAGATTTACAAATTTTCCAAGTATAGATTTACAAATTTTCCAAGTATAGATTTACAAATTTTCCAAGTATAGATTTACAAATTTTCCAAGAACAGATCCACAAATTTTCAAGTATAGATCCACAAATTTTCCAAGTATAGATTTACATATTTTCCAAGCATAGATTTACAAATTTTCCAAGTATAGATTTACAAATTTTCCAAGTATAGATTTACAAATTTTCCGTGTATAGATTCACAAATTTTCCATGTATAGATTTACAATATTTCCAAGTATAGATTTACAAATTTTCCAAGTATAGATTTACAAATTTTACAGGTATAGATTTACAAATTTTACAAGTATAGAATTACAAATTTTCCAAGTGTAGATTTTCAAATTTTCCAAGTACAGATCCACAAATTTTCCAAGTACAGATCCACAAATTTTCCAAGTAGAGATCCACAAATTTTCCAAGTAGAGATCCACAAATTTTCCAAGTATAGATCCACAAATTTTCCAAGTATAGATTTACATATTTTCCAAGTATAGATTTACAAATTTTCCAAGTATAGATTTACAAATTTTCCAAGTATAGATTTACAAATTTTCCGTGTATAGATTCACAAATTTTCCGTGTATAGATTTACAATATTTCCAAGGATAGATTTACAAATTTTCCAAGTATAGATTTACAAATTTTCCAAGTATAGATTTACAAATTTTACAGGTATAGATTTACAAATTTTACAAGTATAGATTTACAAATTTTCCAAGTATAGATTTACAAAATTTCCAAGTATAGATTTACAAATTTTCCAAGTATAGATTTACAAATTTTCCATGTATAGATTAACAAATTTTAAAAGTATAGATTTACAAATTTTCCAAGCATAGATTTACAAATTTTCAAAGTATAGATTTACAAATTTTCCAAGTATAGATTTACAAATTTTCCAAGTATAGATTTACAAATTTTCCAAGTATAGATTTACAAATTTTACAGGTATAGATTTACAAATTTTACAAGTATAAATTTACAAATTTTCCAAGTATAGATTTACAAATTTTCTAAGTACAGATCCACAAATTTTCCATGTACAGATCCACAAATTTTCCAAGTACAGATCCACAAATTTTCCAAGTAGAGATCCACAAATTTGCCAAGTAGAGATCCACAAATTTTCCAAATAGAGATCCACAACTTTTTCAAGTAGAGATCCACAAATTTTCCAAGTATAGATCCACAAATTTTCCAAGAATAGATCCACAAATTTTCCAAGTATAGATTTACAAATTTTCCAAGTGTAGATTTACAAAATTTCCAAGTATAGATTTACAAATTTTCCAAGTATAGATTTACAAATTTTACAGGTATAGATTTACAAATTTTAAAAGTATAGATTTACAAATTTTCCAAGCATAGATTTACAAATTTTCAAAGTATAGATTTACAAATTTTCCAAGTATAGATTTACAAATTTTCCAAGTATAGATTTACAAAGTTTCCAAGTATAGATTTACAAAATTTCCAAGTATAGATTTACAAATTTTCCAAGTATAGACTTACAAATTTTCCAAGTATAGATTTACAAATTTTAAAAGTATAGATTTACAAATTTTCCAAGCATAGATTTAAAAATTTTCAAAGTATAGATTTACAAATTTCCAAGTATAGATTTACAAATTTTCCAAGTATAGATTTACAAATTTTCCAAGTATAGATTTACAAATTTTACAGGTATAGATTTACAAATTTTACAAGTATAGATTTATAAATTTTCCAAGTATAGATTTTCAAATTTTCCAAGTACAGATCCACAAATTTTCCAAGTACAGATCCACAAATTTTCCAAGTACAGATCCACAAATTTTCCAAGTAGAGATCTACAAATTTTCTAAGTAGAGATCCACAAATTTTCCAAGTATAGATCCACAATCATAAATCGAAAATTTATTTGCCATGGTGAATATAATATTATTTCTTATTAATTAAAAGACGGATACTTCATGGCGGTTATTAGAACTTTTTATTTGTCGGGAGCTTTCGGACCGTGGTCCTTCGTCAGCCGAAGTTTTTTTCTGTGAGATACAAGAGGATGTTACAAACTTAGCAAGATGCTGACAAAATACCTTCCTTTCAAACAAGCGAAAAGGGAGCGTCAGTGAGTCACTGGTTTATTTTACGTTTTTCTCTTATCACTACCTAATTGACCCCATCCCTTCGTTCCAATAGCCCCTTTTTCAAGGTTAAGTCTACCTAGTTTTTCTATATAAACACTTTCTTTAAAACTGCGCTTATACCAATCGGGTTCATGGCAAAGTACTCTCGCAGAATCCCAGTTAATTTTGTGTGTTTTTACATTTATTAAATGGTTGGCTAAACTATTATGTGCAACTTTTAATTTTACACTTTTTTTGTGTTCCTCACGTCTTGTTACTAGGGGTCTTTTTGTTTGTCCGACGTAAGTTTTCCTACAATCACAATCTATAGCGTAGACTACACCTGTTCTATCTAGTTCTGGAATTTTAGGTTTGTGGTGAATTAGTTCCTTGCTTAAATTTGTACCCGTTTTGTTGACCATGGTAACGTTTAGTTTTTTTAATTGTCGTTGTGTTTTTTCACTAATTCCTTTTAAATATGGAAGGGAGATAACTGATTCTGGTTTTTCTCGAATATAACAATTCTGTACACTTTGGTCACGAAATATGTGATTAATCAATCCTATGGGGTATCCGCAATTTTTAAATTGTTCCGTGAACCGTTTTTTATCTAAAACTGGTTGATCTGAGAGCGTTTCTATTCTGTATTTTAGTACGAATCTGAGTAAGTTAGAAGCAATAGCGTTAAATATTTTAAAACGGGATAAAACAATCAAAATTGTTCAAGCAGACAAAGGGGGAAAAATCGTTGTTTTGAACACAAAAGATTATACAGACAAAATGATCCAGTTATTATCGAGCGGGAATTATTCTAAGCTTAAATGTGACCCTACTGATTCCGTTAACAGAAAAATTCATAAGGTTGTGAACAAAGCGGTGAAGGACAAAGAAATAGCTCCGGACAAAAAATTTAGCTTCTACCCCCCAATCTTAAAAACTCCACACATTTATGGTCTAGTAAAAATACATAAAACGGGCAACCCTCTAAGACCCATTGTATCATCCATTAATAGCCCAACTTATATATGTGCCAAAATTTTAGTAAAAGTTATCACGCCGCTTATAGGAGATAGTTCTTACTCCCTAAAAAATTCGTTTGACTTTGTGTCAAGTTTAAAGGCGTCAAACATTGAAGAGTCGGAGGAAATTTGCAGTCTAGATGTAGTCAATTTATATGGTAGCATACCAGTTGATTTGGCACTAAGAATACTAAAAATTAATTTACAAAAAGACCAGTTCTTGAAACATCGCACGGATCTTAGTATCGACACGATATTAGAATTAAGCAGAATATGCCTCTCTAACACATACTTTAGTTTTGAGGAAGTTTATTACAAACAAGACCGAGGCTTAGCTATGGGAAACCCCCTGTCCGCTCCAATAGCCAATATGGTGATGGAACATTTTGAAACTCTTCTATTCAAAAAAGACCCTATAAAGTTAAACATCAAACTATGGAAACGTTTTATGGATGATGTGTTCGTGATAAAAAATAAATCACTATCAACTAATACGTTATTAGATTTGGTCAATAATATGAACAAAGATATTCAGTTCACTTTTGAAGGGGAGGTGGAACGTAGTTTACCTTTCTTAGATGTCCTAGTCACACATAACAATCGAACTTTCCATTGTTCCATGTACCAAAAACCAACCCACAGTCAACAGTTCCTACACTATCAATCGTCCCACCATATTAATATAAAAATAGGCATTTTAAAATCAACAAAATACAGAAAAGAAACGCTCTCAGATCAACCAGTTTTAGATAAAAAACGGTTCACGGAACAATTTAAAAATTGCGGATACCCCATAGGATTGATTAATCACATATTTCGTGACCAAAGTGTACAGAATTGTTATATTCGAGAAAAACCAGAATCAGTTATCTCCCTTCCATATTTAAAAGGAATTAGTGAAAAAACACAACGACAATTAAAAAAACTAAACGTTACCATGGTCAACAAAACGGGTACAAATTTAAGCAAGGAACTAATTCACCACAAACCTAAAATTCCAGAACTAGATAGAACAGGTGTAGTCTACGCTATAGATTGTGATTGTAGGAAAACTTACGTCGGACAAACAAAAAGACCCCTAGTAACAAGACGTGAGGAACACAAAAAAAGTGTAAAATTAAAAGTTGCACATAATAGTTTTGCCAACCATTTAATAAATGTAAAAACACACAAAATTAACGGGGATTCTGCGAGAGTACTTTGCCATGAACCCGATTGGTATAAGCGCAGTTTTAAAGAAAGTGTTTATATAGAAAAACTAGGTAGACTTAACCTTGAAAAAGGGGCTATTGGAACGAAGGGATGGGGTCAATTAGGTAGTGATAAGAGAAAAACGTAAAATAAACCAGTGACTCACTGACGCTCCCTTTTCGCTTGTTTGAAAGGAAGGTATTTTGTCAGCATCTTGCTAAGTTTGTAACATCCTCTTGTATCTCACAGAAAAAAACTTCGGCTGACGAAGGACCACGGTCCGAAAGCTCCCGACAAATAAAAAGTTCTAATAACCGCCATGAAGTATCCGTCTTTTAATTAATAAGAAATAATATAGATCCACAAATTTTCCAAGTATAGATTTACATATTTTCCAATTATAGATTTACAAATTTTCCAAGTATAGATTTACAAATTTTCCAAGTATAGGTTTACAAATTTTCCGTGTATAGATTCACAAATTTTCCGTGTATAGATTTAAAATATTTCCAAGTATAGATTTACAAATTTTCCAAGTATAGATTTACAAATTTTCCAAGTATAGATTTACAAATTTTACAGGTATAGATTTACAAATTTTACAAGTATAGATTTACAAATTTTCCAAGTATAGATTTACAAAATTTCCAAGTATAGATTTACAAATTTTCCAAGTATAGATTTACAAATTTTCCGTGTATAGATTCACAAATTTTCCGTGCATAGATTTACAATATTTCCAAGTATAGATTTACAAATTTTCCAAGTATAGATTTACATATTTTCCAAGTATAGATTTACAAATTTTCCAAGTATAGATTTACAAATTTTCCAAGTATAGATTTACAAATTTTCCGTGTATAGATTCACAAATTTTCCGTGTATAGATTTACAATATTTCCAAGTATAGATTTACAAATTTTCCAAGTATAGATTTACAAATTTTCCAAGTATAGATTTACAAATTTTACAGGTATAGATTTACAAATTTTACAAGTATAGATTTACAAATTTTCCGTGCATAGATTTACAATATTTCCAAGTATAGATTTACAAATTTTCCAAGTATAGATTTACAAAATTTCCAAGTATAGATTTACAAATTTTACAAGTATAGATTTACAAATTTTCCATGTATAGATTTACAAATTTTCAAAGTATAGATTTACAAATTTTCCAAGTATAGATTTACAAATTTTCCAAGTATAGATTTACATATTTTCCAAGCATAGATTTACAAATTTTCCAAGTATAGATTTACAAATTTTCCAAGTATAGATTTACAAATTTTCCGTGTATAGATTCACAAATTTTCGATGTATAGATTTACAATATTTCCAAGTATAGATTTACAAATTTTCCAAGTATAGATTTACAAATTTTACAGGTATAGATTTACAAATTTTACAAGTATAGTATTACAAATTTTCCGAGTGTAGATTTTCAAATTTTCCAAGTATAGATTTACAAATTTTCCAAGTATAGATTTACAAATTTTCCAAGAACAGATCCACAAATTTTCAAGTATAGATCCACAAATTTTCCAAGTATAGATTTACATATTTTCCAAGCATAGATTTACAAATTTTCCAAGTATAGATTTACAAATTTTCCAAGTATAGATTTACAAATTTTCCGTGTATAGATTCACAAATTTTCCATGTATAGATTTACAATATTTCCAAGTATAGATTTACAAATTTTCCAAGTATAGATTTACAAATTTTACAGGTATAGATTTACAAATTTTACAAGTATAGTATTACAAATTTTCCGAGTGTAGATTTTCAAATTTTCCAAGTACAGATCCACAAATTTTCCAAGTACAGATCCACAAATTTTCCAAGTAGAGATCCACAAATTTTCCAAGTAGAGATCCACAAATTTTCCAAGAATAGATCCACAAATTTTCCAAGTATAGATTTACATATTTTCCAAGTATAGATTTACAAATTTTCCAAGTATAGATTTACAAATTTTCCAAGTATAGATTTACAAATTTTCCGTTTATAGATTCACAAATTTTCCGTGTATAGATTTACAATATTTCCAAGTATAGATTTACAAATTTTCCAACTATAGATTTACAAATTTTCCAAGTATAGATTTACAAATTTTACAGGTATAGATTTACAAATTTTACAAGTATAGATTTACAAATTTTACAGGTATAGATTTACAAATTTTCCACGTATAGATTTACCAATTTTCCTTGTATAGATTCACAAATTTTCCGTGTATAGATTTACAATATTTCCAAGTATAGATTTACAAATTTTCCAAGTATAGATTTGCAAATTTTCCAAGTATAGATTTAAAATTTTCCAAGTATAGATTTACAAATTTTCCAAGTATAGATTTACAAATTTTCCAAGTATAGATTTACAAATTTTCCAAGTATAGATTTACAAATTTTCCAAGTATAGATTTACAAATTTTCCAAGTACAGATCCACAAATTTTCCAAGTACAGATCCACAAATTTTCCAATTACAGATCCACAAATTTTTCAAGTATAGATTTACATATTTTCCAAGTATAGATTTACAAATTTTCCAAGTATAGATTTACAAATTTTCCAAGTATAGATTTACAAATTTTCCGTGTATAGATTTACAATATTTCCGTGTATAGATTCACAAATTTTCCAAGTATAGATTTACAAATTTTCCAAGTATAGATTTATAAAATTTCCAAGTATAAATCCACAAATTTTCCAAGTATTAATCCACAAATTTTCCAAGTATAGATCCACAAATTTTCCAAGAATAGATCTACAAATTTTCCAAGAATAGATTAACAAATTTTCCAAGTATAGATTTACAAATTTTCCAAGTATAGATTTTCAAATTTTCCAAGTATAGATTTACAAATTTTCCAAGTACAGATCCACAAATTTTCCAAGTTCAGATCCACAAATTTTCAAGTATAGATCCACAAATTTTCCAACTATAGATTTACATATTTTCCAAGCATAGATTTACAAATTTTCCAAGTATAGATTTACAAATTTTCCAAGTATAGATTTACAAATTTTTCGTGTATAGATTCACAAATTTTCCGTGTATAGATTTACAATATTTCCAAGTATAGATTTACAAATTTTCCAAGTATAGATTTACAAATTTTCCAAGTATAGATTTACAAATTTTACTGGTATAGATTTACAAATTTTACAAGTATAGATTTACAAATTTTACAAGTATAGATTTAAAAATTTTCCAAGTATAGATTTTCAAATTTTCCAAGTACAGATCCACAAATTTTCTAAGTACAGATCCACAAATTTTCCAAGTACAGATCCACAAATTTTCCAAGTACAGATCCACAAATTTTCCAAGTACAGATCCACAAATTTTCCAAGTAGAGATCCACAAATTTTCCAAGTAGAGATCCACAAATTTTCCAAGTATAGATCCACAAATTTTCCAAGTATAGATTTACATATTTTCCAAGTATAGATTTACAAATTTTCCAAGTATAGATTTACAAATTTTCCAAGTATAGATTTACAAATTTTCCGTGTATAGATTCACAAATTTTACGTGTATAGATTTACAATATTTCCAAGTATAGATTTACATATTTTCCAAGTATAGATTTACAAATTTTACAGGTATAGATTTTCAAATTTTACAAGTATAGATTTACAAATTTTCCAAGTAAGATTTACAAATTTTCCAAGTAAGATTTACAAATTTTACAAGTACAGATCCACAAATTTTCCAAGTACAGATCCACAAATTTTCCAAGTAGAGATCCACAAATTTTCCAAGTAGAGATCCACAAATTTTCCAAATAGAGATCCACAACTTTTAAAGTAGAGATTTACAAATTTTCCAAGCATAGATTTACAAATTTTCCAAGTATAGATTTACAAATTTTCCAAGTATAGATTTACAAATTTTCCAAGTATAGATTTACAAATTTTCCAAGTATATATTTACAAATTTTCCAAGTATAGATTTACAAATTTTACAAGTATAGATTTACAAATTTTCCAAGTATAGATTTACAAATTTTACAGGTATAGATTTACAAATTTTACAAGTATAGATTTACAAATTTTCCAAGGATAGATTTACAAATTTTCCGTGTATAGATTTACAATATTTCCAAGTATAGATTTACAAATTTTCCAAGTATAGATTTACAAATTTTCCAAGAACAGATTTACAAATTTTCCAAGTACAGATCCACAAATTTTCCAAGTACAGATCCACAGATTTTCCAAGTGTAGATCCACAAATTTTCCAAGTATAGATTTACAAATTTTCCAAGTATAGATTTACAAATTTTCCAAGTATAGATTTACAAATTTTCCAAGTATAGATTTACAAATTTTCCAAGAACAGATTTACAAATTTTCCAAGTACAGATCCACAAATTTTCCAAGTACAGATCCACAGATTTTCCAAGTGTAGATCCACAAATTTTCCAAGTATAGATTTACAAATTTTCCAAGTATAGATTTACAAATTTTCCAAGTATAGATTTACAAATTTTCCAAGTATAGATTTACAAATTTTCCGTGTATAGATTCACAAATTTTCCGTGAATAGATTTACAAATTTTCCGTGTATAGATTCACAAATTTTCCGTGAATAGATTTACAATATTTCCAAGTATAGATTTACAAATTTTCCAAGTATAGATTTACAAATTTTCAAAGTATAAATTTACAAATTTTCCAAGTATAGATTTACAAATTTTCCAAGTATAGATTTACAAAATTTCCAAGTATAGATTTACAGATTTTCCAAGTATAGATTTACAAATTTTCCAAGTATAGATTTACAAATTTTAAAAGTATAGATTTACAAATTTTCCAAGCATAGATTTACAAATTTTCAAAGTATATTTTTACAAATTTTCCAAGTATAGATTTACCAATTTTCCAAGTATAGATTTACAAATTTTCCAAGTATAGATTTACAAATTTTACAGGTATAGATTTACAAATTTTACAAGTATAGATTTACAAATTTTCCAAGTATAGATTTACAAATTTTCCGTGTATAGATTCACAAATTTTCCGTGTATAGATTTACAATATTTCCAAGTATAGATTTACAAATTTTCCAAGTATAGATTTACAAATTTTCCAAGTATACATTTACAAATTTTCCAAGTATAGATTTACAAATTTTCCAAGTACAGATGTACAAATTTTCCAAGTATAGATTTACAAATTTTCCAAGTATAGATTTACAAACTTTCCAAGTACAGATCCACAAATTTTCCAAGTACAGATCCACAAATTTTCCAAGTACAGATCCACAAATTTTCCAAGTACAGATCCACAAATTTTCCAAGTATAGATCCACAAATTTTCCAAGAATAGATCTAAAAATTTTCCAAGTATAGATTTACAAATTTTCCAAGTATAGATTTACAAATTTTCAAAGTATAGATTTACAAATTTTCCACGTATAGATTTACAAATTTTCCGTGTATAGATTCACAAATTTTCCGTGTATAGATTTACAATATTTCCAAGTATAGATTTACAAATTTTCCAAGTATAGATTTACAATATTTCCAAGTATAGATTAAAATTTTCCAAGTATAGATTTACAAATTTTCCAAGTATAGATTTACAAATTTTCCAAGTATAGATTTACAAATATTCCAAGTATAGATTTACAAATTTTCCAAGTATAGATTTACAAATTTTCCAAGTACAGATCCACAAATTTTCCAAGTATAGATTTACAAATTTTCCAAGTATAGATTTACAAACTTTCCAAGTACAGATCCACAAATTTTCCAAGTACAGATCCACAAATTTTCCAAGTATAGATCCACAAATTTTCCAAGTAGAGGTCCACAAATTTTCCAAGTACAGATCCACAAATTTTCCAAGTATAGATCCACAAATTTTCCAAGAATAGATCTAAAAACTTTCCAAGTATAGATTTACAAATTTTCCAAGTATAGATTTACAAATTTTCAAAGTATAGATTTACAAATTTTCCACGTATAGATTTACAAATTTTCCGTGTATAGATTCACAAATTTTCCGTGTATAGATTTACAATATTTCCAAGTATAGATTTACAAATTTTCCAAGTATAGATTTACAATATTTCCAAGTATAGATTAAAATTTTCCAAGTATAGATTTACAAATTTTCCAAGTATAGATTTACAAATTTTCCAAGTATAGATTTACAAATATTCCAAGTATAGATTTACAAATTTTCCAAGTATAGATTTACAAATTTTCCAAGTACAGATCCACAAATTTTCCAAGTATAGATTTACAAATTTTCCAAGTATAGATTTACAAACTTTCCAAGTACAGATCCACAAATTTTCCAAGTACAGATCCACAAATTTTCCAAGTATAGATCCACAAATTTTCCAAGTAGAGGTCCACAAATTTTCCAAAGTAGAGATCCACAACTTTTCCAAGTAGAGATCCACAAATTTTCCAAGTATAGATCCACAAATTTTCCAAGTATTAATCCACAAATTTTCCAAGTATAGATCCACAAATTTTCCAAGAATAGATCCAAAAATTTTCCAAGTATAGATTTACAAATTTTCCAAGTATAGATTTACAAATTTTCCAAGTATAGATTTACAAATTTTCCAAGTATAGATTTACAAATTTTCCAAGTATATATTTACAAATTTTCCAAGTATAGATTTACAAATTTTACAAGTATAGATTTACAAATTTTCCAAGTACAGATTTACAAATTTTCCAAGTACAGATCCACAAATTTTCCAAATACAGATCCACAAATTTTCCAAGTGTAGATCCACAAATTTTCCAAGTATAGATTTACAAATTTTCCAAGTATAGATTTACAAATTTTCCAAGTATAGATTTACAAATTTTCCAAGTATAGATTTACAAATTTTCCGTGTATAGATTCACATTTTTTCCGTGAATAGATTTACAAATTTTCCGTGTATAGATTCACAAATTTTCCGTGAATAGATTTACAATATTTCCAAGTATAGATTTACAAATTTTCCAAGTATAGATTTACAAATTTTCAAAGTATAAATTTACAAATTTTCCAAGTATAGATTTACAAATTTTCCAAGTATAGATTTAAAAAATTTCCAAGTATAGATTTACAGATTTTCCAAGTATAGATTTACAAATTTTCCAAGTATAGATTTACAAATTTTCAAAGTATATTTTTACAAATTTTCCAAGTATAGATTTACAAATTTTCCAAGTATAGATTTACAAATTTTCCAAGTTTAGATTTACAAATTTTACAGGTATAGATTTACAAATTTTACAAGTATAGATTTACAAATTTTCCAAGTATAGATTTACAAATTTTCCGTGTATAGATTCACAAATTTTCCGTGTATAGATTTACAATATTTCCAAGTATAGATTTACAAATTTTCCAAGTATATATTTACAAATTTTCCAAGTATAGATTTACAAATTTTCCAAGTATAGATTTACAAATTTTCCAAGCATAGATTTACAAATTTTCCAAGTACAGATTTACAAATTTTCCAAGTATAGATTTACAAATTTTCCAAGTATAGATTTACAAACTTTCCAAGTACAGATCCACAAATTTTCCAAGTACAGATCCACAAATTTTCCAAGTACAGATCCACAAATTTTCCAAGTACAGATCCACAAATTTTCCAAGTATAGATCCACAAATTTTCCAAGTAGAGGTCCACAAATTTTCCAAAGTAGAGATCCACAACTTTTCCAAGAATAGATCCAAAAATTTTCCAAGTATAGATTTACAAATTTTCAAAGTATAGATTTACAAATTTTCAAAGTATAGATTTACAAATTTTCCACGTATAGATTTACAAATTTTCCGTGTATAGATTCACAAATTTTCCGTGTATAGATTTACAATATTTCCAAGTATAGATTTACAAATTTTCCAAGTATAGATTTGCAAATTTTCTAAGTATAGATTTAAAATTTTCCAAGTATAGATTTACAAATTTTCCAAGTATAGATTTACAAATTTTCCAAGTATAGATTTACAAATTTTCCAAGTATAGATTTACAAATTTTCCAAGTATAGATTTACAAATTTTCCAAGTACAGATCCACAAATTTTCCAAGTATAGATTTAAAAATTTTCCAAGTATAGATTTACAAACTTTCCAAGTACAGATCCACAAATTTTCCAAGTACAGATCCACAAATTTTCCAAGTACAGATCCACAAATTTTCCAAGTATAGATCCACAAATTTTCCAAGTAGAGGTCCACAAATTTTCCAAAGTAGAGATCCACAACTTTTCCAAAGTAGAGATCCACAACTTTTCCAAGTAGAGATCCACAAATTTTCCAAGTATAGATCCACAAATTTTCCAAGTATTAATCCACAAATTTTCCAAGTATAAATCCACAAATTTTCCAAGAATAGATCCAAAAATTTTCCAAGTATAGATTTACAAATTTTCCAAGTATAGATTTACAAATTTTCAAAGTATAGATTTACAAATTTTCCACGTATAGATTTACAAATTTTCCGTGTATAGATTCACAAATTTTCCGTGTATAGATTTACAATATTTCCAAGTATAGATTTACAAATTTTCCAAGTATAGATTTGCAAATTTTCCAAGTATAGATTTAAAATCTTCCAAGTATAGATTTACAAATTTTCCAAGTATAGATTTACAATATTTCCAAGTATAGATTTACAAATTTTACAAGTATAGATTTGCAAATTTTCCAAGTATAGATTTAAAATTTTCCAAGTATAGATTTACAAATTTTCCAAGTATAGATTTACAAATTTTGCAAGTATAGATTTACAAATTTTCCAAGTATAGATTTACAAATTTTCCAAGTATAGATTTACAAATTTTCCAATTACAGATCCACAAATTTTCCAAGTATAGATTTACATATTTTCCAAGTATAGATTTACAAATTTTCCAAGTATAGATTTACAAATTTTCCAAGTATAGATTTACAAATTTTCCGTGTATAGATTCACAAATTTTCCGTGTATAGATTTACAATATTTCCAAGTATATATTTACAAATTTTCCAAGTATAGATTTACAAATTTTCCAAGTATAGATTTATAAATTTTCCAAGTATAGATCCACAAATTTTCCAAGTATTAATATACAAATTTTCCAAGTATAGATCCACAAATTTTCCAAGAATAGATCTACAAATTTTCCAAGAATAGATTAACAAATTTTCCAAGTATAGATTTACAAATTTTCCAAGTATAGATTTTCAAATTTTCCAAGTATAGATTTACAAATTTTCCAAGTACAGATCCACAAATTTTCCAAGTTCAGATCCACAAATTTTCAAGTATAGATCCACAAATTTTCCAAGTATAGATTTACATATTTTCCAAGCATAGATTTACAAATTTTCCAAGTATAGATATACAAATTTTCCAAGTATAGATTTACAAATTTTCCGTGTATAGATTCACAAATTTTCCGTGTATAGATTTACAATATTTCCAAGTATAGATTTACAAATTTTCCAAGTATAGATTTACAAATTTTCCAAGTATAGATTTACAAATTTTACAGGTATAGATTTACAAATTTTACAAGTACAGATCCACAAATTTTCCAAGTACAGATTCACAAATTTTCCAAGTACAGATCCACAAATTTTCCAAGTAGGGATCCACAAATTTTCCAAGTAGAGATCCACAAATTTTCCAAGTATAGATCCACAAATTTTCCAAGTATAGATTTACATATTTTCCAAGTATAGATTTACAAATTTTCCAAGTATAGATTTACAAATTTTCCGTGTATAGATTCACAAATTTTCCGTGTATAGATTTAAAATATTTCCAAGTATAGATTTACATATTTTCCAAGTATAGATTTACAAATTTTACAGGTATAGATTTACAAATTTTACAAGTATAGATTTTCAAATTTTCCAAGTATAGATTTACAAATTTTCCAAGTAGAGATCCACAAATTTTCCAAGTACAGATCCACAAATTTTCCAAGTACAGATCCACAAATTTTCCAAGTAGAGATCCACAAATTTTCCAAGTAGAGATCCACAAATTTTCAAAATAGAGATCTACAACTTTTAAAGTAGAGATTTACAAATTTTCCAAGCATAGATTTACAAATTTTCCAAGTATAGATTTACAAATTTTCCAAGTATAGATTTACAAATTTTCCAAGTATAGATTTACAAATTTTACAAGTATAGATTTACAAACTTTCCAAGTATAGATTTACAAATTTTCCAAGTACAAATCCACAAATTTTCCAAGTACAGATCCACAAATTTTCCAAGTGTAGATCCACAAATTTTCCAAGTATAGATTTACAAATTTTCCAAGAATAGATTTACAAATTTTCCAAGTATAGATTTACAAATTTTCCAAGTATAGATTTACAAATTTTCCGTGTATAGATTCACAAATTTTCCGTGAATAGATTTACAAATTTTCCGTGTATAGATTCACAAATTTTCCGTGAATAGATTTACAAATTTTACAGGTATAGATTTACAAATTTTCAAAGTATAAATTTACAAATTTTCAAAGTATAAATTTACAAATTTTCCAAGTATAGATTTACAAATTTTCCAAGTATAGATTTACAAAATTTCCAAGTATAGATTTACAGATTTTCCAAGTATAGATTTACAAATTTTCCAAGTATAGATTTACAAATTTTAAAAGTATAGATTTACAAATTTTCCAAGCATAGATTTACAAATTTTCAAAGTATATTTTTACAAATTTTCCAAGTATAGATTTACAAATTTTCCAAGTATAGAATTACAAATTTTCCAAGTATAGATTTACAAATTTTACAGGTATAGATTTACAAATTTTACAAGTATAGATTTACAAATTTTCCAAGTATAGATTTACAAATTTTCCAAGTACAGATCCACAAATTTTCCAAGTACAGATCCACAAATTTTCCAAGTACAGAACCACAAATTTTCCAAGTAGAGATCCACAAATTTTCCAAGTAGAGATCCACAAATTTTCCAAATATAGATACACAACTTTTCCAAGTAGAGATCCACAAATTTTCCAAGTATAGATCCACAAATTTTCCAAGTATTAATCCACAAATTTTCCAAGTATAGATTTACAAATTTTCCAAGTATAGATTTACAAATTTTCCAAGTATAGATTTACAAATTTTCCAAGTACAGGTCCACGAATTTTCCAAGTACAGATCCACAAATTTTCCAATTATAGATCCACAAATTTTCCAAGTATAGTATTACATACTTTCCAAGTATAGATTTTCAAATTTTCCAAGTATAGATTTACAAATTTTCCAAGTATAGATTTACAAATTTTCCGTGTATAGATTCACAAATTTTCCGTGTATAGATTTACAATATTTCCAAGTATAGGTTTACAAATTTTCCAAGTATAGATTTACAAATTTTCCAAGTATAGATTTACAAATTTTCCAAGTATAGATTTACAAATTTTCCAAGTACAGATTTACAAATTTTCCAAGTATAGATTTACAAATTTTCCAAGTATAGATTTACAAATTTTCCAAGTACAGATCCACAAATTTTCCAAGTACAGATCCACAAATTTTCCAAGTACAGATCCACAAATTTTCCAAGTACAGATCCACAAATTTTCCAAGTACAGATCCACATATTTTCCAAGTACAGATCCACAAATTTTCCAAGTACAGATCCACAAATTTTCCAAGTACAGATCCACAAATTTTCCAAGTATAGATCCACAAATTTTCCAAGTAGAGGTCCACAAATTTTCCAAGTACAGATCCACAAATTTTCCAATTATAGATCCACAAATTTTCCAAGTATAGATTTACATATTTCCCAAGTATAGATTTACAAATTTTCCAAGTATAGATTTACAAATTTTCCAAGTATAGATTTACAAATTTTCCGTGTATAGATTCACAAATTTTCCGTGTATAGATTTACAATATTTCCAAGTATAGATTTACAAATTTTCCAAGTATAGATTTACAAATTTTCCAAGTATAGATTTACAAATTTTCCAAGTATAGATTTACAAATTTTAAAAGTATAGATTTACAAATTTTCCAAGCATAGATTTACAAATTTTCAAAGTATATTTTTACAAATTTTCCAAGTATAGATTTACAAATTTTCCAAGTATAGAATTACAAATTTTCCAAGTATAGATTTACAAATTTTACAGGTATAGATTTACAAATTTTACAAGTATAGATTTACAAATTTTCCAAGTATAGATTTACAAATTTTCCAAGTACAGATCCACAAATTTTCCAAGTACAGATCCACAAATTTTCCAAGTACAGAACCACAAATTTTCCAAGTAGAGATCCACAAATTTTCCAAGTAGAGATCCACAAATTTTCCAAATATAGATACACAACTTTTCCAAGTAGAGATCCACAAATTTTCCAAGTATAGATCCACAAATTTTCCAAGTATTAATCCACAAATTTTCCAAGTATAGATTTACAAATTTTCCAAGTATAGATTTACAAATTTTCCAAGTATAGATTTACAAATTTTCCAAGTACAGGTCCACGAATTTTCCAAGTACAGATCCACAAATTTTCCAATTATAGATCCACAAATTTTCCAAGTATAGTATTACATACTTTCCAAGTATAGATTTTCAAATTTTCCAAGTATAGATTTACAAATTTTCCAAGTATAGATTTACAAATTTTCCGTGTATAGATTCACAAATTTTCCGTGTATAGATTTACAATATTTCCAAGTATAGGTTTACAAATTTTCCAAGTATAGATTTACAAATTTTCCAAGTATAGATTTACAAATTTTCCAAGTATAGATTTACAAATTTTCCAAGTACAGATTTACAAATTTTCCAAGTATAGATTTACAAATTTTCCAAGTATAGATTTACAAATTTTCCAAGTACAGATCCACAAATTTTCCAAGTACAGATCCACAAATTTTCCAAGTACAGATCCACAAATTTTCCAAGTACAGATCCACAAATTTTCCAAGTACAGATCCACATATTTTCCAAGTACAGATCCACAAATTTTCCAAGTACAGATCCACAAATTTTCCAAGTACAGATCCACAAATTTTCCAAGTATAGATCCACAAATTTTCCAAGTAGAGGTCCACAAATTTTCCAAGTACAGATCCACAAATTTTCCAATTATAGATCCACAAATTTTCCAAGTATAGATTTACATATTTCCCAAGTATAGATTTACAAATTTTCCAAGTATAGATTTACAAATTTTCCAAGTATAGATTTACAAATTTTCCGTGTATAGATTCACAAATTTTCCGTGTATAGATTTACAATATTTCCAAGTATAGATTTACAAATTTTCCAAGTATAGATTTACAAATTTTCCAAGTATAGATTTACAAATTTTCCAAGTATAGATTTACAAATTTTCCAAGTATAGATTTACAAATTTTCCAAGTACAGATTTACAAATTTTCCAAGTATAGATTTACAAATTTTCCAAGTATAGATTTACAAATTTTCCAAGTACAGATCCACAAATTTTCCAAGTGCAGATCCACAAATTTTCCAAGTACAGATCCACTAATTTTCCAAGTACAGATCCACAAATTTTCCAAGTACAGATCCACAAATTTTCCAACTACAGATCCACAAATTTTCCAAGTACAGATGCACAAATTTTCCAAGTATAGATTTACAAATTTTCCAAGTAGAGGTCCACAAATTTTCCAAAGTAGAGATCCACAACTTTTCCAAGTACAGATCCACAAATTTTCCAAGTATAGATCCACAAATTTTCCAAGTATTAATCCACAAATTTTCCAAGTATAGATCCACAAATTTTCCAAGAATAGATCCAAAAATTTTCCAAGTATAGATTTACAAATTTTCCACGTATAGATTTACAAATTTTCAAAGTATAGATTTACAAATTACACGTGTATAGATTCACAAATTTTCCGTGTATAGATTTACAATATTTCCAAGTATAGATTTACAAATTTTCCAAGTATAGATTTGCAAATTTTCCAAGTATAGATTTAAAATTTTCCAAGTATAGATTTACAAATTTTCCAAGTATAGATTTACAAATTTTACAGGTATAGATTTACAAATTTTACAAGTATAGATTTACAAATTTTCCAAGTACAGATCCACAAATTTTCCAAGTAGAGATCCACAAATTTTCCAAGTTCAGATCCACAAATTTTCCAAGTAGAGATCCACAAATTTTACAAATAGAGAGCCACAACTTTTCCAAGTAGAGATCCACAAATTTTCAAAAAGTATAGATCCACAAATTTTCCAAGTATTAATCCACAAATTTTCCAAATATAGATCCACAAATTTTCCAAGAATAGATCCACAAATTTTCCAAGAAAGATTTACAAATTTTCCAAGTATAGATTTACAAATTTTCCAAGTACAGGTCCACGAATTTTCCAAGTACAGATCCACAAATTTTCCAATTATAGATCCACAAATTTTCCAAGTATAGTATTACATATTTTCCAAGTATAGATTTACAAATTTTCCAAGTATAGATTTACAAATTTTCCAAGTATAGATTTACAAATTTTCCAAGTACAGATTTACAAATTTTCCAAGTATAGATTTACAAATTTTCCAAGTATAGATTTACAAATTTTCCAAGTACAGATCCACAAATTTTCCAAGTGCAGATCCACAAATTTTCCAAGTACAGATCCACTAATTTTCCAAGTACAGATCCACAAATTTTCCAAGTACAGATCCACAAATTTTCCAAGTACAGATCCACAAATTTTCCAAGTACAGATGCACAAATTTTCCAAGTATAGATTTACAAATTTTCCAAGTAGAGGTCCACAAATTTTCCAAAGTAGAGATCCACAACTTTTCCAAGTACAGATCCACAAATTTTCCAAGTATAGATCCACAAATTTTCCAAGTATTAATCCACAAATTTTCCAAGTATAGATCCACAAATTTTCCAAGAATAGATACAAAAATTTTCCAAGTATAGATTTACAAATTTTCCAAGTATAGATTTACAAATTTTCAAAGTATAGATTTACAAATTACACGTGTATAGATTCACAAATTTTCCGTGTATAGATTTACAATATTTCCAAGTATAGATTTACAAATTTTCCAAGTATAGATTTGCAAATTTTCCAAGTATAGATTTAAAATTTTCCAAGTATAGATTTACAAATTTTCCAAGTATAGATTTACAAATTTTACAGGTATAGATTTACAAATTTTACAAGTATAGATTTACAAATTTTCCAAGTACAGATCCACAAATTTTCCAAGTAGAGATCCACAAATTTTCCAAGTTCAGATCCACAAATTTTCCAAGTAGAGATCCACAAATTTTACAAATAGAGAGCCACAACTTTTCCAAGTAGAGATCCACAAATTTTCAAAAAGTATAGATCCACAAATTTTCCAAGTATTAATCCACAAATTTTCCAAATATAGATCCACAAATTTTCCAAGAATAGATCCACAAATTTTCCAAGTATAGATTTACAAATTTTCCAAGTATAGATTTACAAATTTTCCAAGTATAGATTTACAAATTTTCCGTGTATAGATTCACAAATTTTCCGTGTATAGATTTACAATATTTCCAAGTATAGATTTACAAATTTTCCAAGTATAGATTTAAAAATTTTCCAAGTATAGATTTACAAATTTTCCAAGTATAGATTTACAAATTTTCCAAGTATAGATTTACAAATTTTCCAAGTACAGATCCACAAATTTTCCAAGTACAGATCCACAAATTTTCCAAGTACAGATCCACAAATTTTCCAAGAAAGATTTACAAATTTTCCAAGTATAGATTTACAAATTTTCCAAGTACAGGTCCACGAATTTTCCAAGTACAGATCCACAAATTTTCCAATTATAGATCCACAAATTTTCCAAGTATAGTATTACATATTTTCCAAGTATAGATTTACAAATTTTCCAAGTATAGATTTACAAATTTTCCAAGTATAGATTTACAAATTTTCCGTGTATAGATTCACAAATTTTCCGTGTATAGATTTACAATATTTCCAAGTATAGATTTACAAATTTTCCAAGTATAGATTTAAAAATTTTCCAAGTATAGATTAACAAATTTTCCAAGTATAGATTTACAAATTTTCCAAGTATAGATTTACAAATTTTCCAAGTACAGATCCACAAATTTTCCAAGTACAGATCCACAAATTTTCCAAGTACAGATCCACAAATTTTCCAAGTACAGATCCACAAATTTTCCAAGTACAGATCCACAAATTTTCCAAGTACAGATCCACAAATTTTCCAAGTATAGATCCACAAATTTTCCAAGTAGAGGTCCACAAATTTTCCAAGTACAGATCCACAAATTTTCCAATTATAGATCCACAAATTTTCCAAGTATAGATTTACATATTTTCCAAGTATAGATTTACAAATTTTCCAAGTATAGATTTACAAATTTTCCAAGTATAGATTTACAAATTTTCCGTGTATAGATTCACAAATTTTCCGTGTATAGATTTACAATATTTCCAAGTATAGATTTACAAATTTTCCAAGTATAGATTTACAAATTTTCCAAGTATAGATTTACAAATTTTCCAAGTATAGATTTACAAATTTTCCAAGTATAGATTTACAAATTTTCCAAGTACAGATTTACAAATTTTCCAAGTATAGATATACAAATTTTCCAAGTATAGATTTACAAATTTTCCAAGTACAGATCCACAAATTTTCCAAGTACAGATCCACAAATTTTCCAAGTACAGATCCACTAATTTTCCAAGTACAGATCCACAAATTTTCCAAGTACAGATCCACAAATTTTCCAAGTACAGATCCACAAATTTTCCAAGTACAGATCCACAAATTTTCCAAGTATAGATCCACAAATTTTCCAAGTAGAGGTCCACAAATTTTCCAAAGTAGAGATCCACAACTTTTCCAAGTACAGATCCACAAATTTTCCAAGTATAGATCCACAAATTTTCCAAGTATTAATCCACAAATTTTCCAAGTATAGATCCACAAATTTTCCAAGAATAGATCCAAAAATTTTCCAAGTATAGATTTACAAATTTTCCAAGTATAGATTTACAAATTTTCCACGTATATATTTACAAATTACACGTGTATAGATTCACAAATTTTCCGTGTATAGATTTACAATATTTCCAAGTATAGATTTACAAATTTTCCAAGTATAGATTTGCAAATTTTCCGTGTATAGATCCACAAACTCCCCAAGTGTAGATCCACAAATTTTCCAAGTATAGATTTACAAATTTTCCAAGTATAGATTTACAAATTTTACAAGTATAGATTTACAAATTTTCCAAGTAGAGATTTACAAATTTTCCAAGTACAGATCCACAAATTTTCCAAGTACAGATCCACAAATTTTCCAAGTACAGATCCACAAATTTTCCAAGTAGAGATCCACAAATTTTCCAAGTAGAGGTCCACAAATTTTCCAAGTAGAGATCGACAAATTTTCCAAGTACAGATCCACAAATTTTCCAAGTACAGATCCACAAATTTTCCAAGTAGAGATCCACAAATTTTCCAAGTAGAGGTCCACAAATTTTCCAAGTAGAGATCCACAAATTTTCCAATTATAGATCCACAAATTTTCCAAGTATAGATTTACATATTTTCCAAGTATAGATTTACAAATTTTCCAAGTATAGATTTACAAATTTTCCAAGTATAGATTTACAAATTTTCCGTGTATTGATTCACAAATTTTCCGTGTATAGATTTACAATATTTCCAAGTATAGATTTACAAATTTTCCAATATAGATTTAAAAATTTTCCAAGTATAGATTTACAAATTTTCCAAGTATAGATTTACAAATTTTCCAAGTATATATTTACAAATTTTATAAGTACAGATTTACAAATTTTCCAAGTATAGATTTACAAATTTTCCAAGTATAGATTTACAAATTTTCCAAGTACAGATCCACAAATTTTCCAAGTACAGATCCACAAATTTTCCAAGTACAGATCCACTAATTTTCCAAGTACAGATCCACAAATTTTCCAAGTACAGATCCACAAATTTTCCAAGTACAGATCCACAAATTTTCCAAGTACAGATCAACAAATTTTCCAAGTATAGATCCACAAATTTTCCAAGTAGAGGTCCACAAATTTTCCAAAGTAGAGATCCACAACTTTTCCAAGTACAGATCCACAAATTTTCCAAGTATAGATCCACAAATTTTCCAAGTATTAATCCACAAATTTTCCAAGTATAGATCCACAAATTTTCCAAGAATAGATCCAAAAATTTTCCAAGTATAGATTTACAAATTTTCCAAGTATAGATTTACAAATTTTCAAAGTATAGATTTACAAATTTTCCACGTATAGATTTACAAATTACACGTGTAAAGATTCACAAATTTTCCGTGTATAGATTTACAATATTCAAGTATAGATTTACAACTTTTCCAAGTAGAGATCCACAAATTTTCCAAGTATAGATCCACAAATTTTCCAAGTATAGATCCACAAATTTTTAAAGTATAGATCCACAAATTTTCCAAGAATAGATTTACAAATTTTCCAAGTATAGATTTACAAATTTTACAGGTATAGATTTACAAATTTTACAAGTATAGATTTACAAATTTTCCAAGTACAGATCCACAAATTTTCCAAGTACAGATCCACAAATTTTCCAAGTACAGATCCACTAATTTTCCAAGTACAGATCCACAAATTTTCCAAGTACAGATCCACAAATTTTCCAAGTACAGATCCACAAATTTTCCAAGTACAGATCAACAAATTTTCCAAGTATAGATCCACAAATTTTCCAAGTAGAGGTCCACAAATTTTCCAAAGTAGAGATCCACAACTTTTCCAAGTACAGATCCACAAATTTTCCAAGTATAGATCCACAAATTTTCCAAGTATTAATCCACAAATTTTCCAAGTATAGATCCACAAATTTTCCAAGAATAGATCCAAAAATTTTCCAAGTATAGATTTACAAATTTTCCAAGTATAGATTTACAAATTTTCAAAGTATAGATTTACAAATTTTCCACGTATAGATTTACAAATTACACGTGTAAAGATTCACAAATTTTCCGTGTATAGATTTACAATATTCAAGTATAGATTTACAACTTTTCCAAGTAGAGATCCACAAATTTTCCAAGTATAGATCCACAAATTTTCCAAGTATAGATCCACAAATTTTTAAAGTATAGATCCACAAATTTTCCAAGAATAGATTTACAAATTTTCCAAGTATAGATTTACAAATTTTACAGGTATAGATTTACAAATTTTACAAGTATAGATTTACAAATTTTCCAAGTACAGATCCACAAATTTTCCAAGTACAGATCCACAAATTTTCCAAGTTCAGATCCACAAATTTTCCAAGTAGAGATCCACAAATTTTACAAATAGCGAGCCACAACTTTTCCAAGTAGAGATCCACAAATTTTCAAAAAGTATAGATCCACAAATTTTCCAAGTATTAATCCACAAATTTTCCAAGTATTAATCCACAAATTTTCCAAGTACAGATCCACAAATTTTCCAAGTACAGATCCACAAATTTTCCAAGTACAGATCCACAAATTTTCCAAGTAGAGATCCACAAATTTTCCAAGTAGAGGTCCACAAATTTTCCAAGTAGAGAACCACAAATTTTCCAAGTATGGATCCACGAATTTTCCAAGTATAGATTTACAAATTTTCCAAGTATAGATTTCCAAATTTTCCAAATATAGATTTACAAATTTTCCAAGTATAGATTTACAAATTTTCCAAGTTTAGATGTACAAATTTTCCAAATATAGATTTACAAATTTTCCAAGTATAGATTTACAAATTTTCCAAGCATAGATTTACAAATTTTCCAAGTATAGATTTACAAATTTTCCAAGTACAGATCCACAAATTTTCCAAGTACAGATCCACAAATTTTCCAAGTACAGATCCACAAATTTTCCAAGTACAGATCCACAAATTTTCCAAGTATAGATTTTCAAATTTTCCAAGTATAGATTTACAAATTTTCCAAGTAGAGATTTACAAATTTTCCAAGTACAGATCCACAAATTTTCCAAGTACAGATCCACAAATTTTCCAAGTAGAGATCCACAAATTTTCCAAGTAGAGGTCCACAAATTTTCCAAGTAGAGATCCACAAATTTTCCAAGTAGAGGTCCACAAATTTTCCAAGTAGAGATCCACAAATTTTCCAATTAGAGATCCACAAATTTTCCAAATAGAGATCCACAACTTTTCCAAGTAGAGATCCACAAATTTACCAAGTATAGATCCACAAATTTTCCAAGTATAGATCCACAAATTTTTAAAGTATAGATCCACAAATTTTCCAAGTATAGATTTACAAATTTTCCAAGTAGAGATTTAGAAATTTTCCAAGTATAGATTTATAAATTTTCCAAGTATAGATTTACAAATTTTCCAAGTACAGATCCACAAATTTTCCAAGTACAGATCCACAAATTTTCCAAGTACAGATCCACAAATTTTCCAAGTACAGATCCACAAATTTTCCAAGTACAGATCCACAAATTTTCCAAGTACAGATCCACAAATTTTCCAAGTACAGATCCACAAATTTTCCAAGTAGAGATCCACAAATTTTCCAAGTAGAGGTCCACAAATTTTCCAAGTAGAGATCCACAAATTTTCCAAGTATAGATCCACAAATTTTCCGAGTATAGATTTACAAATTTTCCAAGTATAGATTTACAAATTTTCCAAGTATAGATTTACAAATTTTCCAAGTATAGATTTACAAATTTTCCAAGTACAGATTTACAAATTTTCCAAGTACAGATCCACAAATTTTCCAAGTACAGATCCACAAATTTTCCAAGTACAGATCCACAAATTTTCCAAGTAGAGATCCACAAATTTTCCAAGTAGAGATCCACAAATTTTCCAAGTAGAGATCCGAAAATTTTCCAAGTAGAGATCCACGAATTTTCCAAGTAGAGATCCACATATTTTCCAAGTAGAGATCCACCAATCTTCCAAGTAGAGATCCACAAATTTTCCAAGTATAGATCCACAAATTTTCCAAGTATAGATCCACAAATTTTTAAAGTATGGATCCACAAATTTTCCAAGTATAGATTTACAAATTTTCCAAGTATAGATTTACAAATTTTCCAAGAATAGATTTTCAAATTTTCCAAGTATAGATTTAAAAATTTTCCAAGTATAGATTTAAAAATTTTCCAAGTATAGATTTACAAATTTTCCAAGTATAGATTTACAAATTTCCAAGCCTAGATTTCCAAATTTTCCAAGGATAGATTTACAAATTTTCCGAGTATAGATTTACAAATTTTCCAAGTACAGATCCACAAATTTTCCTAGTATAGATCCACAAATTTTTAAAGTATAGATCCACAAATTTTCCAAGTATAGATTTACAAATTTTCCAAGTATCGATTTACAAATTTTCCAAGTATAGATTTACAAATTTTCCAAGTGTAGATTTACAAATTCCCCTAGTATAGATCCACAAACTCCCCAAGTGTAGATCCACAAATTTTACAAGTATAGATTTACGAATTTTCCAAGTATAGATTTACAAATTTTCCAAGTATAGATTTACAAATTTTCCAAGTATAGATTTACAAATTTTCCAAGTACAGATCCACAAATTTTCCAAGTACAGATCCACAAATTTTCCAAGTACAGATCCACAAATTTTTAAAGTAGAGATCCACAAATTTTCCAAGTATAGATCCACAAATTTTCCAAGTATAGATCCACAAATTTTTAAAGTATAGATCCACAAATTTTCCAAGTATAGATTTACAAATTTTCCAAGTATAGATTTACAAATTTTCCAAGAATAGATTTTCAAATTTTCCAAGTATAGATTTACAAATTTTCCAAGTATAGATTTACAAATTTTCCAAGTATAGATTTACAAATTTTCCAAGTACAGATTTACAAATTTTCCAAGTACAGATCCACAAATTTTCCAAGTACAGATCCACAAATTTTCCAAGTACAGATCCACAAATTTTCCAAGTAGAGATCCACAAATTTTCCAAGTAGAGATCCACAAATTTTCCAAGTAGAGATCCGAAAATTTTCCAAGTAGAGATCCACGAATTTTCCAAGTAGAGATCCACATATTTTCCAAGTAGAGATCCACCAATCTTCCAAGTAGAGATCCACAAATTTTCCAAGTATAGATCCACAAATTTTCCAAGTATAGATCCACAAATTTTTAAAGTATGGATCCACAAATTTTCCAAGTATAGATTTACAAATTTTCCAAGTATAGATTTACAAATTTTCCAAGAATAGATTTTCAAATTTTCCAAGTATAGATTTAAAAATTTTCCAAGTATAGATTTACAAATTTTCCAAGTATAGATTTACAAATTTTCCAAGTATAGATTTAAAAATTTTCCAAGTATAGATTTACAAATTTTCCAAGTATAGATTTACAAATTTCCAAGCCTAGATTTCCAAATTTTCCAAGGATAGATTTACAAATTTTCCGAGTATAGATTTACAAATTTTCCAAGTACAGATCCACAAATTTTCCAAGTACAGATCCACAAATTTTCCAAGTACAGATCCACAAATTTTCCAAGTAGAGATCCACAAATTTTCCAAGTAGAGATCCACAAATTTTCCAAGTAGAGATCCGAAAATTTTCCAAGTAGAGATCCACGAATTTTCCAAGTAGAGATCCACATATTTTCCAAGTACAGATCCACCAATCTTCCAAGTAGAGATCCACAAATTTTCCAAGTATAGATCCACAAATTTTCCAAGTATAGATCCACAAATTTTTAAAGTATGGATCCACAAATTTTCCAAGTATAGATTTACAAATTTTCCAAGTATAGATTTACAAATGTTCCAAGAATAGATTTTCAAATTTTCCAAGTATAGATTTAAAAATTTTCCAAGTATAGATTTACAAATTTTCCAAGTATAGATTTACAAATTTTCCAAGTATAGATTTAAAAATTTTCCAAGTATAGATTTACAAATTTTCCAAGTATAGATTTACAAATTTCCAAGCCTAGATTTCCAAATTTTCCAAGGATAGATTTACAAATTTTCCGAGTATAGATTTACAAATTTTCCAAGTACAGATCCACAAATTTTCCTAGTATAGATCCACAAATTTTTAAAGTATAGATCCACAAATTTTCCAAGTATAGATTTACAAATTTTCCAAGTATCGATTTACAAATTTTCCAAGTATAGATTTACAAATTTTCCAAGTGTAGATTTACAAATTCCCCTAGTATAGATCCACAAACTCCCCAAGTGTAGATCCACAAATTTTACAAGTATAGATTTACGAATTTTCCAAGTATAGATTTACAAATTTTCCAAGTATAGATTTACAAATTTTCCAAGTATAGATTTACAAATTTTCCAAGTACAGATCCACAAATTTTCCAAGTACAGATCCACAAATTTTCCAAGTACAGATCCACAAATTTTTAAAGTAGAGATCCACAAATTTTCCAAGTATAGATCCACAAATTTTCCAAGTATAGATCCACAAATTTTTAAAGTATAGATCCACAAATTTTCCAAGTATAGATTTACAAATTTTCCAAGTATAGATTTACAAATTTTCCAAGAATAGATTTTCAAATTTTCCAAGTATAGATTTAAAAATTTTCCAAGTATAGATTTACAAATTTTCCAAGTATAGATTTACAAATTTTCAAGTATAGATTTAAAAATTTCCAAGCCTAGATTTACAAATTTTCCAAGGATAGATTTACAAATTTTCCGAGTATAGATTTACAAATTTTCCAAGTACAGATCCACAAATTTTCCTAGTATAGATCCACAAATTTTTAAAGTATAGATCCACAAATTTTCCAAGTATAGATTTACAAATTTTCCAAGTATAGATTTACAAATTTTCCAAGTATAGATTTACAAATTTTCCAATTGTGGATTTACAAATTCCCCAAGTATAGATCCACAAACTCCCCAAGTTTAGATTTACAAATTTTCCAAGTATAGATTTACAAATTTTCCAAGTACAGATCCACAAATTTTCCAAGTACAGATCCACAAATTTTCTAAGTACAGATCCACAAATTTTCCAAGTACAGATCCACAAATTTTCCAAGTATAGATTTACAAATTTTCCAAGAATAGATTTACAAATTTTCCAAGTACAGATCCACAAATTTTCCAAGTACAGATCCACAAATTTTCCAAGTAGAGATCCACAAACTCCCCAAGTGTAGATCCACAAATTTTACAAGTATAGATTTACGAATTTTCCAAGTATAGATTTACAAATTTTCCAAGTATAGATTTAAAAATTTTCCAAGTATAGATTTACAAATTTTCCAAGTACAGATCCACAAATTTTCCAAGTACAGATCCACAAATTTTCCAAGTACAGATCCACAAATTTTTAAAGTAGAGATCCACAAATTTTCCAAGTATAGATCCACAAATTTTCCAAGAATAGATCCACAAATTTTTAAAGTATAGATCCACAAATTTTCCAAGTATAGATTTACAAATTTTCCAAGTATAGATTTACAAATTTTCCAAGAATAGATTTTCAAATTTTCCAAGTATAGATTTACAAATTTCCAAGTCTAGATTTACAAATTTTCCAAGGATAGATTTACAAATTTTCCGAGTATAGATTTACAAATTTTCCAATTACAGATCCACAAATTTTCCTAGTATAGATCCACAAATTTTTAAAGTATAGATCCACAAATTTTCCAAGTATAGATTTACAAATTTTCCAAGTATAGATTTACAAATTTTCCAAGTATAGCTTTTCAAATTTTCCAAGTATAGATTTAAAAATTTTCCAAGTATAGATTTACAAATTTTCCAAGTATAGATTTACAAATTTTCCAAGTATAGATTTACAAATTTTCCAAGTATAGATTTACAAATTTTCCAAGTATAGATTTACAAATTTTCCAAGTACAGATCCACAAATTTTCCAAGCACACATCCACAAATTTTCCAAGTACAGATCCACAAATTTTCCAGGTACAGATCCACAAATTTTCCAAGTAGAGATCCACAAACTCCCCAAGTGTAGATCCACAAATTTTACAAGTATAGATTTACGAATTTTCCAAGTATAGATTTACAAATTTTCCAAGTATAGATTTAAAAATTTTCCAAGTATAGATTTACAAATTTTCCAAGTACAGATCCACAAATTTTCCAAGTACAGATCCACAAATTTTCCAAGTATAGATCCACAAATTTTCCAAGTATAGATCGACAAATTTTTAAAGTATAGATCCACAAATTTTCCAAGTATAGATTTACAAATTTTCCAAGTATAGATTTACAAATTTTCCAAGAATAGATTTTCAAATTTTCCAAGTATAGATTTACAAATTTTCCAAGTATAGATTTACAAATTTTCCAAGTATAGATTTAAAAATTTTCCAAGTATAGATTTACAAATTTCCAAGCCTAGATTTACAAATTTTCCAAGGATAGATTTACAAATTTTCCGAGTATAGATTTACAAATTTTCCAAGTACAGATCCACAAATTTTCCTAGTATAGATCCACAAATTTTTAAAGTATAGATCCACAAATTTTCCAAGTATAGATTTACAAATTTTCCAAGTATAGATTTACAAATTTTCCAAGTATAGATTTACAAATTTTCCAAGTGTAGATTTACAAATTCCCCAAGTAGAGATCCACAAACTCCCCAAGTGTAGATCCACAAATTTTCCAAGTATAGATTTACAAATTTTCCAAGTTTAGATTTACAAATTTTCCAAGTATAGATTTACAAATTTTCCAAGTACAGATCCACAAATTTTACAAGTACAGATCCACAAATTTTCTAAGTACAGATCCACAAATTTTCCAAGTACAGATCCACAAATTTTCCAAGTATAGATTTACAAATTTTTCAAGAATAGATTTACAAATTTTCCAAGTATAGATTTACAAATTTTCCAAATATAGATTTACAAATTTTCCAAGTATAGATTTACAAATTTTCCAAGTTTAGATGTACAAATTTTCCAAATATAGATTTACAAATTTTCCAAGTATAGATTTACAAATTTTCCAAGTATAGATTTACAAATTTTCCAAGCATAGATTTACAAATTTTCCAAGTACAGATCCACAAATTTTCCAAGTACAGATCCACAAATTTTCCAAGTACAGATCCACAAATTTTCCAAGTACAGATCCACAAATTTTCAAAGTAGAAATCCACAAATTTTCCAAGTAGAGGTCCACAAATTTTCCAAGTAGAGATCCACAAATTTTCCAAGTATAGATCCACAAATTTTCCAAGTATAGATTTACAAATTTTCCAAGTATAGATTTAAAAATTTTCCAAGTATAGATTTACAAATTTTCCAAGTACAGATTTACAAATTTTCCAAGTACAGATCCACAAATTTTCCAAGTACAGATCCACAAATTTTCCAAGTACAGATCCACAAATTTTCCAAGTAGGGATCCACAAATTTTCCAAGTACAGATCCACAAATTTTCCAAGTAGAGATCCACAAATTTTCCAAGTATAGATCCACAAATTTTCCAAGTATAGATCCACAAATTTTTAAAGTATAGATCCACAAATTTTCCAAGTATAGATTTACAAATTTTCCAAGTATAGATTTACAAATTTTCCAAGTATAGATTTACAAATTTTCCAAGTATAGATTTACAAATTTTCCAAGTACAGATCCACAAATTTTCCAAGTACACATCCACAAATTTTCCAAGTACAGATCCACAAATTTTCCAAGTACAGATCCACAAATTTTCCAAGTAGAGATCCACAAATTTTCCAAGTAGAGGTCCACAAATTTTCCAAGTATAGAACCACAAATTTTCCAAGTATAGATCCACAAATTTTCCAAGTATAGATTTACAAATTTTCCAAGTATAGATTTACAAATTTTCCAAGTATAGATTTACAAATTTTCCAATTGTGGATTTACAAATTCCCCAAGTATAGATCCACAAACTCCCCAAGTGTAGATCCACAAATTTTCCAAGTATAGATTTACAAATTTTCCAAGTTTAGATTTACAAATTTTTTAAGTATAGATTTACAAATTTTCCAAGTACAGATCCACAAATTTTCCAAGTACAGATCCACAAATTTTCTAAGTACAGATCCACAAATTTTCCAAGTACAGATCCACAAATTTTCCAAGTATAGATTTACAAATTTTCCAAGAATAGATTTACAAATTTTCCAAGTACAGATCCACAAATTTTCCAAGTACAGATCCACAAATTTTCCAAGTAGAGATCCACAAACTCCCCAAGTGTAGATCCACAAATTTTACAAGTATAGATTTACGAATTTTCCAAGTATAGATTTACAAATTTTCCAAGTATAGATTTAAAAATTTTCCAAGTATAGATTTACAAATTTTCCAAGTACAGATCCACAAATTTTCCAAGTACAGATCCACAAATTTTCCAAGTACAGATCCACAAATTTTTAAAGTAGAGATCCACAAATTTTCCAAGTATAGATCCACAAATTTTCCAAGTATAGATCCACAAATTTTTAAAGTATAGATCCACAAATTTTCCAAGTATAGATTTACAAATTTTCCAAGTATAGATTTACAAATTTTCCAAGAATAGATTTTCAAATTTTCCAAGTATAGATTTACAAATTTTCCAAGTATAGATTTACAAATTTCCAAGTCTAGATTTACAAATTTTCCAAGGATAGATTTACAAATTTTCCGAGTATAGATTTACAAATTTTCCAATTACAGATCCACAAATTTTCCTAGTATAGATCCACAAATTTTTAAAGTATAGATCCACAAATTTTCCAAGTATAGATTTACAAATTTTCCAAGTATAGATTTACAAATTTTCCAAGTATAGCTTTTCAAATTTTCCAAGTATAGATTTAAAAATTTTCCAAGTATAGATTTACAAATTTTCCAAGTATAGATTTACAAATTTTCCAAGTATAGATTTACAAATTTTCCAAGTATAGATTTACAAATTTTCCAAGTATAGATTTACAAATTTTCCAAGTACAGATCCACAAATTTTCCAAGCACACATCCACAAATTTTCCAAGTACAGATCCACAAATTTTCCAAGTACAGATCCACAAATTTTCCAAGTAGAGATCCACAAACTCCCCAAGTGTAGATCCACAAATTTTACAAGTATAGATTTACGAATTTTCCAAGTATAGATTTACAAATTTTCCAAGTATAGATTTAAAAATTTTCCAAGTATAGATTTACAAATTTTCCAAGTACAGATCCACAAATTTTCCAAGTACAGATCCACAAATTTTCCAAGTACAGATCCACAAATTTTTAAAGTAGAGATCCACAAATTTTCCAAGTATAGATCCACAAATTTTCCAAGTATAGATCCACAAATTTTTAAAGTATAGATCCACAAATTTTCCAAGTATAGATTTACAAATTTTCCAAGTATAGATTTACAAATTTTCCAAGAATAGATTTTCAAATTTTCCAAGTATAGATTTACAAATTTTCCAAGTATAGATTTACAAATTTTCCAAGTATAGATTTAAAAATTTTCCAAGTATAGATTTAATAATTTCCAAGTCTAGATTTACAAATTTTCCAAGGATAGATTTACAAATTTTCCGAGTATAGATTTACAAATTTTCCAATTACAGATCCACAAATTTTCCTAGTATAGATCCACAAATTTTTAAAGTATAGATCCACAAATTTTCCAAGTATAGATTTACAAATTTTCCAAGTATAGATTTACAAATTTTCCAAGTATAGCTTTTCAAATTTTCCAAGTATAGATTTAAAAATTTTCCAAGTATAGATTTACAAATTTTCCAAGTATAGATTTACAAATTTTCCAAGTATAGATTTACAAATTTTCCAAGTATAGATTTACAAATTTTCCAAGTATAGATTTACAAATTTTCCAAGTACAGATCCACAAATTTTCCAAGCACACATCCACAAATTTTCCAAGTACAGATCCACAAATTTTCCAAGTACAGATCCACAAATTTTCCAAGTAGAGATCCACAAACTCCCCAAGTGTAGATCCACAAATTTTACAAGTATAGATTTACGAATTTTCCAAGTATAGATTTACAAATTTTCCAAGTATAGATTTAAAAATTTTCCAAGTATAGATTTACAAATTTTCCAAGTACAGATCCACAAATTTTCCAAGTACAGATCCACAAATTTTCCAAGTACAGATCCACAAATTTTTAAAGTAGAGATCCACAAATTTTCCAAGTATAGATCCACAAATTTTCCAAGTATAGATCCACAAATTTTTAAAGTATAGATCCACAAATTTTCCAAGTATAGATTTACAAATTTTCCAAGTATAGATTTACAAATTTTCCAAGAATATATTTTCAAATTTTCCAAGTATAGATTTACAAATTTTCCAAGTATAGATTTACAAATTTTCCAAGTATAGATTTAAAAATTTTCCAAGTATAGATTTACAAATTTCCAAGCCTAGATTTACAAATTTTCCAAGGATAGATTTACAAATTTTCCGAGTATAGATTTACAAATTTTCCAAGTACAGATCCACAAATTTTCCTAGTATAGATCCACAAATTTTTAAAGTAAAGATCCACAAATTTTCCAAGTATAGATTTACAAATTTTCCAAGTATAGATTTACAAATTTTCCAAGTATAGATTTACAAATTTTCCAAGTGTAGATTTACAAATTCCCCAAGTAGAGATCCACAAACTCCCCAAGTGTAGATCCACAAATTTTCCAAGTATAGATTTACAAATTTTTCAAGAATAGATTTACAAATTTTCCAAGTATAGATTTACAAATTTTCCAAATATAGATTTACAAATTTTCCAAGTATAGATTTACAAATTTTCCAAGTTTAGATGTACAAATTTTCCAAATATAGATTTACAAATTTTCCAAGTATAGATTTACAAATTTTCCAAGTATAGATTTACAAATTTTCCAAGCATAGATTTACAAATTTTCCAAGTACAGATCCACAAATTTTCCAAGTACAGATCCACAAATTTTCCAAGTACAGATCCACAAATTTTCCAAGTACAGATCCACAAATTTTCAAAGTAGAAATCCACAAATTTTCCAAGTAGAGGTCCACAAATTTTCCAAGTAGAGATCCACAAATTTTCCAAGTATAGATCCACAAATTTTCCAAGTATAGATTTACAAATTTTCCAAGTATAGATTTACAAATTTTCCAAGTATAGATTTACAAATTTTCCAAGTATAGATTTAAAAATTTTCCAAGTATAGATTTACAAATTTTCCAAGTACAGATTTACAAATTTTCCAAGTACAGATCCACAAATTTTCCAAGTACAGATCCACAAATTTTCCAAGTACAGATCCACAAATTTTCCAAGTAGGGATCCACAAATTTTCCAAGTACAGATCCACAAATTTTCCAAGTAGAGATCCACAAATTTTCCAAGTATAGATCCACAAATTTTCCAAGTATAGAACCACAAATTTTCCAAGTATAGATCCACAAATTTTCCAAGTATAGATTTAAAAATTTTCCAAGTATAGATTTACAAATTTTCCAAGTATAGATTTACAAGTTTTCTAAGTATAGATTTACAAATTTTCCAAGTACAGATTTACAAATTTTCCAAGTACAGATCCACAAATTTTCCAAGTACAGATCCACAAATTTTCCAAGTACAGATCCACAAATTTTCCAAGTAGAGATCCACAAATTTTCCAAGTAGAGGTCCACAAATTTTCCAAGTAGAGATCCACAAATTTTCCAAGTATAGATCCACAAATTTTCCAAGTATAGATTTACAAATTTTCCAAGTATAGATTTACAAATTTTCCAAGTATAGATTTACAAATTTTCCAAGTATAGATTTACAAATTTTCCAAGTAGAGATCCAAAAATTTTCCAAGTAGAGATCCACAAATTTTCCAAGTAGAGATCCAAAAATTTTCCAAGTAGAGATCCACGAATTTTCCAAGTAGAGATCCACATATTTTCCAAGTAGAGATCCACAAATCTTCCAAGTAGAGATCCAAAAATTTTCCAAGTATAGATCCACAAATTTTCCAAGAATAGATCCACAAATTTTTAAAGTATAGATCCACACATTTTCCAAGTATAGATTTACAAATTTTCCAAGTATAGATTTACAAATTTTCCAAGAATAGATTTTCAAATTTTCCTAGTATAGATTTAAAAATTTTCCAAGTCTAGATTTACAAATTTTCCAAGGATAGATTTACAAATTTTCCGAGTATAGATTTACAAATTTTCCAAGAACAGATCCACAAATTTTTAAAGTATAGATCCACAAATTTTTAAAGTATAGATCCACAAATTTTCCTAGTATAGATTTACAAATTTTCCAAGTATAGATTTACAAATTTTCCAAGTATAGCTTTTCAAATTTTCCAAGTATAGATTTAAAAAATTTCCAAGTATAGATTTACAAATTTTCCAAGTATAGATTTACAAATTTTCCAAGTATAGATTTAAAAATTTTCCAAGTATAGATTTACAAATTTTCCAAGTATAGATTTACAAATTTCCAAGTCTAGATTTAAAAATTTTCCAAGGATAGATTTACAAATTTTCCGAGTATAGATTTACAAATTTTCCAAGTACAGATCCACAAATTTTCCTAGTATAGATCCACAAATTTTTAAACTATATATCCACAAATTTTCCAAGTATAGATTTACAAATTTTCCAAGTATAGATTTACAAATTTTCCAAGCATAGATTTACAAATTTTCCAAGTATAGATTTACAAATTCCCCAAGTATAGATCCACAAACTCCCCAAGTGTAGATCCACAAATTTTCCAAGTATAGGTTTACAAATTTTCCAAGTATAGATTAACAAATTTTCCAAGAATAGATTTACAAATTTTCCAAGTATAGATTTACAAATTTTCCAAGTACAGATCCACAAATTATCCAAGTATAGATCCACAAATTTTCCAAGTACAGATCCACAAATTTTCCAAGTACAGATCCACAAATTTTCCAAGTATAGATTTAAAAATTTTCCAAGTATAGATTTACAAATTTTCCAAGTATAGATTTACAAATTTTCCAAGTACAGATCCACAAATTTTCCAAGTACACATCCACAAATTTTCCAAGTATAGATTTACAAATTTTCCAAGTACAGATCCACAAATTTTCCAAGTACAGATCCACAAATTTTCCAAGTAGAGATCCACAAATTTTCCAAGTATAGATTTACAAATTTTCCAAGTATAGATTTACAAATTTTCCAAGTTGAGATTTACAAATTTTCCAAGTACAGATCCACAAATTTTCCAAGTACAGATCCACAAATTTTCCAAGTACAGATCCACAAATTTTCCAAGTAGAGATCCACCAATTTTCCAAGTAGAGGTCTACAAATTTTCCAAGTAGAGATCCACAAATTTTCCAAGTAGAGGTCCACAAATTTTCCAAGTAGAGATCCACAAATTTTCCAATTAGAGATCCACAAATTTTCCAAATAGAGATCCACAACTTTTCCAAGTAGAGATCCACAAATTTTCCAAGTATATATCCACAAATTTTCCAAGTATAGATCCACAAATTTTTAAAGTATAAATCCACAAATTTTCCAAGTATAGATTTACAAATTTTCCAAGTATAGATTTAGAAATTATCCAAGTATAGATTTACAAATTTTCCAAGTATAGATTTACAAATTTTCCAAGTATAGATTTACAAATTTTCCAAGTATAGATTTACAAATTTTCCAAGTACAGATCCACAAATTTTCCAAGTACAGATCCACAAATTTTCCAAGTACAGATCCACAAATTTTCCAAGTACAGATCCACAAATTTTCCAAGTACAGATCCACAAATTTTCCAAGTACAGATCCACAAATTTTCCAAGTAGAGATCCACCAATTTTCCAAGTAGAGGTCTACAAATTTTCCAAGTAGAGATCCACAAATTTTCCAAGTAGAGGTCCACAAATTTTCCAAGTAGAGATCCACAAATTTTCCAATTAGAGATCCACAAATTTTCCAAATAGAGATCCACAACTTTTCCAAGTAGAGATCCACAAATTTTCCAAGTATAGATCCACAAATTTTCCAAGTATAAATCCACAAATTTTCCAAGTATAGATTTACAAATTTTCCAAGTATAGATTTAGAAATTTTCCAAGTATAGATTTACAAATTTTCCAAGTATAGATTTACAAATTTTCCAAGTATAGATTTACAAATTTTCCAAGTACAGATAAACAAATTTTCCAAGTACAGATCCACAAATTTTCCAAGTACAGATCCACAAATTTTCCAAGTACAGATCCACAAATTTTCCAAGTAGTGATCCACAAATTTTCCAATTAGAGGTCCACAAATTTTCCAAGTAGAGAACCACAAATTTTCCAAGTATAGATCCACAAATTTTCCTAGTATAGATTTACAAATTTTTCAAGTATAGATTTACAAATTTTCCAAGTATATATTTACAAATATTCCAAGTATATATTTACAAATTTTCCAAGTACAGATTTACAAATTTTCCAAGTACAGATCCACAAAATTTCCAAGTACAGATCCCCAAATTTTCCAAGTACAGATCCACAAATTTTCCAAGTACAGATCCACAAATTTTCCAAGTACAGATCCACAAATTTTCCAAGTAGAGATCCACAAATTTTCCAAGTTGAGGTCCACAAATTTTCCAAGTAGAGATCCACAAATTTTCCAAGTATAGATTTACAAATTTTCCAAGTATAGATTTACAAATTTCCAAGCCTAGATTTACAAATTTTCCAAGGATAGATTTACAAATTTTCCGAGTATAGATTTACAAATTTTCCAAGTACAGATCCACAAATTTTCCAAGTATAGATTTACAAATTTTCCAAGTATAGATTTACAAATTTTCCAAGTATAGATTTACAAATTTTCCAAGTATAGATTTACAAATTTTCCAAGTACAGATCCACAAATTTTCCAAGTACAGATCCACAAATTTTCCAAGTAGTGATCCACAAATTTTCCAATTAGAGGTCCACAAATTTTCCAAGTAGAGAACCACAAATTTTCCAAGTATAGATCCACAAATTTTCCTAGTATAGATTTACAAATTTTCCAAGTATAGATTTACAAATTTTCCAAGTATATATTTACAAATTTTCCAAGTATATATTTACAAATTTTCCAAGTACAGATTTACAAATTTTCCAAGTAGAGATCCACAAAATTTCCAAGTACAGATCCCCAAATTTTCCAAGTACAGATCCACAAATTTTCCAAGTACAGATCCACAAATTTTCCAAGTACAGATCCACAAATTTTCCAAGTAGAGATCCACAAATTTTCCAAGTAGAGGTCCACAAATTTTCCAAGTAGAGATCTACAAATTTTCCAAGTATAGATCCGCAAATTTTCCAAGTATAGATTTACAAATTTTCCAAGTATAGATTTACAAATTTTCCAAGTATAGATTTACAAATTTTCCAAGTATAGATTTACAAATTTTCCAAGTACAGATTTACAAATTTTCCAAGTACAGATCCACAAATTTTCCAAGTACAGATCCACAAATTTTCCAAGTACAGATCCACAAATTTTCCAAGTAGAGATCCACAAATTTTCCAAGTAGAGATCCACAAATTTTCCAAGTAGAGATCCAAAAATTTTTCAAGTAGAGATCCACGAATTTTCCAAGTAGAGATCCACATATTTTCCAAGTAGAGATCCACAAATCTTCCAAGTAGAGATCCACAAATTTTCCAAGTATAGATCCACAAATTTTACAAGTATAGATCCACAAATTTTTAAAGTATAGATCCACAAATTTTCCAAGTATAGATTTACAAATTTTCCAAGTATAGATTTACAAATTTTCCAAGAATAGATTTTCAAATTTTCCAAGTATAGATTTAAAAATTTTCCAAGTATAGATTTACAAATTTTCCAAGTATAGATTTACAAATTTTCCAAGTATAGATTTAAAAATTTTCCAAGTATAGATTTACAAATTTTCCAAGTATAGATTTACAAATTTCCAAGCCTAGATTTACAAATTTTCCAAGGATAGATTTACAAATTTTCCAAGTATATATTTACAAATTTTCCAAGTATATATTTACAAATTTTCCAAGTATAGATTTACAAATTTTCCAAGTACAGATCCACAAATTTTACAAGTATAGATTTACAAATTTTCCAAGTATAGATTTACAAATTTTCCAAGTTTAGATTTTCAAATTTTCCAAGTATAGATTTACAAATTTTCCAAGTATATATTTACAAATTTTCCAAGTATATATTTACAAATTTTCCAAGTACAGATTTTCAAATTTTCCAAGTACAGATCCACAAAATTTCCAAGTACAGATCCCCAAATTTTTCAAGTACAGATCCACAAATTTTCCAAGTACAGATCCACAAATTTTCCAAGTACAGATCCACAAATTTTCCAAGTAGAGATCCACAAATTTTCCAAGTAGAGGTCCACAAATTTTCCAAGTAGAGATCCACAAATTTTCCAAGTATAGATCCACAAATTTTCCAAGTATAGATATACAAATTTTCCAAGTATAGATTTACAAATTTTCCAAGTATAGATTTACAAATTTTCCAAGTATAGATTTACAAATTTTCCAAGTACAGATTTACAAATTTTCCAAGTACAGATCCACAAATTTTCCAAGTACAGATCCACAAATTTTCCAAGTACAGATCCACAAATTTTCCAAGTAGAGATCCACAAATTTTCCAAGTAGAGATCCACAAATTTTCCAAGTAGAGATCCAAAAATTTTCCAAGTAGAGATCCACGAATTTTCCAAGTATAGATTTACAAATTTTCCAAGTATAGATTTACAAATTTTCCAAGTATAGATTTACAAATTTTCCAAGTACAGATTTACAAATTTTCCAAGTACAGATCCACAAATTTTCCAAGTACAGATCCACAAATTTTCCAAGTACAGATCCACAAATTTTCCAAGTAGAGATCCACAAATTTTCCAAGTAGAGATCCATAAATTTTCCAAGTAGAGATCCAAAAATTTTCCAAGTAGAGATCCACGAATTTTCCAAGTAGAGATCCACATATTTTCCAAGTAGAGATCCACAAATCTTCCAAGTAGAGATCCACAAATTTTCCAAGTATAGATCCACAAATTTTCCAAGTATAGATCCACAAATTTTTAAAGTATAGATCCACAAATTTTCCAAGTATAGATTTACAAATTTTCCAAGTATAGATTTACAAATTTTCCAAGAATAGATTTTCAAATTTTCCAAGTATAGATTTAAAAATTTTCCAAGTATAGATTTAAAAATTTTCCAAGTATAGATTTACAAATTTTCCAAGTATAGATTTAAAAATTTTCCAAGTATAGATTTACAAATTTTCCAAGTATAGATTTACAAATTTCCAAGCCTAGATTTACAAATTTTCCAAGGATAGATTTACAAATTTTCCGAGTATAGATTTACAAATTTTCCAAGTATAGATTTACAAATTTTCCAAGTATAGATTTACAAATTTTCCAAGTATAGATTTACAAATTTTCCAAATACAGATTTACAAATTTTCCAAGTACAGATCCACAAATTTTCCAAGTACAGATCCACAAATTTTCCAAGTACAGATCCACAAATTTTCCAAGTAGAGATCCACAAATTTTCCAAGTAGAGATCCACAAATTTTCCAAGTAGAGATCCAAAAATTTTCCAAGTAGAGATCCACGAATTTTCCAAGTAGAGATCCACAAATTTTCCAAGTATAGATCCAAAAATTTTCCAAGTATAGATCCACAAATTTTTAAAGTATAGATCCACAAATTTTCCAAGTATAGATTTACAAATTTTCCAAGTATAGATTTACAAATTTTCCAAGAATAGATTTTCAAATTTTCCAAGTATAGATTTTAAAATTTTCCAAGTATAGATTTACAAATTTTCCAAGTATAGATTTACAAATTTTCCAAGTATAGATTTAAAAATTTTCCAAGTATAGATTTACAAATTTTCCAAGTATAGATTTACAAATTTCCAAGCCTAGATTTAAAAATTTTCCAAGGATAGATTTACAAATTTTCCGAGTATAGATTTACAAATTTTCCAAGTATAGATTTACAAATTTTCCAAGTATAGATTTACAAATTTTCCAAGTATAGATTTACAAATTTTCCAAGTATAGATTTACAAATTTTCCAAGTACAGATTTACAAATTTTCCAAGTACAGATCCACAAATTTTCCAAGTACAGATCCACAAATTTTCCAAGTACAGATCCACAAATTTTCCAAGTAGAGATCCACAAATTTTCCAAGTAGAGATCCACAAATTTTCCAAGTTGAGATCCAAAAATTATCCAAGTAGAGATCCACGAATTTTCCAAGTAGAGATCCACATATTTTCCAAGTAGAGATCCAAAAATTTTCCAAGTAGAGATCCACGAATTTTCCAAGTAGAGATCCACATATTTTCCAAGTAGAGATCCACAAATCTTCCAAGTAGAGATCCACAAATTTTCCAAGTATAGATCCACAAATTTTCCAAGTATAGATCCACAAATTTTTAAAGTATAGATCCACAAATTTTCCAAGTATAGATTTACAAATTTTCCAAGTATAGATTTACAAATTTTCCAAGTATAGATTTACAAATTTTCCAAGTATAGATTTAAAAATTTTCCAAGTATAGATTTACAAATTTTCCAAGTATAGATTTACAAATTTCCAAGAATAGATTTTTAAATTTTCCAAGTATAGATTTAAAAATTTTCCAAGTATAGATTTACAAATTTTCCAAGTATAGATTTACAAATTTTCCAAGTATAGATTTAAAAATTTTCCAAGTATAGATTTACAAATTTTCCAAGTATAGATTTACAAATTTCCAAGCCTAGATTTACAAATTTTCCAAGGATAGATTTACAAATTTTCCGAGTATAGATTTACAAATTTTCCAAGTACAGATCCACAAATTTTCCAAGTACAGATCCACAAATTTTTCAAGTACAGATCCACAAATTTTCCAAGTACTGATCCACAAATTTTCCAAGTATAGATTTACAAATTTTCCAAGTATAGATTTACAAATTTTCCAAGTAGAGATTTACAAATTTTCCAAGTACAGATCCACAAATTTTCCAAGTACAGATCCACAAATTTTCCAAGTACAGATCCACAAATTTTCCAAGTAGAGATCCACAAATTTTCCAAGTAGAGATCCACAAATTTTCCAAGCAGAGATCCACAAATTTTCCAAGTAGAGATCCAAAATTTTCCAAGTACAGATCCACAAATTTTCCAAGTACAGATCCACAAATTTTCCAAGTACAGATCCACAAATTTTCCAAGTAGAGATCCACAAATTTTCCAAGTAGAGATCCACAAATTTTCCAAGAAGAGATCCAAAAATTTTCCAAGTAGAGATCCACGAATTTTCCAAGTAGAGATCCACATATTTTCCAAGTAGAGATCCACAAATCTTCCAAGTAGAGATCCACAAATTTTCCAAGTATAGATCCACAAATTTTCCAAGTATAGATCCACAAATTTTTAAAGTATAGATCCACAAATTTTCCAAGTATAGATTTACAAATTTTCCAAGTATAGATTTACAAATTTTCCAAGAATAGATTTTCAAATTTTCCAAGTATAGATTTAAAAATTTTCCAAGTATAGATTTACAAATTTTCCAAGTATAGATTTACAAATTTTCCAAGTATAGATTTAAAAATTTTCCAATTATAGATTTACAAATTTTCCAAGTATAGATTTACAAATTTCCAAGCCTAGATTTACAAATTTTCCAAGGATAGATTTACAAATTTTCCGAGTATAGATTTACAAATTTTCCAAGTACAGATCCACAAATTTTCCAAGTATAGATTTACAAATTTTCCAAGTATAGATTTACAAATTTTCCATGTATAGATTTACAAATTTTCCAAGTATAGATTTACAAATTTTCCAAATACAGATTTACAAATTTTCCAAGTACAGATCCACAAAATTTCCAAGTACAGATCCCCAAATTTTCCAAGTACAGATCCACAAATTTTCCAAGTAGAGATCCACAAATTTTCCAAGTAGAGGTCCACAAATTTTCCAAGTAGAGATCCACAAATTTTCCAAGTAGAGGTCCACAAATTTTCCAAGTAGAGATCCACAAATTTTCCAATTAGAGATCCACAAATTTTCCAAATAGAGATCCACAACTTTTCCAAGTAGAGTTCCACAAATTTTCCAAGTATAGATCCACAAATTTTCCAAGTATAGATCCACAAATTTTTAAAGTATAGATCCACAAATTTTCCAAGTATAGATTTACAAATTTTCCAAGTATAGATTTAGAAATTTTCCAAGTATAGATTTACAAATTTTCCAAGTATAGATCTAGAAATTTTCCAAGTATAGATTTACAAATTTTCCAAGTATAGATTTACAAATTTTCCAAATACAGATCCACAAATTTTCCAAGTACAGATCCACAAATTTTCCAAGTACAGATCCACAAATTTTCCAAGTACAGATCCACAAATTTTCCAAGTAGAGATCCACAAATTTTCCAAGTACAGATCCACAAATTTTCCAAGTACAGATCCACAAATTTTCCAAGTAGAGATCCACAAATTTTCCAAGTAGAGGTCCACAAATTTTCCAAGTAGAGAACCACAAATTTTCCAAGTATAGATCCACAATTTTCCAAGTATAGATTTACAAATTTTCTTAGTATAGATTTACAAATTTTCCAAGTATAGATTTACAAATTTTCCAAGTATAGATTTACAAATTTTCCAAGTACAGATTTACAAATTTTCCAAGTACAGATCCACAAAATTTCCAAGTACAGATCCCTAAATTTTCCAAGTACAGATCCACAAATTTTCCAAGTAGAGATCCAAAAATTTTCCAAGTAGAGATCCACGAATTTTCCAAGTAGAGATCCACATATTTTCCAAGTAGAGATCCACAAATCTTCCAAGTAGAGATCCACAAATTTTCCAAGAATAGATCCACAAATTTTCCAAGTATAGATTTACAAATTTTACAAGTATAGATTTACAAATTTTCCAAGAATAGATTTTCAAATTTTCCAAGTATAGATTTAAAAATTTTCCAAGTATAGATTTACAAATTTTCCAAGTATAGATTTACAAATTTTCCAAGTATAGATTTAAAAATTTTCCAAGTATAGATTTACAAATTTTCCAAGTATAGATTTACAAATTTCCAAGCCTAGATTTACAAATTTTCCAAGGATAGATTTACAAATTTTCCGAGTATAGATTTACAAATTTTCCAAGTATAGATTTACAAATTTTCCAAGTATAGATTTACAAATTTTCCAAGTACAGATCCACAAATTTTCCAAGTACAGATCCACAAATTTTCCAAGTACAGATCCACAAATTTTCCAAGTACAGATCCACAAATTTTCCAAGTATAGATTTACAAATTTTCCAAGTATAGATTTACAAATTTTCCAAGTAGAGATTTACAAATTTTCCAAGTACAGATCCACAAATTTTCCAAGTACAGATCCACAAATTTTCCAAGTACAGATCCACAAATTTTCCAAGTAGAGATCCACAAATTTTCCAAGTAGAGGTCCACAAATTTTCTTAGTAGAGATCCACAAATTTTCCAAGTAGAGGTCCACAAATTTTCCAAGTAGAGATCCACAAATTTTCCAATTAGAGATCCACAAATTTTCCAAATAGAGATCCACAACTTTTCCAAGTAGAGATCCACAAATTTTCCAAGTATAGATCCACAAATTTTCCAAGTATAGATCCACAAATTTTTAAAGTATAGATCCACAAATTTTCCAAGTATGGATTTACAAATTTTCCAAGTATAGATTTAGAAATTTTCCAAGTATAGATTTACAAATTTTCCAAGTATAGATCTAGAAATTTTCCAAGTATAGATTTACAAATTTTCCAAGTATAGATTTACAAATTTTCCAAGTACAGATCCACAAATTTTCCAAGTACAGATCCACAAATTTTCCAAGTAGAGATCCACAAATTTTCAAAGTAGAGATCCACAAATTTTCCAAGTAGAGATCCAAAAATTTTCCAAGTAGAGATCCACGAATTTTCCAAGTAGAGATCCACATATTTTCCAAGTAGAGATCCACAAATCTTCCAAGTAGAGATCCACAAATTTTACAAGTATAGATCCACAAATTTTCCAAGTATAGATCCACAAATTTTTAAAGTATAGATCCACAAATTTTCCAAGTATAGATTTAATAATTTTCCAAGTATAGATTTAAAAATTTTTCAAGTATAGATTTACAAATTTTCCAAGTATAGATTTACAAATTTCCAAGCCTAGATTTACAAATTTTCCAAGGATAGATTTACAAATTTTCCGAGTATAGATTTACAAATTTTCCAAGTACAGATCCACAAATTTTCCTAGTATAGATCCACAAATTTTTAAAGTATAGATCCACAAATTTTCCAAGCACAGATTTACAAATTTTCCAAGTATAGATCCATAAATTTTCCAAGTATAGATTTACAAATTTTCCAAGTATAGATTTACAAATTTTCCAAGTAGAGATGCACAAATTTTCCAAGTACAGATCTACAAATTTTCCAAGTAGAGATCCACAAATTTTCCAAGTAGAGATCCACAAATTTTCCAAGTATAGATTTACAAATTTTCCAAGTATAGATTTACAAATTTTCCAAGTAGAGATCCACAAATTTTCCAAGTAGAGATCCACAAATTTTCCAAGTAGAGATCCACAAATTTTCCAAGTATAGATTTACAAATTTTCCATGTATAGATTTAGAAATTCCCCAAGTATAGATCCACAAATTCCCCAAGTGTAGATCCACAAATTAACCAAGTGTAGATCCACAAATTTTCAAAGTACAGTTCCACAAATTTTACAAGTAGAGATCCACAAAATTCCAAGTACAGATCCATAAATTTTCCAAGTACAGATCCACAAATTTTCCTAGTACAGATCCACAAATTTTCCTAGTACAGATCCACAACTTTTCCAAGTACAGATCCACAAATTTTCCAAGTAGAGATCCACAAATTTTCCAAGTACAGATCTACAAATTTTCCAAGTAGAGATCAACAAATATTCCAAGTAGAGATCCACAAATTTTCCAAGTATAGATTTACAAATTTTCCAAGTATAGATTTACAAATTTTCCAAGTACAGATCCACAAAATTTCCAAGTATAGATTTACAAATTTTCCAAGTAGAGATGCACAAATTTTCCAAGTAGAGATCCACAAATTTTCCAAGTAGAGATCCACAAATTTTCCAAGTAGAGATCCACAAATTTTCCAAGTATAGATTTACAAATTTTCCAAGTATAGATTTACAAATTTCCCAAGTAGAGATCTACAAAATTTCCAAGCATAGATTTACAAATTTTCCATGTATAGATTTACAAATTTTCCAAGTAGAGGTGCACAAATTTTCCAAGTAGAGATCCACAAATTTTCCAAGTAGAGATCCACAAATTTTCCAAGTAGAGATCCACAAATTTTCCAAGTAGAGATCCACAAATTTTCCAAGTATAGATTTACAAATTTTCCTAGTATAGATTTACAAATTTTCCAAGTAGAGATCCACAAATTTTCCAAGTATAGATTTACAAATTTTCCAAGTAGAGATCCACAAATTTTCCAAGTAGAGATCCACAAATTTTCCAAGTAGAGATCCACAAATTTTCCAAGTATAGATTTACAAATTTTCCATGTATAGATTTAGAAATTCCCCAAGTATAGATCCACAAATTCCCCAAGTGTAGATCCACAAATTAACCAAGTGTAGATCCACAAATTTTCAAAGTACAGTTCCACAAATTTTACAAGTAGAGATCCACAAAATTCCAAGTACAGATCCATAAATTTTCCAAGTACAGATTCACAAATTTTCCTAGTACAGATCCACAAATTTTCCTAGTACAGATCCACAACTTTTCCAAGTACAGATCCACAAATTTTCCAAGTAGAGATCCACAAATTTTCCAAGTACAGATCTACAAATTTTCCAAGTAGAGATCAACAAATATTCCAAGTAGAGATCCACAAATTTTCCAAGTATAGATTTACAAATTTTCCAAGTATAGATTTACAAATTTTCCAAGTACAGATCCACAAAATTTCCAAGTATAGATTTACAAATTTTCCAAGTAGAGATGCACAAATTTTCCAAGTAGAGATCCACAAATTTTCCAAGTAGAGATCCACAAATTTTCCAAGTAGAGATCCACAAATTTTCCAAGTATAGATTTACAAATTTTCCAAGTATAGATTTACAAATTTCCCAAGTAGAGATCTACAAAATTTCCAAGCATAGATTTACAAATTTTCCATGTATAGATTTACAAATTTTCCAAGTAGAGGTGCACAAATTTTCCAAGTAGAGATCCACAAATTTTCCAAGTAGAGATCCACAAATTTTCCAAGTAGAGATCCACAAATTTTCCAAGTAGAGATCCACAAATTTTCCAAGTATAGATTTACAAATTTTCCTAGTATAGATTTACAAATTTCCCAAGTAGAGATCTACAAAATTTCCAAGTATAGATTTACAAATTTTCCATGTATAGATTTACAAATTTTCCAAGTAGAGGTGCACAAATTTTCCAAGTAGAGATCCACAAATTTTCCAAGTAGAGATCCACAAATTTTCCAAGTAGAGATCCACAAATTTTCCAAGTAGAGATCCACAAATTTTCCAAGTATAGATTTACAAATTTTCCATGTATAGATTTAGAAATTCCCCAAGTATAGATCCACAAATTCCCCAAGTGTAGATCCACAAATTAACCAAGTGTAGATCCACAAATTTTCAAAGTACAGATCCACAAATTTTACAAGTAGAGATCCACAAAATTCCAAGTACAGATCCATAAATTTTCCAAGTACAGATCCACAAATTTTCCTAGTACAGATCCACAAATTTTCCTAGTATAGATTTACAAATTTTCCAAGTATAGATTTACAAATTTTCCAAGTATAGATTTACAAATTTTCCAAGTATAGATTTACAAATTTTCCAAGTAGAGATCCACAAAATTTCCAAGTATAGATTTACAAATTTTCCTAGTATATATTTACAAATTTTCCAAGTATAGATTTACAAATTTTCCAAGTAGAGATGCACAAAATTTTCCAAGTACAGATCCACAAATTTTCCAAGTACAGATCCACAAATTTTCCAAGTGCAGATCTACAAATTTTCCAAGTAGAGATCCACAAATTTTCCAAGTAGAGATCCACAAATTTTCCAAGTAGAGATCCACAAATTTTCCAAGTATAGATTTACAAATTTTCCAAGTATAGATTTACAAATTTTCCAAGTATAGATTTACAAATTTTCCAAGTATAGATTTACAAATTTTCCAAGTATATATTTACAAATTTTCCATGTATAGATTTACAAATTTTCCAAGTACAGATTTACAAATTTTCCAAGTACAGATCCACAAATTTTGCAAGTACAGATCCAAAATTTTCCAAGTACAGATCCACAAATTTTCCAAGTACAGATCCACAAATTTTCCAAGTACAGATCTACAAATTTTCCAAGTAGAGATCCACAAATATTCCAAGTAGAGATCCACAAATTTTCCAAGTATAGATTTACAAATTTTCCAAGTATAGATTTACAAATTTTCCAAGTAGAGATCCAAAAAATTTCCAAGTATAGATTTACAAATTTTCCAAGTAGAGATGCACAAATTTTCCAAGTAGAGATCCACAAATTTTCCAAGTAGAGATCCACAAATTTTCCAAGTAGAGATCCACAAATTTTCCAAGTATAGATTTACAAATTTTCCAAGTATAGATTTACAAATTTCCCAAGTAGAGATCTACAAAATTTCCAAGTATAGATTTACAAATTTTCCATGTATAGATTTACAAATTTTCCAAGTAGAGGTGCACAAATTTTCCAAGTAGAGATCCACAAATTTTCCAAGTAGAGATCCACAAATTTTCCAAGTAGAGATCCACAAATTTTCCAAGAAGAGATCCACAAATTTTCCAAGTATAGATTTACAAATTTTCCATGTATAGATTTAGAAATTCCCCAAGTATAGATCCACAAATTCCCCAAGTGTAGATCCACAAATTAACCAAGTGTAGATCCACAAATTTTCAAAGTACAGATCCACAAATTTTACAAGTAGAGATCCACAAAATTCCAAGTACAGATCCATAAATTTTCCAAGTACAGATCCACAAATTTTCCTAGTACAGATCCACAAATTTTCCTAGTACAGATCCACAACTTTTCCAAGTAAAGATCCACAAATTTTCCAAGTAGAGATCCACAAATTTTCCAAGTATAGATTTACAAATTTTCCAAGTATAGATTTACAAATTTTCCAAGTATAGATTTACAAATTTTCCTAGTATAGATTTACAAATTTTCCAAGTACAGATTTACAAATTTTCCAAGTACAGATCCACAAATTTTCCAAGTACAGATCCAAAATTTTCCAAGTACAGATCCACAAATTTTCCAAATACAGATCCACAAATTTTCCAAGTACAGATCTACAAATTTTCCAAGTAGAGATCCACAAATTTTCCAAGTAGAGATCCACAAATTTTCCAAGTAGAGATCCACAAATTTTCCAAGTATATATTTACAAATTTTACAAGTATAGATTTACAAATTTTCCAAGTATAGATTTACAAATTTTCCAAGTATAGATTTACAAATTTTCCAAGTATAGATTTACAAATTTTCCAAGTATAGATTTAAAAATTTTCCAAGTAGAGATCCACAAAATTTCCAAGTATAGATTTACAAATTTTCCAAGTAGAGATCCACAAAATTTCCAAGTATAGATTTACAAATTTTCCTAGTATATATTTACAAATTTTCCAAGTATAGATTTACAAATTTTCCAAGTAGAGATCCAAAAAATTTCCAAGTATAGATTTACAAATTTTCCAAGTAGAGATGCACAAATTTTCCAAGTAGAGATCCACAAATTTTCCAAGTAGAGATCCACAAATTTTCCAAGTAGAGATCCACAAATTTTCCAAGTATAGATTTACAAATTTTCCAAGTATAGATTTACAAATTTTCCATGTATAGATTTACAAATTTTCCAAGTAGAGGTGCACAAATTTTCCAAGTAGAGATCCACAAATTTTCCAAGTACAGATCCACAAATTTTCCAAGTACAGATCCACAAATTTTCCAAGTGCAGATCTACAAATTTTCCAAGTAGAGATCCACAAATTTTCCAAGTAGAGATCCACAAATTTTCCAAGTAGAGATCCACAAATTTTCCAAGTATAGATTTACAAATTTTCCAAGTATAGATTTACAAATTTTCCAAGTATAGATTTACAAATTTTCCAAGTATAGATTTACAAATTTTCCAAGTATATATTTACAAATTTTCCATGTATAGATTTACAAATTTTCCAAGTACAGATTTACAAATTTTCCAAGTACAGATCCACAAATTTTGCAAGTACAGATCCAAAATTTTCCAAGTACAGATCCACAAATTTTCCAAGTACAGATCCACAAATTTTCCAAGTACAGATCTACAAATTTTCCAAGTAGAGATCCACAAATATTCCAAGTAGAGATCCACAAATTTTCCAAGTATAGATTTACAAATTTTCCAAGTATAGATTTACAAATTTTCCAAGTAGAGATCCAAAAAATTTCCAAGTATAGATTTACAAATTTTCCAAGTAGAGATGCACAAATTTTCCAAGTAGAGATCCACAAATTTTCCAAGTAGAGATCCACAAATTTTCCAAGTAGAGATCCACAAATTTTCCAAGTATAGATTTACAAATTTTCCAAGTATAGATTTACAAATTTCCCAAGTAGAGATCTACAAAATTTCCAAGTATAGATTTACAAATTTTCCATGTATAGATTTACAAATTTTCCAAGTAGAGGTGCACAAATTTTCCAAGTAGAGATCCACAAATTTTCCAAGTAGAGATCCACAAATTTTCCAAGTAGAGATCCACAAATTTTCCAAGAAGAGATCCACAAATTTTCCAAGTATAGATTTACAAATTTTCCATGTATAGATTTAGAAATTCCCCAAGTATAGATCCACAAATTCCCCAAGTGTAGATCCACAAATTAACCAAGTGTAGATCCACAAATTTTCAAAGTACAGATCCACAAATTTTACAAGTATAGATCCACAAAATTCCAAGTACAGATCCATAAATTTTCCAAGTACAGATCCACAAATTTTCCTAGTACAGATCCACAAATTTTCCTAGTACAGATCCACAACTTTTCCAAGTAAAGATCCACAAATTTTCCAAGTAGAGATCCACAAATTTTCCAAGTATAGATTTACAAATTTTCCAAGTATAGATTTACAAATTTTCCAAGTATAGATTTACAAATTTTCCTAGTATAGATTTACAAATTTTCCAAGTACAGATTTACAAATTTTCCAAGTACAGATCCACAAATTTTCCAAGTACAGATCCAAAATTTTCCAAGTACAGATCCACAAATTTTCCAAATACAGATCCACAAATTTTCCAAGTACAGATCTACAAATTTTCCAAGTAGAGATCCACAAATTTTCCAAGTAGAGATCCACAAATTTTCCAAGTAGAGATCCACAAATTTTCCAAGTATATATTTACAAATTTTACAAGTATAGATTTACAAATTTTCCAAGTATAGATTTACAAATTTTCCAAGTATAGATTTACAAATTTTCCAAGTATAGATTTACAAATTTTCCAAGTATAGATTTACAAATTTTCCTAGTATATATTTACAAATTTTCCAAGTATAGATTTACAAATTTTCCAAGTAGAGATCCAAAAAATTTCCAAGTATAGATTTACAAATTTTCCAAGTAGAGATGCACAAATTTTCCAAGTAGAGATCCACAAATTTTCCAAGTAGAGATCCACAAATTTTCCAAGTAGAGATCCACAAATTTTCCAAGTATAGATTTACAAATTTTCCAAGTATAGATTTACAAATTTTCCATGTATAGATTTACAAATTTTCCAAGTAGAGGTGCACAAATTTTCCAAGTAGAGATCCACAAATTTTCCAAGTAGAGATCCACAAATTTTCCAAGTAGAGATCCACAAATTTTCCAAGAAGAGATCCACAAATTTTCCAAGTATAGATTTACAAATTTTCCATGTATAGATTTAGAAATTCCCCAAGTATAGATCCACAAATTCCCCAAGTGTAGATCCACAAATTAACCAAGTGTAGATCCACAAATTTTCAAAGTACAGATCCACAAATTTTACAAGTAGAGATCCACAAAATTCCAAGTACAGATCCATAAATTTTCCAAGTACAGATCCACAAATTTTCCTAGTACAGATCCACAAATTTTCCTAGTACAGATCCACAACTTTTCCAAGTAAAGATCCACAAATTTTCCAAGTAGAGATCCACAAATTTTCCAAGTATAGATTTACAAATTTTCCAAGTATAGATTTACAAATTTTCCAAGTATAGATTTACAAATTTTCCTAGTATAGATCCACAAATTTTACAAGTAGAGATCCACAAAATTCCAAGTACAGATCCATAAATTTTCCAAGTACAGATCCACAAATTTTCCTAGTACAGATCCACAAATTTTCCTAGTACAGATCCACAACTTTTCCAAGTAAAGATCCACAAATTTTCCAAGTAGAGATCCACAAATTTTCCAAGTATAGATTTACAAATTTTCCAAGTATAGATTTACAAATTTTCCAAGTATAGATTTACAAATTTTCCTAGTATAGATTTACAAATTTTCCAAGTACAGATTTACAAATTTTCCAAGTACAGATCCACAAATTTTCCAAGTACAGATCCAAAATTTTCCAAGTACAGATCCACAAATTTTCCAAATACAGATCCACAAATTTTCCAAGTACAGATCTACAAATTTTCCAAGTAGAGATCCACAAATTTTCCAAGTAGAGATCCACAAATTTTCCAAGTAGAGATCCACAAATTTTCCAAGTATATATTTACAAATTTTACAAGTATAGATTTACAAATTTTCCAAGTATAGATTTACAAATTTTCCAAGTATAGATTTACAAATTTTCCAAGTATAGATTTACAAATTTTCCAAGTATAGATTTACAAATTTTCCAAGTAGAGATCCACAAAATTTCCAAGTATAGATTTACAAATTTTCCTAGTATATATTTACAAATTTTCCAAGTATAGATTTACAAATTTTCCAAGTAGAGATCCAAAAAATTTCCAAGTATAGATTTACAAATTTTCCAAGTAGAGATGCACAAATTTTCCAAGTAGAGATCCACAAATTTTCCAAGTAGAGATCCACAAATTTTCCAAGTAGAGATCCACAAATTTTCCAAGTATAGATTTACAAATTTTCCAAGTATAGATTTACAAATTTCCCAAGTAGAGATCTACAAAATTTCCAAGTATAGATTTACAAATTTTCCATGTATAGATTTACAAATTTTCCAAGTAGAGGTGCACAAATTTTCCAAGTAGAGATCCACAAATTTTCCAAGTAGAGATCCACAAATTTTCCAAGTAGAGATCCACAAATTTTCCAAGAAGAGATCCACAAATTTTCCAAGTATAGATTTACAAATTTTCCATGTATAGATTTAGAAATTCCCCAAGTATAGATCCACAAATTCCCCAAGTGTAGATCCACAAATTAACCAAGTGTAGATCCACAAATTTTCAAAGTACAGATCCACAAATTTTACAAGTAGAGATCCACAAAATTCCAAGTACAGATCCATAAATTTTCCAAGTACAGATCCACAAATTTTCCTAGTACAGATCCACAAATTTTCCTAGTACAGATCCACAACTTTTCCAAGTAAAGATCCACAAATTTTCCAAGTAGAGATCCACAAATTTTCCAAGTATAGATTTACAAATTTTCCAAGTATAGATTTACAAATTTTCCAAGTATAGATTTACAAATTTTCCTAGTATAGATTTACAAATTTTCCAAGTACAGATTTACAAATTTTCCAAGTACAGATCCACAAATTTTCCAAGTACAGATCCAAAATTTTCCAAGTACAGATCCACAAATTTTCCAAATACAGATCCACAAATTTTCCAAGTACAGATCTACAAATTTTCCAAGTAGAGATCCACAAATTTTCCAAGTAGAGATCCACAAATTTTCCAAGTAGAGATCCACAAATTTTCCAAGTATATATTTACAAATTTTACAAGTATAGATTTACAAATTTTCCAAGTATAGATTTACAAATTTTCCAAGTATAGATTTACAAATTTTCCAAGTATAGATTTACAAATTTTCCAAGTATAGATTTACAAATTTTCCAAGTAGAGATCCACAAAATTTCCAAGTATAGATTTACAAATTTTCCTAGTATATATTTACAAATTTTCCAAGTATAGATTTACAAATTTTCCAAGTAGAGATGCACAAAATTTTCCAAGTACAGATCCACAAATTTTCCAAGTACAGATCCACAAATTTTCCAAGTACAGATCTACAAATTTTCCAAGTAGAGATCCACAAATTTTCCAAGTAGAGATCCACAAATTTTCCAAGTAGAGATCCACAAATTTTCCAAGTATAGATTTACAAATTTTCCAAGTATAGATTTACAAATTTTCCAAGTATAGATTTAAAAATTTCCCAAGTAGAGATCTACAAAATTTCCAAGTATAGATTTACAAATTTCCCAAGTTGAGATCTACAAAATTTCCAAGTATAGATTTACAAATTTTCCATGTATAGATTTACAAATTTTCCAAGTAGAGGTGCACAAATTTTCCAAGTAGAGATCCACAAATTTTCCAAGTAGAGATCCACAAATTTTCCAAGTAGAGATCCACAAATTTTCCAAGAAGAGATCCACAAATTTTCCAAGTATAGATTTACAAATTTTCCATGTATAGATTTAGAAATTCCCCAAGTATAGATCCACAAATTCCCCAAGTGTAGATCCACAAATTAACCAAGTGTAGATCCACAAATTTTCAAAGTACAGATCCACAAATTTTACAAGTAGAGATCCACAAAATTCCAAGTACAGATCCATAAATTTTCCAAGTACAGATCCACAAATTTTCCTAGTACAGATCCACAAATTTTCCTAGTACAGATCCACAACTTTTCCAAGTAAAGATCCACAAATTTTCCAAGTAGAGATCCACAAATTTTCCAAGTATAGATTTACAAATTTTCCAAGTATAGATTTACAAATTTTCCAAGTATAGATTTACAAATTTTCCTAGTATAGATTTACAAATTTTCCAAGTACAGATTTACAAATTTTCCAAGTACAGATCCACAAATTTTCCAAGTACAGATCCAAAATTTTCCAAGTACAGATCCACAAATTTTCCAAATACAGATCCACAAATTTTCCAAGTACAGATCTACAAATTTTCCAAGTAGAGATCCACAAATTTTCCAAGTAGAGATCCACAAATTTTCCAAGTAGAGATCCACAAATTTTCCAAGTATATATTTACAAATTTTACAAGTATAGATTTACAAATTTTCCAAGTATAGATTTACAAATTTTCCAAGTATAGATTTACAAATTTTCCAAGTATAGATTTACAAATTTTCCAAGTATAGATTTACAAATTTTCCAAGTAGAGATCCACAAAATTTCCAAGTATAGATTTACAAATTTTCCTAGTATATATTTACAAATTTTCCAAGTATAGATTTACAAATTTTCCAAGTAGAGATCCAAAAAATTTCCAAGTATAGATTTACAAATTTTCCAAGTAGAGATGCACAAATTTTCCAAGTAGAGATCCACAAATTTTCCAAGTAGAGATCCACAAATTTTCCAAGTAGAGATCCACAAATTTTCCAAGTATAGATTTACAAATTTTCCAAGTATAGATTTACAAATTTCCCAAGTAGAGATCTACAAAATTTCCAAGTATAGATTTACAAATTTTCCATGTATAGATTTACAAATTTTCCAAGTAGAGGTGCACAAATTTTCCAAGTAGAGATCCACAAATTTTCCAAGTAGAGATCCACAAATTTTCCAAGTAGAGATCCACAAATTTTCCAAGAAGAGATCCACAAATTTTCCAAGTATAGATTTACAAATTTTCCATGTATAGATTTAGAAATTCCCCAAGTATAGATCCACAAATTCCCCAAGTGTAGATCCACAAATTAACCAAGTGTAGATCCACAAATTTTCAAAGTACAGATCCACAAATTTTACAAGTAGAGATCCACAAAATTCCAAGTACAGATCCATAAATTTTCCAAGTACAGATCCACAAATTTTCCTAGTACAGATCCACAAATTTTCCTAGTACAGATCCACAACTTTTCCAAGTAAAGATCCACAAATTTTCCAAGTAGAGATCCACAAATTTTCCAAGTATAGATTTACAAATTTTCCAAGTATAGATTTACAAATTTTCCAAGTATAGATTTACAAATTTTCCTAGTATAGATTTACAAATTTTCCAAGTACAGATTTACAAATTTTCCAAGTACAGATCCACAAATTTTCCAAGTACAGATCCAAAATTTTCCAAGTACAGATCCACAAATTTTCCAAATACAGATCCACAAATTTTCCAAGTACAGATCTACAAATTTTCCAAGTAGAGATCCACAAATTTTCCAAGTAGAGATCCACAAATTTTCCAAGTAGAGATCCACAAATTTTCCAAGTATATATTTACAAATTTTACAAGTATAGATTTACAAATTTTCCAAGTATAGATTTACAAATTTTCCAAGTATAGATTTACAAATTTTCCAAGTATAGATTTACAAATTTTCCAAGTATAGATTTACAAATTTTCCAAGTAGAGATCCACAAAATTTCCAAGTATAGATTTACAAATTTTCCTAGTATATATTTACAAATTTTCCAAGTATAGATTTACAAATTTTCCAAGTAGAGATCCAAAAAATTTCCAAGTATAGATTTACAAATTTTCCAAGTAGAGATGCACAAATTTTCCAAGTAGAGATCCACAAATTTTCCAAGTAGAGATCCACAAATTTTCCAAGTAGAGATCCACAAATTTTCCAAGTATAGATTTACAAATTTTCCAAGTATAGATTTACAAATTTCCCAAGTAGAGATCTACAAAATTTCCAAGTATAGATTTACAAATTTTCCATGTATAGATTTACAAATTTTCCAAGTAGAGGTGCACAAATTTTCCAAGTAGAGATCCACAAATTTTCCAAGTAGAGATCCACAAATTTTCCAAGTAGAGATCCACAAATTTTCCAAGAAGAGATCCACAAATTTTCCAAGTATAGATTTACAAATTTTCCATGTATAGATTTAGAAATTCCCCAAGTATAGATCCACAAATTCCCCAAGTGTAGATCCACAAATTAACCAAGTGTAGATCCACAAATTTTCAAAGTACAGATCCACAAATTTTACAAGTAGAGATCCACAAAATTCCAAGTACAGATCCATAAATTTTCCAAGTACAGATCCACAAATTTTCCTAGTACAGATCCACAAATTTTCCTAGTACAGATCCACAACTTTTCCAAGTAAAGATCCACAAATTTTCCAAGTAGAGATCCACAAATTTTCCAAGTATAGATTTACAAATTTTCCAAGTATAGATTTACAAATTTTCCAAGTATAGATTTACAAATTTTCCTAGTATAGATTTACAAATTTTCCAAGTACAGATTTACAAATTTTCCAAGTACAGATCCACAAATTTTCCAAGTACAGATCCAAAATTTTCCAAGTACAGATCCACAAATTTTCCAAATACAGATCCACAAATTTTCCAAGTACAGATCTACAAATTTTCCAAGTAGAGATCCACAAATTTTCCAAGTAGAGATCCACAAATTTTCCAAGTAGAGATCCACAAATTTTCCAAGTATATATTTACAAATTTTACAAGTATAGATTTACAAATTTTCCAAGTATAGATTTACAAATTTTCCAAGTATAGATTTACAAATTTTCCAAGTATAGATTTACAAATTTTCCAAGTATAGATTTACAAATTTTCCAAGTAGAGATCCACAAAATTTCCAAGTATAGATTTACAAATTTTCCTAGTACATATTTACAAATTTTCCAAGTATAGATTTACAAATTTTCCAAGTAGAGATCCAAAAAATTTCCAAGTATAGATTTACAAATTTTCCAAGTAGAGATGCACAAATTTTCCAAGTAGAGATCCACAAATTTTCCAAGTAGAGATCCACAAATTTTCCAAGTAGAGATCCACAAATTTTCCAAGTATAGATTTACAAATTTTCCAAGTATAGATTTACAAATTTCCCAAGTAGAGATCTACAAAATTTCCAAGTATAGATTTACAAATTTTCCATGTATAGATTTACAAATTTTCCAAGTAGAGGTGCACAAATTTTCCAAGTAGAGATCCACAAATTTTCCAAGTAGAGATCCACAAATTTTCCAAGTAGAGATCCACAAATTTTCCAAGAAGAGATCCACAAATTTTCCAAGTATAGATTTACAAATTTTCCATGTATAGATTTAGAAATTCCCCAAGTATAGATCCACAAATTCCCCAAGTGTAGATCCACAAATTAACCAAGTGTAGATCCTCAAATTTTCAAAGTACAGATCCACAAATTTTACAAGTAGAGATCCACAAAATTCCAAGTACAGATCCATAAATTTTCCAAGTACAGATCCACAAATTTTCCTAGTACAGATCCACAAATTTTCCTAGTACAGATCCACAACTTTTCCAAGTAAAGATCCACAAATTTTCCAAGTAGAGATCCACAAATTTTCCAAGTATAGATTTACAAATTTTCCAAGTATAGATTTACAAATTTTCCAAGTATAGATTTACAAATTTTCCTAGTATAGATTTACAAATTTTCCAAGTACAGATTTACAAATTTTCCAAGTACAGATCCACAAATTTTCCAAGTACAGATCCAAAATTTTCCAAGTACAGATCCACAAATTTTCCAAATACAGATCCACAAATTTTCCAAGTACAGATCTACAAATTTTCCAAGTAGAGATCCACAAATTTTCCAAGTAGAGATCCACAAATTTTCCAAGTAGAGATCCACAAATTTTCCAAGTATATATTTACAAATTTTACAAGTATAGATTTACAAATTTTCCAAGTATAGATTTACAAATTTTCCAAGTATAGATTTACAAATTTTCCAAGTATAGATTTACAAATTTTCCAAGTATAGATTTACAAATTTTCCAAGTAGAGATCCACAAAATTTCCAAGTATAGATTTACAAATTTTCCTAGTATATATTTACAAATTTTCCAAGTATAGATTTACAAATTTTCCAAGTAGAGATGCACAAAATTTTCCAAGTACAGATCCACAAATTTTCCAAGTACAGATCCACAAATTTTCCAAGTACAGATCTACAAATTTTCCAAGTAGAGATCCACAAATTTTCCAAGTAGAGATCCACAAATTTTCCAAGTAGAGATCCACAAATTTTCCAAGTATAGATTTACAAATTTTCCAAGTATAGATTTACAAATTTTCCAAGTATAGATTTAAAAATTTTCCAAGTATAGATTTACAAATTTTACAAGTATAGATTTACAAATTTTCCAAGTATAGATTTACAAATTTTCCAAGTAGAGATGCACAAATTTTCCAAGTAGAGATCCACAAAATTTCCAAGTATAGATTTACAAATTTTCCAAGTATAGATTTACAAATTTTCCAAGTATAGATTTACAAATTTTCCAAGTAGAGATGCACAAATTTTCCAAGTAGAGATCCACAATTTTCCAAGTAGAGATCCACAAATTTTCCAAGTAGAGATCCACAAATTTTCCAAGTATAGATTTACAAAATTTTCCAAGTAGAGATCCACAAATTTTCCAAGTATAAATTTACAAATTTTCCAAGTATAGATTTACAAATTTTCCAAGTAGAGATCCACAAAATTTCCAAGTATAGATTTACAAATTTTTCAAGTATAGATTTACAAATTTTCCAAGTATAGATTTACAAATTTTCCAAGTATACATTTACAAATTTTCCAAGTAGAGATCCACAAATTTTCCAAGTAGAGATCCACAAATTTTCCAAGTAGAGATCCACAAATTTTCCAAGTATAGATTTACAAATTTTCCAAGTATAGATTTACAAATTTCCCAAGTAGAGATCTACAAAATTTCCAAGTATAGATTTACAAATTTTCCATGTATAGATTTACAAATTTTCCAAGTAGAGGTGCACAAATTTTCCAAGTAGAGATCCACAAATTTTCCAAGTAGAGATCCACAAATTTTCCAAGTAGAGATCCACAAATTTTCCAAGTAGAGATCCACAAATTTTCCAAGTATAGATTTACAAATTTTCCATGTATAGATTTAGAAATTCCCCAAGTATAGATCCACAAATTCCCCAAGTGTAGATCCACAAATTAACCAAGTGTAGATCCACAAATTTTCAAAGTACAGATCCACAAATTTTACAAGTAGAGATCCACAAAATTCCAAGTACAGATCCATAAATTTTCCAAGTACAGATCCACAAATTTTCCTAGTACAGATCCACAAATTTTCCTAGTACAGATCCACAACTTTTCCAAGTAAAGATCCACAAATTTTCCAAGTAGAGATCCACAAATTTTCCAAGTATAGATTTACAAATTTTCCAAGTATAGATTTACAAATTTTCCAAGTATAGATTTACAAATTTTCCTAGTATAGATTTACAAATTTTCCAAGTACAGATTTACAAATTTTCCAAGTACAGATCCACAAATTTTCCAAGTACAGATCCAAAATTTTCCAAGTACAGATCCACAAATTTTCCAAATACAGATCCACAAATTTTCCAAGTACAGATCTACAAATTTTCCAAGTAGAGATCCACAAATTTTCCAAGTAGAGATCCACAAATTTTCCAAGTAGAGATCCACAAATTTTCCAAGTATATATTTACAAATTTTACAAGTATAGATTTACAAATTTTCCAAGTATAGATTTACAAATTTTCCAAGTATAGATTTACAAATTTTCCAAGTATAGATTTACAAATTTTCCAAGTATAGATTTACAAATTTTCCAAGTAGAGATCCACAAAATTTCCAAGTATAGATTTACAAATTTTCCTAGTATATATTTACAAATTTTCCAAGTATAGATTTACAAATTTTCCAAGTAGAGATGCACAAAATTTTCCAAGTACAGATCCACAAATTTTCCAAGTACAGATCCACAAATTTTCCAAGTACAGATCTACAAATTTTCCAAGTAGAGATCCACAAATTTTCCAAGTAGAGATCCACAAATTTTCCAAGTAGAGATCCACAAATTTTCCAAGTATAGATTTACAAATTTTCCAAGTATAGATTTACAAATTTTCCAAGTATAGATTTAAAAATTTTCCAAGTATAGATTTACAAATTTTACAAGTATAGATTTACAAATTTTCCAAGTATAGATTTACAAATTTTCCAAGTAGAGATGCACAAATTTTCCAAGTAGAGATCCACAAAATTTCCAAGTATAGATTTACAAATTTTCCAAGTATAGATTTACAAATTTTCCAAGTATAGATTTACAAATTTTCCAAGTAGAGATGCACAAATTTTCCAAGTAGAGATCCACAATTTTCCAAGTAGAGATCCACAAATTTTCCAAGTAGAGATCCACAAATTTTCCAAGTATAGATTTACAAAATTTTCCAAGTAGAGATCCACAAATTTTCCAAGTATAAATTTACAAATTTTCCAAGTATAGATTTACAAATTTTCCAAGTAGAGATCCACAAAATTTCCAAGTATAGATTTACAAATTTTTCAAGTATAGATTTACAAATTTTCCAAGTATAGATTTACAAATTTTCCAAGTATACATTTACAAATTTTCCAAGTAGAGATCCACAAATTTTCCAAGTAGAGATCCACAAATTTTCCAAGTAGAGATCCACAAATTTTCCAAGTATAGATTTACAAATTTTCCAAGTATAGATTTACAAATTTCCCAAGTAGAGATCTACAAAATTTCCAAGTATAGATTTACAAATTTTCCATGTATAGATTTACAAATTTTCCAAGTAGAGGTGCACAAATTTTCCAAGTAGAGATCCACAAATTTTCCAAGTAGAGATCCACAAATTTTCCAAGTAGAGATCCACAAATTTTCCAAGTAGAGATCCACAAATTTTCCAAGTATAGATTTACAAATTTTCCATGTATAGATTTAGAAATTCCCCAAGTATAGATCCACAAATTCCCCAAGTGTAGATCCACAAATTAACCAAGTGTAGATCCACAAATTTTCAAAGTACAGATCCACAAATTTTACAAGTAGAGATCCACAAAATTCCAAGTACAGATCCATAAATTTTCCAAGTACAGATCCACAAATTTTCCTAGTACAGATCCACAAATTTTCCTAGTACAGATCCACAACTTTTCCAAGTACAGATCCACAAATTTTCCAAGTAGAGATCCACAAATTTTCCAAGTATAGATTTACAAATTTTCCAAGTATAGATTTACAAATTTTCCAAGTATAGATTTACAAATTTTGCTAGTATAGATTTACAAATTTTCCAAGTACAGATTTACAAATTTTCCAAGTACAGATCCACAAATTTTCCAAGTACAGATCCAAAATTTTCCAAGTACAGATCCACAAATTTTCCAAGTACAGATCCACAAATTTTCCAAGTACAGATCTACAAATTTTCCATGTAGAGATCCACAAATTTTCCTAGTAGAGATCCACAAATTTTCCAAGTAGAGATCCACAAATTTTCCAAGTATATATTTACAAATTTTCCAAGTATAGATATACAAATTTTCCAAGTATAGATTTACAAATTTTCCAAGTATAGATTTACAAATTTTCCAAGTATAGATTTACAAATTTTCCAAGTATAGATTTACAAATTTTCCAAGTAGAGATCCACAAAATTTCCAAGTATAGATTTACAAATTTTCCTAGTATATATTTACAAATTTTCCAAGTATAGATTTACAAATTTTCCAAGTAGAGATGCACAAAATTTTCCAAGTACAGATCCACAAATTTTCCAAGTACAGATCCACAAATTTTCCAAGTACAAATCACAAATTTTCCAAGTAGAGATCCACAAATTTTCCAAGTAGAGATCCACAAATTTTCCAAGTAGAGATCCACAAATTTTCCAAGTATAGATTTACAAATTTTCCAAGTATAGATTTACAAATTTTCCAAGTATAGATTTACAAATTTTCCAAGTATAGATTTACAAATTTTCCAAGTATAGATTTAAAAATTTTCCAAGTATAGATTTACAAATTTTCCAAGTAGAGATCCACAAAATTTCCAAGTATAGATTTACAAATTTTCCTAGTATAGATTTACAAATTTTCCAAGTAGAGATGCACAAATTTTCCAAGTAGAGATCCACAAAATTTCCAAGTATAGATTTACAAATTTTCCAAGTATAGATTTACAAATTTTCCAAGTATAGATTTACAAATTTTCCAAGTAGAGATGCACAAATTTTCCAAGTAGAGATCCACAAATTTTCCAAGTAGAGATCCACAAATTTTCCAAGTAGAGATCCACAAATTTTCCAAGTATAGATTTACAAAATTTTCCTAGTAGAGATCCACAAATTTTCCAAGTATAAATTTACAAATTTTCCAAGTATAGATTTACAAATTTTCCAAGTATAAATTTACAAATTTTCCAAGTATAGATTTACAAATTTTCCAAGCGGAGATCCACAAAATTTCCAAGTATAGATTTACAAATTTTCCAAGTATAGATTTACAAATTTTCCAAGTACAGATCTACAAATTTTCCAAGTACAGATCCACAAATTTTCCAAGTACAGATCTACAAATTTTCCAAGTAGAGATCCACAAATTTTCCAAGTAGAGATCCACAAATTTTCCAAGTAGAGATCCACAAATTTTCCAAGTATAGATTTACAAATTTTCCAAGTATAGATTTACAAATTTTCCAAGTATAGATTTACAAATTTTCCAAGTATAGATTTACAAATTTTCCAAGTATAGATTTAAAAATTTTCGAAGTATAGATTTACAAATTTTCCAAGTAGAGATCCACAAAATTTCCAAGTAGAGATCCACAAATTTTCCAAGTAGAGATCCACAAATTTTCCAAGTAGAGATCCACAAATTTTCCAAGTATAGATTTACAAAATTTTCCTAGTAGAGATCCACAAATTTTCCAAGTATAAATTTACAAATTTTCCAAGTATAGATTTACAAATTTTCCTAGTATAGATTTACAAATTTTCCAAGAATAGATTTACAAATTTTCCAAGTAGAGATGCACAAATTTTCCAAGTAGAGATCCACAAAATTTCCAAGTATAGATTTACAAATTTTCCAAGTATAGATTTACAAATTTTCCAAGTATAGATTTACAAATTTTCCAAGTAGAGATGCACAAATTTTCCAAGTAGAGATCCACAAATTTTCCAAGTAGAGATCCACAAATTTTCCAAGTAGAGATCCACAAATTTTCCAAGTATAGATTTACAAAATTTTCCAAGTAGAGATCCACAAATTTTCCAAGTATAAATTTACAAATTTTCCAAGTATAGATTTACAAATTTTCCAAGTAGAGATCCACAAAATTTCCAAGTATAGATTTACAAATTTTCCAAGTATAGATTTACAAATTTTCCAAGTATAGATTTACAAATTTTCCAAGTATACATTTACAAATTTTCCAAGTAGAGATGCACAAATTTTCCAAGTAGAGATCCACAAATTTTCCAAGTAGAGATCCACAAATTTTCCAAGTATAAATTTACAAATTTTCCAAGTATAGATTTACAAATTTTCCAAGTAGAGATCCACAAATTTTCCAAGTAGAGATCCACAAATTTTCCAAGTATAGATTTACAAATTTTCCAAGTAGAGATCCACAAAATTTCCAAGTATAGATTTACAAATTTTCCAAGTATAGATTTACAAATTTTCCAAGTAGAGATCCACAAATTTTCCAAGTAGAGATCCACAAATTTTCCAAGTATAGATTTACAAATTTTCCATGTATAGATTTACAAATTCCCCAAGTATGGATCCACAAATTCCCCAAGTGTAGATCCACAAATTAACCAAGTGTAGATCCACAAATTTTCCAAGTACAGATCCACAAATTTTACAAGTAGAGATCCACAAAATTCCAAGTACAGATCCACAAATTTTTAAAGTACAGATCCACCAATTTTCCTAGAAGAGATCCACAAATTTTCGAAGTAGAGATCCACAAATTTTCCAAGCATAGATTTACAAATTTTCCAAGTATAGATTTACAAATTTTCCAAGTATAGATTTACAAATTTTCCAAGTATAGATTTACAAATTTTCCAAGTATAGATTTACAAATTTTCCAAGTAGAGATGCAAAAAATTTCCTAGTTTAGATTTACAAATTTTCCAAGTATAGATATACAAATTTTCCAAGTATAGATTTACAAATTTTCCAAGTAGAGATGCACAAATTTTCCAAGTAGAGATCCACAAATTTTCCAAGTAGAGATCCACAAATTTTCCAAGTAGAGATCCACAAATTTTCCAAGTATAGATTTACAAATTTTCCATGTATAGATTTACAAATTCCCCAAGTATAGATCCACAAATTCCCCAAGTGTAGATCCACAAATTAACCAAGTGTAGATCCACAAATTTTCCAAGTATAGATTTACAAATTTTCCAAGTATAGATTTACAAATTTTCCAAGTATAGATTTACAAATTTTCCAAGTAGAAATCTACAAAATTTCCAAGTATAGATTTACAAATTTTCCATGTATAGATTTGCAAATTTTCCAAGTAGAGGTGCACAAATTTTCCAAGTAGAGATCCACAAATTTTCCAAGTAGAGATCCACAAATTTTCCAAGTAGAGATCCACAAATTTTCCAAGTATAGATTTACAAATTTTCCATGTATAGATTTACAAATTCCCCAAGTATAGATCCACAAATTCCCCAAGTGTAGATCCACAAATTAACCAAGTGTAGATCCACAAATTTTCCAAGTACAGATCCACAAATTTTACAAGTAGAGATCCACAAAATTCCAAGTACAGATATATTAATTTTCCAAGTACAGATCCACAAATTTTCCTAGTACAGATCCACAAATTTTCCAAGTACAGATCCACAAATTTTCCAAGTAGAGATCCACAAATTTTCCAAGTATAGATTTACAAATTTTCCAAGTATAGATTTACAAATTTTCCAAGTATAGATTTACAAATTTTCCTAGTATAGATTTACAAATTTTCCAAGTACAGATTTACAAATTTTCCAAGTACAGATCTACAAATTTTCCAAGTAGAGATCCACAAATTTTCCAAGTAGAGATCCACAAATTTTCCAAGTAGAGATCCACAAATTTTCCAAGTATAGATTTACAAATTTTCCAAGTATAGATTTACAAATATTCCAAGTATAGATTTACAAATTTTCCAAGTATAGATTTACAAATTTTCCAAGTAGAGATCCACAAATTTTCCAAGTAGAGATCCACAAATCTTCCAAGTAGAGATCCACAAATTTTCCAAGTATAGATTTACAAATTTTCCAAGTATAGATTTACAAATTTTCCAAGTATAGATTTACAAATTTTCCAAGTATAGATTTACAAATTTTCCAAGTATAGATTTACAAATTTTCCAAGTAGAGATCCACAAAATTTCCAAGTATAGATTTACAAATTTTCCAAGTATAGATTTACAAATTTTTGAAAGTATACATTTACAAATTTTCTTAGTAGAGATCCACAAATTTTCCAAGTAGAGATCCACAAATTTTCCAAGTATAAATTTACAAATTTTCCAAGTATAGATTTACAAATTTTCCAAGTATAGATTTACAAATTTTCCTAGTATAGATTTATAAATTTTCCAAGTACAGATTTACAAATTTTCCAAGTACAGATCCACAAATTTTCCAAGTACAGATCTACAAATTTTCCAAGTAGAGATAAACAAATTTTCCAAGTAGAGATCCACAAATTTTCCAAGTAGAGATCCACAAATTTTCCAAGTATAGATTTACAAATTTTCCAAGTATAGATTTACAAATTTTCCAATTAGAGATCCACAAAATTTCCAAGTATAGATTTACAAATTTTCCAAGTATAGATTTACAAATTTTCCAAGTATAGATTTACAAATTTTCCAAGTAGAGATGCACAAATTTTCCAAGTAGAGATCCACAAATTTTCCAAGTAGAGATCCACAAATTTTCCAAGTAGAGATCCACAAATTTTCCAAGTATAGATTTACAAATTTTCCATGTATAGATTTACAAATTCCCCAAGTATGGATCCACAAATTCCCCAAGTGTAGATCCACAAATTAACCAAGTGTAGATCCACAAATTTTCCAAGTACAGATCCACAAATTTTACAAGTAGAGATCCACAAAATTCCAAGTACAGATCCACAAATTTTCCAAGTACAGATCCACCAATTTTCCTAGTACAGATCCACAAATTTTCCAAGTACAGATCCACAAATTTTCCAAGTAGAGATCCACAAATTTTCCAAGTATAGATTTACAAATTTTCCAAGCATTGATTTACAAATTTTCCAAGTATAGATTTACAAATTTTCCAAGTATATATTTACAAATTTTCCAAGTAGAGATCCACAAATTTTCCAAGTAGAGATCCACAAATTTTCCAAGTAGAGATCCACAAATTTTCCAAGTATAGATTTACAAATTTTCCAAGTATAGATTTACAAATTTTCCAAGTAAAGATTTACAAATTTTCCAAATATAGATTTACAAATTTTCCAAGTATAGATTTACAAATTTTCCAAGTATAGATTTACAAATTTTCCAAGTAGAGATGCACAAATTTTCCAAGTAGAGATCCACAAATTTTCCAAGTAGAGATCCACAAATTTTCCAAGTAGAGATCCACAAATTTTCCAAGTATAGATTTACAAATTTTCCATGTATAGATTTACAAATTCCCCAAGTATAGATCCACAAATTCCCCAAGTGTAGATACACAAATTAACCAAGTGTAGATCCACAAATTTTCCAAGTACAGATCCACAAATTTTACAAGTAGAGATCCACAAAATTCCAAGTACAGATCCACCAATTTTCCTAGTACAGATCCACAAATTTTAAAAGTACAGATCCACCAATTTTCCTAGTACAGATCCACAAATTTTAAAAGTACAGATCCACAAATTTTCCAAGTAGAGATGCACAAATTTTCCAAGTATAGATTTACAAATTTTCCAAGTATAGATTTACAAATTTTCCAAGTATAGATTTACAAATTTTCCAAGTATAGATTTACAAATTTTCCAAGTATAGATTTACAAATTTTCCAAGTATAGATTTACAAATTTTCCAAGTATAGATTTACAAATTTTCCAAGTATAGATTTGCAGATTTTCCAAGTAGAGATCCACAAAATTTCCAAGTATAGATTTACAAATTTTCGAAGAATAGATTTACAAATTTTCCAAGTAGAGATGCACAAATTTTCCAAGTACAGATCTACAAATTTTCCAAGTAGAGATCCACAAATTTTCCAAGTAGAGATCCACAAATTTTCCAAGTATAAATTTACAAATTTTCTAAGTATAGATTTACAAATTTTCCAAGTAGAGATCCACAAAATTTCCAAGTATAGATTTTCAAATTTTCCAAGTATAGATTTACAAATTTTCCAAGTATAGATTTACAAATTTTCCATGTATAGATTTACAAATTCCCCAAGTGTAGATCCACAAATTAACCAAGTGTAGATCCACAAATTTTCCAAGTACAGATCCACAAATTTTACAAGTAGAGATCCACAAAATTCCAAGTACAGATCAACAAATTTTCCAAGTACAGATCCAAAAATTTTCCAAGTATAGATTTACAAATTTTCCAAGTAGAGATGCACAAATTTTCCAAGTAGAGATCCACAAATTTTCCAAGTAGAGATCCACAAATTTTCCAAGTAGAGATCCACAAATTTTCCAAGTATAGATTTACAAATTTTCCATGTATAGATTTACAAATTCCCCAAGTATAGATCCACAAATTCCCCAAGTGTAGATCCACAAATTAACCAAGTACAGATCCAAAATTTTCCAAGTACAGATCCACAAATTTTACAAGTAGAGATCCACAAAATTCCAAGTACAGATCCACAAATTTTCCAAGTACAGATCCACAAATTTTCCTAGTACAGATCCACAAATTTTCCAAGTACAGATCAACAAATTTTCCAAGTAGAGATCCACAAATTTTCCAAGTATAGATTTAAAAATTTTCCAAGTATAGATTTATAAATTTTCCAAGTATAGATTTACAAATTTTCCAAGTATAGATTTACAAATTTTCCAAGTACAGATTTACAAATTTTCCAAGTACAGATCCACAAATTTTCCAAGTACAGATCCAAAATTTTCCAAGTAGAGATCCACAAATTTTCCAAGTACAGATCCACAAATTTTCCAAGTAAAGATCTACAAATTTTCCAAGTATAGATTTACAAATTTTCCAAGTAGAGATCCACAAAATTTCCAAGTATAGATTTACAAATTTTCCAAGTATAGATTTACAAATTTTCCAAGTATAGATTTACAAATTTTCCAAGTAGAGATGCACAAATTTTCCAAGTAGAGATCCACAAATTTTCCAAGTAGAGATCCACAAATTTTCCAAGTATAGATTTACAAATTTTCCATGTATAGATTTACAAATTCCCCAAGTATAGATCCACGAATTCCCCCAGTTTAGATCCACAAATTAACCAAGTGTAGATCCACAAATTTTCCAAGTACAGATCCACAAATTTTACAAGTAGAGATCCACAAAATTCCAAGTACAGATCCACAAATTTTCCAAGTACAGATCCACAAATTTTCCTAGTACAGATCCACAAATTCTCCAAGTACAGATCCACAAATTTTCCAAGTAGAGATCCACATATTTTCCAAGTATAGATTTACAAATTTTCCAAGTATAGATTTACAAAATTTCCAAGTATAGATTTACAAATTTTCCAAGTATAGATTTACAAATTTTCCAAGTATAGATTTACAAATTTTCCAAGTACAGATTTACAAATTTTCCAAGTACAGATCCACAAATTTTCCAAGTACAGATCCAAAATTTTCCAAGTACAGATCCACAAATTTTCCAAGTACAGATCCACAAATTTTCCAAGTACAGATCTACAAATTTTCCAAGTGTAGATTTACAAATTTTCCAAGTAGAGATCCACAAAATTTCCAAGTATAGATTTACAAATTTTCCAAGTATAGATTTACAAATTTTCCAAGTATAGATTTACAAATTTTCCAAGTATAGATTTACAAATTTTCCAAGTATAGATTTACAAATTTTCCAAGTAGAGATCCACAAATTTTCCAAGTACAGATCCACAAATTTTCCAAGTAAAGATCTACAAATTTTCCAAGTATAGATTTACAAATTTTCCAAGTAGAGATCCACAAAATTTCCAAGTATAGATTTACAAATTTTCCAAGTATAGATTTACAAATTTTCCAAGTATAGATTTACAAATTTTCCAAGTAGAGATGCACAAATTTTCCAAGTAGAGATCCACAAATTTTCCAAGTAGAGATCCACAAATTTTCCAAGTATAGATTTACAAATTTTCCATGTATAGATTTACAAATTCCCCAAGTATAGATCCACGAATTCCCCCAGTTTAGATCCACAAATTAACCAAGTGTAGATCCACAAATTTTCCAAGTACAGATCCACAAATTTTACAAGTAGAGATCCACAAAATTCCAAGTACAGATCCACAAATTTTCCAAGTACAGATCCACAAATTTTCCTAGTACAGATCCACAAATTCTCCAAGTACAGATCCACAAATTTTCCAAGTAGAGATCCACATATTTTCCAAGTATAGATTTACAAATTTTCCAAGTATAGATTTACAAAATTTCCAAGTATAGATTTACAAATTTTCCAAGTATAGATTTACAAATTTTCCAAGTATAGATTTACAAATTTTCCAAGTACAGATTTACAAATTTTCCAAGTACAGATCCACAAATTTTCCAAGTACAGATCCAAAATTTTCCAAGTACAGATCCACAAATTTTCCAAGTACAGATCCACAAATTTTCCAAGTACAGATCTACAAATTTTCCAAGTGTAGATTTACAAATTTTCCAAGTAGAGATCCACAAAATTTCCAAGTATAGATTTACAAATTTTCCAAGTATAGATTTACAAATTTTCCAAGTATAGATTTACAAATTTTCCAAGTATAGATTTACAAATTTTCCAAGTATAGATTTACAAATTTTCCAAGTAGAGATGCACAAAATTTTCCAAGTACAGATCCAAAATTTTCCAAGTACAGATCCACAAATTTTCCAAGTACAGATCCAAAATTTTCCAAGTACAGATCCACAAATTTTTCAAGTACAGATCTTCAAATTTTCCAAGTACAGATCTACAAATTTTCCAAGTATAGATTTACAAATTTTCCAAGTAGAGATCCACAAAATTTCCAAGTATAGATTTACAAATTTTCCAAGTATAGATTTACAAATTTTCCAAGTATAGATTTACAAATTTTCCAAGTAGAGATGCACAAATTTTCCAAGTAGAGATCCACAAATTTTCCAAGTAGAGATCCACAAATTTTCCAAGTATAGATTTACAAATTTTCCATGTATAGATTTACAAATTCCCCAAGTATAGATCCACAAATTCCCCCAGTTTAGATCCACAAATTAACCAAGTGTAGATCCACAAATTTTCCAAGTACAGATCCACAAATTTTACAAGTAGAGATCCACAAAATTCCAAGTACAGATCCACAAATTTTCCAAGTACAGATCCACAAATTTTCCTAGTACAGATCCACAAATTGTCCAAGTACAGATCCACAAATTTTCCAAGTAGAGATCCACATATTTTCCAAGTATAGATTTACAAATTTTCCAAGCATAGATTTACAAATTTTCCAAGTATAGATTTACAAATTTTCCAAGTATAGATTTACAAATTTTCCAAGTATAGATTTACAAATTTTCCAAGTACAGATTTACAAATTTTCCAAGTACAGATCCACAAATTTTCCAAGTACAGATCCAAAATTTTCCAAGTACAGATCCACAAATTTTCCAAGTACAGATCCACAAATTTTCCAAGTACAGATCTACAAATTTTCCAAGTGTAGATTTACAAATTTTCCAAGTAGAGATCCACAAAATTTCCAAGTATAGATTTACAAATTTTCCAAGTATAGATTTACAAATTTTCCAAGTATAGATTTACAAATTTTCCAAGTATAGATTTACAAATTTTCCAAGTATAGATTTACAAATTTTCCAAGTAGAGATGCACAAAATTTTCCAAGTACAGATCCAAAATTTTCCAAGTACAGATCCACAAATTTTCCAAGTACAGATCCAAAATTTTCCAAGTACAGATCCACAAATTTTTCAAGTACAGATCCACAAATTTTCCAAGTACAGATCTACAAATTTTCCAAGTATAGATTTACAAATTTTCCAAGTAGAGATCCACAAAATTTCCAAGTATAGATTTACAAATTTTCCAAGTATAGATTTACAAATTTTCCAAGTATAGATTTACAAATTTTCCAAGTAGAGATGCACAAATTTTCCAAGTAGAGATCCACAAATTTTCCAAGTAGAGATCCACAAATTTTCCAAGTATAGATTTACAAATTTTCCATGTATAGATTTACAAATTCCCTAAGTATAGATCCACAAATTCCCCCAGTTTAGATCCACAAATTAACCAAGTGTAGATCAACAAATTTTCCAAGTACAGATATACAAATTTTACAAGTAGAGATCCACAAAATTCCAAGTACAGATCCACAAATTTTCCAAGTACAGATCCACAAATTTTCCTAGTACAGATCCACAAATTCTCCAAGTACAGATCCACAAATTTTCCAAGTAGAGATCCACATATTTTCCAAGTATAGATTTACAAATTTTCCAAGTATAGATTTACAAATTTTCCAAGTATAGATTTACAAATTTTCCAAGTATAGATTTACAAATTTTCCAAGTATAGATTTACAAATTTTCCAAGTACAGATTTACAAATTTTCCAAGTACAGATCCACAAATTTTCCAAGTACAGATCCAAAATTTTCCAAGTACAGATCCACAAATTTTCCAAGTACAGATCCACAAATTTTCCAAGTACAGATCTACAAATTTTCCAAGTATAGATTTAAAAATTTTCCAAGTAGAGATCCACAAAATTTCCAAGTATAGATTTACAAATTTTCCAAGTATAGATTTACAAATTTTCCAAGTATAGATTTACAAATTTTCCAAGTATAGATTTACAAATTTTCCAAGTATAGATTTACAAATTTTCCAAGTAGAGATGCACAAAATTTTCCAAGTACAGATCCAAAATTTTCCAAGTACAGATCCACAAATTTTCCAAGTACAGATCCACAAATTTTCCAAGTACAGATCTAAAAATTTTCCAGGAAGAGATCCACAAATTTTCCAAGTAGAGATCCACAAATTTTCCAAGTATAGATTTACAAATTTTCCAAGTATAGAGTTACAAATTTTCCAAGTAGAGATCCACAAAATTTCCAAGTATAGATTTACAAATTTTCCAAGTATAGATTTACAAATTTTCCAAGTAGAGATGCACAAATTTTCCAAGTAGAGATCCACAAATTTTCCAAGTAGAGATCCACAAATTTTCCAAGTAGAGATCCACAAATTTTCCAAGTATAGATTTACGAATTTTCCAAGTATAGGTTTACAAATTTTCCAAGTATAGATTTACAAATTTTTCAAATATAGATTTACAAATTTTCCAAGTATAGATTTACAAATTTTCCAAGTATAGATTTACAAATTTTCCAAGTATAGATCAACAAAATTTCCAAGTATAGATTTACAAATTTTCCAAGTATAGATTTACAAATTTTCCAAGTATAGATTTACAAAATTTTCAAGTAGAGATGCACAAATTTTCCAAGTACAGATCTACAAATTTTCCAAGTAGAGATCCACAAATTTTCCAAGTAGAGATCCACAAATTTTCCAAGTATAAATTTACAAATTTTCCAAGTATAGATTTACAAATTTTCCAAGTAGAGATGCACAAATTTTCCAAGTAGAGATCCACAAATTTTCCAAGTAGAGATCCACAAATTTTCCAAGAATAGATTTACAAATTTTCCATGTATAGATTTACAAATTCCCCAAGTATAGATCCACAAATTCCCCAAGTGTAGATCCACAAATTAACCAAGTGTAGATCCACAAATTTTCCAAGTACAGATCCACAAATTTTACAAGTAGAGATCCACAAAATTCCAAGTACAGATCCACAAATTTTCCAAGTACAGATCCACAAATTTTCCTAGTACAGATCCACAAATTTTCCAAGTAGAGATCCACAAATTTTCCAAGTAGAGATCCACAAATTTTCCAAGTATAGATTTAAAAATTTTCCAAGTATAGATTTACAAATTTTCCAAGCATAGATTTACAAATTTTCCAAGTATAGATTTACAAATTTTCCAAGTGTAGATTTACAAATTTTCCAAGTACAGATTTACAAATTTTCCAAGTACAGATCCACAAATTTTCCAAGTACAGATCCAAAATTTTCCAAGTACAGATCCACAAATTTTCCAAGTACAGATCCACAAATTTTCCAAGTACAGATCTACAAATTTTTAAAGTATAGATTTACAAATTTTCCAAGTAGAGATCCACAAAATTTCCAAGTATAGATTTACAAATTTTCCAAGTATAGATTTACAAATTTTCCAAGTATAGATTTACAAATTTTCCAAGTAGAGATGCACAAAATTTTCCAAGTACAGATCCAAAATTTTCCAAGTACAGATCCACAAATTTTCCAAGTACAGATCCACAAATTTTCCAAGTACAGATCTAAAAATTTTCCAGGAAGAGATCCACAAATTTTCCAAGTAGAGATCCACAAATTTTCCAAGTATAGATTTACAAATTTTCCAAGTATAGAGTTACAAATTTTCCAAGTAGAGATCCACAAAATTTCCAAGTATAGATTTACAAATTTTCCAAGTATAGATTTACAAATTTTCCAAGTAGAGATGCACAAATTTTCCAAGTAGAGATCCACAAATTTTCCAAGTAGAGATCCACAAATTTTCCAAGTAGAGATCCACAAATTTTCCAAGTATAGATTTACGAATTTTCCAAGTATAGGTTTACAAATTTTCCAAGTATAGATTTACAAATTTTTCAAATATAGATTTACAAATTTTCCAAGTATAGATTTACAAATTTTCCAAGTATAGATTTACAAATTTTCCAAGTATAGATCAACAAAATTTCCAAGTATAGATTTACAAATTTTCCAAGTATAGATTTACAAATTTTCCAAGTATAGATTTACAAAATTTTCAAGTAGAGATGCACAAATTTTCCAAGTACAGATCTACAAATTTTCCAAGTAGAGATCCACAAATTTTCCAAGTAGAGATCCACAAATTTTCCAAGTATAAATTTACAAATTTTCCAAGTATAGATTTACAAATTTTCCAAGTAGAGATGCACAAATTTTCCAAGTAGAGATCCACAAATTTTCCAAGTAGAGATCCACAAATTTTCCAAGAATAGATTTACAAATTTTCCATGTATAGATTTACAAATTCCCCAAGTATAGATCCACAAATTCCCCAAGTGTAGATCCACAAATTAACCAAGTGTAGATCCACAAATTTTCCAAGTACAGATCCACAAATTTTACAAGTAGAGATCCACAAAATTCCAAGTACAGATCCACAAATTTTCCAAGTACAGATCCACAAATTTTCCTAGTACAGATCCACAAATTTTCCAAGTAGAGATCCACAAATTTTCCAAGTAGAGATCCACAAATTTTCCAAGTATAGATTTAAAAATTTTCCAAGTATAGATTTACAAATTTTCCAAGCATAGATTTACAAATTTTCCAAGTATAGATTTACAAATTTTCCAAGTGTAGATTTACAAATTTTCCAAGTACAGATTTACAAATTTTCCAAGTACAGATCCACAAATTTTCCAAGTACAGATCCAAAATTTTCCAAGTACAGATCCACAAATTTTCCAAGTACAGATCCACAAATTTTCCAAGTACAGATCTACAAATTTTTAAAGTATAGATTTACAAATTTTCCAAGTAGAGATCCACAAAATTTCCAAGTATAGATTTACAAATTTTCCAAGTATAGATTTACAAATTTTCCAAGTATAGATTTACAAATTTTCCAAGTAGAGATGCACAAATTTTCCAAGTAGAGATCCACAAATTTTCCAAGTAGAGATCCACAAATTTTCCAAGTATAGATTTACAAATTTTCCATGTATAGATTTACAAATTCCCCAAGTATAGATCCACAAATTCCCCCAGTTTAGATCCACAAATTAACCAAGTGTAGATCCACAAATTTTCCAAGTACAGATCCACAAATTTTACAAGTAGAGATCCACAAAATTCCAAGTACAGATCCACAAATTTTCCAAGTACAGATCCACAAATTTTCCTAGAACAGATCCACAAATTTTCCAAGTACAGATCCACAAATTTTCCAAGTAGAGGTCCACAAATTTTCCAAGTATAGATTTACAAATTTTCCAAGTATAGGTTTACAAATTTTCCAAGTATGGATTTACAAATTTTTCAAATATGGATTTACAAATTTTCCAAGTATAGATTTACAAATTTTCCAAGTATAGATTTACAAATTTTCCAAGTATAGATCAACAAAATTTCCAAGTATAGATTTACAAATTTTCCAAGTATAGATTTACAAATTTTCCAAGTATAGATTTACAAATTTTTCAAGTAGAGATGCACAAATTTTCCAAGTACAGATCTACAAATTTTCCAAGTAGAGATCCACAAATTTTCCAAGTAGAGATCCACAAATTTTCCAAGTATAAATTTACAAATTTTCCAAGTATAGATTTACATATTTTCCAAGTAGAGATCCACAAAATTTCCAAGTATAGATTTACAAATTTTCCAAGTATAGATATACAAATTTTCCAAGTATAGATTTACAAATTTTCCAAGTAGAGATGCACAAATTCTCCAAGTAGAGATCCACAAATTTTCCAAGTATAGATTTACAAATTTTCCAAGTAGAGATCCACAAATTTTCCAAGTATAGATTTACAAATTTTCCAAGTAGAGATCCACAAATTTTCCAAGTATAGATTTACAAAATTTTCAAGTAGAGATGCACAAATTTTCCAAGTACAGATCTACAAATTTTCCAAGTAGAGATCCACAAATTTTCCAAGTAGAGATCCACAAATTTTCCAAGTATAAATTTACAAATTTTCCAAGTATAGATTTACAAATTTTCCAAGTAGAGATGCACAAATTTTCCAAGTAGAGATCCACAAATTTTCCAAGTAGAGATCCACAAATTTTCCAAGAATAGATTTACAAATTTTCCATGTATAGATTTACAAATTCCCCAAGTATAGATCCACAAATTCCCCAAGTGTAGATCCACAAATTAACCAAGTGTAGATCCACAAATTTTCCAAGTACAGATCCACAAATTTTACAAGTAGAGATCCACAAAATTCCAAGTACAGATCCACAAATTTTCCAAGTACAGATCCACAAATTTTCCTAGTACAGATCCACAAATTTTCCAAGTAGAGATCCACAAATTTTCCAAGTAGAGATCCACAAATTTTCCAAGTATAGATTTAAAAATTTTCCAAGTATAGATTTACAAATTTTCCAAGCATAGATTTACAAATTTTCCAAGTATAGATTTACAAATTTTCCAAGTGTAGATTTACAAATTTTCCAAGTACAGATTTACAAATTTTCCAAGTACAGATCCACAAATTTTCCAAGTACAGATCCAAAATTTTCCAAGTACAGATCCACAAATTTTCCAAGTACAGATCCACAAATTTTCCAAGTACAGATCTACAAATTTTTAAAGTATAGATTTACAAATTTTCCAAGTAGAGATCCACAAAATTTCCAAGTATAGATTTACAAATTTTCCAAGTATAGATTTACAAATTTTCCAAGTATAGATTTACAAATTTTCCAAGTAGAGATGCACAAATTTTCCAAGTAGAGATCCACAAATTTTCCAAGTAGAGATCCACAAATTTTCCAAGTATAGATTTACAAATTTTCCATGTATAGATTTACAAATTCCCCAAGTATAGATCCACAAATTCCCCCAGTTTAGATCCACAAATTAACCAAGTGTAGATCCACAAATTTTCCAAGTACAGATCCACAAATTTTACAAGTAGAGATCCACAAAATTCCAAGTACAGATCCACAAATTTTCCAAGTACAGATCCACAAATTTTCCTAGAACAGATCCACAAATTTTCCAAGTACAGATCCACAAATTTTCCAAGTAGAGGTCCACAAATTTTCCAAGTATAGATTTACAAATTTTCCAAGTATAGGTTTACAAATTTTCCAAGTATGGATTTACAAATTTTTCAAATATGGATTTACAAATTTTCCAAGTATAGATTTACAAATTTTCCAAGTATAGATTTACAAATTTTCCAAGTATAGATCAACAAAATTTCCAAGTATAGATTTACAAATTTTCCAAGTATAGATTTACAAATTTTCCAAGTATAGATTTACAAATTTTTCAAGTAGAGATGCACAAATTTTCCAAGTACAGATCTACAAATTTTCCAAGTAGAGATCCACAAATTTTCCAAGTAGAGATCCACAAATTTTCCAAGTATAAATTTACAAATTTTCCAAGTATAGATTTACATATTTTCCAAGTAGAGATCCACAAAATTTCCAAGTATAGATTTACAAATTTTCCAAGTATAGATATACAAATTTTCCAAGTATAGATTTACAAATTTTCCAAGTAGAGATGCACAAATTCTCCAAGTAGAGATCCACAAATTTTCCAAGTATAGATTTACAAATTTTCCAAGTAGAGATCCACAAATTTTCCAAGTATAGATTTACAAATTTTCCAAGTAGAGATCCACAAATTTTCCAAGTATAGATTTACAAATTTTCCAAGTATAGATTTACAAATTTTCCAAGTATAGATTTACAAATTTTCCAAGTATAGATTTACAAATTTTCCAAGTATAGATTTTAAATTTTCCAAGTATAGATTTACAAATTTTCCAAGTATACATTTACAAATTTTCCAAGTACAGATCTAAAAATTTTCCAAGTAGAGATCCACAAATTTTCCAAGTAGAGATCCACAAATTTTCCAAGTATAGATTTTCAAATTTTCCAAGTATAGATTTACAAATTTTCCAAGTAGAGATCCACAAAATTTCCAAGTATAGATTTACAAATTTTCCAAGTATAGATTTACAAATTTTCCAAGTAGAGATGCACAAATTGTCCAAGTAGAGATCCACAAATTTTCCAAGTAGAGATGCACAAAATTTTCCAAGTACAGATCCAAAATTTTCCAAGTACAGATCCACAAATTTTCCAAGTACAGATCCACAAATTTTCCAAGTACAGATCTAAAAATTTTCCAGGTAGAGATCCACAAATTTTCCAAGTAGAGATCCACAAATTTTCCAAGTATAGATTTACAAATTTTCCAAGTATAGAGTTACAAATTTTCCAAGTAGAGATGCACAAATTTTCCAAGTAGAGATCCACAAATTTTCCAAGTAGAGATCCACAAATTTTCCAAGTAGAGATCCACAAATTTTCCAAGTATAGATTTACGAATTTTCCAAGTATAGGTTTACAAATTTTCCAAGTATAGATTTACAAATTTTTAAAATATAGATTTACAAATTTTCCAAGTATAGATTTACAAATTTTCCAAGTATAGATTTACAAATTTTCCAAGTATAGATCAACAAAATTTCCAAGTATAGATTTACAAATTTTCCAAGTATAGATTTACAAATTTTCCAAGTATAGATTTACAAATTTTTCAAGTAGAGATGCACAAATTTTCCAAGTACAGATCTACAAATTTTCCAAGTAGAGATCCACAAATTTTCCAAGTAGAGATCCACAAATTTTCCAAGTATAAATTTACAAATTTTCCAAGTATAGATTTACAAATTTTCCAAGTAGAGATGCACAAATTTTCCAAGTAGAGATCCACAAATTTTCCAAGTAGATATCCACAAATTTTCCAAGTATAGATTTACAAATTTTCCATGTATAGATTTACAAATTCCCCAAGTATAGATCCACAAATTCCCCCAGTTTAGATCCACAAATTAACCAAGTGTAGATCCACAAATTTTCCAAGTACAGATCCACAAATTTTACAAGTAGAGATCCACAAAATTCCAAGTACAGATCCACAAATTTTCCAAGTACAGATCCACAAATTTTCCTAGAACAGATCCACAAATTTTCAAGTACAGATCCACAAATTTTCCAAGTAGAGGTCCACAAATTTTCCAAGTATAGATTTACAAATTTTCCAAGTATAGGTTTACAAATTTTCCAAGTATAGATTTACAAGTTTTCCAAGTATAGATTTACAAATTTTCCAAGTGTAGATTTACAAATTTTCCAAGTACAGATTTACAAATTTTCCAAGTACAGATCCACAAATTTTCCAAGTACAGATCCAAAATTTTCCAAGTACAGATCCACAAATTTTCCAAGTACAGATCCACAAATTTTCCAAGTACAGATCTACAAATTTTCCAAGTATAGATTTACAAATTTTCCAAGTAGAGATCCACAAAATTTCCAAGTATAGATTTACAAATTTCCAAGTATAGATTTACAAATTTTCCAAGTATAGATTTACAAATTTTCCAAGTAGAGATGCACAAATTTTCCAAGTAGAGATCCACAAATTTTCCAAGTAGAGATCCACAAATTTTCCAAGTATAGATTTACAAATTTTCCATGTATAGATTTACAAATTCCCCAAGTATAGATCCACAAATTCCCCCAGTTTAGATCCACAAATTAACCAAGTGTAGATCCACAAATTTTCCAAGTACAGATCCACAAATTTTACAAGTAGAGATCCACAAAATTCCAAGTACAGATCCACAAATTTTCCAAGTACAGATCCACAAATTTTCCTAGAACAGATCCACAAATTTTCCAAGTACAGATCCACAAATTTTCCAAGTAGAGGTCCACAAATTTTCCAAGTATAGATTTACAAATTTTCCAAGTATAGGTTTACAAATTTTCCAAGTATAGATTTACAAATTTTTCAAATATGGATTTACAAATTTTCCAAGTATAGATTTACAAATTTTCCAAGTATAGATTTACAAATTTTCCAAGTATAGATCAACAAAATTTCCAAGTATAGATTTACAAATTTTCCAAGTATAGATTTACAAATTTTCCAAGTATAGATTTACAAATTTTTCAAGTAGAGATGCACAAATTTTCCAAGTACAGATCTACAAATTTTCCAAGTAGAGATCCACAAATTTTACAAGTAGAGATCCACAAATTTTCCAAGTATAAATTTACAAATTTTCCAAGTATAGATTTACATATTTTCCAAGTAGAGATCCACAAAATTTCCAAGTATAGATTTACAAATTTTCCAAGTATAGATATACAAATTTTCCAAGTATAGATTTACAAATTTTCCAAGTAGAGATGCACAAATTCTCCAAGTAGAGATCCACAAATTTTCCAAGTATAGATTTACAAATTTTCCAAGTAGAGATCCACAAATTTTCCAAGTATAGATTTACAAATTTTCCAAGTAGAGATCCACAAATTTTCCAAGTATAGATTTACAAATTTTCCAAGTATAGATTTACAAATTTTCCAAGTATAGATTTACAAATTTTCCAAGTATAGATTTACAAATTTTCCAAGTATAGATCTACAAATTTTCCAAGTATAGATATACAAATTTTCCAAGTATAGATTTACAAATTTTCCAAGTAGAGATGCACAAATTCTCCAAGTAGAGATCCACAAATTTTCCAAGTATAGATTTACAAATTTTCCAAGTAGAGATCCACAAATTTTCCAAGTATAGATTTACAAATTTTGCAAGTAGAGATCCACAAATTTTCCAAGTATAGATTTACAAATTTTCCAAGTATAGATTTACAAATTTTCCAAGTATAGATTTACAAATTTTCCAAGTATAGATTTACAAATTTTCCAAGTATAGATTTACAAATTTTCCAAGTATACATTTACAAATTTTCCAAGTACAGATCTAAAAATTTTCCAAGTAGAGATCCACAAATTTTCCAAGTAGAGATCCACAAATTTTCCAAGTATAGATTTTCAAATTTTCCAAGTATAGATTTACAAATTTTCCAAGTAGAGATCCACAAAATTTCCAAGTATAGATTTACAAATTTTCCAAGTATAGATTTACAAATTTTCCAAGTAGAGATGCACAAATTCTCCAAGTAGAGATCCACAAATTTTCCAAGTAGAGATGCACAAAATTTTCCAAGTACAGATCCAAAATTTTCCAAGTACAGATCCACAAATTTTCCAAGTACAGATCCACAAATTTTCCAAGTACAGATCTAAAAATTTTCCAGGTAGAGATCCACAAATTTTCCAAGTAGAGATCCACAAATTTTCCAAGTATAGATTTACAAATTTTCCAAGTATAGAGTTACAAATTTTCCAAGTAGAGATCCACAAAATTTCCAAGTATAGATTTACAAATTTTCCAAGTATAGATTTACAAATTTTCCAAGTAGAGATGCACAAATTTTCCAAGTAGAGATCCACAAATTTTCCAAGTAGAGATCCACAAATTTTCCAAGTAGAGATCCACAAATTTTCCAAGTATAGATTTACGAATTTTCCAAGTATAGGTTTACAAATTTTCCAAGTATAGATTTACAAATTTTTCAAATATAGATTTACAAATTTTCCAAGTATAGATTTACAAATTTTCCAAGTATAGATTTACAAATTTTCCAAGTATAGATCAACAAAATTTCCAAGTATAGATTTACAAATTTTCCAAGTATAGATTTACAAATTTTCCAAGTATAGATTTACAAATTTTTCAAGTAGAGATGCACAAATTTTCCAAGTACAGATCTACAAATTTTCCAAGTAGAGATCCACAAATTTTCCAAGTAGAGATCCACAAATTTTCCAAGTATAAATTTACAAATTTTCCAAGTATAGATTTACAAATTTTCCAAGTAGAGATGCACAAATTTTCCAAGTAGAGATCCACAAATTTTCCAAGTAGAGATCCACAAATTTTCCAAGTATAGATTTACAAATTTTCCATGTATAGATTTACAAATTCCCCAAGTATAGATCCACAAATTCCCCAAGTGTAGATCCACAAATTAACCAAGTGTAGATCCACAAATTTTCCAAGTACAGATCCACAAATTTTACAAGTAGAGATCCACAAAATTCCAAGTACAGATCCACAAATTTTCCAAGTACAGATCCACAAATTTTCCTAGTACAGATCCACAAATTTTCCAAGTAGAGATCCACAAATTTTCCAAGTAGAGATCCACAAATTTTCCAAGTATAGATTTAAAAATTTTCCAAGTATAGATTTACAAATTTTCCAAGTATAGATTTACAAATTTTCCAAGTATAGATTTACAAATTTTCCAAGTGTAGATTTACAAATTTTCCAAGTACAGATTTACAAATTTTCCAAGTACAGATCCACAAATTTTCCAAGTACAGATCCAAAATTTTCCAAGTACAGATCCACAAATTTTCCAAGTACAGATCCACAAATTTTCCAAGTACAGATCTACAAATTTTCCAAGTATAGATTTACAAATTTTCCAAGTAGAGATCCACAAAATTTCCAAGTATAGATTTACAAATTTTCCAAGTATAGATTTACAAATTTTCCAAGTGTAGATTTACAAATTTTCCAAGTAGAGATGCACAAATTTTCCAAGTAGAGATCCACAAATTTTCCAAGTAGAGATCCACAAATTTTCCAAGTATAGATTTACAAATTTTCCATGTATAGATTTACAAATTCCCCAAGTATAGATCCACAAATTCCCCCAGTTTAGATCCACAAATTAACCAAGTGTAGATCCACAAATTTTCCAAGTACAGATCCACAAATTTTACAAGTAGAGATCCACAAAATTCCAAGTACAGATCCACAAATTTTCCAAGTACAGATCCACAAATTTTCCTAGAACAGATCCACAAATTTTCCAAGTACAGATCCACAAATTTTCCAAGTAGAGGTCCACAAATTTTCCAAGTATAGATTTACAAATTTTCCAAGTATAGGTTTACAAATTTTCCAAGTATAGATTTACAAATTTTTCAAATATGGATTTACAAATTTTCCAAGTATAGATTTACAAATTTTCCAAGTATAGATTTACAAATTTTCCAAGTATAGATCAACAAAATTTCCAAGTATAGATTTACAAATTTTCCAAGTATAGATTTACAAATTTTCCAAGTACAGATCTACAAATTTTCCAAGTAGAGATCCACAAATTTTCCAAGTAGAGATCCACAAATTTTCCAAGTATAAATTTACAAATTTTCCAAGTATAGATTTACATATTTTCCAAGTAGAGATCCACAAAATTTCCAAGTATAGATTTACAAATTTTCCAAGTATAGATTTACAAATTTTCCAAGTATAGATTTACAAATTTTCCAAGTAGAGATGCACAAATTCTCCAAGTAGAGATCCACAAATTTTCCAAGTATAGATTTACAAATTTTCCAAGTAGAGATCCACAAATTTTCCAAGTATAGATTTACAAATTTTCCATGTAGAGATCCACAAATTTTCCAAGTATAGATTTACAAATTTTCCAAGTATAGATTTACAAATTTTCCAAGTATAGATTTACAAATTTTCCAAGTATAGATTTACAAATTTTCCAAGTATAGATTTACAAATTTTCCAAGTATACATTTACAAATTTTCCAAGTACAGATCTAAAAATTTTCCAAGTAGAGATCCACAAATTTTCCAAGTAGAGATCCACAAATTTTCCAAGTATAGATTTTCAAATTTTCCAAGTATAGATTTACAAATTTTCCAAGTAGAGATCCACAAAATTTCCAAGTATAGATTTACAAATTTTCCAAGTATAGATTTACAAATTTTCCAAGTAGAGATGCACAAATTCTCCAAGTAGAGATCCACAAATTTTCCAAGTAGAGATGCACAAAATTTTCCAAGTACAGATCCAAAATTTTCCAAGTACAGATCCACAAATTTTCCAAGTACAGATCCACAAATTTTCCAAGTACAGATCTAAAAATTTTCCAGGTAGAGATCCACAAATTTTCCAAGTAGAGATCCACAAATTTTCCAAGTATAGATTTACAAATTTTCCAAGTATAGAGTTACAAATTTTCCAAGTAGAGATCCACAAAATTTCCAAGTATAGATTTACAAATTTTCCAAGTATAGATTTACAAATTTTCCAAGTAGAGATGCACAAATTTTCCAAGTAGAGATCCACAAATTTTCCAAGTAGAGATCCACAAATTTTCCAAGTAGAGATCCACAAATTTTCCAAGTATAGATTTTCAAATTTTCCAAGTATAGATTTACAAATTTTCCAAGTAGAGATCCACAAAATTTCCAAGTATAGATTTACAAATTTTCCAAGTATAGATTTACAAATTTTCCAAGTAGAGATGCACAAATTCTCCAAGTAGAGATCCACAAATTTTCCAAGTAGAGATGCACAAAATTTTCCAAGTACAGATCCAAAATTTTCCAAGTACAGATCCACAAATTTTCCAAGTACAGATCCACAAATTTTCCAAGTACAGATCTAAAAATTTTCCAGGTAGAGATCCACAAATTTTCCAAGTAGAGATCCACAAATTTTCCAAGTATAGATTTACAAATTTTCCAAGTATAGAGTTACAAATTTTCCAAGTAGAGATCCACAAAATTTCCAAGTATAGATTTACAAATTTTCCAAGTATAGATTTACAAATTTTCCAAGTAGAGATGCACAAATTTTCCAAGTAGAGATCCACAAATTTTCCAAGTAGAGATCCACAAATTTTCCAAGTAGAGATCCACAAATTTTCCAAGTATAGATTTACGAATTTTCCAAGTATAGGTTTACAAATTTTCTGAGTATAGATTTTCAAATTTTTCAAATATAGGTTTACAAATTTTCCAAGTATAGATTTACAAATTTTCCAAGTATAGATTTACAAATTTTCCAAGTATAGATCAACAAAATTTCCAAGTATAGATTTACAAATTTTCCAAGTATAGATTTACAAATTTTCCAAGTATAGATTTACAAATTTTTCAAGTAGAGATGCACAAATTTTCCAAGTACAGATCTACAAATTTTCCAAGTAGAGATCCACAAATTTTCCAAGTAGAGATCCACAAATTTTCCAAGTATAAATTTACAAATTTTCCAAGTATAGATTTACAAATTTTCCAAGTAGAGATGCACAAATTTTCCAAGTAGAGATCCACAAATTTTCCAAGTAGAGATCCACAAATTTTCCAAGTATAGATTTACAAATTTTCCATGTATAGATTTACAAATTCCCCAAGTATAGATCCACAAATTCCCCAAGTGTAGATCCACAAATTAACCAAGTGTAGATCCACAAATTTTCCAAGTACAGATCCACAAATTTTACAAGTAGAGATCCACAAAATTCCAAGTACAGATCCACAAATTTTCCAATTACAGATCCACAAATTTTCCTAGTACAGATCCACAAATTTTCCAAGTAGAGATCCACAAATTTTCCAAGTAGAGATCCACAAATTTTCCAAGTATAGATTTAAAAATTTTCCAAGTATAGATTTACAAATTTTCCAAGTATAGATTTACAAATTTTCCAAGTATAGATTTACAAATTTTCCAAGTGTAGATTTACAAATTTTCCAAGTACAGATTTACAAATTTTCCAAGTACAGATCCACAAATTTTCCAAGTACAGATCCAAAATTTTCCAAGTACAGATCCACAAATTTTCCAAGTACAGATCCACAAATTTTCCAAGTACAGATCTACAAATTTTCCAAGTATAGATTTACAAATTTTCCAAGTAGAGATCCACAAAATTTCCAAGTATAGATTTACAAATTTTCCAAGTATAGATTTACAAATTTTCCAAGTATAGATTTACAAATTTTCCAAGTAGAGATGCACAAATTTTCCAAGTAGAGATCCACAAATTTTCCAAGTAGAGATCCACAAATTTTCCAAGTATAGATTTACAAATTTTCCATGTATAGATTTACAAATTCCCCAAGTATAGATCCACAAATTCCCCCAGTTTAGATCCACAAATTAACCAAGTGTAGATCCACAAATTTTCCAAGTACAGATCCACAAATTTTACAAGTAGAGATCCACAAAATTCCAAGTACAGATCCACAAATTTTCCAAGTACAGATCCACAAATTTTCCTAGAACAGATCCACAAATTTTCCAAGTACAGATCCACAAATTTTCCAAGTAGAGGTTCACAAATTTTCCAAGTATAGGTTTACAAATTTTCCAAGTATAGATTTACAAATTTTTCAAATATGGATTTACAAATTTTCCAAGTATAGATTTACAAATTTTCCAAGTATAGATTTACAAATTTTCCAAGTATAGATCAACAAAATTTCCAAGTATAGATTTACAAATTTTCCAAGTATAGATTTACAAATTTTCCAAGTATAGATTTACAAATTTTTCAAGTAGAGATGCACAAATTTTCCAAGTACAGATCTACAAATTTTCCAAGTAGAGATCCACAAATTTTCCAAGTAGAGATCCACAAATTTTCCAAGTATAAATTTACAAATTTTCCAAGTATAGATTTACATATTTTCCAAGTAGAGATCCACAAAATTTCCAAGTATAGATTTACAAATTTTCCAAGTATAGATTTATAAATTTTCCAAGTATAGATTTACAAATTTTCCAAGTAGAGATGCACAAATTCTCCAAGTAGAGATCCACAAATTTTCCAAGTATAGATTTACAAATTTTCCAAGTAGAGATCCACAAATTTTCCAAGTATAGATTTACAAATTTTCCAAGTAGAGATCCACAAATTTTCCAAGTATAGATTTACAAATTTTCCAAGTATAGATTTACAAATTTTCCAAGTATAGATTTACAAATTTTCCAAGTATAGATTTACAAATTTTCCAAGTATAGATTTACAAATTTTCCAAGTATACATTTACAAATTTTCCAAGTACAGATCTAAAAATTTTCCAAATAGAGATCCACAAATTTTCCAAGTAGAGATCCACAAATTTTCCAAGTATAGATTTTCAAATTTTCCAAGTATAGATTTACAAATTTTCCAAGTAGAGATCCACAAAATTTCCAAGTATAGATTTACAAATTTTCCAAGTATAGATTTACAAATTTTCCAAGTAGAGATGCACAAATTCTCCAAGTAGAGATCCACAAATTTTCCAAGTATAGATGCACAAATTTTCCAAGTAGAGATCCACAAATTTTCCAAGTAGAGATCCACAAATTTTCCAAGTAGAGATCCACAAATTTTCCAAGTATAGATTTACGATTTTTCCAAGTATAGGTTTACAAATTTTCCAAGTATAGATTTACAAATTTTTCAAATATGGATTTACAAATTTTCCAAGTATAGATTTACAAATTTTCCAAGTATAGATTTACAAATTTTCCAAGTATAGATCAACAAAATTTCCAAGTATAGATTTACAAATTTTCCAAGTATAGATTTACAAATTTTCCAAGTATAGATTTACAAATTTTTCAAGTAGAGATGCACAAATTTTCCAAGTACAGATCTACAAATTTTCCAAGTAGAGATCCACAAAATTTCCAAGTATAGATTTACAAATTTTCCAAGTATAGATTTACAAATTTTCCAACTATAGATTTACAAATTTTCCAAGTAGAGATGCACAAATTCTCCAAGTAGAGATCCACAAATTTTCCAAGTATAGATTTACAAATTTTCCAAGTAGAGATCCACAAATTTTCCAAGTATAGATTTACAAATTTTCCAAGTATAGATTTACAAATTTTCCAAGTAGAGATGCACAAATTCTCCAAGTAGAGATCCACAAATTTTCCAAGTATAGATTTACAAATTTTCCAAGTAGAGATCCACAAATTTTCCAAGTATAGATTTACAAATTTTCCAAGTAGAGATCCACAAATTTTCCAAGTATAGATTTACAAATTTTCCAAGTATAGATTTACAAATTTTCCAAGTATAGATTTACAAATTTTCCAAGTATAGATTTACAAATTTTCCAAGTATAGATTTACAAATTTTCCAAGTATACATTTACAAATTTTCCAAGTACAGATCTAAAAATTTTCCAAGTAGAGATCCACAAATTTTCCAAGTAGAGATCCACAAATTTTCCAAGTATAGATTTACAAATTTTCCAAGTATAGATTTACAAATTTTCCAAGTAGAGATCCACAAAATTTCCAAGTATAGATTTACAAATTTTCCAAGTATAGATTTACAAATTTTCCAAGTAGAGATCCACAAATTTTCCAAGTATAGATGCACAAATTTTCCAAGTAGAGATCCACAAATTTTCCAAGTAGAGATCCACAAATTTTCCAAGTAGAGATCCACAAATTTTCCAAGTATAGATTTACGAATTTTCCAAGTATAGGTTTACAAATTTTCCAAGTATAGATTTACAAATTTTTCAAATATGGACTTACAAATTTTCCAAGTATAGATTTACAAATTTTCCAAGTATAGATTTACAAATTTTCCAAGTATAGATCAACAAAATTTCCAAGTATAGATTTACAAATTTTCCAAGTATAGATTTACAAATTTTCCAAGTATAGATTTACAAATTTTTCAAGTAGAGATGCACAAATTTTAAAAGTACAGATCCACAAATTTTCCAAGTAGAGATCCACAAATTTTCCAAGTAGAGATCCACAAATTTTCCAAGTATAAATTTACAAATTTTCCAAGTATAGATTTACAAATTTTCCAAGTAGAGATCCACAAAATTTCCAAGTATAGATTTACAAATTTTCCAAGTATAGATTTACAAATTTTCCAAGTAAAGATTTACAAATTTTCCAAGTAGAGATGCACAAATTCTCCAATTAGAGATCCACAAATTTTCCAAGTATAGATTTACAAATTTTCCAAGTAGAGATCCACAAATTTTCCAAGTATAGATTTACAAATTTTCCAAGTATAGATTTACAAATTTTCCAAGTATAGATTTACAAATTTTCCAAGTATAGTTTTACAAATTTTCCAAGTATAGATTTACAAATTTTCCAAGTATACATTTACAAATTTTCCAAGTACAGATTTACAATTTTTCCAAGTACAAATCCGCAAATTTTCCAAGTATAGATTTAAAAATTTTCCAAGTATAGATTTACAAATTTTCCAAGAATAGATTTACAAATTTTCCAAGTATAGATTTACAAATTTTCCAAGTATAGATTTACAAATTTTCCAAGTATAGATTTACAAATTTTCCAAGTATAGATCCACAAATTTCCAAGTATAGATCCACAAATTTTCCAAGTATAGATCCACAAATTTTCCAAGTATAGATCCACAAATTTTCCAAGTATAGATTTGCAAATTTTCCAAGTATAGATTTACAAATTTTCCAAGTATATATTTACAAATTTTCCATGTATAGATTTACAAATTCCCCAAGTATAGATCCACAAATTCCCCAAGTGCAGATCCACAAATTTTCCTAGTAGAGATCCACAAAATTCCAAGTACAGATCCACAAATTTTCCAAGTATAGATTTACAAATTTTCCAAGTATAGATTTACAAATTTTCCAAGTATAGATTTACAAATTTTCCAAGTATAGATTTACAAATTTTCCAAGTACAGATTTACAAATTTTCCAAGTATAGATTTAAAAATTTTCCAGTATAGATTTACAAATTTTCCAAGTAGAGATCCACAAATTTTCCAAGTAGAGATCCACAAATTTTCCAAGTAGAGATCCACAAATTTTCCAAGTATAGATTTACAAATTTTCCATGTATAGATTTACAAATTCCCCAAGTATAGATCCACAAATTCCCCAAGTGTAGATCCACAAATTAACCAAGTGTAGATCCACAAATTTTCCAAGTACAGATCCACAAATTTTACAAGTAGAGATCCACAAAATTCCAAGTATAGAATTACAAATTTTCCAAGTATAGATTTACAAATTTTCCAAGTATAGATTTACAAATTTTCCAAGTATAGATTTACAAATTTTCAGAGTATAGATTTACAAATTTTCCAAGTACAGATTTACAAAATTTCCAAGTACAGATCCACAAATTTTCCAAGTACAGATCCAAAATTTTCCAAGTACAGATCCACAAATTTTCCAAGTACAGATCCACAAATTTTCCAAGTACAGATCTACAAATTTTCCAAGTAGAGATCCACAAATTTTCCAAGTAGAGATCCACAAATTTTCCAAGTATAGATTTACAAATTTTCCAAGTATAGATTTACAAATTTTCCAAGTAGAGATCCACAAAATTTCCAAGTATAGATTTACAAATTTTCCAAGTATAGATGCACAAATTTTCCAAGTAGAGATCCACAAATTCTCCAAGTAGAGATCCACAAATTTTCCAAGTAGAGATCCACAAATTTTCCAAGTATAGATTTACAAATTTTCCATGTATAGATTTACAAATTCCCCAAGTGTAGATCCACAATTTAACCAAGTGTAGATCCACAAATTTTCCAAGTACAGATCCACAAATTTTACAAGTAGAGATCCACAAAATTCCAAGTATAGATTTACAAATTTTCCAAGTATATATTTACAAATTTTCCAAGTATAGATTTACAAATTTTCCAAGTATAGATTTACAAATTTTCAGAGTATAGATTTACAAATTTTCCAAGTACAGATTTACAAATTTTCCAAGTACAGATCTACAAATTTTCCAAGTACAGATCCAAAATTTTCCAAGTACAGATCCACAAATTTTCCAAGTACAGATCCACAAATTTTCCAAGTACAGATCTACAAATTTTCCAAGTAGAGATCCACAAATTTTCCAAGTAGAGATCCACAAATTTTCCAAGTATAGATTTACAAATTTTCCAAGTATAGATTTACAAATTTTCCAAGTAAAGATCCACAAAATTTCCAAATATAGATTTAAAAATTTTCCAAGTATAGATTTACAAATTTTCCAAGTATAGATTTACAAATTTTACAAGTATAGATGCAAAAATTTTTCAAGTAGAGATCCACAAATTTTCCAAGTAGAGATCCACAAATTTTCCAAGTAGAGATCCACAAATTTTCCAAGTATAGATTTACAAATTTTCCAAGTATAGATTTACAAATTTTCCAAGTATAGATTTACAAATTTTCCAAGTATAGATTTACAAATTTTCCAAGTATAGATTTACAAATTTTCCAAGTATAGATGCAAAAATTTTTCAAGTAGAGATCCACAAATTTTCCAAGTAGAGATCCACAAATTTTCCAAGTAGAGATCCACAAATTTTCCAAGTATAGATTTACAAATTTTCCAAGCATAGATTTACAAATTTTCCAAGTATAGATTTACAAATTTTCCAAGTATAGATTTACAAATTTTCCAAGTATAGATTTACAAATTTTCCAAGTATAGATTTACAAATTTTCCAAGTATAGATTTACAAATTTTCCAAGTATAGATTTACAAATTTTCATAGTAGAGATCCACAAAATTTCCAAGTATAGATTCACAAATATTCCAAGTATAGATTTACAAATTTTCCAAGTAGAGATGCACAAATTTTCCAAGTACAGATCTACAAATTTTCCAAGTAGAGATCCACAAATTTTCCAAGTAGAGATCCACAAATTTTCCAAGCATAAATTTACAAATTTTCCAAGTATAGATTTACAAATTTTCCAAGTAGAGATCCACAAAATTTCCAAGTATAGATTTACAAATTTTCCAAGTATAGATTTACAAATTTTCCAAGTATAGATTTACAAATTTTCCAAGTAGAGATGCACAAATTTTCCAAGTAGAGATCCACAAATTTTCCAAGTAGAGATCCACAAAATTTCCAAGTATAGATTTACAAATTTTCCAAGTATAGATTTACAAATTTTCCAAGTATAGATTTACAAATTTTCCAAGTATAGATTTACAAATTTTCCAAGTAGAGATGCACAAATTTTACAAGTAGAGATCCACAAATTTTCCAAGTAGAGATCCACAAATTTTCCAAGTAGAGATCCACAAATTTTCCAAGTATAGATTTACAAATTTTCCAAGTATAGATTTACAAATTTTCATAGTAGAGATCCACAAAATTTCCAAGTATAGATTTACAAATATTCCAAGTATAGATTTACAAATTTTCCAAGTAGAGATGCACAAATTTTCCAAGTACAGATCTACAAATTTTCCAAGTAGAGATCCACAAATTTTCCAAGTAGAGATCCACAAATTTTCCAAGCATAAATTTACAAATTTTCCAAGTATAGATTTACAAATTTTCCAAGTAGAGATCCACAAAATTTCCAAGTATAGATTTACAAATTTTCCAAGTATAGATTTACAAATTTTCCAAGTATAGATTTACAAATTTTCCAAGTAGAGATGCACAAATTTTCCAAGTAGAGATCCACAAATTTTCCAAGTAGAGATCCACAAAATTTCCAAGTATAGATTTACAAATTTTCCAAGTATAGATTTACAAATTTTCCAAGTATAGATTTACAAATTTTCCAAGTATAGATTTACAAATTTTCCAAGTAGAGATGCACAAATTTTACAAGTAGAGATCCACAAATTTTCCAAGTAGAGATCCACAAATTTTCCAAGTAGAGATCCACAAATTTTCCAAGTATAGATTTACAAATTTTCCAAGTATAGATTTACAAATTTTCCAAGTATAGATTTACAAATTTTCCAAGTATAGATTTACAAATTTTTCAAGTATAGATTTACAAATTTTCCAAGTATACATTTACAAATTTTCCAAGTATAGATTTACAAATTTTCCAAGTACAGATCCACAAATTTTCCAAGTACAGATCCGCAAATTTTCCAAGTATAGATTTACAAATTTTCCAAGTATAGATTTACAAATTTTCCAAGTATAGATTTACAAATTTTCCAAGTACAGATCCACAAATTTTCCAAGTACAGATCCAAAATTTTCCAAGTACAGATCTACAAATTTTCCAAGTAGAGATCCACAAATTTTCCAAGTAGAGATCCACAAATTTTCTAAGTTGAGATCCACAAATTTTCCAAGTATAGATCCACAAATTTCCAAGTATAGATCCACAAATTTTCCAAGTATAGATCCACAAATTTTCCAAGTATAGATCCACAAATTTTCCAAGTATAGATTTACAAATTTTCCAAGTATAGATTTACAAATTTTCCATGTATAGATTTACAAATTTTCCAAGTACAGATCCACAAATTTTCCAAGTACAGATCTACAAATTTTCCAAGTAGAGATCCACAATATTTCCAAGTAGAGATCCACAAATTTTCCAAGTATAGATTTACAAATTTTCCAAGTATAGATTTACAAATTTTCCAAGTAGAGATCCACAAATTTTCCAAGTATAGATTTACAAATTTCCAAGTATAGATCCACAAATTTTCCAAGTATAGATCCACAAATTTTCCAAGTATAGATCCACAAATTTTCCAAGTATAGATTTACAAATTTTCCAAGTATAGATTTACAAATTTTCCATGTATAGATTTACAAATTTTCCAAGTACAGATCCACAAATTTTCCAAGTACAGATCTACAAATTTTCCAAGTAGAGATCCACAAATTTTCCAAGTAGAGATCCACAAATTTTCCAAGTATAGATTTACAAATTTTCCAAGTATAGATTTACAAATTTTCCAAGTAGAGATCCACAAATTTTCCAAGTACAGATCCACAAATTTTCCAAGTACAGATCTACAAATTTTCCAAGTAGAGATCCACAAATTTTCCAAGTAGAGATCCACAAATTTTCCAAGTATAGATTTACAAATTTTCCAAGTATAGATTTACAAATTTTCCAAGTAGAGATCCACAAATTTTCCAAGTACAGATCCGCAAATTTTCCAAGTATAGATTTAAAAATTTTCCAAGTATAGATTTACAAATTTTCCAAGAATAGATTTACAAATTTTCCAAGTATAGATTTACAAATTTTCCAAGTATAGATTTACAAATTTTCCAAGTACAGATCCACAAATTTTCCAAGTACAGATCCGCAAATTTTCCAAGTATAGATTTAAAAATTTTCCAAGTATAGATTTACAAATTTTCCAAGAATAGATTTACAAATTTTCCAAGTATAGATTTACAAATTTTCCAAGTATAGATTTACAAATTTTCCAAGTATAGATTTACAAATTTTCCAAATATAGATCCACAAATTTCCAAGTATAGATCCACAAATTTTCCAAGTATAGATCCACAAATTTTCCAAGTATAGATCCACAAATTTTCCAAGTATAGATTTACAAATTTTCCAAGTATAGATTTACAAATTTTCCATGTATAGATTTACAAATTCCCCAAGTATAGATCCACAAATTCCCCAAGTGCAGATCCACAAATTTTCCTAGTAGAGATCCACAAAATTCCAAGTACAGATCCACAAATTTTCCAAGTACAGATCCACATATTTTCCAAGTACAGATCTACAAATTTTCCAAGTAGAGATCCACAAATTTTCCAAGTAGAGATCCACAAATTTTCCAAGTATAGATTTACAAATTTTCCAAGTATAGATTTAAAAATTTTCCAAGTATAGATTTACAAATTTTCCAAGTATAGATTTACAAATTTTCATAGTAGAGATCCACAAAATTTCCAAGTATAGATTTACAAATATTCCAAGTATAGATTTACAAATTTTCCAAGTAGAGATGCACAAATTTTCCAAGTACAGATCTACAAATTTTCCAAGTAGAGATCCACAAATTTTCCAAGTAGAGATCCACAAATTTTCCAAGCATAAATTTACAAATTTTCCAAGTATAGATTTACAAATTTTCCAAGTAGAGATCCACAAAATTTCCAAGTATAGATTTACAAATTTTCCAAGTATAGATTTACAAATTTTCCAAGTATAGATTTACAAATTTTCCAAGTAGAGATGCACAAATTTTCCAAGTAGAGATCCACAAATTTTCCAAGTAGAGATCCATAAATTTTCCAAGTAGAGATCCACAAATTTTCCAAGTATAGATTTACAAATTTTCCAAGTATAGATTTACAAATTTTCCAAGTAGAGATCCACAAAATTTCCAAGTATAGATTTACAAATTTTCCAAGTATAGATTTACAAATTTTCCAAGTATAGATTTACAAATTTTTCAAGTATAGATTTACAAATTTTCCAAGTAGAGATGCACAAATTTTACAAGTAGAGATCCACAAATTTTACAAGTAGAGATCCACAAATTTTCCAAGTAGAGATCCACAAATTTTCCAAGTATAGATTTACAAATTTTCCAAGTATAGATTTACAAATTTTCCAAGTATAGATTTACAAATTTTCCAAGTATAGATTTACAAATTTTCCAAGTATAGATTTACAAATTTTCCAAGTATAGATTTACAAATTTTTCAAGTATAGATTTACAAATTTTCCAAGTATACATTTTCAAATTTTCCAAGTATAGATTTACAAATTTTCCAAGTACAGATCCACAAATTTTCCAAGTACAGATCCGCAAATTTTCCAAGTATAGATTTAACAATTTTCCAAGTATAGATTTACAAATTTTCCAAGTATAGATTTACAAATTTTCCAAGTACAGATCCACAAATTTTCCAAGTACAGATCCAAAATTTTCCAAGTACAGATCTACAAATTTTCCAAGTAGAGATCCACAAATTTTCCAAGTAGAGATCCACAAATTTTCCAAGTTGAGATCCACAAATTTTCCAAGTATAGATCCACAAATTTCCAAGTATAGATCCACAAATTTTCCAAGTATAGATCCACAAATTTTCCAAGTATAGATCCACAAATTTTCCAAGTATAGATTTACAAATTTTCCAAGTATAGATTTACAAATTTTCCATGTATAGATTTACAAATTTTCCAAGTACAGATCCACAAATTTTCCAAGTACAGATCTACAAATTTTCCAAGTAGAGATCCACAAATTTTCCATGTAGATATCCACAAATTTTCCAAGTATAGATTTACAAATTTTCCAAGTATAGATTTACAAATTTTCCAAGTATAGATTTACAAATTTTCCAAGTAGAGATCCACAAATTTTCCAAGTATAGATTTACAAATTTCCAAGTATAGATCCACAAATTTTCCAAGTATAGATCCACAAATTTTCCAAGTATAGATCCACAAATTTTCCAAGTATAGATTTACAAATTTTCCAAGTATAGATTTACAAATTTTCCATGTATAGATTTACAAATTTTCCAAGTACAGATCCACAAATTTTCCAAGTACAGATCTACAAATTTTCCAAGTAGAGATCCACAAATTTTCCAAGTAGAGATCCACAAATTTTCCAAGTATAGATTTACAAACTTTCCAAGTATAGATTTACAAATTTTCCAAGTAGAGATCCACAAATTTTCCAAGTATAGATTTACAAATTTTCCAAGTATAGATTTACAAATTTTCCAAGTATAGATTTACAAATTTTCCAAGTATAGATTTACAAATTTTCCAAGTATAGATTTACAAATTTTCCAAGTATACATTTACAAATTTTCCAAGTACAGATTTACAAATTTTCCAAGTACAGATCCACAAATTTTCCAAGTATAGATTTAAATATTTTCCAAGTATAGATTTACAAATTTTCCAAGAATAGATTTACAAATTTTCCAAGTATAGATTTACAAATTTTCCAAGTATAGATTTACAAATTTTCCAAGTATAGATTTACAAATTTTCCAAGTATAGATCCACAAATTTCCAAGTATAGATCCACAAATTTTCCAAGTATAGATCCACAAATTTTCCAAGTATAGATCCACAAATTTTCCAAGTATAGATTTACAAATTTTCCAAGTATAGATTTACAAATTTTCCATGTATAGATTTACAAATTCCCCAAGTATAGATCCACAAATTCCCCAAGTGCAGATCCACAAATTTTCCTAGTAGAGATCCACAAAATTCCAAGTACAGATCCACAAATTTTCCAAGTACAGATCCACAAATTTTCCAAGTACAGATCTACAAATTTTCCAAGTAGAGATCCACAAATTTTCCAAGTAGAGATCCACAAAATTTCCAAGTATAGATTTACAAATTTTCCAAGTATAGATTTACAAATTTTCCAAGTATAGATTTACAAATTTTCCAAGTATAGATGCACAAATTTTCCAAGTAGAGATCCACAAATTTTCCAAGTAGAGATCCACAAATTTTCCAAGTAGAGATCCACAAATTTTCCAAGTATAGATTTACAAATTTTCCAAGTATAGATTTACAAATTTTCCAAGTAGAGATCCACAAATTTTCCAAGTATAGATTTACAAATTTTCCAAGTATAGATTTACAAATTTTCCAAAGTATAGATTTACAAATTTTCCAAGTATAGATTTACAAATTTTCCAAGTAGAGATTTACAAATTTTCCAAGTATACATTTACAAATTTTCCAAGTACAGATCCACAAATTTTCCAAGTACAGATCCGCAAATTTTCAAAGTAAAGATTTAAAAATTTTCCAAGTATAGATTTACAAATTTTCCAAGAATAGATTTACAAATTTTCCCAGCATAGATTTACAAATTTTCCAAGTATAGATTTACAAATTTTCCAAGTATAGATTTACAAATTTTCCAAGTATAGATTTACAAATTTTCCAAGTACAGATCCAAAAATTTTCCAAGTACAGATCCAAAATTTTCCAAGTACAGATCTACAAATTTTCCAAGTAGAGATCCACAAATTTTCCAAGTAGAGATCCACAAATTTTTCAAGTAGAGATCCACAAATTTTCCAGGTTGAGATTCACAAATTTTCCAAGTATAGATCCACAAATTTCCAAGTATAGATCCACAAATTTTCCAAGTATAGATTTACAAATTTCCAAGTATAGATCCACAAATTTTCCAAGTATAGATCCACAAATTTTCCAAGTATAGATCCACAAATTTTCCAAGTATAGATTTACAAATTTTCCAAGTATAGATTTACAAATTTTCCATGTATAGATTTACAAATTTTCCAAGTACAGATCCACAAATTTTCCAAGTACAGATCTACAAATTTTCCAAGTAGAGATCCACAAATTTTCCAAGTAGAGATCCACAAATTTTCCAAGTATAGATTTACAAATTTTCCAAGTATAGATTTACAAATTTTCCAAGTAGAGATCCACAAATTTTCCAAGTATAGATTTACAAATTTTCCAAGTATAGATTTACAAATTTTCCAAGTATAGATTTACAAATTTTCCAAGTATAGATTTACAAATTTTCCAAGTATAGATTTACAAATTTTCCAAGTATACATTTACAAATTTTCCAAGTACAGATTTACAAATTTTCCAAGTACAGATCCACAAATTTTCCAAGTACAGATCCGCAAATTTTCCAAGTATAGATTTAAAAATTTTCCAGGTATAGATTTACAAATTTTCCAAGAATAGATTTACAAATTTTCCAAGTATAGATTTACAAATTTTCCAAGTATAGATTTACAAATTTTCCAAGTATAGATTTACAAATTTTCCAAGTATAGATCCACAAATTTCCAAGTATAGATCCACAAATTTTCCAAGTATAGATCCACAAATTTTCCAAGTATAGATCCACAAATTTTCCAAGTATAGATTTACAAATTTTCCAAGTATAGATTTACAAATTTTCCAAGTATAGATTTAAAAATTTTCCAAGTATAGATTTACAAATTTTCCAAGTATAGATTTACAAATTTTCCAAGTATAGATTTACAAATTTTCCAAGTATAGATTGACAAATTTTCCAAGTATAGATTTACAAATTTTCCAAGTATAGATTTACAAATTTTCCAAGCATAGATTTACAAATTTTCCAAGTATAGATTTACAAATTTTCCAAGTAGAGATTTACAAATTTTCCAAGTATACATTTACAAATTTTCCAAGTACAGATCCACAAATTTTCCAAGTACAGATCCGCAAATTTTCAAAGTAAAGATTTAAAAATTTTCCAAGTATAGATTTACAAATTTTCCAAGAATAGATTTACAAATTTTCCAAGTATAGATTTACAAATTTTCCAAGTATAGATTTACAAATTTTCCAAGTATAGATTTACAAATTTTCCAAGTATAGATTTACAAATTTTCCAAGTACAGATCCAAAAATTTTCCAAGTACAGATCCAAAATTTTCCAAGTACAGATCTACAAATTTTCCAAGTAGAGATCCACAAATTTTCCAAGTAAAGATCCACAAATTTTTCAAGTAGAGATCCACAAATTTTCCAGGTTGAGATCCACAAATTTTCCAAGTATAGATCCACAAATTTCCAAGTATAGATCCACAAATTTTCCAAGTATAGATTTACAAATTTCCAAGTATAGATCCACAAATTTTCCAAGTATAGATCCACAAATTTTCCAAGTATAGATCCACAAATTTTCCAAGTATAGATTTACAAATTTTCCAAGTATAGATTTACAAATTTTCCATGTATAGATTTACAAATTTTCCAAGTACAGATCCACAAATTTTCCAAGTACAGATCTACAAATTTTCCAAGTAGAGATCCACAAATTTTCCAAGTAGAGATCCACAAATTTTCCAAGTATAGATTTACAAATTTTCCAAGTATAGATTTACAAATTTTCCAAGTACAGATCCGCAAATTTTCCAAGTATAGATTTAAAAATTTTCCAGGTATAGATTTACAAATTTTCCAAGAATAGATTTACAAATTTTCCAAGTATAGATTTACAAATTTTCCAAGTATAGATTTACAAATTTTCCAAGTATAGATTTACAAATTTTCCAAGTATAGATCCACAAATTTCCAAGTATAGATCCACAAATTTTCCAAGTATAGATCCACAAATTTTCCAAGTATAGATCCACAAATTTTCCAAGTATAGATTTACAAATTTTCCAAGTATAGATTTACAAATTTTCCAAGTATAGATTTACAAATTTTCCAAGTATAGATTTACAAATTTTCCAAGTATAGATTTACAAATTTTCCAAGTATAGATTTACAAATTTTCCAAGTATAGATTGACAAATTTTCCAAGTATAGATTTACAAATTTTCCAAGTATAGATTTACAAATTTTCCAAGCATAGATTTACAAATTTTCCAAGTATAGATTTACAAATTTTCCAAGTAGAGATTTACAAATTTTCCAAGTATACATTTACAAATTTTCCAAGTACAGATCCACAAATTTTCCAAGTACAGATCCGCAAATTTTCAAAGTAAAGATTTAAAAATTTTCCAAGTATAGATTTACAAATTTTCCAAGAATAGATTTACAAATTTTCCAAGTATAGATTTACAAATTTTCCAAGTATAGATTTACAAATTTTCCAAGTATAGATTTACAAATTTTCCAAGTATAGATTTACAAATTTTCCAAGTACAGATCCAAAAATTTTCCAAGTACAGATCCAAAATTTTCCAAGTACAGATCTACAAATTTTCCAAGTAGAGATCCACAAATTTTCCAAGTAAAGATCCACAAATTTTTCAAGTAGAGATCCACAAATTTTCCAGGTTGAGATCCACAAATTTTCCAAGTATAGATCCACAAATTTCCAAGTATAGATCCACAAATTTTCCAGGTTGAGATCCACAAATTTCCAAGTATAGATCCACAAATTTTCCAAGTATAGATCCACAAATTTTCCAAGTATAGATCCACAAATTTTCCAAGTATAGATTTACAAATTTTCCAAGTATAGATTTACAAATTTTCCATGTATAGATTTACAAATTTTCCAAGTACAGATCCACAAATTTTCCAAGTACAGATCTACAAATTTTCCAAGTAGAGATCCACAAATTTTCCAAGTAGAGATCCACAAATTTTCCAAGTATAGATTTACAAATTTTCCAAGTATAGATTTACAAATTTTCCAAGTAGAGATCCACAAATTTTCCAAGTATAGATTTACAAATTTTCCAAGTATAGATTTACAAATTTTCCAAGTATAGATTTACAAATTTTCCAAGTATAGATTTACAAATTTTCCAAGTATAGATTTACAAATTTTCCAAGTATACATTTACAAATTTTCCAAGTACAGATTTACAAATTTTCCAAGTACAGATCCACAAATTTTCCAAGTACAGATCCGCAAATTTTCCAAGTATAGATTTAAAAATTTTCCAAGTATAGATTTACAAATTTTCCAAGAATAGATTTACAAATTTTCCAAGTATAGATTTACAAATTTTCCAAGTATAGATTTACAAATTTTCCAAGTATAGATTTACAAATTTTCCAAGTATAGATCCACAAATTTCCAAGTATAGATCCACAAATTTTCCAAGTATAGATCCACAAATTTTCCAAGTATAGATCCACAAATTTTCCAAGTATAGATTTACAAATTTTCCAAGTATAGATTTACAAATTTTCCATGTATAGATTTACAAATTCCCCAAGTATAGATCCACAAATTCCCCAAGTGCAGATCCACAAATTTTCCTAGTAGAGATCCACAAAATTCCAAGTACAGATCCACAAATTTTCCAAGTACAGATCCACAAATTTTCCAAGTACAGATCTACAAATTTTCCAAGTAGAGATCCACAAATTTTCCAAGTAGAGATCCACAAAATTTCCAAGTATAGATTTACAAATTTTCCAAGTATAGATTTACAAATTTTCCAAGTATAGATTTACAAATTTTCCAAGTATAGATGCACAAATTTTCCAAGTAGAGATCCACAAATTTTCCAAGTAGAGATCCACAAATTTTCCAAGTAGAGATCCACAAATTTTCCAAGTATAGATTTACAAATTTTCCAAGTATAGATTTACAAATTTTCCAAGTATAGATTTACAAATTTTCCAAGTATAGATTTACCAATTTTCCAAGTATAGATTTACAAATTTTCCAAGTATAGATTGACAAATTTTCCAAGTATAGATTTACAAATTTTCCAAGTATAGATTTACAAATTTTCCAAGTATAGATTTACAAATTTTCCAAGTATAGATTTACAAATTTTCCAAGTAGAGATTTACAAATTTTCCAAGTATACATTTACAAATTTTCCAAGTACAGATCCACAAATTTTCCAAGTACAGATCCACAAATTTTCCAAGTACAGATCCGCAAATTTTCAAAGTAAAGATTTAAAAATTTTCCAAGTATAGATTTACAAATTTTCCAAGAATAGATTTACAAATTTTCCAAGTATAGATTTACAAATTTTCCAAGTATAGATTTACAAATTTTCCAAGTATAGATTTACAAATTTTCCAAGTATAGATTTACAAATTTTCAGAGTACAGATCCAAAAATTTTCCAAGTACAGATCCAAAATTTTCCAAGTACAGATCTACAAATTTTCGAAGTAGAGATCCACAAATTTTCCAAGTAGAGATCCACAAATTTTTCAAGTAGAGATCCACAAATTTTCCAGGTTGAGATCCACAAATTTTCCAAGTATAGATTAACAAATTTCCAAGTATGGATCCACAAATTTTCCAAGTATAGATCCACAAATTTTCCAAGTATAGATCCACAAATTTTTCAAGTATAGATTTACAAATTTTCCAAGTATAGATTTACAAATTTTCCATGTATAGATTTACAAATTCCCCAAGTATGGATCCACAAATTCCCCAAGTGTAGATCCACAAATTTTCCAAGTAGAGATCCACAAATTTTCCAAGTAGAGATCCACAAATTTTCCAAGTATAGATTTACAAATTTTCCAAGTATAGATTTACAAATTTTCCAAGTAGAGATCCACAAAATTTCCAAGTATAGATTGACAAATTTTCCAAGTATAGATTTACAAATTTTCCAAGTATAGATTTACAAATTTTCCAAGCATAGATTTACAAATTTTCCAAGTATAGATTTACAAATTTTCCAAGTAGAGATTTACAAATTTTCCAAGTATACATTTACAAATTTTCCAAGTACAGATCCACAAATTTTCCAAGTACAGATCCGCAAATTTTCAAAGTAAAGATTTAAAAATTTTCCAAGTATAGATTTACAAATTTTCCAAGAATAGATTTACAAATTTTCCAAGTATAGATTTACAAATTTTCCAAGTATAGATTTACAAATTTTCCAAGTATAGATTTACAAATTTTCCAAGTATAGATTTACAAATTTTCCAAGTACAGATCCAAAAATTTTCCAAGTACAGATCCAAAATTTTCCAAGTACAGATCTACAAATTTTCCAAGTAGAGATCCACAAATTTTCCAAGTAAAGATCCACAAATTTTTCAAGTAGAGATCCACAAATTTTCCAGGTTGAGATCCACAAATTTTCCAAGTATAGATCCACAAATTTCCAAGTATAGATCCACAAATTTTCCAAGTATAGATTTACAAATTTCCAAGTATAGATCCACAAATTTTCCAAGTATAGATCCACAAATTTTCCAAGTATAGATCCACAAATTTTCCAAGTATAGATTTACAAATTTTCCAAGTATAGATTTACAAATTTTCCATGTATAGATTTACAAATTTTCCAAGTACAGATCCACAAATTTTCCAAGTACAGATCTACAAATTTTCCAAGTAGAGATCCACAAATTTTCCAAGTAGAGATCCACAAATTTTCCAAGTATAGATTTACAAATTTTCCAAGTATAGATTTACAAATTTTCCAAGTACAGATCCAAAAATTTTCCAAGTACAGATCCAAAATTTTCCAAGTACAGATCTACAAATTTTCCAAGTAGAGATCCACAAATTTTCCAAGTAAAGATCCACAAATTTTTCAAGTAGAGATCCACAAATTTTCCAGGTTGAGATCCACAAATTTTCCAAGTATAGATCCACAAATTTCCAAGTATAGATCCACAAATTTTCCAAGTATAGATTTACAAATTTCCAAGTATAGATCCACAAATTTTCCAAGTATAGATCCACAAATTTTCCAAGTATAGATCCACAAATTTTCCAAGTATAGATTTACAAATTTTCCAAGTATAGATTTACAAATTTTCCATGTATAGATTTACAAATTTTCCAAGTACAGATCCACAAATTTTCCAAGTACAGATCTACAAATTTTCCAAGTAGAGATCCACAAATTTTCCAAGTAGAGATCCACAAATTTTCCAAGTATAGATTTACAAATTTTCCAAGTATAGATTTACAAATTTTCCAAGTAGAGATCCACAAATTTTCCAAGTATAGATTTACAAATTTTCCAAGTATAGATTTACAAATTTTCCAAGTATAGATTTACAAATTTTCCAAGTATAGATTTACAAATTTTCCAAGTATAGATTTACAAATTTTCCAAGTATACATTTACAAATTTTCCAAGTACAGATTTACAAATTTTCCAAGTACAGATCCAAAATTTTCCAAGTACAGATCTACAAATTTTCGAAGTAGAGATCCACAAATTTTCCAAGTAGAGATCCACAAATTTTTCAAGTAGAGATCCACAAATTTTCCAGGTTGAGATCCACAAATTTTCCAAGTATAGATTAACAAATTTCCAAGTATGGATCCACAAATTTTCCAAGTATAGATCCACAAATTTTCCAAGTATAGATCCACAAATTTTTCAAGTATAGATTTACAAATTTTCCAAGTATAGATTTACAAATTTTCCATGTATAGATTTACAAATTCCCCAAGTATGGATCCACAAATTCCCCAAGTGTAGATCCACAAATTTTCCAAGTACAGATCCACAAATTTTACAAGTAGAGATCCACAAAATTCCAAGTACAGATCCACAAATTTTCCAAGTACAGATCTTCAAATTTTCCAAGTACAGAACTACAAATTTTCCAAGTAGAGATCCACAAATTTTCCAAGTAGAGATCCACAAATTTTCCAAGTATAGATTTACAAATTTTCCAAGTATAGATTTACAAATTTTCCAAGTAGAGATCCACAAAATTTCCAAGTATAGATTGACAAATTTTCCAAGTATAGATTTACAAATTTTCCAAGTATAGATTTACAAATTTTCCAAGCATAGATTTACAAATTTTCCAAGTATAGATTTACAAATTTTCCAAGTAGAGATTTACAAATTTTCCAAGTATACATTTACAAATTTTCCAAGTACAGATCCACAAATTTTCCAAGTACAGATCCGCAAATTTTCAAAGTAAAGATTTAAAAATTTTCCAAGTATAGATTTACAAATTTTCCAAGAATAGATTTACAAATTTTCCAAGTATAGATTTACAAATTTTCCAAGTATAGATTTACAAATTTTCCAAGTATAGATTTACAAATTTTCCAAGTATAGATTTACAAATTTTCCAAGTACAGATCCAAAAATTTTCCAAGTACAGATCCAAAATTTTCCAAGTACAGATCTACAAATTTTCCAAGTAGAGATCCACAAATTTTCCAAGTAAAGATCCACAAATTTTTCAAGTAGAGATCCACAAATTTTCCAGGTTGAGATCCACAAATTTTCCAAGTATAGATCCACAAATTTCCAAGTATAGATCCACAAATTTTCCAAGTATAGATTTACAAATTTCCAAGTATAGATCCACAAATTTTCCAAGTATAGATCCACAAATTTTCCAAGTATAGATCCACAAATTTTCCAAGTATAGATTTACAAATTTTCCAAGTATAGATTTACAAATTTTCCATGTATAGATTTACAAATTTTCCAAGTACAGATCCACAAATTTTCCAAGTACAGATCTACAAATTTTCCAAGTAGAGATCCACAAATTTTCCAAGTAGAGATCCACAAATTTTCCAAGTATAGATTTACAAATTTTCCAAGTATAGATTTACAAATTTTCCAAGTACAGATCCAAAAATTTTCCAAGTACAGATCCAAAATTTTCCAAGTACAGATCTACAAATTTTCCAAGTAGAGATCCACAAATTTTCCAAGTAAAGATCCACAAATTTTTCAAGTAGAGATCCACAAATTTTCCAGGTTGAGATCCACAAATTTTCCAAGTATAGATCCACAAATTTCCAAGTATAGATCCACAAATTTTCCAAGTATAGATTTACAAATTTCCAAGTATAGATCCACAAATTTTCCAAGTATAGATCCACAAATTTTCCAAGTATAGATCCACAAATTTTCCAAGTATAGATTTACAAATTTTCCAAGTATAGATTTACAAATTTTCCATGTATAGATTTACAAATTTTCCAAGTACAGATCCACAAATTTTCCAAGTACAGATCTACAAATTTTCCAAGTAGAGATCCACAAATTTTCCAAGTAGAGATCCACAAATTTTCCAAGTATAGATTTACAAATTTTCCAAGTATAGATTTACAAATTTTCCAAGTAGAGATCCACAAATTTTCCAAGTATAGATTTACAAATTTTCCAAGTATAGATTTACAAATTTTCCAAGTATAGATTTACAAATTTTCCAAGTATAGATTTACAAATTTTCCAAGTATAGATTTACAAATTTTCCAAGTATACATTTACAAATTTTCCAAGTACAGATTTACAAATTTTCCAAGTACAGATCCACAAATTTTCCAAGTACAGATCCGCAAATTTTCCAAGTATAGATTTAAAAATTTTCCAAGTATAGATTTACAAATTTTCCAAGAATAGATTTACAAATTTTCCAAGTATAGATTTACAAATTTTCCAAGTATAGATTTACAAATTTTCCAAGTATAGATTTACAAATTTTCCAAGTATAGATCCACAAATTTCCAAGTATAGATCCACAAATTTTCCAAGTATAGATCCACAAATTTTCCAAGTATAGATCCACAAATTTTCCAAGTATAGATTTACAAATTTTCCAAGTATAGATTTACAAATTTTCCATGTATAGATTTACAAATTCCCCAAGTATAGATCCACAAATTCCCCAAGTGCAGATCCACAAATTTTCCTAGTAGAGATCCACAAAATTCCAAGTACAGATCCACAAATTTTCCAAGTACAGATCCACAAATTTTCCAAGTACAGATCTACAAATTTTCCAAGTAGAGATCCACAAATTTTCCAAGTAGAGATCCACAAAATTTCCAAGTATAGATTTACAAATTTTCCAAGTATAGATTTACAAATTTTCCAAGTATAGATTTACAAATTTTCCAAGTATAGATGCACAAATTTTCCAAGTAGAGATCCACAAATTTTCCAAGTAGAGATCCACAAATTTTCCAAGTAGAGATCCACAAATTTTCCAAGTATAGATTTACAAATTTTCCAAGTATAGATTTACAAATTTTCCAAGTATAGATTTACAAATTTTCCAAGTATAGATTTACCAATTTTCCAAGTATAGATTTACAAATTTTCCAAGTATAGATTGACAAATTTTCCAAGTATAGATTTACAAATTTTCCAAGTATAGATTTACAAATTTTCCAAGTATAGATTTACAAATTTTCCAAGTATAGATTTACAAATTTTCCAAGTAGAGATTTACAAATTTTCCAAGTATACATTTACAAATTTTCCAAGTACAGATCCACAAATTTTCCAAGTACAGATCCACAAATTTTCCAAGTACAGATCCGCTAATTTTCAAAGTAAAGATTTAAAAATTTTCCAAGTATAGATTTACAAATTTTCCAAGAATAGATTTACAAATTTTCCAAGTATAGATTTACAAATTTTCCAAGTATAGATTTACAAATTTTCCAAGTATAGATTTACAAATTTTCCAAGTATAGATTTACAAATTTTCAGAGTACAGATCCAAAAATTTTCCAAGTACAGATCCAAAATTTTCCAAGTACAGATCTACAAATTTTCCAAGTAGAGATCCACAAATTTTCCAAGTAGAGATCCACAAATTTTTCAAGTAGAGATCCACAAATTTTCCAGGTTGAGATCCACAAATTTTCCAAGTATAGATTAACAAATTTCCAAGTATGGATCCACAAATTTTCCAAGTATAGATCCACAAATTTTCCAAGTATAGATCCACAAATTTTTCAAGTATAGATTTACAAATTTTCCAAGTATAGATTTACAAATTTTCCATGTATAGATTTACAAATTCCCCAAGTATGGATCCACAAATTCCCCAAGTGTAGATCCACAAATTTTCCAAGTACAGATCCACAAATTTTACAAGTAGAGATCCACAAAATTCCAAGTACAGATCCACAAATTTTCCAAGTACAGATCTTCAAATTTTCCAAGTACAGATCTACAAATTTTCCAAGTAGAGATCCACAAATTTTCCAAGTAGAGATCCACAAATTTTCCAAGTATAGATTTACAAATTTTCCAAGTATAGATTTACAAATTTTCCAAGTAGAGATCCACAAAATTTCCAAGTATAGATTTACAAATTTTCCAAGTATAGATTTACAAATTTTCCAAGTATAGATTTACAAATTTTCCAAGTACAGATCCAAAAATTTTCCAAGTACAGATCCAAAATTTTCCAAGTACAGATCTACAAATTTTCCAAGTAGAGATCCACAAATTTTCCAAGTAGAGATCCACAAATTTTTCAAGTAGAGATCCACAAATTTTCCAAGTTGAGATCCAAAAATTTTCCAAGTACAGATCCAAAATTTTCCAAGTATAGATCCACAAATTTTCCAAGTATAGATCCACAAATTTTCCAAGTATAGATCCACAAATTTTTCAAGTATAGATTTACAAATTTTCCAAGTATAGATTTACAAATTTTCCATGTATAGATTTACAAATTCCCCAAGTATAGATCCACAAATTCCCCAAGTATAGATCCACAAATTTTCCAAGTACAGATCCACAAATTTTACAAGTAGAGATCCACAAAATTCCAAGTACAGATCCACAAATTTTCCAAGTACAGATCTACAAATTTTCCAAGTATAGATTTACAAATTTTCCAAGTATAGATTTACAAATTTTCCAAGTATAGATTTACAAATTTTCCAAGTATACATTTACAAGTAGAGATCCACAAAATTTCCAAGTATAGATTTACAAATTTTCCAAGTATAGATTTACAAATTTTCCAAGTATAGATTTACAAATTTTCCAAGTACAGATCCAAAAATTTTCCAAGTACAGATCCAAAATTTTCCAAGTACAGATCTACAAATTTTCCAAGTAGAGATCCACAAATTTTCCAAGTAGAGATCCACAAATTTTTCAAGTAGAGATCCACAAATTTTCCAAGTTGAGATCCACAAATTTTCCAAGTATAGATCCACAAATTTCCAAGTATAGATCTACAAATTTTCCAAGTAGAGATCCACAAATTTTCCAAGTAGAGATCCACAAATTTTTCAAGTAGAGATCCACAAATTTTCCAGGTTGAGATCCACAAATTTTCCAAGTGTAGATTAACAAATTTCCAAGTATAGATCCACAAATTTTCCAAGTATAGATCCACAAATTTTCCAAGTATAGATCCACAAATTTTTCAAGTATAGATTTACAAATTTTCCAAGTATAGATTTACAAATTTTCCATGTATAGATTTACAAATTCCCCAAGTATGGATCCACAAATTCCCCAAGTGTAGATCCACAAATTTTCCAAGTACAGATCCACAAATTTTACAAGTAGAGATCCACAAAATTCCAAGTACAGATCCACAAATTTTCCAAGTACAGATCTTCAAATTTTCCAAGTACAGATCTACAAATTTTCCAAGTAGAGATCCACAAATTTTCCAAGTAGAGATCCACAAATTTTCCAAGTATAGATTTACAAATTTTCCAAGTATAGATTTATAAATTTTCCAAGTAGAGATCCACAAAATTTCCAAGTATAGATTTACAAATTTTCCAAGTATAGATTTACAAATTTTCCAAGTATAGATTTACAAATTTTCCAAGTACAGATCCAAAAATTTTCCAAGTACAGATCCAAAATTTTCCAAGTACAGATCTACAAATTTTCCAAGTAGAGATCCACAAATTTTCCAAGTAGAGATCCACAAATTTTTCAAGTAGAGATCCACAAATTTTCCAAGTTGAGATCCACAAATTTTCCAAGTATAGATCCACAAATTTCCAAGAATAGATCCACAAATTTTCCAAGTATAGATCCACAAATTTTCCAAGTATAGATCCACAAATTTTTCAAGTATAGATTTACAAATTTTCCAAGTATAGATTTACAAATTTTCCATGTATAGATTTACAAATTCCCCAAGTATGGATCCACAAATTCCCCAAGTGTAGATCCACAAATTTTCCAAGTACAGATCCACAAATTTTACAAGTAGAGATCCACAAAATTCCAAGTACAGATCCACAAATTTTCCAAGTACAGATCTTCAAATTTTCCAAGTACAGATCTACAAATTTTCCAAGTAGAGATCCACAAATTTTCCAAGTAGAGATCCACAAATTTTCCAAGTATAGATTTACAAATTTTCCAAGTATAGATTTATAAATTTTCCAAGTAGAGATCCACAAAATTTCCAAGTATAGATTTACAAATTTTCCAAGTATAGATTTACAAATTTTCCAAGTATAGATTTACAAATTTTCCAAGTACAGATCCAAAAATTTTCCAAGTACAGATCCAAAATTTTCCAAGTACAGATCTACAAATTTTCCAAGTAGAGATCCACAAATTTTCCAAGTAGAGATCCACAAATTTTTCAAGTAGAGATCCACAAATTTTCCAAGTTGAGATCCACAAATTTTCCAAGTATAGATCCACAAATTTCCAAGAATAGATCCACAAATTTTCCAAGTATAGATCCACAAATTTTCCAAGTATAGATCCACAAATTTTTCAAGTATAGATTTACAAATTTTCCAAGTATAGATTTACAAATTTTCCATGTATAGATTTACAAATTCCCCAAGTATAGATCCACAAATTCCCCAAGTATAGATCCACAAATTTTCCAAGTACAGATCCACAAATTTTACAAGTAGAGATCCACAAAATTCCAAGTACAGATCCACAAATTTTCCAAGTACAGATCTACAAATTTTCCAAGTAAAGATCCACAAATTTTCCAAGTAGAGATCCACAAATTTTCCAAGTATAGATTTACAAATTTTCCAAGTATAGATTTACAAATTTTCCAAGTAGAGATCCACAAAATTTCCAAGTATAGATTTACAAATTTTCCAAGTATAGATTTACAAATTTTCCAAGTATAGATTTACAAATTTTCCAAGTATAGATGCACAAATTTTCCAAGTAGAGATCCACAAATTTTCCAAGTAGAGATCCACAAATTTTCCAAGTAGAGATCCACAAATTTTCCAAGTAGAGATCCACAAATTTTCCAAGTATAGATTTACAAATTTTCCAAGTATAGATTTACAAATTTTCCAAGTATAGATTTACAAATTTTCCAAGTATAGATTTACAAATTTTCCAAGTATAGATTTACAAATTTTGCAAGTATAGATTTACAAATTTTCAGAGTATAGATTTACAAATTTTCCAAGTACAGATTTACAAATTTTCCAAGTACAGATCCACAAATTTTCCAAGTACAGATCCAAAATTTTCCAAGTACAGATCCACAAATTTTCCAAGTACAGATCCACAAATTTTCCAAGTACAGATCTACAAATTTTCCAAGTAGAGATCCACAAATTTTCCAAGTAGAGATCCACAAATTTTCCAAGTATAGATTTACAAATTTTACAAGTATAGATTTACAAATTTTCCAAGTAGAGATCCACAAAATTTCCAAGTATAGATTTAAAAATTTTCCAAGTATAGATTTACAAATTTTCCAAGTATAGATTTACAAATTTTCCAAGTATAGATGCACAAATTTTTCAAGTAGAGATCCACAAATTTTCCAAATAGAGATCCACAAATTTTCCAAGTAGAGATCCACAAATTTTCCAAGTATAGATTTACAAATTTTCCAAGTATAGATTTACAAATTTTCCAAGTATAGATTTACAAATTTTCCAAGTATAGATTTACAAATTTTCCAAGTATAGATTTACAAATTTTCCAAGTATAGATTTACAAATTTTCCAAGTATAGATTTACAAATTTTCCAAGTATAGATTTACAAATTTTCATAGTAGAGATCCACAAAATTTCCAAGTATAGATTTACAAATTTTCCGAGTATAGATTTACAAATTTTCCAAGTAGAGATGCACAAATTTTCCAAGTACAGATCTACAAATTTTCCAAGTAGAGATCCACAAATTTTCCAAGTAGAGATCCACAAATTTTCCAAGCATAAATTTACAAATTTTCCAAGTATAGATTTACAAATTTTCCAAGTAGAGATCCACAAAATTTCCAAGTATAGATTTACAAATTTTCCAAGTATAGATTTACAAATTTTCCAAGTATAGATTTACAAATTTTCCAAGTAGAGATGCACAAATTTTCCAAGTAGAGATCCACAAATTTTCCAAGTAGAGATCCATAAATTTTCCAAGTAGAGATCCACAAATTTTCCAAGTATAGATTTACAAATTTTCCAAGTATAGATTTACAAATTTTCCAAGTATAGATTTACAAATTTTCCAAGTACAGATCCAAAAATTTTCCAAGTACAGATCCAAAATTTTCCAAGTACAGATCTACAAATTTTCCAAGTAGAGATCCACAAATTTTCCAAGTAGAGATCCACAAATTTTTCAAGTAGAGATCCACAAATTTTCCAAGTTGAGATCCACAAATTTTCCAAGTATAGATCCACAAATTTCCAAGTATAGATCCACAAATTTTCCAAGTATAGATCCACAAATTTTCCAAGTATAGATCCACAAATTTTTCAAGTATAGATTTACAAATTTTCCAAGTATAGATTTACAAATTTTCCATGTATAGATTTACAAATTCCCCAAGTATAGATCCACAAATTCCCCAAGTATAGATCCACAAATTTTCCAAGTACAGATCCACAAATTTTACAAGTAGAGATCCACAAAATTCCAAGTACAGATCCACAAATTTTCCAAGAACAGATCTACAAATTTTCCAAGTAAAGATCCACAAATTTTCCAAGTAGAGATCCACAAATTTTCCAAGTATAGATTTACAAATTTTCCAAGTATAGATTTACAAATTTTCCAAGTAGAGATCCACAAAATTTCCAAGTATAGATTTACAAATTTTCCAAGTATAGATTTACAAATTTTCCAAGTATAGATTTACAAATTTTCCAAGTATAGATGCACAAATTTTCCAAGTAGAGATCCACAAATTTTCCAAGTAGAGATCCACAAATTTTCCAAGTAGAGATCCACAAATTTTCCAAGTATAGATTTACAAATTTTCCAAGTATAGATTTACAAATTTTCCAAGTATAGATTTACAAATTTTCCAAGTATAGATTTACAAATTTTCCAAGTATAGATTTACAAATTTTCCAAGTATAGATTTACAAATTTTCAGAGTATAGATTTACAAATTTTCCAAGTACAGATTTACAAATTTTCCAAGTACAGATCCACAAATTTTCCAAGTACAGATCCAAAATTTTCCAAGTACAGATCCACAAATTTTCCAAGTACAGATCCACAAATTTTCCAAGTACAGATCTACAAATTTTCAAGTAAAGATCCACAAATTTTCCAAGTAGAGATCCACAAATTTTCCAAGTATAGATTTACAAATTTTCCAAGTATAGATTTACAAATTTTCCAAGTAGAGATCCACAAAATTTCCAAGTATAGATTTACAAATTTTCCAAGTATAGATTTACAAATTTTCCAAGTATAGATTTACAAATTTTCCAAGTATAGATGCACAAATTTTCCAAGTAGAGATCCACAAATTTTCCAAGTAGAGATCCACAAATTTTCCAAGTAGAGATCCACAAATTTTCCAAGTATAGATTTACAAATTTTCCAAGTATAGATTTACAAATTTTCCAAGTATAGATTTACAAATTTTCCAAGTATAGATTTACAAATTTTCCAAGTATAGATTTACAAATTTTCCAAGTATAGATTTACAAATTTTCCAAGTATAGATTTACAAATTTTCCAAGTATAGATTTACAAATTTTCATAGTAGAGATCCACAAAATTTCCAAGTATAGATTTACAAATTTTCCAAGTATAGATTTACAAATTTTCCAAGTACAGATCTACAAATTTTCCAAGTAGAGATCCACAAATTTTCCAAGTAGAGATCCACAAATTTTCCAAGCATAAATTTACAAATTTTCCAAGTATAGATTTACAAATTTTCCAAGTAGAGATCCACAAAATTTCCAAGTATAGATTTACAAATTTTCCAAGTATAGATTTACAAATTTTCCAAGTAGAGATGCACAAATTTTCCAAGTAGAGATCCACAAATTTTCCAAGTAGAGATCCATAAATTTTCCAAGTAGAGATCCACAAATTTTCCAAGTATAGATTTACAAATTTTCCAAGTATAGATTTACAAATTTTCCAAGTAGAGATCCACAAAATTTCCAAGTATAGATTTACAAATTTTCCAAGTATAGATTTACAAATTTTCCAAGTATAGATTTACAAATTTTCCAAGTATAGATTTACAAATTTTTCAAGTATAGATTTACAAATTTTTCAAGTATAGATTTACAAATTTTCCAAGTATACATTTACAAATTTTCCAAGTATAGATTTACAAATTTTCCAAGTACAGATCCACAAATTTTCCAAGTACAGATCCGCAAATTTTCCAAGTATAGATTTACAAATTTTCCAAGTATAGATTTACAAATTTTCCAAGTATAGATTTACAAATTTTCCAAGTACAGATGCACAAATTTTCCAAGTACAGATCCAAAATTTTCCAAGTACAGATCTACAAATTTTCCAAGTAGAGATCCACAAATTTTCCAAGTAGAGATCCACAAATTTTTCAAGTAGAGATCCACAAATTTTCCAAGTTGAGATCCACAAATTTTCCAAGTATAGATCCACAAATTTCCAAGTATAGATCCACAAATTTTCCAAGTATAGATCCACAAATTTTCCAAGTATAGATCCACAAATTTTTCAAGTATAGATTTACAAATTTTCCAAGTATAGATTTACAAATTTTCCATGTATAGATTTACAAATTCCCCAAGTATAGATCCACAAATTCCCCAAGTATAGATCCACAAATTTTCCAAGTACAAATCCACAAATTTTACAAGTAGAGATCCACAAAATTCCAAGTACAGATCCACAAATTTTCCAAGTACAGATCTACAAATTTTCCAAGTAAAGATCCACAAATTTTCCAAGTAGAGATCCATAAATTTTCCAAGTAGAGATCCACAAATTTTCCAAGTTTAGATTTACAAATTTTCCAAGTATAGATTTACAAATTTTCCAAGTATAGATGCACAAATTTTCCAAGTAGAGATCCACAAATTTTCCAAGTAGAGATCCACAAATTTTCCAAGTAGAGATCCACAAATTTTCCAAGTATAGATTTACAAATTTTCCAAGTATAGATTTACAAATTTTCCAAGTATAGATTTACAAATTTTCCAAGTATAGATTTACAAATTTTCCAAGTATAGATTTACAAATTTTCCAAGTATAGATTTACAAATTTTCAGAGTATAGATTTACAAATTTTCCAAGTACAGATTTACAAATTTTCCAAGTACAGATCCACAAATTTTCCAAGTACAGATCCACAAATTTTCCAAGTACAGATCCAAAATTTTCCAAGTAGAGATCCACAAATTTTCCAAGTAGAGATCCACAAATTTTCCAAGCATAAATTTACAAATTTTCCAAGTATAGATTTACAAATTTTCCAAGTAGAGATCCACAAAATTTCCAAGTATAGATTTACAAATTTTCCAAGTATAGATTTACAAATTTTCCAAGTAGAGATGCACAAATTTTCCAAGTAGAGATCCACAAATTTTCCAAGTAGAGATCCATAAATTTTCCAAGTAGAGATCCACAAATTTTCCAAGTATAGATTTACAAATTTTCCAAGTATAGATTTACAAATTTTCCAAGTAGAGATCCACAAAATTTCCAAGTATAGATTTACAAATTTTCCAAGTATAGATTTACAAATTTTCCAAGTATAGATTTACAAATTTTCCAAGTATAGATTTACAAATTTTTCAAGTATAGATTTACAAATTTTTCAAGTATAGATTTACAAATTTTCCAAGTATACATTTACAAATTTTCCAAGTATAGATTTACAAATTTTCCAAGTACAGATCCACAAATTTTCCAAGTACAGATCCGCAAATTTTCCAAGTATAGATTTACAAATTTTCCAAGTATAGATTTACAAATTTTCCAAGTATAGATTTACAAATTATCCAAGTACAGATGCACAAATTTTCCAAGTACAGATCCAAAATTTTCCAAGTACAGATCTACAAATTTTCCAAGTAGAGATCCACAAATTTTCCAAGTAGAGATCCACTAATTTTTCAAGTAGAGATCCACAAATTTTCCAAGTTGAGATCCACAAATTTTCCAAGTATAGATCCACAAATTTCCAAGTATAGATCCACAAATTTTCCAAGTATAGATCCACAAATTTTCCAAGTATAGATCCACAAAATTTTCAAGTATAGATTTACAAATTTTCCAAGTATAGATTTACAAATTTTCCATGTATAGATTTACAAATTCCCCAAGTATAGATCCACAAATTCCCCAAGTATAGATCCACAAATTTTCCAAGTACAGATCCACAAATTTTACAAGTAGAGATCCACAAAATTCCAAGTACAGATCCACAAATTTTCCAAGTACAGATCTACAAATTTTCCAAGTAAAGATCCACAAATTTTCCAAGTAGAGATCCATAAATTTTCCAAGTAGAGATCCACAAATTTTCCAAGTTTAGATTTACAAATTTTCCAAGTATAGATTTACAAATTTTCCAAGTATAGATGCACAAATTTTCCAAGTAGAGATCCACAAATTTTCCAAGTAGAGATCCACAAATTTTCCAAGTAGAGATCCACAAATTTTCCAAGTATAGATTTACAAATTTTCCAAGTATAGATTTACAAATTTTCCAAGTATAGATTTACAAATTTTCCAAGTATAGATTTACAAATTTTCCAAGTATAGATTTACAAATTTTCCAAGTATAGATTTACAAATTTTCAGAGTATAGATTTACAAATTTTCCAAGTACAGATTTACAAATTTTCCAAGTACAGATCCACAAATTTTCCAAGTACAGATCCAAAATTTTCCAAGTACAGATCCACAAATTTTCCAAGTACAGATCCACAAATTTTCCAAGTACAGATCTACAAATTTTCCAAGTAGAGATCCACAAATTTTCCAAGTAGAGATCCACAAATTTTCCAAGTATAGATTTACAAATTTTCCAAGTATAGATTTACAAATTTTCCAAGTATAGATTTACAAATTTTCCAAGTATAGATGCACAAATTTTTCAAGTAGAGATCCACAAATTTTCCAAATAGAGATCCACAAATTTTCCAAGTAGAGATCCACAAATTTTCCAAGTATAGATTTACAAATTTTCCAAGTATAGATTTACAAATTTTCCAAGTATAGATTTACAAATTTTCCAAGTATAGATTTACAAATTTTCCAAGTATAGATTTACAAATTTTCCAAGTATAGATTTACAAATTTTCCAAGTATAGATTTACAAATTTTCCAAGTATAGATTTACAAATTTTCCAAGTATAGATTTACAAATTTTCATAGTAGAGATCCACAAAATTTCCAAGTATAGATTTACAAATTTTCCAAGTATAGATTTACAAATTTTCCAAGTAGAGATGCACAAATTTTCCAAGTACAGATCTACAAATTTTCCAAGTAGAGATCCACAAATTTTCCAAGTAGAGATCCACAAATTTTCCAAGCATAAATTTACAAATTTTCCAAGTATAGATTTACAAATTTTCCAAGTAGAGATCCACAAAATTTCCAAGTATAGATTTACAAATTTTCCAAGTATAGATTTACAAATTTTCCAAGTAGAGATACACAAATTTTCCAAGTAGAGATAAACAAATTTTCCAAGTAGAGATCCATAAATTTTCCAAGTAGAGATCCACAAATTTTCCAAGTATAGATTTACAAATTTTCCAAGTATAGATTTACAAATTTTCCAAGTAGAGATCCACAAAATTTCCAAGTATAGATTTACAAATTTTTCAAGTATAGATTTAAAAATTTTCCAAGTATAGATTTACAAATTTTCCAAGTATAGATTTACAAATTTTCCAAGTATAGATTTACAAATTTTCCAAGTATAGATGCACAAATTTTTCAAGTAGAGATCCACAAATTTTCCAAATAGAGATCCACAAATTTTCCAAGTAGAGATCCACAAATTTTCCAAGTATAGATTTACAAATTTTCCAAGTATAGATTTACAAATTTTCCAAGTATAGATTTACAAATTTTCCAAGTATAGATTTACAAATTTTCCAAGTATAGATTTACAAATTTTCCAAGTATAGATTTACAAATTTTCCAAGTATAGATTTACAAATTTTCCAAGTATAGATTTACAAATTTTCCAAGTATAGATTTACAAATTTTCATAGTAGAGATCCACAAAATTTCCAAGTATAGATTTACAAATTTTCCAAGTATAGATTTACAAATTTTCCAAGTAGAGATGCACAAATTTTCCAAGTACAGATCTACAAATTTTCCAAGTAGAGATCCACAAATTTTCCAAGTAGAGATCCACAAATTTTCCAAGCATAAATTTACAAATTTTCCAAGTATAGATTTACAAATTTTCCAAGTAGAGATCCACAAAATTTCCAAGTATAGATTTACAAATTTTCCAAGTATAGATTTACAAATTTTCCAAGTAGAGATACACAAATTTTCCAAGTAGAGATAAACAAATTTTCCAAGTAGAGATCCATAAATTTTCCAAGTAGAGATCCACAAATTTTCCAAGTATAGATTTACAAATTTTCCAAGTATAGATTTACAAATTTTCCAAGTAGAGATCCACAAAATTTCCAAGTATAGATTTACAAATTTTTCAAGTATAGATTTAAAAATTTTCCAAGTATAGATTTACAAATTTTCCAAGTATAGATTTACAAATTTTCCAAGTATAGATTTACAAATTTTCCAAGTATAGATGCACAAATTTTTCAAGTAGAGATCCACAAATTTTCCAAATAGAGATCCACAAATTTTCCAAGTAGAGATCCACAAATTTTCCAAGTATAGATTTACAAATTTTCCAAGTATAGATTTACAAATTTTCCAAGTATAGATTTACAAATTTTCCAAGTATAGATTTACAAATTTTCCAAGTATAGATTTACAAATTTTCCAAGTATAGATTTACAAATTTTCCAAGTATAGATTTACAAATTTTCCAAGTATAGATTTACAAATTTTCCAAGTATAGATTTACAAATTTTCATAGTAGAGATCCACAAAATTTCCAAGTATAGATTTACAAATTTTCCAAGTATAGATTTACAAATTTTCCATGTATAGATTTACAAATTCCCCAAGTATAGATCCACAAATTCCCCAAGTATAGATCCACAAATTTTCCAAGTACAGATCCACAAATTTTACAAGTAGAGATCCACAAAATTCCAAGTACAGATCCACAAATTTTCCAAGTACAGATCTACAAATTTTCCAAGTAAAGATCCACAAATTTTCCAAGTAGAGATCCATAAATTTTCCAAGTAGAGATCCACAAATTTTCCAAGTTTAGATTTACAAATTTTCCAAGTATAGATTTACAAATTTTCCAAGTAGAGATCCACAAAATTTCCAAGTATAGATTTACAAATTTTCCAAGTATAGATTTACAAATTTTCCAAGTATAGATTTACAAATTTTCCAAGTATAGATTTACAAATTTTTCAAGTATAGATTTACAAATTTTCCAAGTATACATTTACAAATTTTCCAAGTATAGATTTACAAATTTTCCAAGTACAGATCCACAAATTTTCCAAGTACAGATCCGCAAATTTTCTAAGTATAGATTTACAAATTTTCCAAGTATAGATTTACAAATTTTCCAAGTACAGATCCACAAATTTTCCAAGTACAGATCCGCAAATTTTCCAAGTATAGATTTACAAATTTTCCAAGTATAGATTTACAAATTTTCCAAGTATAGATTTACAAATTTTCCAAGTATAGATTTACAAATTTTCCAAGTATAGATTTACAAATTTTCCAAGTACAGATGCACAAATTTTCCAAGTACAGATCCAAAATTTTCCAAGTACAGATCTACAAATTTTCCAAGTAGAGATCCACAAATTTTCCAAGTAGAGATCCACAAATTTTTCAAGTAGAGATCCACAAATTTTCCAAATTGAGATCCACAAATTTTCCAAGTATAGATCCACAAATTTCCAAGTATAGATCCACAAATTTTCCAAGTATAGATCCACAAATTTTCCAAGTATAGATCCACAAATTTTTCAAGTATAGATTTACAAATTTTCCAAGTATAGATTTACAAATTTTCCATGTATAGATTTACAAATTCCCCAAGTATAGATCCACAAATTCCCCAAGTATAGATCCACAAATTTTCCAAGTACAGATCTACAAATTTTCCAAGTAAAGATCCACAAATTTTCCAAGTAGAGATCCACAAATTTTCCAAGTATAGATTTACAAATTTTCCAAGTATAGATTTACAAATTTTCCAAGTAGAGATCCACAAAATTTCCAAGTATAGATTTACAAATTTTCCAAGTATAGATTTACAAATTTTCCAAGTATAGATTTACAAATTTTCCAAGTATAGATGCACAAATTTTCCAAGTAGAGATCCACAAATTTTCCAAGTAGAGATCCACAAATTTTCCAAGTAGAGATCCACAAATTTTCCAAGTATAGATTTACAAATTTTCCAAGTATAGATTTATAAATTTTCCAAGTATAGATTTACAAATTTTCCAAGTATAGATTTACAAATTTTCCAAGTATAGATTTACAAATTTTCCAAGTATAGATTTACAAATTTTCAGAGTATAGATTTACAAATTTTCCAAGTAGAGATTTACAAATTTTCCAAGTACAGATCCACAAATTTTCCAAGTACAGATCCAAAATTTTCCAAGTACAGATCCACAAATTTTCCAAGTACAGATCCACAAATTTTCCAAGCACAGATCTACAAATTTTCCAAGTAGAGATCCACAAATTTTCCAAGTAGAGATCCACAAATTTTCCAAGTATAGATTTACAAATTTTCCAAGTATAGATTTACAAATTTTCCAAGTAGAGATCCACAAAATTTCAAAGTATAGATTTACAAATTTTCCAAGTATAGATTTACAAATTTTCCAAGTATAGATTTACAAATTTTCCAAGTATAGATGCACAAATTTTTCAAGTAGAGATCCACAAATTTTCCATGTAGAGATCCACAAATTTTCCAAGTAGAGATCCACAAATTTTCCAAGTATAGATTTACAAATTTTCCAAGTATAGATTTACAAATTTTCCAAGTATAGATTTACAAATTTTCCAAGTATAGATTTACAAATTTTCCAAGTATAGATTTACAAATTTTCCAAGTATAGATTTACAAATTTTCCAAGTATAGATTTACAAATTTTCCAAGTATAGATTTACAAATTTTCATAGTAGAGATCCACAAAATTTCCAAGTATAGATTTACAAATTTTCCAAGTATAGATTTACAAATTTTCCAAGTAGAGATGCACAAATTTTCCAAGTACAGATCTACAAATTTTCCAAGTAGAGATCCACAAATTTTCCAAGTAGAGATCCACAAATTTTCCAAGCATAAATTTACAAATTTTCCAAGTATAGATTTACAAATTTTCCAAGTAGAGATTTACAAATTTTCCAAGTATAGATTTACAAATTTTCCAAGTAGAGATGCACAAATTTTCCAAGTAGAGATCCACAAATTTTCCAAGTAGAGATCCATAAATTTTCCAAGTAGAGATCCACAAATTTTCCAAGTATAGATTTACAAATTTTCCAAGTATAGATTTACAAATTTTCCAAGTAGAGATCCACAAAATTTCCAAGTATAGATTTACAAATTTTCCAAGTATAGATTTACAAATTTTCCAAGTATAGATTTACAAATTTTCCAAGTATAGATTTACAAATTTTTCAAGTATAGATTTACAAATTTTCCAAGTATACATTTACAAATTTTCCAAGTATAGATTTACAAATTTTCCAAGTACAGATCCACAAATTTTCCAAGTACAGATCCGCAAATTTTCCAAGTATAGATTTACAAATTTTCCAAGTATAGATTTACAAATTTTCCAAGTATAGATTTACAAATTTTCCAAGTACAGATGCACAAATTTTCCAAGTACAGATCCAAAATTTTCCAAGTACAGATCTACAAATTTTCCAAGTAGAGATCCACAAATTTTCCAAGTAGAGATCCACAAATTTTCCAAGTAGAGATCCACAAATTTTCCAAGTTGAGATCCACAAATTTTCCAAGTATAGATCCACAAATTTCCAAGTATAGATCCACAAATTTTCCAAGTATAGATCCACAAATTTTCCAAGTATAGATCCACAAATTTTCCAAGTATAGATTTACAAATTTTCCAAGTATAGATTTACAAATTTTCCATGTATAGATTTACAAATTTTCCAAGTACAGATCCACAAATTTTACAAGTAGAGATCCACAAAATTCCAACTACAGATCCACAAATTTTCCAAGTACAGATCCACAAATTTTCCAAGTACAGATCTACAAATTTTCCAAACAGAGATCCACAAATTTTCCAAGTAGAGATCCACAAATTTTCCAAGTATAGATTTACAAATTTTCCAAGTACAGATCCACAAATTTTACAAAAAGAGATCCACAAAATTCCAAGTACAGATCCACAAATTTTCCAAGTACAGATCCACAAATTTTCCAAGTACAGATCTACAAATTTTCCAAGTAGAGATCCACAAATTTTCCAAGTAGAGATCCACAAATTTTCCAAGTATAGATTTACAAATTTTCCAAGTATAGATTTACAAATTTTCCAAGTAGAGATCCACAAATTTTCCACGTATAGATTTACAAATTTTCCAAGTATAGATTTACAAATTTTCCAAGTATAGATTTACAAATTTTCCAAGTATAGATTTACAAATTTTCCAAGTATACATTTACAAATTTTCCAAGTACAGATTTACAAATTTTCCAAGTACAGATCCACAAATTTTCCAAGTACAGATCCGCAAATTTTCCAAGTATAGATTTAAAAATTTTCCAAGTATAGATTTACAAATTTTCCAAGAATAGATTTACAAATTTTACAAGTATAGATTTACAAATTTTCCAAGTATAGATTTACAAATTTTCCAAGTACAGATGCACAAATTTTCCAAGTACAGATCCAAAATTTTCCAAGTACAGATCTACAAATTTTCCAAGTAGAGATCCACAAATTTTCCAAGTAGAGATCCACAAATTTTCCAAGTAGAGATCCACAAATTTTCCAAGTTGAGATCCACAAATTTTCCAAGTATAGATCCACAAATTTCCAAGTATAGATCCACAAATTTTCCAAGTATAGATCCACAAATTTTCCAAGTATAGATCCACAAATTTTCCAAGTATAGATTTATAAATTTTCCAAGTATAGATTTACAAATTTTCCATGTATAGATTTACAAATTTTCCAAGTACAGATCCACAAATTTTACAAGTAGAGATCCACAAAATTCCAACTACAGATCCACAAATTTTCCAAGTACAGATCCACAAATTTTCCAAGTACAGATCTACAAATTTTCCAAGTAGAGATCCACAAATTTTCCAAGTAGAGATCCACAAATTTTCCAAGTATAGATTTACAAATTTTCCAAGTACAGATCCACAAATTTTACAAGTAGAGATCCACAAAATTCCAAGTACAGATCCACAAATTTTCCAAGTACAGATCCACAAATTTTCCAAGTACAGATCTACAAATTTTCCAAGTAGAGATCCACAAATTTTCCAAGTAGAGATCCACAAATTTTCCAAGTATAGATTTACAAATTTTCCAAGTATAGATTTACAAATTTTCCAAGTAGAGATCCACAAATTTTCCAAGTATAGATTTACAAATTTTCCAAGTATAGATTTACAAATTTTCCAAGTATAGATTTACAAATTTTCCAAGTATAGATTTACAAATTTTCCAAGTATAGATTTACAAATTTTCCAAGTATACATTTACAAATTTTCCAAGTACAGATTTACAAATTTTCCAAGTACAGATCCACAAATTTTCCAAGTACAGATCCGCAAATTTTCCAAGTATAGATTTAAAAATTTTCCAAGTATAGATTTACAAATTTTTCAAGAATAGATTTACAAATTTTCCAAGTATAGATTTACAAATTTTCCAAGTATAGATTTACAAATTTTCCAAGTATAGATTTACAAATTTTCCAAGTACAGATTTACAAATTTTCCAAGTACAGATCCACAAATTTTCCAAGTACAGAACCACAAATTTTCCAAGTACAGATCCACAAATTTTCCTTGTATAGATCCACAAATTTTCCAAGTACAGATCCACAAATTTTCCAAGTACAGATCCACAAATTTTCCAAGTAGAGATCCACAAATTTTCCAAGTAGAGCTCCACAAATTTTCCAAGTATAGATTTACAAATTTTCCAAGTATAGATTTACAAATTTTCCAAGTATAAATTTAAAATTTTTCCAAGTATACATTTACAAATTTTCCAAGTACAGATTTACAAATTTTCCAAGTACAGATCCACAAATTTTCCAAGTACAGATCTACAAATTTTCCAAGTAGAGATCCACAAATTTTCCAAGTAGAGATCCACAAATTTTCCAAGTAGATATCCACAAATTTTCCAAGTATAGATTTACAAATTTTCCAAGTATAGATTTACAAATTTTCCAAGTAGAGATCCACAAAATTTCCAAGTATAGATTTACAAATTTTCCAAGTATAGATTTACAAATTTTCCAAGTATAGATTTACAAATTTTCCAAGTATAGATTTACAAATTTTCCAAGTATAAATTTAAAATTTTTCCAAGTATACATTTACAAATTTTCCAAGTACAGATTTACAAATTTTCCAAGTACAGATCCACAAATTTTCCAAGTACAGATCCGCAAATTTTCCAAGTAAAGATTTAAAAATTTTCCAAGTATAGATTTACAAATTTTCCAAGAATAGATTTACAAATTTTCCAAGTAGAGATCCACAAATTTTCCAAGTATAAATTTACAAATTTTCCAAGTATAGATTTACAAATTTTCCAAGTAGAGATCCACAAAATTTCCAAGTATAGATTTACAAATTTTCCAAGTATAGATTTACAAATTTTCCAAGTATAGATTTACAAATTTTCCAAGTAGAGATCCACAAATTTTCCAAGTAGAGATCCTCAAATTTTCCAAGTATAGATTTACAAATTTTCCAAGTACAGATCCAAAATTTTCCAAGTACAGATCTACAAATTTTCCAAGTAGAGATCCACAAATTTTCCAAGTATAGATTTACAAATTTTCCAAGTATAGATTTACAAATTTTCCAAGTACAGATCCACAAATTTTCCAAGTACAGATCCAAAATTTTCCAAGTACAGATCTACAAATTTTCCAAGTAGAGATCCACAAATTTTCCAAGTAGAGATCCACAAATTTTCCAAGTATAGATCCACAAATTTCCAAGTATAGATCCACAAATTTTCCAAGTATAGATCCACAAATTTTCCAAGTATAGATCCACAAATTTTCCAAGTATAGATTTACAAATTTTCCAAGTATAGATTTACAAATTTTCCATGTATAGATTTACAAATTCCCCAAGTATAGATCCACAAATTCCCCAAGTTTAGATCCACAAATTTTCCAAGTACAGATCCACAAATTTTACAAGTAGAGATCCACAAAATTCCAAGTACAGATCCACAAATTTTCCAAGTACAGATCCACAAATTTTCCAAGTACAGATCTACAAATTTTCCAAGTAGAGATCCACAAATTTTCCAAGTAGAGATCCACAAATTTTCCAAGTAGAGATCCACAAATTTTCCAAGTATAGATTTACAAATTTTCCAAGTATAGATTTACAAATTTTCCAAGTAGAGATCCACAAAATTTCCAAGTATAGATTTACAAATTTTCCAAGTATAGATTTACAAATTTTCCAAGTATAGATTTACAAATTTTCCAAGTATAGATGCAAAAATTTTCCAAGTAGAGATCTACAAATTTTCCAAGTAGAGATCCACAAATTTTCCAAGTATAGATTTATAAATTTTCCAAGTATAGATTTACAAATTTTCCGAGTATAGATTTACAAATTTTCCAAGTATAGATTTACAAATTTTCCAAGTATAGATTTACAAATTTTCCAAGTATAGATTTACAAATTTTCCAAGTATAGATTTACAAATTTTCCAAGTATAGATTTACAAATTTTCCAAGTATAGATTTACAAATTTTCCAAGTATAGATTTACAAATTTTCCAAGTATAGATTTACAAATTTTCCAAGTAGAGATTTACAAATTTTCCAAGTATACATTTACAAATTTTCCAAGTACAGATTTACAAATTTTCCAAGTACAGATCCACAAATTTTCCAAGTACAGATCCGCAAATTTTCCAAGTAAAGATTTAAAAATTTTCCAAGTATAGATTTACAAATTTTCCAAGAATAGATTTACAAATTTTCCAAGTAGAGATCCACAAATTTTCCAAGTAGAGATCCACAAATTTTCCAAGTATAAATTTACAAATTTTCCAAGTATAGATTTACAAATTTTCCAAGTAGAGATCCACAAAATTTCCAAGTATAGATTTACAAATTTTCCAAGTATAGATTTACAAATTTTCCAAGTATAGATTTACAAATTTTCCAAGTATAGATTTACAAATTTTCCAAGTAGAGATCCACAAATTTTCCAAGTAGAGATCCTCAAATTTTCCAAGTATAGATTTACAAATTTTCCAAGTACAGATCCAAAATTTTCCAAGTACAGATCTACAAATTTTCCAAGTAGAGATCCACAAATTTTCCAAGTATAGATTTACAAATTTTCCAAGTATAGATTTACAAATTTTCCAAGTACAGATCCACAAATTTTCCAAGTACAGATCCAAAATTTTCCAAGTACAGATCTACAAATTTTCCAAGTAGAGATCCACAAATTTTCCAAGTAGAGATCCACAAATTTTCCAAGTATAGATCCACAAATTTCCAAGTATAGATCCACAAATTTTCCAAGTATAGATCCACAAATTTTCCAAGTATAGATCCACAAATTTTCCAAGTATAGATTTACAAATTTTCCAAGTATAGATTTACAAATTTTCCATGTATAGATTTACAAATTCCCCAAGTATAGATCCACAAATTCCCCAAGTTTAGATCCACAAATTTTCCAAGTACAGATCCACAAATTTTACAAGTAGAGATCCACAAAATTCCAAGTACAGATCCACAAATTTTCCAAGTACAGATCCACAAATTTTCCAAGTACAGATCTACAAATTTTCCAAGTAGAGATCCACAAATTTTCCAAGTAGAGATCCACAAATTTTCCAAGTAGAGATCCACAAATTTTCCAAGTATAGATTTACAAATTTTCCAAGTATAGATTTACAAATTTTCCAAGTAGAGATCCACAAAATTTCCAAGTATAGATTTACAAATTTTCCAAGTATAGATTTACAAATTTTCCAAGTATAGATTTACAAATTTTCCAAGTATAGATGCAAAAATTTTCCAAGTAGAGATCTACAAATTTTCCAAGTAGAGATCCACAAATTTTCCAAGTATAGATTTATAAATTTTCCAAGTATAGATTTACAAATTTTCCGAGTATAGATTTACAAATTTTCCAAGTATAGATTTACAAATTTTCCAAGTATAGATTTACAAATTTTCCAAGTATAGATTTACAAATTTTCCAAGTATAGATTTACAAATTTTCCAAGTATAGATTTACAAATTTTCCAAGTATAGATTTACAAATTTTCCAAGTATAGATTTACAAATTTTCCAAGTATAGATTTACAAATTTTCCAAGTAGAGATTTACAAATTTTCCAAGTATACATTTACAAATTTTCCAAGTACAGATTTACAAATTTTCCAAGTACAGATCCACAAATTTTCCAAGTACAGATCCGCAAATTTTCCAAGTAAAGATTTAAAAATTTTCCAAGTATAGATTTACAAATTTTCCAAGAATAGATTTACAAATTTTCCAAGTAGAGATCCACAAATTTTCCAAGTAGAGATCCACAAATTTTCCAAGTATAAATTTACAAATTTTCCAAGTATAGATTTACAAATTTTCCAAGTAGAGATCCACAAAATTTCCAAGTATAGATTTACAAATTTTCCAAGTATAGATTTACAAATTTTCCAAGTATAGATTTACAAATTTTCCAAGTATAGATTTACAAATTTTCCAAGTATAGATTTACAAATTTTCCAAGTATAGGTTTACAAATTTTCCAAGTACAGATCCAAAATTTTCCAAGTACAGATCTATAAAATTTTCCAAGTAGAGATCCACAAATTTTCCAAGTATAGATTTACAAATTTTCCAAGTATAGATTTACAAATTTTCCAAGTACAGATCCACAAATTTTCCAAGTACAGATCCAAAATTTTCCAAGTACAGATCTACAAATTTTCCAAGTAGAGATCCACAAATTTTCCAAGTAGAGATCCACAAATTTTCCAAGTAGAGATCCACAAATTTTCCAAGTTGAGATCCACAAATTTTCCAAGTATAGATCCACAAATTTCCAAGTATAGATCCACAAATTTTCCAAGTATAGATTTACAAATTTTCCAAGTATAGATTTACAAATTTTCCATGTATAGATTTACAAATTCCCCAAGTATAGATCCACAAATTCCCCAAGTGTAGATCCACAAATTTTCCAAGTACAGATCCACAAATTTTACAAGTAGAGATCCACAAAATTCCAAGTACAGTTATACAAATTTTCCAAGTACAGATCCACAAATTTTACAAGTACAGATCTACAAATTTTCCAAGTAGAGATCCACAAATTTTCCAAGTAGAGATCCACAAATTTTCCAAGTATAGATTTACAAATTTTCCAAGTATAGATTTACAAATTTTCCAAGTAGAGATCCACAAAATTTCCAAGTATAGATTTACAAATTTTCCAAGTATAGATGCACAAATTTTCCAAGTAGAGATCCACAAATTTTCCAAGTAGAGATCCACAAATTTTCCAAGTAGAGATCCACAAATTTTCCAAGTATAGATTTACAAATTTTCCAAGTATAGATTTACAAATTTTCCAAGTATAGATTTACAAATTTTCCAAGTATAGATTTACAAATTTTCCAAGTATAGATTTACAAATTTTCATAGTAGAGATCCACAAAATTTCCAAGTATAGATTTACAAATTTTCCAAGTATAGATTTACAAATTTTTCAAGTAGAGATGCACAAATTTTCCAAGTACAGATCTACAAATTTTCCAAGTAGAGATCCACAAATTTTCCAAATAGAGATCCACAAATTTTCCAAGTATAAATTTACAAATTTTCCAAGTATAGATTTACAAATTTTCCAAGTAGAGATCCACAAAATTTCCAAGTATAGATTTACAAATTTTCCAAGTATAGATTTACAAATTTTCCAAGTATAGATTTACAAATTTTCCAAGTAGAGATGCACAAATTTTCCAAGTACAGATCCAAAATTTTCCAAGTACAGATCTACAAATTTTCCAAGTAGAGATCCACAAATTTTCCAAGTAGAGATCCACAAATTTTCCAAGTAGAGATCCACAAATTTTCCAAGTATAGATCCACAAATTTCCAAGTATAGATCCACAAATTTTCCAAGTATAGATCCACAAATTTCCAAGTATAGATCCACAAATTTTCCAAGTATAGATTTACAAATTTTCCAAGTATAGATTTACAAATTTTCCATGTATAGATTTACAAATTCCCCAAGTATAGATCCACAAATTCCCCAAGTGTAGATCCAAAATTTTCCAAGTACAGATCTATAAAATTTTCCAAGTAGAGATCCACAAATTTTCCAAGTATAGATTTACAAATTTTCCAAGTATAGATTTACAAATTTTCCAAGTACAGATCCACAAATTTTCCAAGTACAGATCCAAAATTTTCCAAGTACAGATCTACAAATTTTCCAAGTAGAGATCCACAAATTTTCCAAGTAGAGATCCACAAATTTTCCAAGTAGAGATCCACAAATTTTCCAAGTTGAGATCCACAAATTTTCCAAGTATAGATCCACAAATTTCCAAGTATAGATCCACAAATTTTCCAAGTATAGATTTACAAATTTTCCAAGTATAGATTTAGAAATTTTCCATGTATAGATTTACAAATTCCCCAAGTATAGATCCACAAATTCCCCAAGTGTAGATCCACAAATTTTCCAAGTACAGATCCACAAATTTTACAAGTAGAGATCCACAAAATTCCAAGTACAGTTATACAAATTTTCCAAGTACAGATCCACAAATTTTCCAAGTACAGATCTACAAATTTTCCAAGTAGAGATCCACAAATTTTCCAAGTAGAGATCCACAAATTTTCCAAGTATAGATTTACAAATTTTCCAAGTATAGATTTACAAATTTTCCAAGTAGAGATCCACAAAATTTCCAAGTATAGATTTACAAATTTTCCAAGTATAGATTTACAAATTTTCCAAGTATAGATTTACAAATTTTCCAAGTATAGATGCACAAATTTTCCAAGTAGAGATCCACAAATTTTCCAAGTAGAGATCCACAAATTTTCCAAGTAGAGATCCACAAATTTTCCAAGTATAGATTTACAAATTTTCCAAGTATAGATTTACAAATTTTCCAAGTATAGATTTACAAATTTTCCAAGTATAGATTTACAAATTTTCCAAGTATAGATTTACAAATTTTCCAAGTATAGATTTACAAATTTTCATAGTAGAGATCCACAAAATTTCCAAGTATAGATTTACAAATTTTCCAAGTATAGATTTACAAATTTTTCAAGTAGAGATGCACAAATTTTCCAAGTACAGATCTACAAATTTTCCAAGTAGAGATCCACAAATTTTCCAAATAGAGATCCACAAATTTTCCAAGTATAAATTTACAAATTTTCCAAGTATAGATTTACAAATTTTCCAAGTAGAGATCCACAAAATTTCCAAGTATAGATTTACAAATTTTCCAAGTATAGATTTACAAATTTTCCAAGTATAGATTTACAAATTTTCCAAGTAGAGATGCACAAATTTTCCAAGTACAGATCCAAAATTTTCCAAGTACAGATCTACAAATTTTCCAAGTAGAGATCCACAAATTTTCCAAGTAGAGATCCACAAATTTTCCAAGTAGAGATCCACAAATTTTCCAAGTATAGATCCACAAATTTCCAAGTATAGATCCACAAATTTTCCAAGTATAGATCCACAAATTTCCAAGTATAGATCCACAAATTTTCCAAGTATAGATTTACAAATTTTCCAAGTATAGATTTACAAATTTTCCATGTATAGATTTACAAATTCCCCAAGTATAGATCCACAAATTCCCCAAGTGTAGATCCACAAATTTTCCAAGTACAGATCCACAAATTTTACAAGTAGAGATCCACAAAATTCCAAGTACAGATATACAAATTTTCCAAGTACAGATCCACAAATTTTCCAAGTACAGATCTACAAATTTTCCAATTAGAGATCCACAATTTTCCAAGTAGAGTTCCACAAATTTTCCAAGTATAGATTTACAAATTTTCCAAGTATAGATTTACAAATTTTCCAAGTAGAGATCCACAAAATTTCCAAGTATAGATTTACAAATTTTCCAAGTATAGATTTACAAATTTTCCAAGTATAGATTTACAAATTTTCCAAGTATAGATGCACAAATTTTCCAAGTAGAGATCCACAAATTTTCCAAGTAGAGATCCACAAATTTTCCAAGTAGAGATCCACAAATTTTCCAAGTATAGATTTACAAATTTTCCAAGTATAGATTTACAAATTTTCCAAGTATACATTTACAAATTTTCCAAGTATAGATTTACAAATTTTCCAAGTATAGATTTACAAATTTTCCAAGTATAGATTTACAAATTTTCCAAGTATAGATTTACAAATTTTCATAGTAGAGATCCACAAAATTTCCAAGTATAGATTTACAAATTTTCCAAGTATAGATTTACAAATTTTTCAAGTAGAGATGCACAAATTTTCCAAGTACAGATCTACAAATTTTCCAAGTAGAGATCCACAAATTTTCCAAATAGAGATCCACAAATTTTCCAAGTATAAATTTACAAATTTTCCAAGTATAGATTTACAAATTTTCCAAGTAGAGATCCACAAAATTTCCAAGTATAGATTTACAAATTTTCCAAGTATAGATTTACAAATTTTCCAAGTATAGATTTACAAATTTTCCAAGTAGAGATGCACAAATTTTCCAAGTACAGATCCAAAATTTTCCAAGTACAGATCTACAAATTTTCCAAGTAGAGATCCACAAATTTTCCAAGTAGAGATCCACAAATTTTCCAAGTAGAGATCCACAAATTTTCCAAGTATAGATCCACAAATTTCCAAGTATAGATCCACAAATTTTCCAAATATAGATCCACAAATTTTCCAAGTATAGATCCACAAATTTTCCAAGTATAGATTTACAAATTTTCCAAGTATAGATTTACAAATTTTCCATGTATAGATTTACAAATTCCCCAAGTATAGATCCACAAATTCCCCAAGTTTAGATCCACAAATTTTCCAAGTACAGATCCACAAATTTTACAAGTAGAGATCCACAAAATTCCAAGTACAGATCCACAAATTTTCCAAGTACAGATCCACAAATTTTCCAAGTACAGATCTACAAATTTTCCAAGTAGAGATCCACAAATTTTCCAAGTAGAGATCCACAAATTTTCCAAGTAGAGATCCACAAATTTTCCAAGTATAGATTTACAAATTTTCCAAGTATAGATTTACAAATTTTCCAAGTAGAGATCCACAAAATTTCCAAGTATAGATTTACAAATTTTCCAAGTATAGATTTACAAATTTTCCAAGTATAGATTTACAAATTTTCCAAGTATAGATGCAAAAATTTTCCAAGTAGAGATCCACAAATTTTCAAAGTAGAGATCCACAAATTTTCCAAGTAGAGATCCACAAATTTTCCAAGTATAGATTTACAAATTTTCCAAGTATAGATTTACAAATTTTCCAAGTATAGATTTACAAATTTTCCAAGTATAGATTTACAAATTTTCCAAGTATAGATTTACAAATTTTCCAAGTATAGATTTACAAATTTTCCAAGTATAGATTTACAAATTTTCCAAGTATAGATTTACAAATTTTCCAAGTATAGATTTACAAATTTTCCAAGTATAGATTTACAAATTTTCCAAGTAGAGATTTACAAATTTTCCAAGTATACATTTACAAATTTTCCAAGTACAGATTTACAAATTTTCCAAGTACAGATCCACAAATTTTCCAAGTACAGATCCGCAAATTTTCCAAGTAAAGATTTAAAAATTTTCCAAGTATAGATTTACAAATTTTCCAAGAATAGATTTACAAATTTTCCAAGTAGAGATCCACAAATTTTCCAAGTATAAATTTACAAATTTTCCAAGTATAGATTTACAAATTTTCCAAGTAGAGATCCACAAAATTTCCAAGTATAGATTTACAAATTTTCCAAGTATAGATTTGCAAATTTTCCAAGTATAGATTTACAAATTTTCCAAGTATAGATTTACAAATTTTCCAAGTATAGATTTACAAATTTTCCAAGTATAGATTTACAAATTTTCCAAGTACAGATCCACAAATTTTCCAAGTACAGATCCACAAATTTTCCAAGTACAGATCTACAAATTTTCCAAGTAGAGATCCACAAATTTTCCAAGTAGAGATCCACAAATTTTCCAAGTAGAGATCCACAAATTTTCCAAGTATAGATTTACAAATTTTCCAAGTATAGATTTACAAATTTTCCAAGTAGAGATCCACAAAATTTCCAAGTATAGATTTACAAATTTTCCAAGTATAGATTTACAAATTTTCCAAGTATAGATTTACAAATTTTCCAAGTATAGATGCAAAAATTTTCCAAGTAGAGATCCACAAATTTTCAAAGTAGAGATCCACAAATTTTCCAAGTAGAGATCCACAAATTTTCCAAGTATAGATTTACAAATTTTCCAAGTATAGATTTACAAATTTTCCAAGTATAGATTTACAAATTTTCCAAGTATAGATTTACAAATTTTCCAAGTATAGATTTACAAATTTTCCAAGTATAGATTTACAAATTTTCCAAGTATAGATTTACAAATTTTCCAAGTATAGATTTACAAATTTTCCAAGTATAGATTTACAAATTTTCCAAGTATAGATTTACAAATTTTCCAAGTAGAGATTTACAAATTTTCCAAGTATACATTTACAAATTTTCCAAGTACAGATTTACAAATTTTCCAAGTACAGATCCACAAATTTTCCAAGTACAGATCCGCAAATTTTCCAAGTAAAGATTTAAAAATTTTCCAAGTATAGATTTACAAATTTTTCAAGTAGAGATGCACAAATTTTCCAAGTACAGATCTACAAATTTTCCAAGTAGAGATCCACAAATTTTCCAAATAGAGATCCACAAATTTTCCAAGTATAAATTTACAAATATTCCAAGTATAGATTTACAAATTTTCCAAGTAGAGATCCACAAAATTTCCAAGTATAGATTTACAAATTTTCCAAGTATAGATTTACAAATTTTCCAAGTATAGATTTACAAATTTTCCAAGTAGAGATGCACAAATTTTCCAAGTACAGATCCAAAATTTTCCAAGTACAGATCTACAAATTTTCCAAGTAGAGATCCACAAATTTTCCAAGTAGAGATCCACAAATTTTCCAAGTAGAGATCCACAAATTTTCCAAGTATAGATCCACAAATTTCCAAGTATAGATCCACAAATTTTCCAAGTATAGATCCACAAATTTTCCAAGTATAGATCCACAAATTTTCCAAGTATAGATTTACAAATTTTCCAAGTATAGATTTACAAATTTTCCATGTATAGATTTACAAATTCCCCAAGTATAGATCCACAAATTCCCCAAGTTTAGATCCACAAATTTTCCAAGTACAGATCCACAAATTTTACAAGTAGAGATCCACAAAATTCCAAGTACAGATCCACAAATTTTCCAAGTACAGATCCACAAATTTTCCAAGTACAGATCTACAAATTTTCCAAGTAGAGATCCACAAATTTTCCAAGTAGAGATCCACAAATTTTCCAAGTAGAGATCCACAAATTTTCCAAGTATAGATTTACAAATTTTCCAAGTATAGATTTACAAATTTTCCAAGTAGAGATCCACAAAATTTCCAAGTATAGATTTACAAATTTTCCAAGTATAGATTTACAAATTTTCCAAGTATAGATTTACAAATTTTCCAAGTATAGATGCAAAAATTTTCCAAGTAGAGATCCACAAATTTTCAAAGTAGAGATCCACAAATTTTCCAAGTAGAGATCCACAAATTTTCCAAGTATAGATTTACAAATTTTCCAAGTATAGATTTACAAATTTTCCAAGTATAGATTTACAAATTTTCCAAGTATAGATTTACAAATTTTCCAAGTATAGATTTACAAATTTTCCAAGTATAGATTTACAAATTTTCCAAGTATAGATTTACAAATTTTCCAAGTATAGATTTACAAATTTTCCAAGTATAGATTTACAAATTTTCCAAGTATAGATTTACAAATTTTCCAAGTAGAGATTTACAAATTTTCCAAGTATACATTTACAAATTTTCCAAGTACAGATTTACAAATTTTCCAAGTACAGATCCACAAATTTTCCAAGTACAGATCCGCAAATTTTCCAAGTAAAGATTTAAAAATTTTCCAAGTATAGATTTACAAATTTTCCAAGAATAGATTTACAAATTTTCCAAGTAGAGATCCACAAATTTTCCAAGTATAAATTTACAAATTTTCCAAGTATAGATTTACAAATTTTCCAAGTAGAGATCCACAAAATTTCCAAGTATAGATTTACAAATTTTCCAAGTATAGATTTGCAAATTTTCCAAGTATAGATTTACAAATTTTCCAAGTATAGATTTACAAATTTTCCAAGTATAGATTTACAAATTTTCCAAGTATAGATTTACAAATTTTCCAAGTACAGATCCACAAATTTTCCAAGTACAGATCCACAAATTTTCCAAGTACAGATCTACAAATTTTCCAAGTAGAGATCCACAAATTTTCCAAGTAGAGATCCACAAAATTTCCAAGTATAGATTTACAAATTTTCCAAGTATAGATTTACAAATTTTCCAAGTATAGATTTACAAATTTTCCAAGTACAGATGCAAAAATTTTCCAAGTAGAGATCCACAAATTTTCAAAGTAGAGATCCACAAATTTTCCAAGTAGAGATCCACAAATTTTCCAAGTATAGATTTACAAATTTTCCAAGTATAGATTTACAAATTTTCCAAGTATAGATTTACAAATTTTCCAAGTATAGATTTACAAATTTTCCAAGTATAGATTTACAAATTTTCCAAGTATAGATTTACAAATTTTCCAAGTATAGATTTACAAATTTTCCAAGTATAGATTTACAAATTTTCCAAGTATAGATTTACAAATTTTCCAAGTATAGATTTACAAATTTTCCAAGTAGAGATTTACAAATTTTCCAAGTATACATTTACAAATTTTCCAAGTACAGATTTACAAATTTTCCAAGTACAGATCCACAAATTTTCCAAGTACAGATCCGCAAATTTTCCAAGTAAAGATTTAAAAATTTTCCAAGTATAGATTTACAAATTTTCCAAGAATAGATTTACAAATTTTCCAAGTAGAGATCCACAAATTTTCCAAGTATAAATTTACAAATTTTCCAAGTATAGATTTACAAATTTTCCAAGTAGAGATCCACAAAATTTCCAAGTATAGATTTACAAATTTTGCAAGAATAGATTTGCAAATTTTCCAAGTATAGATTTACAAATTTTCCAAGTATAGATTTACAAATTTTCCAAGTATAGATTTACAAATTTTCCAAGTATAGATTTACAAATTTTCCAAGTACAGATACAAAATTTTCCAAGTACAGATCTATAAAATTTTCCAAGTAGAGATCCACAAATTTTCCAAGTATAGATTTACAAATTTTCCAAGTATAGATTTACAAATTTTCCAAGTACAGATCCACAAATTTTCCAAGTACAGATCCAAAATTTTCCAAGTACAGATCTACAAATTTTCCAAGTAGAGATCCACAAATTTTCCAAGTAGAGATCCACAAATTTTCCAAGTTGAGATCCACAAATTTTCCAAGTATAGATTTACAAATTTTCCAAGTATAGATTTACAAATTTTCCAAGTATAGATTTACAAATTTTCCAAGTATAGATTTACAAATTTTCCAAGTATAGATTTGCAAATTTTCCAAGTATAGATTTACAAATTTTCCAAGTATAGATTTACAAATTTTCCAAGTATAGATTTACAAATTTTCCAAGTATAGATTTACAAATTTTCCAAGTACAGATCCACAAATTTTCCAAGTACAGATCCACAAATTTTCCAAGTACAGATCTACAAATTTTCCAAGTAGAGATCCACAAATTTTCCAAGTAGAGATCCACAAAATTTCCAAGTATAGATTTACAAATTTTCCAAGTATAGATTTACAAATTTTCCAAGTATAGATTTACAAATTTTCCAAGTACAGATGCAAAAATTTTCCAAGTAGAGATCCACAAATTTTCAAAGTAGAGATCCACAAATTTTCCAAGTAGAGATCCACAAATTTTCCAAGTATAGATTTACAAATTTTCCAAGTATAGATTTACAAATTTTCCAAGTATAGATTTACAAATTTTCCAAGTATAGATTTACAAATTTTCCAAGTATAGATTTACAAATTTTCCAAGTATAGATTTACAAATTTTCCAAGTATAGATTTACAAATTTTCCAAGTATAGATTTACAAATTTTCCAAGTATAGATTTACAAATTTTCCAAGTATAGATTTACAAATTTTCCAAGTAGAGATTTACAAATTTTCCAAGTATACATTTACAAATTTTCCAAGTACAGATTTACAAATTTTCCAAGTACAGATCCACAAATTTTCCAAGTACAGATCCGCAAATTTTCCAAGTAAAGATTTAAAAATTTTCCAAGTATAGATTTACAAATTTTCCAAGAATAGATTTACAAATTTTCCAAGTAGAGATCCACAAATTTTCCAAGTATAAATTTACAAATTTTCCAAGTATAGATTTACAAATTTTCCAAGTAGAGATCCACAAAATTTCCAAGTATAGATTTACAAATTTTGCAAGAATAGATTTGCAAATTTTCCAAGTATAGATTTACAAATTTTCCAAGTATAGATTTACAAATTTTCCAAGTATAGATTTACAAATTTTCCAAGTATAGATTTACAAATTTTCCAAGTACAGATACAAAATTTTCCAAGTACAGATCTATAAAATTTTCCAAGTAGAGATCCACAAATTTTCCAAGTATAGATTTACAAATTTTCCAAGTATAGATTTACAAATTTTCCAAGTACAGATCCACAAATTTTCCAAGTACAGATCCAAAATTTTCCAAGTACAGATCTACAAATTTTCCAAGTAGAGATCCACAAATTTTCCAAGTAGAGATCCACAAATTTTCCAAGTTGAGATCCACAAATTTTCCAAGTATAGATTTACAAATTTTCCAAGTATAGATTTACAAATTTTCCAAGTATAGATTTACAAATTTTCCAAGTATAGATTTACAAATTTTCCATGTATAGATTTACAAATTCCCCAAGTATAGATCCACAAATTCCCCAAGTTTAGATCCACAAATTTTCCAAGTACAGATCCACAAATTTTACAAGTAGAGATCCACAAAATTCCAAGTACAGATCCACAAATTTTCCAAGTACAGATCCACAAATTTTCCAAGTACAGATCTACAAATTTTCCAAGTAGAGATCCACAAATTTTCCAAGTAGAGATCCAAAAATTTTCCAAGTAGAGATCCACAAATTTTCCAAGTATAGATTTACAAATTTTCCAAGTATAGATTTACAAATTTTCCAAGTAGAGATCCACAAAATTTCCAAGTATAGATTTACAAATTTTCCAAGTATAGATTTACAAATTTTCCAAGTATAGATTTACAAATTTTCCAAGTATAGATGCAAAAATTTTCCAAGTAGAGATCCACAAATTTTCAAAGTAGAGATCCACAAATTTTCCAAGTAGAGATCCACAAATTTTCCAAGTATAGATTTACAAATTTTCCAAGTATAGATTTACAAATTTTCCAAGTATAGATTTACAAATTTTCCAAGTATAGATTTACAAATTTTCCAAGTATAGATTTACAAATTTTCCAAGTATAGATTTACAAATTTTCCAAGTATAGATTTACAAATTTTCCAAGTATAGATTTACAAATTTTCCAAGTATAGATTTACAAATTTTCCAAGTATAGATTTACAAATTTTCCAAGTAGAGATTTACAAATTTTCCAAGTATACATTTACAAATTTTCCAAGTACAGATTTACAAATTTTCCAAGTACAGATCCACAAATTTTCCAAGTACAGATCCGCAAATTTTCCAAGTAAAGATTTAAAAATTTTCCAAGTATAGATTTACAAATTTTCCAAGAATAGATTTACAAATTTTCCAAGTAGAGATCCACAAATTTTCCAAGTATAAATTTACAAATTTTCCAAGTATAGATTTACAAATTTTCCAAGTAGAGATCCACAAAATTTCCAAGTATAGATTTACAAATTTTCCAAGTATAGATTTGCAAATTTTCCAAGTATAGATTTACAAATTTTCCAAGTATAGATTTACAAATTTTCCAAGTATAGATTTACAAATTTTCCAAGTATAGATTTACAAATTTTCCAAGTACAGATCCACAAATTTTCCAAGTACAGATCCACAAATTTTCCAAGTACAGATCTACAAATTTTCCAAGTAGAGATCCACAAATTTTCCAAGTAGAGATCCACAAATTTCCAAGTAGAGATCCACAAATTTTCCAAGTATAGATTTACAAATTTTCCAAGTATAGATTTACAAATTTTCCAAGTAGAGATCCACAAAATTTCCAAGTATAGATTTACAAATTTTCCAAGTATAGATTTACAAATTTTCCAAGTATAGATTTACAAATTTTCCAAGTACAGATGCAAAAATTTTCCAAGTAGAGATCCACAAATTTTCAAAGTAGAGATCCACAAATTTTCCAAGTAGAGATCCACAAATTTTCCAAGTATAGATTTACAAATTTTCCAAGTATAGATTTACAAATTTTCCAAGTATAGATTTCCAAATTTTCCAAGTATAGATTTACAAATTTTCCAAGTATAGATTTACAAATTTTCCAAGTATAGATTTACAAATTTTCCAAGTAGAGATCCACAAATTTTCCAAGTATAAATTTACAAATTTTCCAAGTATAGATTTACAAATTTTCCAAGTAGAGATCCACAAAATTTCCAAGTATAGATTTACAAATTTTCCAAGTATAGATTTGCAAATTTTCCAAGTATAGATTTACAAATTTTCCAAGTATAGATTTACAAATTTTCCAAGTAGAGATTTACAAATTTTCCAAGTATAGATTTACAAATTTTCCAAGTACAGATCCACAAATTTTCCAAGTACAGATCCACAAATTTTCCAAGTACAGATCTACAAATTTTCCAAGTAGAGATCCACAAATTTTCCAAGTAGAGATCCACAAATTTCCAAGTAGAGATCCACAAATTTTCCAAGTATAGATTTACAAATTTTCCAAGTATAGATTTACAAATTTTCCAAGTAGAGATCCACAAAATTTCCAAGTATAGATTTACAAATTTTCCAAGTATAGATTTACAAATTTTCCAAGTATAGATTTACAAATTTTCCAAGTACAGATGCAAAAATTTTCCAAGTAGAGATCCACAAATTTTCAAAGTAGAGATCCACAAATTTTCCAAGTAGAGATCCACAAATTTTCCAAGTATAGATTTACAAATTTTCCAAGTATAGATTTACAAATTTTCCAAGTATAGATTTCCAAATTTTCCAAGTATAGATTTACAAATTTTCCAAGTATAGATTTACAAATTTTCCAAGTATAGATTTACAAATTTTCCAAGTATAGATCCACAAATTTTCCAAGTATAGATTTACAAATTTTCCAAGTATAGATTTACAAATTTTCCAAGTATAGATTTACAAATTTTCCAAGTATAGATTTACAAATTTTCCAAGTATAGATTTACAAATTTTCCAAGTATAGATTTACAAATTTTCCAAGTATAGATTTACAAATTTTCCAAGTATAGATTTACAAATTTTCCAAGTATAGATTTACAAATTTTCCAAGTATAGATTTACAAATTTTCCAAGTAGAGATTTACAAATTTTCCAAGTATACATTTACAAATTTTCCAAGTACAGATTTACAAATTTTCCAAGTACAGATCCACAAATTTTCCAAGTACAGATCCGCAAATTTTCCAAGTAAAGATTTAAAAATTTTCCAAGTATAGATTTACAAATTTTTCAAGTAGAGATGCACAAATTTTCCAAGTACAGATCTACAAATTTTCCAAGTAGAGATCCACAAATTTTCCAAATAGAGATCCACAAATTTTCCAAGTATAAATTTACAAATATTCCAAGTATAGATTTACAAATTTTCCAAGTAGAGATCCACAAAATTTCCAAGTATAGATTTACAAATTTTCCAAGTATAGATTTACAAATTTTCCAAGTATAGATTTACAAATTTTCCAAGTAGAGATGCACAAATTTTCCAAGTACAGATCCAAAATTTTCCAAGTACAGATCTACAAATTTTCCAAGTAGAGATCCACAAATTTTCCAAGTAGAGATCCACAAATTTTCCAAGTAGAGATCCACAAATTTTCCAAGTATAGATCCACAAATTTCCAAGTATAGATCCACAAATTTTCCAAGTATAGATCCACAAATTTTCCAAGTATAGATCCACAAATTTTCCAAGTATAGATTTACAAATTTTCCAAGTATAGATTTACAAATTTTCCATGTATAGATTTACAAATTCCCCAAGTATAGATCCACAAATTCCCCAAGTTTAGATCCACAAATTTTCCAAGTACAGATCCACAAATTTTACAAGTAGAGATCCACAAAATTCCAAGTACAGATCCACAAATTTTCCAAGTACAGATCCACAAATTTTCCAAGTACAGATCTACAAATTTTCCAAGTAGAGATCCACAAATTTTCCAAGTAGAGATCCACAAATTTTCCAAGTAGAGATCCACAAATTTTCCAAGTATAGATTTACAAATTTTCCAAGTATAGATTTACAAATTTTCCAAGTAGAGATCCACAAAATTTCCAAGTATAGATTTACAAATTTTCCAAGTATAGATTTACAAATTTTCCAAGTATAGATTTACAAATTTTCCAAGTATAGATGCAAAAATTTTCCAAGTAGAGATCCACAAATTTTCAAAGTAGAGATCCACAAATTTTCCAAGTAGAGATCCACAAATTTTCCAAGTATAGATTTACAAATTTTCCAAGTATAGATTTACAAATTTTCCAAGTATAGATTTACAAATTTTCCAAGTATAGATTTACAAATTTTCCAAGTATAGATTTACAAATTTTCCAAGTATAGATTTACAAATTTTCCAAGTATAGATTTACAAATTTTCCAAGTATAGATTTACAAATTTTCCAAGTATAGATTTACAAATTTTCCAAGTATAGATTTACAAATTTTCCAAGTAGAGATTTACAAATTTTCCAAGTATACATTTACAAATTTTCCAAGTACAGATTTACAAATTTTCCAAGTACAGATCCACAAATTTTCCAAGTACAGATCCGCAAATTTTCCAAGTAAAGATTTAAAAATTTTCCAAGTATAGATTTACAAATTTTCCAAGAATAGATTTACAAATTTTCCAAGTAGAGATCCACAAATTTTCCAAGTATAAATTTACAAATTTTCCAAGTATAGATTTACAAATTTTCCAAGTAGAGATCCACAAAATTTCCAAGTATAGATTTACAAATTTTCCAAGTATAGATTTGCAAATTTTCCAAGTATAGATTTACAAATTTTCCAAGTATAGATTTACAAATTTTCCAAGTATAGATTTACAAATTTTCCAAGTATAGATTTACAAATTTTCCAAGTACAGATCCACAAATTTTCCAAGTACAGATCCACAAATTTTCCAAGTACAGATCTACAAATTTTCCAAGTAGAGATCCACAAATTTTCCAAGTAGAGATCCACAAAATTTCCAAGTATAGATTTACAAATTTTCCAAGTATAGATTTACAAATTTTCCAAGTATAGATTTACAAATTTTCCAAGTACAGATGCAAAAATTTTCCAAGTAGAGATCCACAAATTTTCAAAGTAGAGATCCACAAATTTTCCAAGTAGAGATCCACAAATTTTCCAAGTATAGATTTACAAATTTTCCAAGTATAGATTTACAAATTTTCCAAGTATAGATTTACAAATTTTCCAAGTATAGATTTACAAATTTTCCAAGTATAGATTTACAAATTTTCCAAGTATAGATTTACAAATTTTCCAAGTATAGATTTACAAATTTTCCAAGTATAGATTTACAAATTTTCCAAGTATAGATTTACAAATTTTCCAAGTATAGATTTACAAATTTTCCAAGTAGAGATTTACAAATTTTCCAAGTATACATTTACAAATTTTCCAAGTACAGATTTACAAATTTTCCAAGTACAGATCCACAAATTTTCCAAGTACAGATCCGCAAATTTTCCAAGTAAAGATTTAAAAATTTTCCAAGTATAGATTTACAAATTTTCCAAGAATAGATTTACAAATTTTCCAAGTAGAGATCCACAAATTTTCCAAGTATAAATTTACAAATTTTCCAAGTATAGATTTACAAATTTTCCAAGTAGAGATCCACAAAATTTCCAAGTATAGATTTACAAATTTTGCAAGAATAGATTTGCAAATTTTCCAAGTATAGATTTACAAATTTTCCAAGTATAGATTTACAAATTTTCCAAGTATAGATTTACAAATTTTCCAAGTATAGATTTACAAATTTTCCAAGTACAGATACAAAATTTTCCAAGTACAGATCTATAAAATTTTCCAAGTAGAGATCCACAAATTTTCCAAGTATAGATTTACAAATTTTCCAAGTATAGATTTACAAATTTTCCAAGTACAGATCCACAAATTTTCCAAGTACAGATCCAAAATTTTCCAAGTACAGATCTACAAATTTTCCAAGTAGAGATCCACAAATTTTCCAAGTAGAGATCCACAAATTTTCCAAGTTGAGATCCACAAATTTTCCAAGTATAGATTTACAAATTTTCCAAGTATAGATTTACAAATTTTCCAAGTATAGATTTACAAATTTTCCAAGTATAGATTTACAAATTTTCCAAGTATAGATTTGCAAATTTTCCAAGTATAGATTTACAAATTTTCCAAGTATAGATTTACAAATTTTCCAAGTATAGATTTACAAATTTTCCAAGTATAGATTTACAAATTTTCCAAGTACAGATCCACAAATTTTCCAAGTACAGATCCACAAATTTTCCAAGTACAGATCTACAAATTTTCCAAGTAGAGATCCACAAATTTTCCAAGTAGAGATCCACAAAATTTCCAAGTATAGATTTACAAATTTTCCAAGTATAGATTTACAAATTTTCCAAGTATAGATTTACAAATTTTCCAAGTACAGATGCAAAAATTTTCCAAGTAGAGATCCACAAATTTTCAAAGTAGAGATCCACAAATTTTCCAAGTAGAGATCCACAAATTTTCCAAGTATAGATTTACAAATTTTCCAAGTATAGATTTACAAATTTTCCAAGTATAGATTTACAAATTTTCCAAGTATAGATTTACAAATTTTCCAAGTATAGATTTACAAATTTTCCAAGTATAGATTTACAAATTTTCCAAGTATAGATTTACAAATTTTCCAAGTATAGATTTACAAATTTTCCAAGTATAGATTTACAAATTTTCCAAGTATAGATTTACAAATTTTCCAAGTAGAGATTTACAAATTTTCCAAGTATACATTTACAAATTTTCCAAGTACAGATTTACAAATTTTCCAAGTACAGATCCACAAATTTTCCAAGTACAGATCCGCAAATTTTCCAAGTAAAGATTTAAAAATTTTCCAAGTATAGATTTACAAATTTTCCAAGAATAGATTTACAAATTTTCCAAGTAGAGATCCACAAATTTTCCAAGTATAAATTTACAAATTTTCCAAGTATAGATTTACAAATTTTCCAAGTAGAGATCCACAAAATTTCCAAGTATAGATTTACAAATTTTGCAAGAATAGATTTGCAAATTTTCCAAGTATAGATTTACAAATTTTCCAAGTATAGATTTACAAATTTTCCAAGTATAGATTTACAAATTTTCCAAGTATAGATTTACAAATTTTCCAAGTACAGATACAAAATTTTCCAAGTACAGATCTATAAAATTTTCCAAGTAGAGATCCACAAATTTTCCAAGTATAGATTTACAAATTTTCCAAGTATAGATTTACAAATTTTCCAAGTACAGATCCACAAATTTTCCAAGTACAGATCCAAAATTTTCCAAGTACAGATCTACAAATTTTCCAAGTAGAGATCCACAAATTTTCCAAGTAGAGATCCACAAATTTTCCAAGTTGAGATCCACAAATTTTCCAAGTATAGATTTACAAATTTTCCAAGTATAGATTTACAAATTTTCCAAGTATAGATTTACAAATTTTCCAAGTATAGATTTACAAATTTTCCATGTATAGATTTACAAATTCCCCAAGTATAGATCCACAAATTCCCCAAGTTTAGATCCACAAATTTTCCAAGTACAGATCCACAAATTTTACAAGTAGAGATCCACAAAATTCCAAGTACAGATCCACAAATTTTCCAAGTACAGATCCACAAATTTTCCAAGTACAGATCTACAAATTTTCCAAGTAGAGATCCACAAATTTTCCAAGTAGAGATCCAAAAATTTTCCAAGTAGAGATCCACAAATTTTCCAAGTATAGATTTACAAATTTTCCAAGTATAGATTTACAAATTTTCCAAGTAGAGATCCACAAAATTTCCAAGTATAGATTTACAAATTTTCCAAGTATAGATTTACAAATTTTCCAAGTATAGATTTACAAATTTTCCAAGTATAGATGCAAAAATTTTCCAAGTAGAGATCCACAAATTTTCAAAGTAGAGATCCACAAATTTTCCAAGTAGAGATCCACAAATTTTCCAAGTATAGATTTACAAATTTTCCAAGTATAGATTTACAAATTTTCCAAGTATAGATTTACAAATTTTCCAAGTATAGATTTACAAATTTTCCAAGTATAGATTTACAAATTTTCCAAGTATAGATTTACAAATTTTCCAAGTATAGATTTACAAATTTTCCAAGTATAGATTTACAAATTTTCCAAGTATAGATTTACAAATTTTCCAAGTATAGATTTACAAATTTTCCAAGTAGAGATTTACAAATTTTCCAAGTATACATTTACAAATTTTCCAAGTACAGATTTACAAATTTTCCAAGTACAGATCCACAAATTTTCCAAGTACAGATCCGCAAATTTTCCAAGTAAAGATTTAAAAATTTTCCAAGTATAGATTTACAAATTTTCCAAGAATAGATTTACAAATTTTCCAAGTAGAGATCCACAAATTTTCCAAGTATAAATTTACAAATTTTCCAAGTATAGATTTACAAATTTTCCAAGTAGAGATCCACAAAATTTCCAAGTATAGATTTACAAATTTTCCAAGTATAGATTTGCAAATTTTCCAAGTATAGATTTACAAATTTTCCAAGTATAGATTTACAAATTTTCCAAGTATAGATTTACAAATTTTCCAAGTATAGATTTACAAATTTTCCAAGTACAGATCCACAAATTTTCCAAGTACAGATCCACAAATTTTCCAAGTACAGATCTACAAATTTTCCAAGTAGAGATCCACAAATTTTCCAAGTAGAGATCCACAAATTTCCAAGTAGAGATCCACAAATTTTCCAAGTATAGATTTACAAATTTTCCAAGTATAGATTTACAAATTTTCCAAGTAGAGATCCACAAAATTTCCAAGTATAGATTTACAAATTTTCCAAGTATAGATTTACAAATTTTCCAAGTATAGATTTACAAATTTTCCAAGTACAGATGCAAAAATTTTCCAAGTAGAGATCCACAAATTTTCAAAGTAGAGATCCACAAATTTTCCAAGTAGAGATCCACAAATTTTCCAAGTATAGATTTACAAATTTTCCAAGTATAGATTTACAAATTTTCCAAGTATAGATTTCCAAATTTTCCAAGTATAGATTTACAAATTTTCCAAGTATAGATTTACAAATTTTCCAAGTATAGATTTACAAATTTTCCAAGTAGAGATCCACAAATTTTCCAAGTATAAATTTACAAATTTTCCAAGTATAGATTTACAAATTTTCCAAGTAGAGATCCACAAAATTTCCAAGTATAGATTTACAAATTTTCCAAGTATAGATTTGCAAATTTTCCAAGTATAGATTTACAAATTTTCCAAGTATAGATTTACAAATTTTCCAAGTAGAGATTTACAAATTTTCCAAGTATAGATTTACAAATTTTCCAAGTACAGATCCACAAATTTTCCAAGTACAGATCCACAAATTTTCCAAGTACAGATCTACAAATTTTCCAAGTAGAGATCCACAAATTTTCCAAGTAGAGATCCACAAATTTCCAAGTAGAGATCCACAAATTTTCCAAGTATAGATTTACAAATTTTCCAAGTATAGATTTACAAATTTTCCAAGTAGAGATCCACAAAATTTCCAAGTATAGATTTACAAATTTTCCAAGTATAGATTTACAAATTTTCCAAGTATAGATTTACAAATTTTCCAAGTACAGATGCAAAAATTTTCCAAGTAGAGATCCACAAATTTTCAAAGTAGAGATCCACAAATTTTCCAAGTAGAGATCCACAAATTTTCCAAGTATAGATTTACAAATTTTCCAAGTATAGATTTACAAATTTTCCAAGTATAGATTTCCAAATTTTCCAAGTATAGATTTACAAATTTTCCAAGTATAGATTTACAAATTTTCCAAGTATAGATTTACAAATTTTCCAAGTATAGATTTACAAATTTTCCAAGTATAGATTTACAAATTTTCCAAGTATAGATTTACAAATTTTCCAAGTATAGATTTACAAATTTTCCAAGTAGAGATTTACAAATTTTCCAAGTATACATTTACAAATTTTCCAAGTACAGATTTACAAATTTTTCAAGTACAGATCCACAAATTTTCCAAGTACAGATCCGCAAATTTTCCAAGTAAAGATTTAAAAATTTTCCAAGTATAGATTTACAAATTTTCCAAGAATAGATTTACAAATTTTCCAAGTAGAGATCCACAAATTTTCCAAGTATAAATTTACAAATTTTCCAAGTATAGATTTACAAATTTTCCAAGTAGAGATCCACAAAATTTCCAAGTATAGATTTACAAATTTTGCAAGTATAGATTTGCAAATTTTCCAAGTATAGATTTACAAATTTTCCAAGTATAGATTTACAAATTTTCCAAGTATAGATTTACAAATTTTCCAAGTATAGATTTACAAATTTTCCAAGTACAGATCCAAAATTTTCCAAGTACAGATCTATAAAATTTTCCAAGTAGAGATCCACAAATTTTCCAAGTATAGATTTACAAATTTTCCAAGTATAGATTTACAAATTTTCCAAGTACAGATCCACAAATTTTCCAAGAACAGATCCAAAATTTTCCAAGTACAGATCTACAAATTTTCCAAGTAGAGATCCACAAATTTTCCAAGTAGAGATCCACAAATTTTCCAAGTTGAGATCCACAAATTTTCCAAGTATAGATTTACAAATTTTCCAAGTATAGATTTACAAATTTTCCAAGTATAGATTTACAAATTTTCATAGTAGAGATCCACAAAATTTCCAAGTATAGATTTACAAATTTTCCAAGTATAGATTTACAAATTTTTCAAGTAGAGATGCACAAATTTTCCAAGTACAGATCTACAAATTTTCCAAGTAGAGATCCACAAATTTTCCAAATAGAGATCCACAAATTTTCCAAGTATAAATTTACAAATTTTCCAAGTATAGATTTACAAATTTTCCAAGTAGAGATCCACAAAATTTCCAAGTATAGATTTACAAATTTTCCAAGTATAGATTTACAAATTTTCCAAGTATAGATTTACAAATTTTCCAAGTAGAGATGCACAAATTTTCCAAGTACAGATCCAAAATTTTCCAAGTACAGATCTACAAATTTTCCAAGTAGAGATCCACAAATTTTCCAAGTAGAGATCCACAAATTTTCCAAGTAGAGATCCACAAATTTTCCAAGTATAGATCCACAAATTTCCAAGTATAGATCCACAAATTTTCCAAGTATAGATCCACAAATTTTCCAAGTATAGATCCACAAATTTTCCAAGTATAGATTTACAAATTTTCCAAGTATAGATTTACAAATTTTCCATGTATAGATTTACAAATTCCCCAAGTATAGATCCACAAATTCCCCAAGTGTAGATCCACAAATTTTCCAAGTACAGATCCACAAATTTTACAAGTAGAGATCCACAAAATTCCAAGTACAGATATACAAATTTTCCAAGTACAGATCCACAAATTTTCCAAGTACAGATCTACAAATTTTCCAAGTAGAGATCCACAAATTTTCCAAGTAGAGATCTACAAATTTTCCAAGTATAGATTTACAAATTTTCCAAGTATAGATTTACAAATTTTCCAAGTAAAGATCCACAAAATTTCCAAGTATAGATTTACAAATTTTCCAAGTATAGATTTACAAATTTTCCAAGTATATATTTACAAATTTTCTAAGTATAGATGCACAAATTTTCCAAGTAGAGATCCACAAATTTTCCAAGTAGAGATCCACAAATTTTCCAAGTAGAGATCCACAAATTTTCCAAGTATAGATTTACAAATTTTCCAAGTATAGATTTACAAATTTTCCAAGTATAGATTTACAAATTTTCCAAGTATAGATTTAAAAATTTTCCAAGTATAGATTTACAAATTTTCATAGTAGAGATCCACAAAATTTCCAAGTATAGATTTACAAATTTTCCAAGTATAGATTTACAAATTTTTCAAGTAGAGATGCACAAATTTTCCAAGTACAGATCTACAAATTTTCCAAGTAGAGATCCACAAATTTTCCAAGTAGAGATCCACAAATTTTCCAAGTATAAATTTACAAATTTTCCAAGTATAGATTTACAAATTTTCCAAGTAGAGATCCACAAAATTTCCAAGTATAGATTTACAAATTTTCCAAGTATAGATTTACAAATTTTCCAAGTATAGATTTACAAATTTTCCAAGTAGAGATGCACAAATTTTCCAAGTACAGATCCAAAATTTTCCAAGTACAGATCTACAAATTTTCCAAGTAGAGATCCACAAATTTTCCAAGTAGAGATCCACAAATTTTCCAAGTAGAGATCCACAAATTTTACAAGTTGAGATCCACAAATTTTCCAAGTATAGATCCACAAATTTCCAAGTATAGATCCACAAATTTTCCAAGTATAGATCCACAAATTTTCCAAGTATAGATTTACAAATTTTCCAAGTATAGATTTACAAATTTTCCATGTATAGATTTACAAATTCCCCAAGTATAGATCCACAAATTCCCCAAGTGTAGATCCACAAATTTTCCAAGTACAGATCCACAAATTTTACAAGTAGAGATCCACAAAATTCCAAGTACAGATATACAAATTTTCCAAGTACAGATCCACAAATTTTCCAAGTACAGATCTACAAATTTTCCAAGTAGAGATCCACAAATTTTCCAAGTAGAGATCTACAAATTTTCCAAGTATAGATTTACAAATTTTCCAAGTATAGATTTACAAATTTTCCAAGTAAAGATCCACAAAATTTCCAAGTATAGATTTACAAATTTTCCAAGTATAGATTTACAAATTTTCCAAGTATATATTTACAAATTTTCTAAGTATAGATGCACAAATTTTCCAAGTAGAGATCCACAAATTTTCCAAGTAGAGATCCACAAATTTTCCAAGTAGAGATCCACAAATTTTCCAAGTATAGATTTACAAATTTTCCAAGTATAGATTTACAAATTTTCCAAGTATAGATTTACAAATTTTCCAAGTTTAGATTTAAAAATTTTCCAAGTATAGATTTACAAATTTTCATAGTAGAGATCCACAAAATTTCCAAGTATAGATTTACAAATTTTCCAAGTATAGATTTACAAATTTTTCAAGTAGAGATGCACAAATTTTCCAAGTACAGATCTACAAATTTTCCAAGTAGAGATCCACAAATTTTCCAAGTAGAGATCCACAAATTTTCCAAGTATAAATTTACAAATTTTCCAAGTATAGATTTACAAATTTTCCAAGTAGAGATCCACAAAATTTCCAAGTATAGATTTACAAATTTTCCAAGTATAGATTTACAAATTTTCCAAGTATAGATTTACAAATTTTCCAAGTAGAGATGCACAAATTTTCCAAGTACAGATCCAAAATTTTCCAAGTACAGATCTACAAATTTTCCAAGTAGAGATCCACAAATTTTCCAAGTAGAGATCCACAAATTTTCCAAGTAGAGATCCACAAATTTTACAAGTTGAGATCCACAAATTTTCCAAGTATAGATCCACAAATTTCCAAGTATAGATCCACAAATTTTCCAAGTATAGATCCACAAATTTTCCAAGTATAGATTTACAAATTTTCCAAGTATAGATTTACAAATTTTCCATGTATAGATTTACAAATTCCCCAAGTATAGATCCACAAATTCCCCAAGTGTAGATCCACAAATTTTCCAAGTACAGATCCACAAATTTTACAAGTAGAGATCCACAAAATTCCAAGTACAGATATACAAATTTTCCAAGTACAGATCCACAAATTTTCCAAGTACAGATCTACAAATTTTCCAAGTAGAGATCCACAAATTTTCCAAGTAGAGATCTACAAATTTTCCAAGTATAGATTTACAAATTTTCCAAGTATAGATTTACAAATTTTCCAAGTAAAGATCCACAAAATTTCCAAGTATAGATTTACAAATTTTCCAAGTATAGATTTACAAATGTTCCAAGTATATATTTACAAATTTTCTAAGTATAGATGCACAAATTTTCCAAGTAGAGATCCACAAATTTTCCAAGTAGAGATCCACAAATTTTCCAAGTAGAGATCCACAAATTTTCCAAGTATAGATTTACAAATTTTCCAAGTATAGATTTACAAATTTTCCAAGTATAGATTTACAAATTTTCCAAGTATAGATTTAAAAATTTTCCAAGTATAGATTTACAAATTTTCATAGTAGAGATCCTCAAAATTTCCAAGTATAGATTTACAAATTTTCCAAGTATAGATTTACAAATTTTTCAAGTAGAGATGCACAAATTTTCCAAGTACAGATCTACAAATTTTCCAAGTAGAGATCCACAAATTTTCCAAGTAGAGATCCACAAATTTTCCAAGTATAAATTTACAAATTTTCCAAGTATAGATTTACAAATTTTCCAAGTAGAGATCCACAAAATTTCCAAGTATAGATTTACAAATTTTCCAAGTATAGATTTACAAATTTTCCAAGTATAGATTTACAAATTTTCCAAGTAGAGATGCACAAATTTTCCAAGTACAGATCCAAAATTTTCCAAGTACAGATCTACAAATTTTCCAAGTAGAGATCCACAAATTTTCCAAGTAGAGATCCACAAATTTTCCAAGTAGAGATCCACAAATTTTACAAGTTGAGATCCACAAATTTTCCAAGTATAGATCCACAAATTTCCAAGTATAGATCCACAAATTTTCCAAGTATAGATCCACAAATTTTCCAAGTATAGATCCACAAATTTTCCAAGTATAGATTTACAAATTTTCCAAGTATAGATTTACAAATTTTCCATGTATAGATTTACAAATTCCCCAAGTATAGATCCACAAATTCCCCAAGTGTAGATCCACAAATTTTCCAAGTACAGATCCACAAATTTTACAAGTAGAGATCCCAAAATTCCAAGTACAGATCCACAAATTTTCCAAGTACAGATCAACAAATTTTCCAAGTAGAGATCCACAAATTTTCCAAGTAGAGATCCACAAATTTTCCAAGTATAGATTTACAAATTTTCCAACTATAGATTTACAAATTTTCCAAGTAGAGATCCACAAAATTTCCAAGTATAGATTTACAAATTTTCCAAGTATAGATTTACAAATTTTCCAAGTATAGATTTACAAATTTTCCAAGTATAGATGCACAAATTTTCCAAGTAGAGATCCACAAATTTCCCAAGTAGAGATCCACAAATTTTCCAAGTATAGATTTACAAATTTTCCAAGTATAGATGCACAAATTTTCCAAGTAGAGATCCACAAATTTCCCAAGTAGAGATCCACAAATTTTCCAAGTATAGATTTACAAATTTTCCAAGTATAGATTTACAAATTTTCCAAGTATAGATTTACAAATTTTCCAAGTATAGATTAACAAATTTTCCAAGTATAGATTTACAAATTTTCCAAGTAGAGATTTACAAATTTTCCAAGTATAGATTTACAAATTTTCATAGTAGAGATCCACAAAATTTCCAAGTATAGATTTACAAATTTTCCAAGTATAGATTTACAAATTTTCCAAGTAGAGATGCACAAATTTTCTAAGTAGAGATCCACAAATTTTCCAAGTATAAATTTACAAATTTTCCAAGTATAGATTTACAAATTTTCCAAGTAGAGATCCACAAAATTTCCATGTATAGATTTACAAATTTTCCAAGTATAGATTTACAAATTTTCCAAGTAGAGATTTACAAATTTTCCAATTAGAGATGCACAAATTTTCTAAGTAGAGATCCACAAATTTTCCAAGTAGAGATCCACAAATTTTCCAAGTACAGATCCACAAATTTGCCAAGTACAGATCCACAAATTTTCCAAGTACAGATCTACAAATTTTCCAAGTAGAGATCCACAAATTTTCCAAGTAGAGATCCACAAATTTTCCAAGTATAGATTTACAAATTTTACAAGTATAGATTTACAAATTTTCCAAGTAGAGATCCACAAATTTTCCAAGTATAGATTTACAAATTTTCCAAGTATAGATTTACAAATTTTCCAAGTATAGATTTACAAATTTTCCAAGAATAGATTTACAAATTTTCCAAGTGTAGATTTACAAATTTTCCAAGTATACATTTACAAATTTTCCAAGTACAGATCCATAAATTTTCCAAGTACAGATCCGCAAATTTTCCAAGTATAGATTTAAAAATTTTCCAAGTATAGATTTACAAATTTTCCAAGAATAGATTTACAAATTTTCCAAGTATAGATTTACAAATTTTCCAAGTATAGATTTACAAATTTTCCAAGTATAGATTTACAAATTTTCCAAGTATAGATTTACAAATTTTCCAAGTACAGATCCACAAATATTCCAAGTACAGATCCAAAATTTTCCAAGTACAGATCTACAAATTTTCCAAGTAGAGATCCACAAATTTTCCAAGTAGAGATCCACAAATTTTCCAAGTAGAGATCCACAAATTTTCCAAGTTGAGATCCACAAATTTTCCAAGTATAGATCCACAAATTTCCAAGTATAGATCCACAAATTTTCCAAGTATAGATCCACAAATTTTCCAAGTATAGATCCACAAATTTTCCAAGTATAGATTTATAAATTTTCCAAGTATAGATTTACAAATTTTCCATGTATAGATTTACAAATTCCCCAAGTATAGATCCACAAATTTTCCAAGTATAGATTTATAAATTTTCCAAGTATAGATTTACAAATTTTCCATGTATAGATTTACAAATTCCCCAAGTATAGATCCACAAATTCCCAAGTGTAGATCCACAAATTTTCCAAGTACAGATCCACAAATTTTACAAGTAGAGATCCACAAAATTCCAAGTACAGATCCACAAATTTTCCAAGTACAGATCCACAAATTTTCCAAGTACAGATCTACAAATTTTCCAAGTAGAGATCCACAAATTTTCCAAGTAGAGATCCACAAATTTTCCAAGTATAGATTTACAAATTTTCCAAGTAAAGATTTACAAATTTTCCAAGCAGAGATCCACAAAATTTCCAAGTATAGATTTACAAATTTTCCAAGTATAGATTTACAAATTTTCCAAGTATAGATTTACAAATTTTCCAAGTATAGATGCACAAATTTTCCAAGTAGAGATCCACAAATTTTCCAAGTAGAGATCCACAAATTTTCCAAGTAGAGATCCACAAATTTTCCAAGTATAGATATACAAATTTTCCAAGTATAGATTTACAAATTTTCCAAGTATAGATTTACAAATTTTCCAAGTATAGATTTACAAATTTTCCAAGTATAGATTTACAAATTTTCCAAGTATAGATTTACAAATTTTCCAAGTATAGATTTACAAATTTTCCAAGTATAGATTTACAAATTTTCCAAGTATACATTTACAAATTTTCCAAGTACAGATTTACAAATTTTCCAAGTACAGATCCACAAATTTTCCAAGTACAGATCCGCAAATTTTCCAAGTATAGATTTAAAAATTTTCCAAGTATAGATTTACAAATTTTCCAAGAATAGATTTTCAAATTTTCCAAGTATAGATTTACAAATTTTCCAAGTATAGATTTACAAATTTTCCAAGTATAGATTTACAAATTTTCCAAGAATAGATTTACAAATTTTCCAAGTACAGATCCACAAATTTTCCAAGTACAGATCCAAAATTTTCCAAGTACAGATCTACAAATTTTCCAAGTATAGATCCACAAATTTTCCAAGTATAGATCCACAAATTTTCCAAGTATAGATCCACAAATTTTCCAAGTATAGATTTACAAAGTTTCCAAGTATAGATTTAAAAATTTTCCATGTATAGATTTACAAATTCCCCAAGTATAGATCCACAAATTCCCCAAGTGTAGATCCACAAATTTTCCAAGTACAGATCCACAAATTTTACAAGTAGAGATCCACCAAATTCCAAGTACAGATCCACAAATTTTCCAAGTACAAATCCACAAATTTTCCTAGTACAGATCCACAAATTTTCCAAGTACAGATCCACAAATTTTCGAAGTTGAGATCCACAAATTTTCCAAGTATAGATTTACAAATTTTCCAAGTATAGATTTACAAATTTTCCAAGTATAGATTTACAAATTTTCCAAGTAGAGATCCACAAAATTTCCAAGTATAGATTTACAAATTTTCCAAGTATAGATTTACAAATTTTCCAAGTATAGATTTACAAATTTTTCAAGTAGAGATGCACAAATTTTCCAAGTAGAGGTCCACAAATTTTCCAAGTAGAGTTCCACAAATTTTCAAAGTAGAGATCCACAAATTTTCCAAGTAGAGTTCCACAAATTTTCAAAGTAGAGATCCACAAATTTTCCAAATATAGATTTACAAATTTTCCAAGTATAGATTTACAAATTTTCCAAGTATAGATTTACAAATTTTCCAAGTATAGATTTACAAATTTTCCAAGTATAGATTTACAAATTTTCCAAGTATAGATTTACAAATTTTCAAAGTACAGATTTACAAATTTTCCATGTACAGATCCACAAATTTTCCAAGTACAGATTCGCAAATTTTCCAAGTATAGATTTACAAATTTTCCAAGTATAGATTTTCAAATTTTCCAAGCATAGATTTACAAATTTTCCAAGTATAGATTTACAAATTTTCCAAGTATAGATTTACAAATTTTCCAAGTATAGATTTACAAGTTTTCCAAGTATAGATTTACAAATTTTCCAAGTATAGATTTACAAATTTTCCAAGTATAGATTTACAAATTTTCCAAGTATAGATTTACAAATTTTCCAAGTATAGATTTACAAATTTTCCAAGTACAGATCTACAAATTTTCCAAGTACAGATCCAAAATTTTCCAAGTACAGATCCACAAATTTTACAAGTTGAGATCCACAAATTTTCCAAGTATAGATCCACAAATTTCCAAGTATAGATCCACAAATTTTCCAAGTATAGATCCACAAATTTTCCAAGTATAGATCCACAAATTTTTCAAGTATAGATTTACAAATTTTCCAAGTATAGATTTACAAATTTTCCATGTATAGATTTACAAATTCCCCAAGTATAGATCCACAAATTCCCCAAGTGTAGATCCACAAATTAACCAAGTGTAGATCCACAAATTTTCCAAGAACAGATTTACAAATTTTCCAAGTATAGATTTACAAATTTTCCATGTATAGATTTACAAATTCCCCAGGTATAGATCCACAAATTCCCCAAGTGTAGATCCACAAATTAACCAAGTGTAGATCCACAAATTTTCCAAGTACAGATCCACAAATTTTACAAGTAGAGATCCACAAAATTCCAAGTACAGATCCACAAATTTTCCAAGTACAGATCCACAAATTTTCCTAGTACAGATCCACAAATTTTCCAAGTACAGATCCACAAATTTTACAAGTAGAGATCCACAAATTTTCCAAGTATAGATTTACAAATTTTCCAAGTATAGATTTACAAATTTTCCAAGTATAGATTTACAAATTTTCCAAGTATAGATTTACAAATTTTCATAGTAGAGATCCTCAAAATTTCCAAGTATAGATTTACAAATTTTCCAAGTATAGATTTACAAATTTTCCAAGTAGAGATGCACAAATTTTCCAAGTACAGATCTACAAATTTTCCAAGTAGAGATCCACAAATTTTCCAAGTAGAGATCCACAAATTTTCCAAGTATAAATTTACAAATTTTCCAAGTATAGATTTACAAATTTTCCAAGTATAGATTTACAAATTTTCCAAGTAGAGATGCACAAATTTTCTAAGTAGAGATCCACAAATTTTCCAAGTAGAGATCCACAAATTTTCCAAGTAGAGATCCACAAATTTTCCAAGTATAGATTTACAAATTTTCCAAGTATAGATTTACAAATTTTCCAAGTAGAGATCCACAAAATTTCCAAGTATAGATTTACAAAATTTCCAAGTATAGATTTACAAATTTTCCAAGTATAGATTTACAAATTTTCCAAGTATAGATTTACAAATTTTCCAAGTATAGATTTACAAATTTTCCAAGTATAGATTTACAAATTTTCATAGTAGAGATCCTCAAAATTTCCAAGTATAGATTTACAAATTTTCCAAGTATAGATTTACAAATTTTCCAAGTAGAGATGCACAAATTTTCCAAGTACAGATCTACAAATTTTCCAAGTAGAGATCCACAAATTTTCCAAGTAGAGATCCACAAATTTTCCAAGTATAAATTTACAAATTTTCCAAGTATAGATTTACAAATTTTCCAAGTATAGATTTACAAATTTTCCAAGTAGAGATGCACAAATTTTCTAAGTAGAGATCCACAAATTTTCCAAGTAGAGATCCACAAATTTTCCAAGTAGAGATCCACAAATTTTCCAAGTATAGATTTACAAATTTTTGAAGTATAGATTTACAAATTTTCCAAGTAGAGATCCACAAAATTTCCAAGTATAGATTTACAAAATTTCCAAGTATAGATTTACAATTTTTCCAAGTATAGATTTACAAATTTTCCAAGTATAGATTTACAAATTTTACAAGTATAGATTTACAAATTTTCCAAGTATAGATTTACAAATTTTCCAAGTATAGATTTACAAATTTTCCAAGTACAGATCTACAAATTTTCCAAGTAGAGATCCACAAATTTTCCAAGTATAGATCCACAAATTTTCCAAGTATAGATCCACAAATTTTCCAAGTATAGATCCACAAATTTTTCAAGTATAGATTTACAAATTTTCCAAGTATAGATTTACAAATTTTCCATGTATAGATTTACAAATTCCCCAAGTATAGATCCACAAACTCCCCAAGTGTAGATCCACAAATTAACCAAGTGTAGATCCACAAATTAACCAAGTGTAGATCCACAAATTTTCCAAGAACAGATTTACAAATTTTCCAAGTATAGATTTACAAATTTTCCAAGTAGAGATGCACAAATTTTCTAAGTAGAGATCCACAAATTTTCCAAGTAGAGATCCACAAATTTTCCAAGTAGAGATCCACAAATTTTCCAAGTATAGATTTACAAATTTTCCAAGTATAGATTTACAAATTTTCCAAGTAGAGATCCACAAAATTTCCAAGTATAGATTTACAAAATTTCCAAGTATAGATTTACAAATTTTCCAAGTATAGATTTACAAATTTTCCAAGTATAGATTTACAAATTTTCCAAGTATAGATTTACAAATTTTCCAAGTATAGATTTACAAATTTTCATAGTAGAGATCCTCAAAATTTCCAAGTATAGATTTACAAATTTTCCAAGTATAGATTTACAAATTTTCCAAGTAGAGATGCACAAATTTTCCAAGTACAAATCTACAAATTTTCCAAGTAGAGATCCACAAATTTTCCAAGTAGAGATCCACAAATTTTCCAAGTATAAATTTACAAATTTTCCAAGTATAGATTTACAAATTTTCCAAGTATAGATTTACAAATTTTCCAAGTAGAGATGCACAAATTTTCTAAGTAGAGATCCACAAATTTTCCAAGTAGAGATCCACAAATTTTCCAAGTAGAGATCCACAAATTTTCCAAGTATAGATTTACAAATTTTCCAAGTATAGATTTACAAATTTTCCAAGTAGAGATCCACAAAATTTCCAAGTATAGATTTACAAAATTTCCAAGTATAGATTTACAAATTTTCCAAGTATAGATTTACAAATTTTCCAAGTATAGATTTACAAATTTTACAAGTATAGATTTACAAATTTTCCAAGTATAGATTTACAAATTTTCCAAGTATAGATTTACAAATTTTCCAAGTACAGATCTACAAATTTTCCAAGTAGAGATCCACAAATTTTCCAAGTATAGATCCACAAATTTTCCAAGTATAGATCCACAAATTTTCCAAGTATAGATCCACAAATTTTTCAAGTATAGATTTACAAATTTTCCAAGTATAGATTTACAAATTTTCCATGTATAGATTTACAAATTCCCCAAGTATAGATCCACAAACTCCCCAAGTGTAGATCCACAAATTAACCAAGTGTAGATCCACAAATTTTCCAAGAACAGATTTACAAATTTTCCAAGTATAGATTTACAAATTCCCCAGATATAGATCCACAAATTCCCCAAGTGTAGATCCACAAATTAACCAAGTGTAGATCCACAAATTTTCCAAGTACAGATCCACAAATTTTACAAGTAGAGATCCACAAAATTCCAAGTACAGATCCACAAATTTTCCAAGTACAGATCCACAAATTTTCCTAGTACAGATCCACAAATTTTCCAAGTACAGATCCACAAATTTTACAAGTAGAGATCCACAAATTTTCCAAGTATAGATTTACAAATTTTCCAAGTATAGATTTACAAATTTTCCAAGTATAGATTTACAAATTTTCCAAGTATAGATTTACAAATTTTCATAGTAGAGATCCTCAAAATTTCCAAGAATAGATTTACAAATTTTCCAAGTATAGATTTACAAATTTTCCAAGTAGAGATGCACAAATTTTCCAAGTACAGATCTACAAATTTTCCAAGTAGAGATCCACAAATTTTCCAAGTAGAGATCCACAAATTTTCCAAGTATAAATTTACAAATTTTCCAAGTATAGATTTACAAATTTTCCAAGTATAGATTTACAAATTTTCCAAGTAGAGATGCACAAATTTTCTAAGTAGAGATCCACAAATTTTCCAAGTAGAGATCCACAAATTTTCCAAGTATAGATCCACAAATTTTCCAAGTATAGATCCACAAATTTTCCAAGTATAGATCCACAAATTTTTCAAGTATAGATTTACAAATTTTCCAAGTATAGATTTACAAATTTTCCATGTATAGATTTACAAATTCCCCAAGTATAGATCCACAAACTCCCCAAGTGTAGATCCACAAATTAACCAAGTGTAGATCCACAAATTTTCCAAGAACAGATTTACAAATTTTCCAAGTATAGATTTACAAATTCCCCAGGTATAGATCCACAAATTCCCCAAGTGTAGATCCACAAATTAACCAAGTGTAGATCCACAAATTTTCCAAGTACAGATCCACAAATTTTACAAGTAGAGATCCACAAAATTCCAAGTACAGATCCACAAATTTTCCAAGTACATATCCACAAATTTTCCTAGTACAGATCCACAAATTTTCCAAGTACAGATCCACAAATTTTACAAGTAGAGATCCACAAATTTTCCAAGTATAGATTTACAAATTTTCCAAGTATAGATTTACAAATTTTCCAAGTATAGATTTACAAATTTTCCAAGTATAGATTTACAAATTTTCATAGTAGAGATCCTCAAAATTTCCAAGTATAGATTTACAAATTTTCCAAGTATAGATTTACAAATTTTCCAAGTAGAGATGCACAAATTTTCCAAGTACAGATCTACAAATTTTCCAAGTAGAGATCCACAAATTTTCCAAGTAGAGATCCACAAATTTTCCAAGTATAAATTTACAAATTTTCCAAGTATAGATTTACAAATTTTCCAAGTATAGATTTACAAATTTTCCAAGTAGAGATGCACAAATTTTCTAAGTAGAGATCCACAAATTTTCCAAGTAGAGATCCACAAATTTTCCAAGTAGAGATCCACAAATTTTCCAAGTATAGATTTACAAATTTTCCAAGTATAGATTTACAAATTTTCCAAGTAGAGATCCACAAAATTTCCAAGTATAGATTTACAAATTTTCCAAGTATATATTTACAAATTTTCCAAGTATAGATTTACAAATTTTCCAAGTAGAGATGCACAAATTTTCCAAGTAGAGATCCACAAATTTTCCAAGTAGAGATCCACAAATTTTCCAAGTAGAGATCCACAAATTTTCCAAGTATAGATTTACAAATTTTCCAAGTATAGATTTACAAATTTTCCAAGTATAGATTTACAAATTTTCCAAGTATAGATTTACAAATTTTCCAAGTATAGATTTACAAATTTTCCAAGTATAGATTTACAAATTTTCCAAGTATAGATTTGCAAATTTTCCAAGTATACATTTAAAAATTTTCCAAGTATAGATTTACAAATTTTCCAAGAATAGATTTACAAATTTTCTAAGTATAGATTTACAAATTTTCCAAGTATAGATCCACAAATTCCCCAAGTGTAGATCCACAAATTAACCAAGTGTAGATCCACAAATTTTCCAAGAACAGATTTACAAATTTTCCAAGTATAGATTTACAAATTTTCCATGTATAGATTTACAAATTCCCCAGGTATATATCCACAAATTCCCCAAGTGTAGATCCACAAATTAACCAAGTGTAGATCCACAAATTTTCCAAGAACAGATTTACAAATTTTCCAAGAACAGATTTACAAATTTTCCAAGTATAGATTTACAAATTCCCCAGGTATAGATCCACAAATTCCCCAAGTGTAGATCCACAAATTAACCAAGTGTAGATCCACAAATTTTCCAAGTACAGATCCACAAATTTTACAAGTAGAGATCCACAAAATTCCAAGTACAGATCCACAAATTTTCCAAGTACAGATCCACAAATTTTCCTAGTACAGATCCACAAATTTTCCAAGTACAGATCCACAAATTTTACAAGTAGAGATCCACAAATTTTCCAAGTATAGATTTACAAATTTTCCAAGTATAGATTTACAAATTTTCCAAGTATAGATTTACAAATTTTCCAAGTATAGATTTACAAATTTTCATAGTAGAGATCCTCAAAATTTCCAAGTATAGATTTACAAATTTTCCAAGTATAGATTTACAAATTTTCCAAGTAGAGATGCACAAATTTTCCAAGTACAGATCTACAAATTTTCCAAGTAGAGATCCACAAATTTTCCAAGTAGAGATCCACAAATTTTCCAAGTATAAATTTACAAATTTTCCAAGTATAGATTTACAAATTTTCCAAGTATAGATTTACAAATTTTCCAAGTAGAGATGCACAAATTTTCTAAGTAGAGATCCACAAATTTTCCAAGTAGAGATCCACAAATTTTCCAAGTAGAGATCCACAAATTTTCCAAGTATAGATTTACAAATTTTCCAAGTATAGATTTACAAATTTTCCAAGTAGAGATCCACAAAATTTCCAAGTATAGATTTACAAATTTTCCAAGTATATATTTACAAATTTTCCAAGTATAGATTTACAAATTTTCCAAGTAGAGATCCACAAATTTTCCAAGTAGAGATCCACAAATTTTCCAAGTAGAGATCCACAAATTTTCCAAGTATAGATTTACAAATTTTCCAAGTATAGATTTACAAATTTTCCAAGTATAGATTTACAAATTTTCCAAGTATAGATTTACAAATTTTCCAAGTATAGATTTACAAATTTTCCAAGTATAGATTTACAAATTTTCCAAGTATAGATTTGCAAATTTTCCAAGTATACATTTAAAAATTTTCCAAGTATAGATTTACAAATTTTCCAAGAATAGATTTACAAATTTTCTAAGTATAGATTTACAAATTTTCCAAGTATAGATCCACAAATTCCCCAAGTGTAGATCCACAAATTAACCAAGTGTAGATCCACAAATTTTCCAAGAACAGATTTACAAATTTTCCAAGTATAGATTTACAAATTTTCCATGTATAGATTTACAAATTCCCCAGGTATATATCCACAAATTCCCCAAGTGTAGATCCACAAATTAACCAAGTGTAGATCCACAAATTTTCCAAGAACAGATTTACAAATTTTCCAAGTATAGATTTACAAATTTTCCATGTATAGATTTACAAATTCCCCAGGTATAGATCCACAAATTCCCCAAGTGTAGATCCACAAATTAACCAAGTGTAGATCCACAAATTTTCCAAGTACAGATCACCAAATTTTACAAGTAGAGATCCACAAAATTCCAAGTACAGATCCACAAATTTTCCAAGTACAGATCCACAAATTTTCCTAGTACAGATCCACAAATTTTCCAAGTACAGATCCACAAATTTTACAAGTAGAGATCCACAAATTTTCCAAGTATAGATTTACAAATTTTCCAAGTATAGATTTACAAATTTTCCAAGTATAGATTTACAAATTTTCCAAGTATAGATTTACAAATTTTCATAGTAGAGATCCACAAAATTTCCAAGTATAGATTTACAAATTTTCCAAGTATAGATTTACAAATTTTCCAAGTAGAGATGCACAAATTTTCCAAATACAGATCTACAAATTTTCCAAGTAGAGATCCACAAATTTTCCAAGTAGAGATCCACAAATTTTCCAAGTACAAATTTACAAATTTTCCAAGTATAGATTTACAAATTTTCCAAGTATAGATTTACAAATTTTCCAAGTAGAGATGCACAAATTTTCTAAGTAGAGATCCACAAATTTTCCAAGTAGAGATCCACAAATTTTCCAAGTAGAGATCCACAAATTTTCCAAGTATAGATTTACAAATTTTCCAAGTATAGATTTACAAATTTTCCAAGTAGAGATGCACAAATTTTCTAAGTAGAGATCCACAAATTTTCCAAGTAGAGATCCACAAATTTTCCAAGTAAAGATCAACAAATTTTCAAAGTATAGATTTACAAATTTTCCAAGTATAGATTTACAAATTTTCCAAGTAGAGATCCACAAAATTTCCAAGTATAGATTTACAAATTTTCCAAGTAGAGATGCACAAATTTTCCAAGTAGAGATCCACAAATTTTCCAAGTAGAGATCCACAAATTTTCCAAGTAGAGATCCACAAATTTTCCAAGTATAGATTTACAAATTTTCCAAGTATAGATTTACAAATTTTCCAAGTATAGATTTAAAAATTTTCCAAGTATAGATTAACAAATTTTCCAAGTATAGATTTTCAAATTTTCCAAGTATAGATTTGCAAATTTTCCAAGTATACATTTAAAAATTTTCCAAGTATAGATTTACAAATTTTCCAAGAATAGATTTACAAATTTTCTAAGTATAGATTTACAAATTTTCCAAGTATAGATCCACAAATTCCCCAAGTGTAGATCCACAAATTAACCAAGTGTAGATCCACAAATTTTCCAAGAACAGATTTACAAATTTTCCAAGTATAGATTTACAAATTTTCCATGTATTGATTTACAAATTCCCCAGGTATAGATCCACAAATTCCCCAAGTGTAGATCCACAAATTAACCAAGTGTAGATCCACAAATTTTCCAAGTACAGATCCACAAATTTTACAAGTAGAGATCCACAAAATTCCAAGTACAGATCCACAAATTTTCCAAGTACAGATCCACAAATTTTCCTAGTACAGATCCACAAATTTTCCAAGTACAGATCCACAAATTTTACAAGTATAGATTTACAAATTTTCCAAGTATAGATTTACAAATTTTCCAAGTATAGATTTACAAATTTTCCAAGTATAGATTTACAAATTTTCATAGTAGAGATCCACAAAATTTCCAAGTATAGATTTACAAATTTTCCAAGTATAGATTTACAAATTTTCCAAGTAGAGATGCACAAATTTTCCAAATACAGATCTACAAATTTTCCAAGTAGAGATCCACAAATTTTCCAAGTACAAATTTACAAATTTTCCAAGTATAGATTTACAAATTTTCCAAGTATAGATTTACAAATTTTCCAAGTAGAGATGCACAAATTTTCTAAGTAGAGATCCACAAATTTTCCAAGTAGAGATCCACAAATTTTCCAAGTAGAGATCCACAAATTTTCCAAGTATAGATTTACAAATTTTCCAAGTATAGATTTACAAATTTTCCAAGTAGAGATGCACAAATTTTCTAAGTAGAGATCCACAAATTTTCCAAGTAGAGATCCACAAATTTTCCAAGTAAAGATCCACAAATTTTCCAAGTATAGATTTACAAATTTTCCAAGTATAGATTTACAAATTTTCCAAGTAGAGATCCACAAAATTTCCAAGTATAGATTTACAAATTTTCCAAGTATATATTTACAAATTTTCCAAGTATAGATTTACAAATTTTCCAAGTATAGATTTACAAATTTTCCAAGTAGAGATGCACAAATTTTCCAAGTAGAGATCCACAAATTTTCCAAGTAGAGATCCACAAATTTTCCAAGTATAGATTTACAAATTTTCCAAGTATAGATTTACAAATTTTCCAAGTATAGATTTACAAATTTTCCAAGTATAGATTTACAAATTTTCAAAGTAAAGATTTACAAATTTTTAAAGTATAGATTTACAAATTTTCCAAGTATAGATTTACAAATTTTCCAAGTATACATTTACAAATTTTCCAAGTACAGATTTACAAATTTTCCAAGTACAGATCCACAAATTTTCCAAGTACAGATCCGCAAATTTTCCAAGTATAGATTTAAAAATTTTCCAAGAACAGATTTACAAATTTTCCAAGTATAGATTTACAAATTTTCCATGTATAGATTTACAAATTCCCCAGGTATATATCCACAAATTCCCCAAGTGTAGATCCACAAATTAACCAAGTGTAGATCCACAAATTTTCCAAGAACAGATTTACAAATTTTCCAAGTATAGATTTACAAATTTTCCATGTATAGATTTACAAATTCCCCAGGTATAGATCCACAAATTCCCCAAGTGTAGATCCACAAATTAACCAAGTGTAGATCCACAAATTTTCCAAGTACAGATCCACAAATTTTACAAGTAGAGATCCACAAAATTCCAAGTACAGATCCACAAATTTTCCAAGTACAGATCCACAAATTTTCCTAGTACAGATCCACAAATTTTCCAAGTACAGATCCACAAATTTTACAAGTAGAGATCCACAAATTTTCCAAGTATAGATTTACAAATTTTCCAAGTATAGATTTACAAATTTTCCAAGTATAGATTTACAAATTTTCCAAGTATAGATTTACAAATTTTCCAAGTATAGATTTACAAATTTTCATAGTAGAGATCCACAAAATTTCCAAGTATAGATTTACAAATTTTCCAAGTATAGATTTACAAATTTTCCAAGTAGAGATGCACAAATTTTCCAAATACAGATCTACAAATTTTCCAAGTAGAGATCCACAAATTTTCCAAGTACAAATTTACAAATTTTCCAAGTATAGATTTACAAATTTTCCAAGTATAGATTTACAAATTTTCCAAGTAGAGATGCACAAATTTTCTAAGTAGAGATCCACAAATTTTCCAAGTAGAGATCCACAAATTTTCCAAGTAGAGATCCACAAATTTTCCAAGTATAGATTTACAAATTTTCCAAGTATAGATTTACAAATTTTCCAAGTAGAGATGCACAAATTTTCTAAGTAGAGATCCACAAATTTTCCAAGTAGAGATCCACAAATTTTCCAAGTAAAGATCCACAAATTTTCCAAGTATAGATTTACAAATTTTCCAAGTATAGATTTACAAATTTTCCAAGTATAGATTTACAAATTTTCCAAGTATAGATTTACAAATTTTCCATGTATAGATTTACAAATTCCCCAAGTATAGATCCACAAATTCCCCAAGTTTAGATCCACAAATTTTCCAAGTACAGATCCACAAATTTTACAAGTAGAGATCCACAAAATTCCAAGTACAGATCCACAAATTTTCCAAGTACAGATCCACAAATTTTCCAAGTACAGATCTACAAATTTTCCAAGTAGAGATCCACAAATTTTCCAAGTAGAGATCCAAAAATTTTCCAAGTAGAGATCCACAAATTTTCCAAGTATAGATTTACAAATTTTCCAAGTATAGATTTACAAATTTTCCAAGTAGAGATCCACAAAATTTCCAAGTATAGATTTACAAATTTTCCAAGTATAGATTTACAAATTTTCCAAGTATAGATTTACAAATTTTCCAAGTATAGATGCAAAAATTTTCCAAGTAGAGATCCACAAATTTTCAAAGTAGAGATCCACAAATTTTCCAAGTAGAGATCCAAAAATTTTCCAAGTATAGATTTACAAATTTTCCAAGTATAGATTTACAAATTTTCCAAGTATAGATTTACAAATTTTCCAAGTATAGATTTACAAATTTTCCAAGTATAGATTTACAAATTTTCCAAGTATAGATTTACAAATTTTCCAAGTATAGATTTACAAATTTTCCAAGTATAGATTTACAAATTTTCCAAGTATAGATTTACAAATTTTCCAAGTATAGATTTACAAATTTTCCAAGTAGAGATTTACAAATTTTCCAAGTATACATTTACAAATTTTCCAAGTACAGATTTACAAATTTTCCAAGTACAGATCCACAAATTTTCCAAGTACAGATCCGCAAATTTTCCAAGTAAAGATTTAAAAATTTTCCAAGTATAGATTTACAAATTTTCCAAGAATAGATTTACAAATTTTCCAAGTAGAGATCCACAAATTTTCCAAGTATAAATTTACAAATTTTCCAAGTATAGATTTACAAATTTTCCAAGTAGAGATCCACAAAATTTCCAAGTATAGATTTACAAATTTTCCAAGTATAGATTTGCAAATTTTCCAAGTATAGATTTACAAATTTTCCAAGTATAGATTTACAAATTTTCCAAGTATAGATTTACAAATTTTCCAAGTATAGATTTACAAATTTTCCAAGTACAGATCCACAAATTTTCCAAGTACAGATCCACAAATTTTCCAAGTACAGATCTACAAATTTTCCAAGTAGAGATCCACAAATTTTCCAAGTAGAGATCCACAAATTTCCAAGTAGAGATCCACAAATTTTCCAAGTATAGATTTACAAATTTTCCAAGTATAGATTTACAAATTTTCCAAGTAGAGATCCACAAAATTTCCAAGTATAGATTTACAAATTTTCCAAGTATAGATTTACAAATTTTCCAAGTATAGATTTACAAATTTTCCAAGTACAGATGCAAAAATTTTCCAAGTAGAGATCCACAAATTTTCAAAGTAGAGATCCACAAATTTTCCAAGTAGAGATCCACAAATTTTCCAAGTATAGATTTACAAATTTTCCAAGTATAGATTTACAAATTTTCCAAGTATAGATTTCCAAATTTTCCAAGTATAGATTTACAAATTTTCCAAGTATAGATTTACAAATTTTCCAAGTATAGATTTACAAATTTTCCAAGTATAGATTTACAAATTTTCCAAGTATAGATTTACAAATTTTCCAAGTATAGATTTACAAATTTTCCAAGTATAGATTTACAAATTTTCCAAGTAGAGATTTACAAATTTTCCAAGTATACATTTACAAATTTTCCAAGTACAGATTTACAAATTTTTCAAGTACAGATCCACAAATTTTCCAAGTACAGATCCGCAAATTTTCCAAGTAAAGATTTAAAAATTTTCCAAGTATAGATTTACAAATTTTCCAAGAATAGATTTACAAATTTTCCAAGTAGAGATCCACAAATTTTCCAAGTATAAATTTACAAATTTTCCAAGTATAGATTTACAAATTTTCCAAGTAGAGATCCACAAAATTTCCAAGTATAGATTTACAAATTTTGCAAGTATAGATTTGCAAATTTTCCAAGTATAGATTTACAAATTTTCCAAGTATAGATTTACAAATTTTCCAAGTATAGATTTACAAATTTTCCAAGTATAGATTTACAAATTTTCCAAGTACAGATCCAAAATTTTCCAAGTACAGATCTATAAAATTTTCCAAGTAGAGATCCACAAATTTTCCAAGTATAGATTTACAAATTTTCCAAGTATAGATTTACAAATTTTCCAAGTACAGATCCACAAATTTTCCAAGAACAGATCCAAAATTTTCCAAGTACAGATCTACAAATTTTCCAAGTAGAGATCCACAAATTTTCCAAGTAGAGATCCACAAATTTTCCAAGTTGAGATCCACAAATTTTCCAAGTATAGATTTACAAATTTTCCAAGTATAGATTTACAAATTTTCCAAGTATAGATTTACAAATTTTCCAAGTATAGATTTACAAATTTTCCAAGTATAGATTTACAAATTTTCCAAGTACAGATCCACAAATTTTCCAAGTACAGATCCACAAATTTTCCAAGTACAGATCTACAAATTTTCCAAGTAGAGATCCACAAATTTTCCAAGTAGAGATCCACAAATTTCCAAGTAGAGATCCACAAATTTTCCAAGTATAGATTTACAAATTTTCCAAGTATAGATTTACAAATTTTCCAAGTAGAGATCCACAAAATTTCCAAGTATAGATTTACAAATTTTCCAAGTATAGATTTACAAATTTTCCAAGTATAGATTTACAAATTTTCCAAGTACAGATGCAAAAATTTTCCAAGTAGAGATCCACAAATTTTCAAAGTAGAGATCCACAAATTTTCCAAGTAGAGATCCACAAATTTTCCAAGTATAGATTTACAAATTTTCCAAGTATAGATTTACAAATTTTCCAAGTATAGATTTCCAAATTTTCCAAGTATAGATTTACAAATTTTCCAAGTATAGATTTACAAATTTTCCAAGTATAGATTTACAAATTTTCCAAGTATAGATTTACAAATTTTCCAAGTATAGATTTACAAATTTTCCAAGTATAGATTTACAAATTTTCCAAGTATAGATTTACAAATTTTCCAAGTAGAGATTTACAAATTTTCCAAGTATACATTTACAAATTTTCCAAGTACAGATTTACAAATTTTTCAAGTACAGATCCACAAATTTTCCAAGTACAGATCCGCAAATTTTCCAAGTAAAGATTTAAAAATTTTCCAAGTATAGATTTACAAATTTTCCAAGAATAGATTTACAAATTTTCCAAGTAGAGATCCACAAATTTTCCAAGTATAAATTTACAAATTTTCCAAGTATAGATTTACAAATTTTCCAAGTAGAGATCCACAAAATTTCCAAGTATAGATTTACAAATTTTGCAAGTATAGATTTGCAAATTTTCCAAGTATAGATTTACAAATTTTCCAAGTATAGATTTACAAATTTTCCAAGTATAGATTTACAAATTTTCCAAGTATAGATTTACAAATTTTCCAAGTACAGATCCAAAATTTTCCAAGTACAGATCTATAAAATTTTCCAAGTAGAGATCCACAAATTTTCCAAGTATAGATTTACAAATTTTCCAAGTATAGATTTACAAATTTTCCAAGTACAGATCCACAAATTTTCCAAGAACAGATCCAAAATTTTCCAAGTACAGATCTACAAATTTTCCAAGTAGAGATCCACAAATTTTCCAAGTAGAGATCCACAAATTTTCCAAGTTGAGATCCACAAATTTTCCAAGTATAGATTTACAAATTTTCCAAGTATAGATTTACAAATTTTCCAAGTATAGATTTACAAATTTTCATAGTAGAGATCCACAAAATTTCCAAGTATAGATTTACAAATTTTCCAAGTATAGATTTACAAAATTTTCAAGTAGAGATGCACAAATTTTCCAAGTACAGATCTACAAATTTTCCAAGTAGAGATCCACAAATTTTCCAAATAGAGATCCACAAATTTTCCAAGTATAAATTTACAAATTTTCCAAGTATAGATTTACAAATTTTCCAAGTAGAGATCCACAAAATTTCCAAGTATAGATTTACAAATTTTCCAAGTATAGATTTACAAATTTTCCAAGTATAGATTTACAAATTTTCCAAGTAGAGATGCACAAATTTTCCAAGTACAGATCCAAAATTTTCCAAGTACAGATCTACAAATTTTCCAAGTAGAGATCCACAAATTTTCCAAGTAGAGATCCACAAATTTTCCAAGTAGAGATCCACAAATTTTCCAAGTATAGATCCACAAATTTCCAAGTATAGATCCACAAATTTTCCAAGTATAGATCCACAAATTTTCCAAGTATAGATCCACAAATTTTCCAAGTATAGATTTACAAATTTTCTAAGTATAGATTTACAAATTTTCCATGTATAGATTTACAAATTCCCCAAGTATAGATCCACAAATTCCCCAAGTGTAGATCCACAAATTTTCCAAGTACAGATCCACAAATTTTACAAGTAGAGATCCACAAAATTCCAAGTACAGATATACAAATTTTCCAAGTACAGATCCACAAATTTTCCAAGTACAGATCTACAAATTTTCCAAGTAGAGATCCACAAATTTTCCAAGTAGAGATCTACAAATTTTCCAAGTATAGATTTACAAATTTTCCAAGTATAGATTTACAAATTTTCCAAGTAGAGATCCACAAAATTTCCAAGTATAGATTTACAAATTTTCCAAGTATAGATTTACAAATTTTCCAAGTATATATTTACAAATTTTCTAAGTATAGATGCACAAATTTTCCAAGTAGAGATCCACAAATTTTCCAAGTAGAGATCCACAAATTTTCCAAGTAGAGATCCACAAATTTTCCAAGTATAGATTTACAAATTTTCCAAGTATAGATTTACAAATTTTCCAAGTATAGATTTACAAATTTTCCAAGTATAGATTTAAAAATTTTCCAAGTATAGATTTACAAATTTTCATAGTAGAGATCCACAAAATTTCCAAGTATAGATTTACAAATTTTCCAAGTATAGATTTACAAATTTTTCAAGTAGAGATGCACAAATTTTCCAAGTACAGATCTACAAATTTTCCAAGTAGAGATCCACAAATTTTCCAAGTAGAGATCCACAAATTTTCCAAGTATAAATTTACAAATTTTCCAAGTATAGATTTACAAATTTTCCAAGTAGAGATCCACAAAATTTCCAAGTATAGATTTACAAATTTTCCAAGTATAGATTTACAAATTTTCCAAGTATAGATTTACAAATTTTCCAAGTAGAGATGCACAAATTTTCCAAGTACAGATCCAAAATTTTCCAAGTACAGATCTACAAATTTTCCAAGTAGAGATCCGAAAATTTTCCAAGTAGAGATCCACAAATTTTCCAAGTAGAGATCCACAAATTTTACAAGTTGAGATCCACAAATTTTCCAAGTATAGATCCACAAATTTCCAAGTATAGATCCACAAATTTTCCAAGTATAGATCCACAAATTTTCCAAGTATAGATCCACAAATTTTCCAAGTATAGATTTACAAATTTTCCAAGTATAGATTTACAAATTTTCCATGTATAGATTTACAAATTCCCCAAGTATAGATCCACAAATTCCCCAAGTGTAGATCCACAAATTTTCCAAGTACAGATCCACAAATTTTACAAGTAGAGATCCCAAAAATCCAAGTACAGATCCACAAATTTTCCAAGTACAGATCAACAAATTTTCCAAGTAGAGATCCACAAATTTTCCAAGTAGAGATCCACAAATTTTCCAAGTATAGATTTACAAATTTTCCAACTATAGATTTACAAATTTTCCAAGTAGAGATCCACAAAATTTCCAAGTATAGATTTACAAATTTTCCAAGTATAGATTTACAAATTTTCCAAGTATAGATTTACAAATTTTCCAAGTATAGATGCACAAATTTTCCAAGTAGAGATCCACAAATTTCCCAAGTAGAGATCCACAAATTTTCCAAGTATAGATTTACAAATTTTCCAAGTATAGATGCACAAATTTTCCAAGTAGAGATCCACAAATTTCCCAAGTAGAGATCCACAAATTTTCCAAGTATAGATTTACAAATTTTCCAAGTATAGATTTACAAATTTTCCAAGTATAGATTTACAAATTTTCCAAGTATAGATTAACAAATTTTCCAAGTATAGATTTACAAATTTTCCAAGTAGAGATTTACAAATTTTCCAAGTATAGATTTACAAATTTTCATAGTAGAGATCCACAAAATTTCCAAGTATAGATTTACAAATTTTCCAAGTATAGATTTACAAATTTTCCAAGTAGAGATGCACAAATTTTCTAAGTAGAGATCCACAAATTTTCCAAGTATAAATTTACAAATTTTCCAAGTATAGATTTACAAATTTTCCAAGTAGAGATCCACAAAATTTCCATGTATAGATTTACAAATTTTCCAAGTATAGATTTACAAATTTTCCAAGTAGAGATTTACAAATTTTCCAAGTAGAGATGCACAAATTTTCTAAGTAGAGATCCACAAATTTTCCAAGTAGAGATCCACAAATTTTCCAAGTACAGATCCACAAATTTGCCAAGTACAGATCCACAAATTTTCCAAGTACAGATCTACAAATTTTCCAAGTAGAGATCCACAAATTTTCCAAGTAGAGATCCACAAATTTTCCAAGTATAGATTTACAAATTTTACAAGTATAGATTTACAAATTTTCCAAGTAGAGATCCACAAATTTTCCAAGTATAGATTTACAAATTTTCCAAGTATAGATTTACAAATTTTCCAAGTATAGATTTACAAATTTTCCAAGAATAGATTTACAAATTTTCCAAGTGTAGATTTACAAATTTTCCAAGTATACATTTACAAATTTTCCAAGTACAGATCCATAAATTTTCCAAGTACAGATCCGCAAATTTTCCAAGTATAGATTTAAAAATTTTCCAAGTATAGATTTACAAATTTTCCAAGAATAGATTTACAAATTTTCCAAGTATAGATTTACAAATTTTCCAAGTATAGATTTACAAATTTTCCAAGTATAGATTTACAAATTTTCCAAGTATAGATTTACAAATTTTCCAAGTACAGATCCACAAATATTCCAAGTACAGATCCAAAATTTTCCAAGTACAGATCTACAAATTTTCCAAGTAGAGATCCACAAATTTTCCAAGTAGAGATCCACAAATTTTCCAAGTAGAGATCCACAAATTTTCCAAGTTGAGATCCACAAATTTTCCAAGTATAGATCCACAAATTTCCAAGTATAGATCCACAAATTTTCCAAGTATAGATCCACAAATTTTCCAAGTATAGATCCACAAATTTTCCAAGTATAGATTTATAAATTTTCCAAGTATAGATTTACAAATTTTCCATGTATAGATTTACAAATTCCCCAAGTATAGATCCACAAATTTTTTAAGTATAGATTTATAAATTTTCCAAGTATAGATTTACAAATTTTCCATGTATAGATTTACAAATTCCCCAAGTATAGATCCACAAATTCCCAAGTGTAGATCCACAAATTTTCCAAGTACAGATCCACAAATTTTACAAGTAGAGATCCACAAAATTCCAAGTACAGATCCACAAATTTTCCAAGTACAGATCCACAAATTTTCCAAGTACAGATCTACAAATTTTCCAAGTAGAGATCCACAAATTTTCCAAGTAGAGATCCACAAATTTTCCAAGTATAGATTTACAAATTTTCCAAGTAAAGATTTACAAATTTTCCAAGCAGAGATCCACAAAATTTCCAAGTATAGATTTACAAATTTTCCAAGTATAGATTTACAAATTTTCCAAGTATAGATTTACAAATTTTCCAAGTATAGATGCACAAATTTTCCAAGTAGAGATCCACAAATTTTCCAAGTAGAGATCCACAAATTTTCCAAGTAGAGATCCACAAATTTTCCAAGTATAGATATACAAATTTTCCAAGTATAGATTTACAAATTTTCCAAGTATAGATTTACAAATTTTCCAAGTATAGATTTACAAATTTTCCAAGTATAGATTTACAAATTTTCCAAGTATAGATTTACAAATTTTCCAAGTAGAGATGCACAAATTTTCCAAGTACAGATCTACAAATTTTCCAAGTAGAGATCCACAAATTTTCCAAGTAGAGATCCACAAATTTTCCAAGTATATATTTACAAATTTTCCTAGTATAGATTTACAAATTTTCCAAGTATAGATTTACAAATTTTCCAAGTAGAGATGCACAAATTTTCCAAGTAGAGATCCACAAATTTTACAAGTAGAGATCCACAAATTTTCCAAGTAGAGATCCACAAATTTTCCAAGTATAGATTTACAAATTTTCCAAGTATAGATTTACAAATTTTCCAAGTATAGATTTACAAATTTTCCAAGTATAGATTTACAAATTTTCCAAGTATAGATTTACAAATTTTCCAAGTATAGATTTACAAATTTTCCAAGTATAGATTTACAAATTTTCCAAGTATACATTTACAAATTTTCCAAGTACAGATTTACAAATTTTCCAAGTACAGATCCACAAATTTTCCAAGTACAGATCCGCAAATTTTCCAAGTATAGATTTAAAAATTTTCCAAGTATAGATTTACAAATTTTCCAAGAATAGATTTTCAAATTTTCCAAGTATAGATTTACAAATTTTCCAAGTATAGATTTACAAATTTTCCAAGTATAGATTTACAAATTTTCCAAGAATAGATTTACAAATTTTCCAAGTACAGATCCACAAATTTTCCAAGTACAGATCCAAAATTTTCCAAGTACAGATCTACAAATTTTCCAAGTATAGATCCACAAATTTTCCAAGTATAGATCCACAAATTTTCCAAGTATAGATCCACAAATTTTCCAAGTATAGATTTACAAAGTTTCCAAGTATAGATTTAAAAATTTTCCATGTATAGATTTACAAATTCCCCAAGTATAGATCCACAAATTCCCCAAGTGTAGATCCACAAATTTTCCAAGTACAGATCCACAAATTTTACAAGTAGAGATCCACCAAATTCCAAGTACAGATCCACAAATTTTCCAAGTACAAATCCACAAATTTTCCTAGTACAGATCCACAAATTTTCCAAGTACAGATCCACAAATTTTCGAAGTTGAGATCCACAAATTTTCCAAGTATAGATTTACAAATTTTCCAAGTATAGATTTACAAATTTTCCAAGTATAGATTTACAAATTTTCCAAGTAGAGATCCACAAAATTTCCAAGTATAGATTTACAAATTTTCCAAGTATAGATTTACAAATTTTCCAAGTATAGATTTACAAATTTTTCAAGTAGAGATGCACAAATTTTCCAAGTAGAGGTCCACAAATTTTCCAAGTAGAGTTCCACAAATTTTCAAAGTAGAGATCCACAAATTTTCCAAGTAGAGTTCCACAAATTTTCAAAGTAGAGATCCACAAATTTTCCAAATATAGATTTACAAATTTTCCAAGTATAGATTTACAAATTTTCCAAGTATAGATTTACAAATTTTCCAAGTATAGATTTACAAATTTTCCAAGTGTAGATTTACAAATTTTCCAAGTATAGATTTACAAATTTTCAAAGTACAGATTTACAAATTTTCCATGTACAAATCCACAAATTTTCCAAGTACAGATTCGCAAATTTTCCAAGTATAGATTTACAAATTTTCCAAGTATAGATTTTCAAATTTTCCAAGCATAGATTTACAAATTTTCCAAGTATAGATTTACAAATTTTCCAAGTATAGATTTACAAATTTTCCAAGTATAGATTTACAAGTTTTCCAAGTATAGATTTACAAATTTTCCAAGTATAGATTTACAAATTTTCCAAGTATAGATTTACAAATTTTCCAAGTATAGATTTACAAATTTTCCAAGTATAGATTTACAAATTTTCCAAGTACAGATCTACAAATTTTCCAAGTACAGATCCAAAATTTTCCAAGTACAGATCCACAAATTTTACAAGTTGAGATCCACAAATTTTCCAAGTATAGATCCACAAATTTCCAAGTATAGATCCACAAATTTTCCAAGTATAGATCCACAAATTTTCCAAGTATAGATCCACAAATTTTTCAAGTATAGATTTACAAATTTTCCAAGTATAGATTTACAAATTTTCCATGTATAGATTTACAAATTCCCCAAGTATAGATCCACAAATTCCCCAAGTGTAGATCCACAAATTAACCAAGTGTAGATCCACAAATTTTCCAAGAACAGATTTACAAATTTTCCAAGTATAGATTTACAAATTTTCCATGTATAGATTTACAAATTCCCCAGGTATAGATCCACAAATTCCCCAAGTGTAGATCCACAAATTAACCAAGTGTAGATCCACAAATTTTCCAAGTACAGATCCACAAATTTTACAAGTAGAGATCCACAAAATTCAAAGTACAGATCCACAAATTTTCCAAGTACAGATCCACAAATTTTCCTAGTACAGATCCACAAATTTTCCAAGTACAGATCCACAAATTTTACAAGTAGAGATCCACAAATTTTCCAAGTATAGATTTACAAATTTTCCAAGTATAGATTTACAAATTTTCCAAGTATAGATTTACAAATTTTCCAAGTATAGATTTACAAATTTTCATAGTAGAGATCCTCAAAATTTCCAAGTATAGATTTACAAATTTTCCAAGTATAGATTTACAAATTTTCCAAGTAGAGATGCACAAATTTTCCAAGTACAGATCTACAAATTTTCCAAGTAGAGATCCACAAATTTTCCAAGTAGAGATCCACAAATTTTCCAAGTATAAATTTACAAATTTTCCAAGTATAGATTTACAAATTTTCCAAGTATAGATTTACAAATTTTCCAAGTAGAGATGCACAAATTTTCTAAGTAGAGATCCACAAATTTTCCAAGTAGAGATCCACAAATTTTCCAAGTAGAGATCCACAAATTTTCCAAGTATAGATTTACAAATTTTCCAAGTATAGATTTACAAATTTTCCAAGTAGAGATCCACAAAATTTCCAAGTATAGATTTACAAAATTTCCAAGTATAGATTTACAAATTTTCCAAGTATAGATTTACAAATTTTCCAAGTATAGATTTACAAATTTTCCAAGTATAGATTTACAAATTTTCCAAGTATAGATTTACAAATTTTCATAGTAGAGATCCTCAAAATTTCCAAGTATAGATTTACAAATTTTCCAAGTATAGATTTACAAATTTTCCAAGTAGAGATGCACAAATTTTCCAAGTACAGATCTACAAATTTTCCAAGTAGAGATCCACAAATTTTCCAAGTAGAGATCCACAAATTTTCCAAGTATAAATTTACAAATTTTCCAAGTATAGATTTACAAATTTTCCAAGTATAGATTTACAAATTTTCCAAGTAGAGATGCACAAATTTTCTAAGTAGAGATCCACAAATTTTCCAAGTAGAGATCCACAAATTTTCCAAGTAGAGATCCACAAATTTTCCAAGTATAGATTTACAAATTTTCCAAGTATAGATTTACAAATTTTCCAAGTAGAGATCCACAAAATTTCCAAGTATAGATTTACAAAATTTCCAAGTATAGATTTACAATTTTTCCAAGTATAGATTTACAAATTTTCCAAGTATAGATTTACAAATTTTACAAGTATAGATTTACAAATTTTCCAAGTATAGATTTACAAATTTTCCAAGTATAGATTTACAAATTTTCCAAGTACAGATCTACAAATTTTCCAAGTAGAGATCCACAAATTTTCCAAGTATAGATCCACAAATTTTCCAAGTATAGATCCACAAATTTTCCAAGTATAGATCCACAAATTTTTCAAGTATAGATTTACAAATTTTCCAAGTATAGATTTACAAATTTTCCATGTATAGATTTACAAATTCCCCAAGTATAGATCCACAAACTCGCCAAGTGTAGATCCACAAATTAACCAAGTGTAGATCCACAAATTAACCAAGTGTAGATCCACAAATTTTCCAAGAACAGATTTACAAATTTTCCAAGTATAGATTTACAAATTTTCCAAGTAGAGATGCACAAATTTTCTAAGTAGAGATCCACAAATTTTCCAAGTAGAGATCCACAAATTTTCCAAGTAGAGATCCACAAATTTTCCAAGTATAGATTTACAAATTTTCCAAGTATAGATTTACAAATTTTCCAAGTAGAGATCCACAAAATTTCCAAGTATAGATTTACAAAATTTCCAAGTATAGATTTACAAATTTTCCAAGTATAGATTTACAAATTTTCCAAGTATAGATTTACAAATTTTCCAAGTATAGATTTACAAATTTTCCAAGTATAGATTTACAAATTTTCATAGTAGAGATCCTCAAAATTTCCAAGTATAGATTTACAAATTTTCCAAGTATAGATTTACAAATTTTCCAAGTAGAGATGCACAAATTTTCCAAGTACAGATCTACAAATTTTCCAAGTAGAGATCCACAAATTTTCCAAGTAGAGATCCACAAATTTTCCAAGTATAAATTTACAAATTTTCCAAGTATAGATTTACAAATTTTCCAAGTATAGATTTACAAATTTTCCAAGTAGAGATGCACAAATTTTCTAAGTAGAGATCCACAAATTTTCCAAGTAGAGATCCACAAATTTTCCAAGTAGAGATCCACAAATTTTCCAAGTATAGATTTACAAATTTTCCAAGTATAGATTTACAAATTTTCCAAGTAGAGATCCACAAAATTTCCAAGTATAGATTTACAAAATTTCCAAGTATAGATTTACAAATTTTCCAAGTATAGATTTACAAATTTTCCAAGTATAGATTTACAAATTTTACAAGTATAGATTTACAAATTTTCCAAGTATAGATTTACAAATTTTCCAAGTATAGATTTACAAATTTTCCAAGTACAGATCTACAAATTTTCCAAGTAGAGATCCACAAATTTTCCAAGTATAGATCCACAAATTTTCCAAGTATAGATCCACAAATTTTCCAAGTATAGATCCACAAATTTTTCAAGTATAGATTTACAAATTTTCCAAGTATAGATTTACAAATTTTCCATGTATAGATTTACAAATTCCCCAAGTATAGATCCACAAACTCCCCAAGTGTAGATCCACAAATTAACCAAGTGTAGATCCACAAATTTTCCAAGAACTGATTTACAAATTTTCCAAGTATAGATTTACAAATTCCCCAGATATAGATCCACAAATTCCCCAAGTGTAGATCCACAAATTAACCAAGTGTAGATCCACAAATTTTCCAAGTACAGATCCACAAATTTTACAAGTAGAGATCCACAAAATTCCAAGTACAGATCCACAAATTTTCCAAGTACAGATCCACAAATTTTCCTAGTACAGATCCACAAATTTTCCAAGTACAGATCCACAAATTTTACAAGTAGAGATCCACAAATTTTCCAAGTATAGATTTACAAATTTTCCAAGTATAGATTTACAAATTTTCCAAGTATAGATTTACAAATTTTCCAAGTATAGATTTACAAATTTTCATAGTAGAGATCCTCAAAATTTCCAAGTATAGATTTACAAATTTTCCAAGTATAGATTTACAAATTTTCCAAGTAGAGATGCACAAATTTTCCAAGTACAGATCTACAAATTTTCCAAGTAGAGATCCACAAATTTTCCAAGTAGAGATCCACAAATTTTCCAAGTATAAATTTACAAATTTTCCAAGTATAGATTTACAAATTTTCCAAGTATAGATTTACAAATTTTCCAAGTAGAGATGCACAAATTTTCTAAGTAGAGATCCACAAATTTTCCAAGTAGAGATCCACAAATTTTCCAAGTATAGATCCACAAATTTTCCAAGTATAGATCCACAAATTTTCCAAGTATAGATCCACAAATTTTTCAAGTATAGATTTACAAATTTTCCAAGTATAGATTTACAAATTTTCCATGTATAGATTTACAAATTCCCCAAGTATAGATCCACAAACTCCCCAAGTGTAGATCCACAAATTAACCAAGTGTAGATCCACAAATTTTCCAAGAACAGATTTACAAATTTTCCAAGTATAGATTTACAAATTCCCCAGGTATAGATCCACAAATTCCCCAAGTGTAGATCCACAAATTAACCAAGTGTAGATCAACAAATTTTCCAAGTACAGATCCACAAATTTTACAAGTAGAGATCCACAAAATTCCAAGTACAGATCCATAATTTTCCAAGTACAGATCCACAAATTTTCCTAGTACAGATCCACAAATTTTCCAAGTACAGATCCACAAATTTTACAAGTAGAGATCCACAAATTTTCCAAGTATAGATTTACAAATTTTCCAAGTATAGATTTACAAATTTTCCAAGTATAGATTTACAAATTTTCCAAGTATAGATTTACAAATTTTCATAGTAGAGATCCTCAAAATTTCCAAGTATAGATTTACAAATTTTCCAAGTATAGATTTACAAATTTTCCAAGTATAGATTTACAAATTTTCCAAGTAGAGATGCACAAATTTTCCAAGTACAGATCTACAAATTTTCAAAGTAGAGATCCACAAATTTTCCAAGTAGAGATCCACAAATTTTCCAAGTATAAATTTACAAATTTTCCAAGTATAGATTTACAAATTTTCCAAGTATAGATTTACAAATTTTCCAAGTAGAGATGCACAAATTTTCTAAGTAGAGATCTACAAATTTTCCAAGTAGAGATCCACAAATTTTCCAAGTAGAGATCCACAAATTTTCCAAGTATAGATTTACAAATTTTCCAAGTATAGATTTACAAATTTTCCAAGTAGAGATCCACAAAATTTCCAAGTATAGATTTACAAATTTTCCAAGTATATATTTACAAATTTTCCAAGTATAGATTTACAAATTTTCCAAGTAGAGATGCACAAATTTTCCAAGTAGAGATCCACAAATTTTCCAAGTAGAGATCCACAAATTTTCCAAGTAGAGATCCACAAATTTTCCAAGTATAGATTTACAAATTTTCCAAGTATAGATTTACAAATTTTCCAAGTATAGATTTACAAATTTTCCAAGTATAGATTTACAAATTTTCCAAGTATAGATTTACAAATTTTCCAAGTATAGATTTACAAATTTTCCAAGTATAGATTTGCAAATTTTCCAAGTATACATTTAAAAATTTTCCAAGTATAGATTTACAAATTTTCCAAGAATAGATTTACAAATTTTCTAAGTATAGATTTACAAATTTTCCAAGTATAGATCCACAAATTCCCCAAGTGTAGATCCACAAATTAACCAAGTGTAGATCCACAAATTTTCCAAGAACAGATTTACAAATTTTCCAAGTATAGATTTACAAATTTTCCATGTATAGATTTACAAATTCCCCAGGTATATATCCACAAATTCCCCAAGTGTAGATCCACAAATTAACCAAGTGTAGATCCACAAATTTTCCAAGAACAGATTTACAAATTTTCCAAGTATAGATTTACAAATTTTCCATGTATAGATTTACAAATTCCCCAGGTATAGATCCACAAATTCCCCAAGTGTAGATCCACAAATTAACCAAGTGTAGATCCACAAATTTTCCAAGTACAGATCACCAAATTTTACAAGTAGAGATCCACAAAATTCCAAGTACAGATCCACAAATTTTCCAAGTACAGATCCACAAATTTTCCTAGTACAGATCCACAAATTTTCCAAGTACAGATCCACAAATTTTACAAGTAGAGATCCACAAATTTTCCAAGTATAGATTTACAAATTTTCCAAGTATAGATTTACAAATTTTCCAAGTATAGATTTACAAATTTTCCAAGTATAGATTTACAAATTTTCATAGTAGAGATCCACAAAATTTCCAAGTATAGATTTACAAATTTTCCAAGTATAGATTTACAAATTTTCCAAGTAGAGATGCACAAATTTTCCAAATACAGATCTACAAATTTTCCAAGTAGAGATCCACAAATTTTCCAAGTAGAGATCCACAAATTTTCCAAGTACAAATTTACAAATTTTCCAAGTATAGATTTACAAATTTTCCAAGTATAGATTTACAAATTTTCCAAGTAGAGATGCACAAATTTTCTAAGTAGAGATCCACAAATTTTCCAAGTAGAGATCCACAAATTTTCCAAGTAGAGATCCACAAATTTTCCAAGTATAGATTTACAAATTTTCCAAGTATAGATTTACAAATTTTCCAAGTAGAGATGCACAAATTTTCTAAGTAGAGATCCACAAATTTTCCAAGTAGAGATCCACAAATTTTCCAAGTAAAGATCCACAAATTTTCCAAGTATAGATTTACAAATTTTCCAAGTATAGATTTACAAATTTTCCAAGTATAGATTTACAAATTTTCATAGTAGAGATCCACAAAATTTCCAAGTATAGATTTACAAATTTTCCAAGTATAGATTTACAAATTTTCCAAGTAGAGATGCACAAATTTTCCAAATACAGATCTACAAATTTTCCAAGTAGAGATCCACAAATTTTCCAAGTAGAGATCCACAAATTTTCCAAGTACAAATTTACAAATTTTCCAAGTATAGATTTACAAATTTTCCAAGTATAGATTTACAAATTTTCCAAGTAGAGATGCACAAATTTTCTAAGTAGAGATCCACAAATTTTCCAAGTAGAGATCCACAAATTTTCCAAGTAGAGATCCACAAATTTTCCAAGTATAGATTTACAAATTTTCCAAGTATAGATTTACAAATTTTCCAAGTAGAGATGCACAAATTTTCTAAGTAGAGATCCACAAATTTTCCAAGTAGAGATCCACAAATTTTCCAAGTAAAGATCCACAAATTTTCCAAGTATAGATTTACAAATTTTCCAAGTATAGATTTACAAATTTTCCAAGTAGAGATGCACAAATTTTCCAAGTAGAGATCCACAAATTTTCCAAGTAGAGATCCACAAATTTTCCTAGTAGAGATCCACAAATTTTCCAAGTATAGATTTACAAATTTTCCAAGTATAGATTTACAAATTTTCCAAGTATAGATTTACAAATTTTCCAAGTATAGATTAACAAATTTTCCAAGTATAGATTTACAAATTTTCCAAGTATAGATTTGCAAATTTTCCAAGTATACATTTAAAAATTTTCCAAGTATAGATTTACAAATTTTCCAAGAATAGATTTACAAATTTTCTAAGTATAGATTTACAAATTTTCCAAGTATAGATCCACAAATTCCCCAAGTGTAGATCCACAAATTAACCAAGTGTAGATCCACAAATTTTCCAAGAACAGATTTACAAATTTTCCAAGTATAGATTTACAAATTTTCCATGTATAGATTTACAAATTCCCCAGGTATATATCCACAAATTCCCCAAGTGTAGATCTACAAATTAACCAAGTGTAGATCCACAAATTTTCCAAGAACAGATTTACAAATTTTCCAAGTATAGATTTACAAATTTTCCATGTATAGATTTACAAATTCCCCAGGTATAGATCCACAAATTCCCCAAGTGTAGATCCACAAATTAACCAAGTGTAGATCCACAAATTTTCCAAGTACAGATCCACAAATTTTACTAGTAGAGATCCACAAAATTCCAAGTACAGATCCACAAATTTTCCAAGTACAGATCCACAAATTTTCCTAGTACAGATCCACAAATTTTCCAAGTACAGATCCACAAATTTTACAAGTAGAGATCCACAAATTTTCCAAGTATAGATTTACAAATTTTCCAAGTATAGATTTACAAATTTTCCAAGTATAGATTTACAAATTTTCCAAGTATAGATTTACAAATTTTCATAGTAGAGATCCACAAAATTTCCAAGTATAGATTTACAAATTTTCCAAGTATAGATTTACAAATTTTCCAAGTAGAGATGCACAAATTTTCCAAATACAGATCTACAAATTTTCCAAGTAGAGATCCACAAATTTTCCAAGTACAAATTTACAAATTTTCCAAGTATAGATTTACAAATTTTCCAAGTATAGATTTACAAATTTTCCAAGTAGAGATGCACAAATTTTCTAAGTAGAGATCCACAAATTTTCCAAGTAGAGATCCACAAATTTTCCAAGTAGAGATCCACAAATTTTCCAAGTATAGATTTACAAATTTTCCAAGTATAGATTTACAAATTTTCCAAGTAGAGATGCACAAATTTTCTAAGTAGAGATCCACAAATTTTCCAAGTAGAGATCCACAAATTTTCCAAGTAAAGATCCACAAATTTTCCAAGTATAGATTTACAAATTTTCCAAGTATAGATTTACAAATTTTCCAAGTAGAGATCCACAAAATTTCCAAGTATAGATTTACAAATTTTCCAAGTATAGATTTACAAATTTTCCAAGTATAGATTTACAAATTTTCAAAGTATAGATTTACAAATTTTCCAAGTATAGATTTACAAATTTTCCAAGTATAGATTTACAAATTTTCCAAGTATACATTTACAAATTTTCCAAGTACAGATTTACAAATTTTCCAAGTACAGATCCACAAATTTTCCAAGTACAGATCCGCAAATTTTCCAAGTATAGATTTAAAAATTTTCCAAGTATAGATTTACAAATTTTCCAAGAATAGATTTAAAAATTTTCCAAGTATAGATTTACAAATTTTCCAAGAATAGATTTACAAATTTTCCAAGTATAGATTTACAAATTTTCCAAGTATAGATTTACAAATTTTCCAAGTATAGATTTACAAATTTTCCAAGTACAGATCCACAAATTTTTCAAGTACAGATCCAAAATTTTCCAAGTACAGATCTACAAACTTTCCAAGTAGAGATCCACAAATTTTCCAAGTAGAGATCCACAAATTTTCCAAGTAGAGATCCACAAATTTTCCAAGTTGAGATCCACAAATTTTCCAAGTATAGATTTACAAATTTTCCAAGTATAGATCCACAAATTCCCCAAGTGTAGATCCACAAATTAACCAAGTGTAGATCCACAAATTTTCCAAGAACAGATTTACAAATTTTCCAAGTATAGATTTACAAATTTTCCATGTATAGATTTACAAATTCCCCAGGTATATATCCACAAATTCCCCAAGTGTAGATCTACAAATTAACCAAGTGTAGATCCACAAATTTTCCAAGAACAGATTTACAAATTTTCCAAGTATAGATTTACAAATTTTCCATGTATAGATTTACAAATTCCCCAGGTATAGATCCACAAATTCCCCAAGTGTAGATCCACAAATTAACCAAGTGTAGATCCACAAATTTTCCAAGTACAGATCCACAAATTTTACTAGTAGAGATCCACAAAATTCCAAGTACAGATCCACAAATTTTCCAAGTACAGATCCACAAATTTTCCTAGTACAGATCCACAAATTTTCCAAGTACAGATCCACAAATTTTACAAGTAGAGATCCACAAATTTTCCAAGTATAGATTTACAAATTTTCCAAGTATAGATTTACAAATTTTCCAAGTATAGATTTACAAATTTTCCAAGTATAGATTTACAAATTTTCATAGTAGAGATCCACAAAATTTCCAAGTATAGATTTACAAATTTTCCAAGTATAGATTTACAAATTTTCCAAGTAGAGATGCACAAATTTTCCAAATACAGATCTACAAATTTTCCAAGTAGAGATCCACAAATTTTCCAAGTACAAATTTACAAATTTTCCAAGTATAGATTTACAAATTTTCCAAGTATAGATTTACAAATTTTCCAAGTAGAGATGCACAAATTTTCTAAGTAGAGATCCACAAATTTTCCAAGTAGAGATCCACAAATTTTCCAAGTAGAGATCCACAAATTTTCCAAGTATAGATTTACAAATTTTCCAAGTATAGATTTACAAATTTTCCAAGTAGAGATGCACAAATTTTCTAAGTAGAGATCCACAAATTTTCCAAGTAGAGATCCACAAATTTTCCAAGTAAAGATCCACAAATTTTCCAAGTATAGATTTACAAATTTTCCAAGTATAGATTTACAAATTTTCCAAGTAGAGATCCACAAAATTTCCAAGTATAGATTTACAAATTTTCCAAGTATAGATTTACAAATTTTCCAAGTATAGATTTACAAATTTTCAAAGTATAGATTTACAAATTTTCCAAGTATAGATTTACAAATTTTCCAAGTATAGATTTACAAATTTTCCAAGTATACATTTACAAATTTTCCAAGTACAGATTTACAAATTTTCCAAGTACAGATCCACAAATTTTCCAAGTACAGATCCGCAAATTTTCCAAGTATAGATTTAAAAATTTTCCAAGTATAGATTTACAAATTTTCCAAGAATAGATTTACAAATTTTCCAAGTATAGATTTACAAATTTTCCAAGTATAGATCCACAAATTCCCCAAGTGTAGATCCACAAATTAACCAAGTGTAGATCCACAAATTTTCCAAGAACAGATTTACAAATTTTCCAAGTATAGATTTACAAATTTTCCATGTATAGATTTACAAATTCCCCAGGTATAGATCCACAAATTCCCCAAGTGTAGATCCACAAATTAACCAAGTGTAGATCCACAAATTTTCCAAGAACAGATTTACAAATTTTCCAAGTATAGATTTACAAATTTTCCATGTATAGATTTACAAATTCCCCAGGTATAGATCCACAAATTCCCCAAGTGTAGATCCACAAATTAACCAAGTGTAGATCCACAAATTTTCCAAGTACAGATCCACAAATTTTACAAGTAGAGATCCACAAAATTCCAAGTACAGATCCACAAATTTTCCAAGTACAGATCCACAAATTTTCCAAGTAGAGATCCACAAATTTTCCAAGTATAGATTTACAAATTTTCCAAGTATAGATTTACAAATTTTTCAAGTATAGATTTACAAATTTTCCAAGTATATATTTACAAATTTTCATAGTAGAGATCCACAAAATTTCCAAGTATAGATTTACAAATTTTCCAAGTATAGATTTACAAATTTTCCAAGTAGAGATGCACAAATTTTCCAAATACAGATCTACAAATTTTCCAAGTAGAGATCCACAAATTTTCCAAGTAGAGATCCACAAATTTTCCAAGTATAAATTTACAAATTTTCCAAGTATAGATTTACAAATTTTCCAAGTAGAGATGCACAAATTTTCTAAGTAGAGATCCACAAATTTTCCAAGTAGAGATCCACAAATTTTCCAAGTAGAGATCCACAAATTTTCCAAGTATAGATTTACAAATTTTCAAAGTATAGATTTACAAATTTTCCAAGTAGAGATCCACAAATTTTCCAAAGTAGAGATCCACAAATTTTCCAAGTAGAGATCCACAAATTTTCCAAGTATAGATTTACAAATTTTCCAAGTATAGATTTACAAATTTTCCAAGTAGAGATCCACAAAATTTCCAAGTATAGATTTACAAATTTTCCAAGTATATATTTACAAATTTTCCAAGTATAGATTTACAAATTTTCCAAGTATAGATTTACAAATTTTCCAAGTAGAGATGCACAAATTTTCCAAGTAGAGATCCACAAATTTTCCAAGTAGAGATCCACAAATTTTCTAAGTAGAGATCCACAAATTTTCCAAGTATAGATTTACAAATTTTCCAAGTATAGATTTACAAATTTTCCAAGTATAGATTTACAAATTTTCCAAGTATAGATTTACAAATTTTCCAAGTATAGATTTACAAATTTTCCAAGTATAGATTTACAAATTTTCCAAGTATAGATTTACAAATTTTCCAAGTATACATTTACAAATTTTCCAAGTACAGATTTACAAATTTTCCAAGTACAGATCCACAAATTTTCCAAGTACAGATCCGCAAATTTTCCAAGTATAGATTTAAAAATTTTCCAAGTATAGGTTTACAAATTTTCCAAGAATAGATTTACAAATTTTCCAAGTATAGATTTACAAATTTTCCAAGTATAGATCCACAAACTCCCCAAGTGTAGATCCACAAATTAACCAAGTGTAGATCCACAAATTTTCCAAGAACAGATTTACAAATTTTCCAAGTATAGATTTACAAATTTTCCATGTATAGATTTACAAATTCCCCAGGTATAGATCCACAAATTCCCCAAGTGTAGATCCACAAATTAACCAAGTGTAGATCCACAAATTTTCCAAGTACAGATCCACAAATTTTACAAGTAGAGATCCACAAAATTACAAGTACAGATCCACAAATTTTCCAAGTACAGATCCACAAATTTTCCTAGTACAGATCCACAAATTTTCCAAGTACAGATCCACAAATTTTACAAGTAGAGATCCACAAATTTTCCAAGTATAGATTTACAAATTTTCCAAGTATAGATTTACAAATTTTCCAAGTATAGATTTACAAATTTTCCAAGTATAGATTTACAAATTTTCATAGTAGAGATCCACAAAATTTCCAAGTATAAATTTACAAATTTTCCAAGTATAGATTTACAAATTTTCCAAGTAGAGATGCACAAATTTTCCAAATACAGATCTACAAATTTTCCAAGTAGAGATCCACAAATTTTCCAAGTAGAGATCTACAAATTTTCCAAGTATAAATTTACAAATTTTCCAAGTATAGATTTACAAATTTTCCAAGTATAGATTTACAAAGTTTTCCAAATAGAGATGCACAAATTTTCTAAGTAGAGATCCACAAATTTTCCAAGTAGAGATCCACAAATTTTCCAAGTAGAGATCCACAAATTTTCCAAGTATAGATTTACAAATTTTCCAAGTATAGATTTACAAATTTTCCAAGTAGAGATCCACAAAATTTCCAAGTATAGATTTACAAATTTTCCAAGTATATATTTACAAATTTTCCAAGTATATATTTACAAATTTTCCAAGTATAGATTTACAAATTTTCCAAGTAGAGATGCACAAATTTTCCAAGTAGAGATCCACAAATTTTCCAAGTAGAGATCCACAAATTTTCCAAGTAGAGATCCACAAATTTTCCAAGTATAGATTTACAAATTTTCCAAGTATAGATTTACAAATTTTCCAAGTATAGATTTACAAATTTTCCAAGTATAGATTTACAAATTTTCCAAGTATAGATTTACAAATTTTCCAAGTATAGATTTACAAATTTTCCAAGTATAGATTTACAAATTTTCCAAGTATACATTTACAAATTTTCCAAGTACAGATTTCCAAATTTTCCAAGTACAGATCCACAAATTTTCCAAGTACAGATCCGCAAATTTTCCAAGTATAGATTTAAAAATTTTCCAAGTATAGATTTACAAATTTTCCAAGAATAGATTTACAAATTTTCCAAGTATAGATTTACAAATTTTCCAAGTATAGATTTACAAATTTTCCAAGTATAGATTTACAAATTTTCCAAGTATAGATTTACAAATTTTCCAAGTACAGATCCACAAATTTTTCAAGTACAGATCCAAAATTTTCCAAGTACAGATCTACAAACTTTCCAAGTAGAGATCCACAAATTTTCCAAGTAGAGATCCACAAATTTTCCAAGTAGAGATCCACAAATTTTCCAAGTTGAGATCCACAAATTTTCCAAGTATAGATCCACAAATTTCCAAGTATAGATCCACAAATTTTCCAAGTATAGATCCACAAATTTTCCAAGTATAGATCCACAAATTTTCCAAGTATAGATTTACAAATTTTCCAAGTATAGATTTAAAATTTTTCCATGTATAGATTTACAAATTCCCCAAGTATAGATCCACAAATTCCCCAAGTGTAGATCCACAAATTTTCCAAGTACAGATCCACAAATTTTACAAGTAGAGATCCACAAAATTCCAAGTACAGATCCACAAATTTTCCAAGTACAGATCCACAAATTTTCCTAGTACATATCCACAAATTTTCCAAGTACAGATCCACAAATTCTCCAAGTTGAGATCCACAAATTTTCCAAGTATAGATTTACAAATTTTCCAAGTATATATTTACAAATTTTCCAAGTATATATTTACAAATTTTCCAAGTATAGATTTACAAATTTTCCAAGTAGAGATGCACAAATTTTCCAAGTAGAGATCCACAAATTTTCCAAGTAGAGATCCACAAATTTTCCAAGTAGAGATCCACAAATTTTCCAAGTATAGATTTACAAATTTTCCAAGTATAGATTTACAAATTTTCCAAGTATAGATTTACAAATTTTCCAAGTATAGATTTACAAATTTTCCAAGTATAGATTTACAAATTTTCCAAGTATAGATTTACAAATTTTCCAAGTATAGATTTACAAATTTTCCAAGTATACATTTACAAATTTTCCAAGTACAGATTTCCAAATTTTCCAAGTACAGATCCACAAATTTTCCAAGTACAGATCCGCAAATTTTCCAAGTATAGATTTAAAAATTTTCCAAGTATAGATTTACAAATTTTCCAAGAATAGATTTACAAATTTTCCAAGTATAGATTTACAAATTTTCCAAGTATAGATTTACAAATTTTCCAAGTATAGATTTACAAATTTTCCAAGTATAGATTTACAAATTTTCCAAGTACAGATCCACAAATTTTTCAAGTACAGATCCAAAATTTTCCAAGTACAGATCTACAAACTTTCCAAGTAGAGATCCACAAATTTTCCAAGTAGAGATCCACAAATTTTCCAAGTAGAGATCCACAAATTTTCCAAGTTGAGATCCACAAATTTTCCAAGTATAGATCCACAAATTTCCAAGTATAGATCCACAAATTTTCCAAGTATAGATCCACAAATTTTCCAAGTATAGATCCACAAATTTTCCAAGTATAGATTTACAAATTTTCCAAGTATAGATTTAAAATTTTTCCATGTATAGATTTACAAATTCCCCAAGTATAGATCCACAAATTCCCCAAGTGTAGATCCACAAATTTTCCAAGTACAGATCCACAAATTTTACAAGTAGAGATCCACAAAATTCCAAGTACAGATCCACAAATTTTCCAAGTACAGATCCACAAATTTTCCTAGTACATATCCACAAATTTTCCAAGTACAGATCCACAAATTCTCCAAGTTGAGATCCACAAATTTTCCAAGTATAGATTTACAAATTTTCCAAGTATAGATTTACAAATTTTCCAAGTATAGATTTACAAATTTTCCAAGTAGAGATCCGCCAAATTTCCAAGTATAGATTTACAAATTTTCCAAGTATAGATTTACAAATTTTCCAAGTATAGATTTACAAATTTTTCAAGTAGAGATGCACAAATTTTCCAAGTAGAGATCCACAAATTTTCCAAGTAGAGTTCCACAAATTTTCCAAGTAGAGATCCATAAATTTTCCTAATATAGATTTACAAATTATCCAAGTATAGATTTACAAATTTTCCAAGTATAGATTTACAAATTTTCATAGTAGAGATCCACAAAATTTCCAAGTATAGATTTACAAATTTTCCAAGTATAGATTTACAAATTTTCCAAGTAGAGATGCACAAATTTTCCAAATACAGATCTACAAATTTTCCAAGTAGAGATCCACAAATTTACCAAGTAGAGATCCACAAATTTTCCAAGTATAGATTTACAAATTTTCCAAGTATAGATTTACAAATTTTCCAAGTATAGATTTACAAATTTTCCAAGTATAGATTTACAAATTTTCCAAGTAGAGATGCACAAATTTTCTAAGTAGAGATCCACAAATTTTCCAAGTAGAGATCCACAAATTTTCCAAGTAGAGATCCACAAATTTTCCAAGTATAGATTTACAAATTTTCCAAGTATAGATTTACAAATTTTCCAAGTAGAGATCCACAAAATTTCCAAGTATAGATTTACAAATATTCCAAGTATATATTTACAAATTTTCCAAGTATAGATTTACAAATTTTCCAAGTATAGATTTACAAATTTTCCAAGTAGAGATGCAAAAATTTTCCAAGTAGAGATCCACAAATTTTCCAAGTAGAGATCCACAAATTTTCCAAGTAGAGATCCACAAATTTTCCAAGTATAGATTTACAAATTTTCCAAGTATAGATTTACAAATTTTCCAAGTATAGATTTACAAATTTTCCAAGTATAGATTTACAAATTTTCCAAGTATAGATTTACAAATTTTCCAAGTATAGATTTACAAATTTTCCAAGTATACATTTACAAATTTTCCAAGTACAGATTTCCAAATTTTCCAAGTACAGATCCACAAATTTTCCAAGTACAGATCCGCAAATTTTCCAAGTATAGATTTAAAAATTTTCCAAGTATAGATTTACAAATTTTCCAAGAATAGATTTACAAATTTTCCAAGTATAGATTTACAAATTTTCCAAGTATAGATTTACAAATTTTCCAAGTATAGATTTACAAATTTTCCAAGTATAGATTTACAAATTTTCCAAGTACAGATCCACAAATTTTTCAAGTACAGATCCAAAATTTTCCAAGTACAGATCTACAAACTTTCCAAGTAGAGATCCACAAATTTTCCAAGTAGAGATCCACAAATTTTCCAAGTAGAGATCCACAAATTTTCCAAGTTGAGATCCACAAATTTTCCAAGTATAGATCCACAAATTTCCAAGTATAGATCCACAAATTTTCCAAGTATAGATCCACAAATTTTCCAAGTATAGATCCACAAATTTTCCAAGTATAGATTTACAAATTTTCCAAGTATAGATTTAAAATTTTTCCATGTATAGATTTACAAATTCCCCAAGTATAGATCCACAAATTCCCCAAGTGTAGATCCACAAATTTTCCAAGTACAGATCCACAAATTTTACAAGTAGAGATCCACAAAATTCCAAGTACAGATCCACAAATTTTCCAAGTACAGATCCACAAATTCTCCAAGTTGAGATCCACAAATTTTCCAAGTATAGATTTACAAATTTTCCAAGTATAGATTTACAAATTTTAAAAGTATAGATTTACAAATTTTCCAAGTAGAGATCCGCCAAATTTCCAAGTATAGATTTACAAATTTTCCAAGTATAGATTTACAAATTTTCCAAGTATAGATTTACAAATTTTTCAAGTAGAGATGCACAAATTTTCCAAGTAGAGATCCACAAATTTTCCAAGAAGAGTTCCACAAATTTTCCAAGTAGAGATCCACAAATTTTCCAAATATAGATTTACAAATTATCCAAGTATAGATTTTCAAATTTTCCAAGTCTAGATTTACAAATTTTTATAGTAGAGATCCACAAAATTTCCAAGTATAGATTTACAAATTTTCCAAGTATAGATTTACAAATTTTCCAAGTAGAGATGCACAAATTTTCCAAATACAGATCTACAAATTTTCCAAGTAGAGATCCACAAATTTTCCAAGTAGAGATCCACAAATTTTCCAAGTATAGATTTACAAATTTTCCAAGTATAGATTTACAAATTTTCCAAGTATAGATTTACAAATTTTCCAAGTATAGATTTACAAATTTTCCCAGTAGAGATGCACAAATTTTCTAAGTAGAGATCCACAAATTTTCCAAGTAGAGATCCACAAATTTTCCAAGTAGAGATCCACAAATTTTCCAAGTATAGATTTACAAATTTTCCAAGTATAGATTTACAAATTTTCCAAGTAGAGATCCACAAAATTTCCAAGTATAGATTTACAAATTTTCCAAGTATAGATTTACAAATTTTCCAAGTATAGATTTACAAATTTTCCAAGTATAGATTTACAAATTTTCCAAGTAGAGATGCACAAATTTTCTAAGTAGAGATCCACAAATTTTCCAAGTAGAGATCCACAAATTTTCCAAGTAGAGATCCACAAATTTTCCAAGTATAGATCTACAAATTTTCCAAGTATAGATTTACAAATTTTCCAAGTAGAGATCCACAAAATTTCCAAGTATAGATTTACAAATATTCCAAGTATATATTTACAAATTTTCCAAGTATAGATTTACAAATTTTCCAAGTATAGATTTACAAATTTTCCAAGTAGAGATGCAAAAATTTTCCAAGTAGAGATCCACAAATTTTCCAAGTAGAGATCCACAAATTTTCCAAGTAGAGATCCACAAATTTTCCAAGTATAGATTTACAAATTTTCCAAGTATAGATTTACAAATTTTCCAAGTATAGATTTACAAATTTTCCAAGTATAGATTTACAAATTTTCCAAGTATAGATTTACAAATTTTCCAAGTATAGATTTACAAATTTTCCAAGTATACATTTACAAATTTTCCAAGTACAGATTTCCAAATTTTCCAAGTACAGATCCACAAATTTTCCAAGTACAGATCCGCAAATTTTCCAAGTATAGATTTAAAAATTTTCCAAGTATAGATTTACAAATTTTCCAAGAATAGATTTACAAATTTTCCAAGTATAGATTTACAAATTTTCCAAGTATAGATTTACAAATTTTCCAAGTATAGATTTACAAATTTTCCAAGTATAGATTTACAAATTTTCCAAGTACAGATCCACAAATTTTTCAAGTACAGATCCAAAATTTTCCAAGTACAGATCTACAAACTTTCCAAGTAGAGATCCACAAATTTTCCAAGTAGAGATCCACAAATTTTCCAAGTAGAGATCCACAAATTTTCCAAGTTGAGATCCACAAATTTTCCAAGTATAGATCCACAAATTTCCAAGTATAGATCCACAAATTTTCCAAGTATAGATCCACAAATTTTCCAAGTATAGATCCACAAATTTTCCAAGTATAGATTTACAAATTTTCCAAGTATAGATTTAAAATTTTTCCATGTATAGATTTACAAATTCCCCAAGTATAGATCCACAAATTCCCCAAGTGTAGATCCACAAATTTTCCAAGTACAGATCCACAAATTTTACAAGTAGAGATCCACAAAATTACAAGTACAGATCCACAAATTTTCCAAGTACAGATCCACAAATTTTCCTAGTACAGATCCACAAATTTTCCAAGTACAGATCCACAAATTTTACAAGTAGAGATCCACAAATTTTCCAAGTATAGATTTACAAATTTTCCAAGTATAGATTTACAAATTTTCCAAGTATAGATTTACAAATTTTCCAAGTATAGATTTACAAATTTTCATAGTAGAGATCCACAAAATTTCCAAGTATAAATTTACAAATTTTCCAAGTATAGATTTACAAATTTTCCAAGTAGAGATGCACAAATTTTCCAAATACAGATCTACAAATTTTCCAAGTAGAGATCCACAAATTTTCCAAGTAGAGATCTACAAATTTTCCAAGTATAAATTTACAAATTTTCCAAGTATAGATTTACAAATTTTCCAAGTATAGATTTACAAAGTTTTCCAAATAGAGATGCACAAATTTTCTAAGTAGAGATCCACAAATTTTCCAAGTAGAGATCCACAAATTTTCCAAGTAGAGATCCACAAATTTTCCAAGTATAGATTTACAAATTTTCCAAGTATAGATTTACAAATTTTCCAAGTAGAGATCCACAAAATTTCCAAGTATAGATTTACAAATTTTCCAAGTATATATTTACAAATTTTCCAAGTATATATTTACAAATTTTCCAAGTATAGATTTACAAATTTTCCAAGTAGAGATGCACAAATTTTCCAAGTAGAGATCCACAAATTTTCCAAGTAGAGATCCACAAATTTTCCAAGTAGAGATCCACAAATTTTCCAAGTATAGATTTACAAATTTTCCAAGTATAGATTTACAAATTTTCCAAGTATAGATTTACAAATTTTCCAAGTATAGATTTACAAATTTTCCAAGTATAGATTTACAAATTTTCCAAGTATAGATTTACAAATTTTCCAAGTATAGATTTACAAATTTTCCAAGTATACATTTACAAATTTTCCAAGTACAGATTTCCAAATTTTCCAAGTACAGATCCACAAATTTTCCAAGTACAGATCCGCAAATTTTCCAAGTATAGATTTAAAAATTTTCCAAGTATAGATTTACAAATTTTCCAAGAATAGATTTACAAATTTTCCAAGTATAGATTTACAAATTTTCCAAGTATAGATTTACAAATTTTCCAAGTATAGATTTACAAATTTTCCAAGTATAGATTTACAAATTTTCCAAGTACAGATCCACAAATTTTTCAAGTACAGATCCAAAATTTTCCAAGTACAGATCTACAAACTTTCCAAGTAGAGATCCACAAATTTTCCAAGTAGAGATCCACAAATTTTCCAAGTAGAGATCCACAAATTTTCCAAGTTGAGATCCACAAATTTTCCAAGTATAGATCCACAAATTTCCAAGTATAGATCCACAAATTTTCCAAGTATAGATCCACAAATTTTCCAAGTATAGATCCACAAATTTTCCAAGTATAGATTTACAAATTTTCCAAGTATAGATTTAAAATTTTTCCATGTATAGATTTACAAATTCCCCAAGTATAGATCCACAAATTCCCCAAGTGTAGATCCACAAATTTTCCAAGTACAGATCCACAAATTTTACAAGTAGAGATCCACAAAATTCCAAGTACAGATCCACAAATTTTCCAAGTACAGATCCACAAATTTTCCTAGTACATATCCACAAATTTTCCAAGTACAGATCCACAAATTCTCCAAGTTGAGATCCACAAATTTTCCAAGTATAGATTTACAAATTTTCCAAGTATATATTTACAAATTTTCCAAGTATATATTTACAAATTTTCCAAGTATAGATTTACAAATTTTCCAAGTAGAGATGCACAAATTTTCCAAGTAGAGATCCACAAATTTTCCAAGTAGAGATCCACAAATTTTCCAAGTAGAGATCCACAAATTTTCCAAGTATAGATTTACAAATTTTCCAAGTATAGATTTACAAATTTTCCAAGTATAGATTTACAAATTTTCCAAGTATAGATTTACAAATTTTCCAAGTATACATTTACAAATTTTCCAAGTACAGATTTCCAAATTTTCCAAGTACAGATCCACAAATTTTCCAAGTACAGATCCGCAAATTTTCCAAGTATAGATTTAAAAATTTTCCAAGTATAGATTTACAAATTTTCCAAGAATAGATTTACAAATTTTCCAAGTATAGATTTACAAATTTTCCAAGTATAGATTTACAAATTTTCCAAGTATAGATTTACAAATTTTCCAAGTATAGATTTACAAATTTTCCAAGTACAGATCCACAAATTTTTCAAGTACAGATCCAAAATTTTCCAAGTACAGATCTACAAACTTTCCAAGTAGAGATCCACAAATTTTCCAAGTAGAGATCCACAAATTTTCCAAGTAGAGATCCACAAATTTTCCAAGTTGAGATCCACAAATTTTCCAAGTATAGATCCACAAATTTCCAAGTATAGATCCACAAATTTTCCAAGTATAGATCCACAAATTTTCCAAGTATAGATCCACAAATTTTCCAAGTATAGATTTACAAATTTTCCAAGTATAGATTTAAAATTTTTCCATGTATAGATTTACAAATTCCCCAAGTATAGATCCACAAATTCCCCAAGTGTAGATCCACAAATTTTCCAAGTACAGATCCACAAATTTTACAAGTAGAGATCCACAAAATTCCAAGTACAGATCCACAAATTTTCCAAGTACAGATCCACAAATTTTCCTAGTACATATCCACAAATTTTCCAAGTACAGATCCACAAATTCTCCAAGTTGAGATCCACAAATTTTCCAAGTATAGATTTACAAATTTTCCAAGTATATATTTACAAATTTTCCAAGTATATATTTACAAATTTTCCAAGTATAGATTTACAAATTTTCCAAGTAGAGATGCACAAATTTTCCAAGTAGAGATCCACAAATTTTCCAAGTAGAGATCCACAAATTTTCCAAGTAGAGATCCACAAATTTTCCAAGTATAGATTTACAAATTTTCCAAGTATAGATTTACAAATTTTCCAAGTATAGATTTACAAATTTTCCAAGTATAGATTTACAAATTTTCCAAGTATACATTTACAAATTTTCCAAGTACAGATTTCCAAATTTTCCAAGTACAGATCCACAAATTTTCCAAGTACAGATCCGCAAATTTTCCAAGTATAGATTTAAAAATTTTCCAAGTATAGATTTACAAATTTTCCAAGAATAGATTTACAAATTTTCCAAGTATAGATTTACAAATTTTCCAAGTATAGATTTACAAATTTTCCAAGTATAGATTTACAAATTTTCCAAGTATAGATTTACAAATTTTCCAAGTACAGATCCACAAATTTTTCAAGTACAGATCCAAAATTTTCCAAGTACAGATCTACAAACTTTCCAAGTAGAGATCCACAAATTTTCCAAGTAGAGATCCACAAATTTTCCAAGTAGAGATCCACAAATTTTCCAAGTTGAGATCCACAAATTTTCCAAGTATAGATCCACAAATTTCCAAGTATAGATCCACAAATTTTCCAAGTATAGATCCACAAATTTTCCAAGTATAGATCCACAAATTTTCCAAGTATAGATTTACAAATTTTCCAAGTATAGATTTAAAATTTTTCCATGTATAGATTTACAAATTCCCCAAGTATAGATCCACAAATTCCCCAAGTGTAGATCCACAAATTTTCCAAGTACAGATCCACAAATTTTACAAGTAGAGATCCACAAAATTCCAAGTACAGATCCACAAATTTTCCAAGTACAGATCCACAAATTCTCCAAGTTGAGATCCACAAATTTTCCAAGTATAGATTTACAAATTTTCCAAGTATAGATTTACAAATTTTAAAAGTATAGATTTACAAATTTTCCAAGTAGAGATCCGCCAAATTTCCAAGTATAGATTTACAAATTTTCCAAGTATAGATTTACAAATTTTCCAAGTATAGATTTACAAATTTTTCAAGTAGAGATGCACAAATTTTCCAAGTAGAGATCCACAAATTTTCCAAGAAGAGTTCCACAAATTTTCCAAGTAGAGATCCACAAATTTTCCAAATATAGATTTACAAATTATCCAAGTATAGATTTTCAAATTTTCCAAGTCTAGATTTACAAATTTTTATAGTAGAGATCCACAAAATTTCCAAGTATAGATTTACAAATTTTCCAAGTATAGATTTACAAATTTTCCAAGTAGAGATGCACAAATTTTCCAAATACAGATCTACAAATTTTCCAAGTAGAGATCCACAAATTTTCCAAGTAGAGATCCACAAATTTTCCAAGTATAGATTTACAAATTTTCCAAGTATAGATTTACAAATTTTCCAAGTATAGATTTACAAATTTTCCAAGTATAGATTTACAAATTTTCCCAGTAGAGATGCACAAATTTTCTAAGTAGAGATCCACAAATTTTCCAAGTAGAGATCCACAAATTTTCCAAGTAGAGATCCACAAATTTTCCAAGTATAGATTTACAAATTTTCCAAGTATAGATTTACAAATTTTCCAAGTAGAGATCCACAAAATTTCCAAGTATAGATTTACAAATTTTCCAAGTATAGATTTACAAATTTTCCAAGTATAGATTTACAAATTTTCCAAGTATAGATTTACAAATTTTCCAAGTAGAGATGCACAAATTTTCTAAGTAGAGATCCACAAATTTTCCAAGTAGAGATCCACAAATTTTCCAAGTAGAGATCCACAAATTTTCCAAGTATAGATTTACAAATTTTCCAAGTATAGATTTACAAATTTTCCAAGTAGAGATCCACAAAATTTCCAAGTATAGATTTACAAATATTCCAAGTATATATTTACAAATTTTCCAAGTATAGATTTACAAATTTTCCAAGTATAGATTTACAAATTTTCCAAGTAGAGATGCAAAAATTTTCCAAGTAGAGATCCACAAATTTTCCAAGTAGAGATCCACAAATTTTCCAAGTAGAGATCCACAAATTTTCCAAGTATAGATTTACAAATTTTCCAAGTATAGATTTACAAATTTTCCAAGTATAGATTTACAAATTTTCCAAGTATAGATTTACAAATTTTCCAAGTATAGATTTACAAATTTTCCAAGTATAGATTTACAAATTTTCCAAGTATACATTTACAAATTTTCCAAGTACAGATTTCCAAATTTTCCAAGTACAGATCCACAAATTTTCCAAGTACAGATCCGCAAATTTTCCAAGTATAGATTTAAAAATTTTCCAAGTATAGATTTACAAATTTTCCAAGAATAGATTTACAAATTTTCCAAGTATAGATTTACAAATTTTCCAAGTATAGATTTACAAATTTTCCAAGTATAGATTTACAAATTTTCCAAGTATAGATTTACAAATTTTCCAAGTACAGATCCACAAATTTTTCAAGTACAGATCCAAAATTTTCCAAGTACAGATCTACAAACTTTCCAAGTAGAGATCCACAAATTTTCCAAGTAGAGATCCACAAATTTTCCAAGTAGAGATCCACAAATTTTCCAAGTTGAGATCCACAAATTTTCCAAGTATAGATCCACAAATTTCCAAGTATAGATCCACAAATTTTCCAAGTATAGATCCACAAATTTTCCAAGTATAGATCCACAAATTTTCCAAGTATAGATTTACAAATTTTCCAAGTATAGATTTAAAATTTTTCCATGTATAGATTTACAAATTCCCCAAGTATAGATCCACAAATTCCCCAAGTGTAGATCCACAAATTTTCCAAGTACAGATCCACAAATTTTACAAGTAGAGATCCACAAAATTCCAAGTACAGATCCACAAATTTTCCAAGTACAGATCCACAAATTCTCCAAGTTGAGATCCACAAATTTTCCAAGTATAGATTTACAAATTTTCCAAGTATAGATTTACAAATTTTAAAAGTATAGATTTACAAATTTTCCAAGTAGAGATCCGCCAAATTTCCAAGTATAGATTTACAAATTTTCCAAGTATAGATTTACAAATTTTCCAAGTATAGATTTACAAATTTTTCAAGTAGAGATGCACAAATTTTCCAAGTAGAGATCCACAAATTTTCCAAGAAGAGTTCCACAAATTTTCCAAGTAGAGATCCACAAATTTTCCAAATATAGATTTACAAATTATCCAAGTATAGATTTTCAAATTTTCCAAGTCTAGATTTACAAATTTTTATAGTAGAGATCCACAAAATTTCCAAGTATAGATTTACAAATTTTCCAAGTATAGATTTACAAATTTTCCAAGTAGAGATGCACAAATTTTCCAAATACAGATCTACAAATTTTCCAAGTAGAGATCCACAAATTTTCCAAGTAGAGATCCACAAATTTTCCAAGTATAGATTTACAAATTTTCCAAGTATAGATTTACAAATTTTCCAAGTATAGATTTACAAATTTTCCAAGTATAGATTTACAAATTTTCCCAGTAGAGATGCACAAATTTTCTAAGTAGAGATCCACAAATTTTCCAAGTAGAGATCCACAAATTTTCCAAGTATAGATTTACAAATTTTCCAAGTATAGATTTACAAATTTTCCAAGTAGAGATCCACAAAATTTCCAAGTATAGATTTACAAATATTCCAAGTATATATTTACAAATTTTCCAAGTATAGATTTACAAATTTTCCAAGTATAGATTTACAAATTTTCCAAGTAGAGATGCAAAAATTTTCCAAGTAGAGATCCACAAATTTTCCAAGTAGAGATCCACAAATTTTCCAAGTAGAGATCCATAAATTTTCCAAGTATAGATTTACAAATTTTCCAAGTATAGATTTACAAATTTTCCAAGTATAGATCTACAAATTTTCCAAGTATAGATTTACAAATTTTCCAAGTATAGATTTACAAATTTTCCAAGTATAGATTTACAAATTTTCCAAGTATAGATTTACAAATTTTCCAAGTATACATTTACAAATTTTCCAAGTACAGATTTCCAAATTTTCCAAGTACAGATCCACAAATTTTCCAAGTACAGATCCGCAAATTTTCCAAGTATAGATTTAAAAATTTTCCAAGTATAGATTTCCAAATTTTCCAAGAATAGATTTACAAATTTTCCAAGTATAGATTTACAAATTTTCCAAGTATAGATTTACAAATTTTCCAAGTATAGATTTACAAATTTTCCAAGTATAAATTTACAAATTTTCCAAGTACAGATCCACAAATTTTTCAAGTACAGATCCAAAATTTTCCAAGTACAGATCTACAAACTTTCCAAGTAGAGATCCACAAATTTTCCAAGTAGAGATCCATAAATTTTCCAAGTAGAGATCCACAAATTTTCCAAGTTGAGATCCACAAATTTTCCAAGTATAGATCCACAAATTTCCAAGTATAGATCCACAAATTTTCCAAGTATAGATCCACAAATTTTCCAAGTATAGATCCACAAATTTTCCAAGTATAGATTTACAAATTTTCCAAGTATAGATTTAAAATTTTTCCATGTATAGATTTACAAATTCCCCTAGTATAGATCCACAAATTCCCCAAGTGTAGATCCACAAATTTTCCAAGTACAGATCCACAAATTTTACAAGTAGAGATCCACAAAATTCCAAGTACAGATCCACAAATTTTCCAAGTACAGATCCACAAATTTTCCTAGTACATATCCACAAATTTTCCAAGTACAGATCCACAAATTCTCCAAGTTGAGATCCACAAATTTTCCAAGTATAGATTTACAAATTTTCCAAGTATAGATTTACAAATTTTCCAAGTATAGATTTACAAATTTTCCAAGTAGAGATCCGCCAAATTTCCAAGTATAGATTTACAAATTTTCCAAGTATAGATTTACAAATTTTCCAAGTATAGATTTACAAATTTTTCAAGTAGAGATGCACAAATTTTCCAAGTAGAGATCCACAAATTTTCCAAGTAGAGTTCCACAAATTTTCCAAGTAGAGATCCACAAATTTTCCAAATATAGATTTACAAATTTTCCAAGTATAGATTTACAAATTTTCCAAGTATAGATTTACAAATTTTCCAAGTATAGATTTACAAATTTTCCAAGTACAGATTTACAAATTTTCCATGTACAGATCCACAAATTTTCCAAGTACAGATCCGCAAATTTTCCAAGTATAGATTTACAAATTTTCCAAGTATAGATTTACAAATTTTCCAAGCATAGATTTACAAATTTTCCAAGTATAGATTTACAAATTTTCCAAGTATAGATTTACAAATTTTCCAAGTATAGATTTACAAATTTTCCAAGTATAGATTTACAAATTTTCCAAGTATAGATTTACAAATTTTCCAAGTATAGATTTACAAATTTTCCAAGTATAGATTTACAAATTTTCCAAGTACAGATCTACAAATTTTCCAAGTAGAGATCCACAAATTTTCCAAGTAGAGATCCACAAATTTTCCAAGTATAGATTTACAAATTTTCCAAGTACAGATCCAAAATTTTCCAAGTACAGATCTACAAATTTTCCAAGTAGAGATCCACAAATTTTCCAAGTAGAGATAAACAAATTTTCCAAGTAGAGATCCACAAATTTTCCAAGTTGAGATCCACAAATTTTCCAAGTATAGATCCACAAATTTCCAAGTATAGATCCACAAATTTTCCAAGTATAGATCCACAAATTTTCCAAGTATAGATCCACAAATTTTCCAAGTATAGATTTACAAATTTTACAAGTATAGATTTACAAATTTTCCAAGTATAGATTTACAAATTTTCCAAGTATAGATTTACAAATTTTCCAAGTATAGATTTACAAATTTTATAAGTATAGATTTACAAATTTTCCAAGTATAGATTTACAAATTTTCCAAGTATAGATTTACAAATTTTCCAAGTATAGATTTACAAATTTTCCAAGTACAGATCTACAAATTTTCCAAGTAGAGATCCACAAATTTTCCAAGTAGAGATCCACAAATTTTCCAAGTATAGATTTACAAATTTTCCAAGTACAGATCCAAAATTTTCCAAGTACAGATCTACAAATTTTCCAAGTAGAGATCCACAAATTTTCCAAGTAGAGATAAACAAATTTTCCAAGTAGAGATCCACAAATTTTCCAAGTTGAGATCCACAAATTTTCCAAGTATAGATCCACAAATTTCCAAGTATAGATCCACAAATTTTCCAAGTATAGATCCACAAATTTTCCAAGTATAGATCCACAAATTTTCCAAGTATAGATTTACAAATTTTCCAAGTATAGATTTACAAATTTTCCATGTATAGATTTACAAATTCCCCAAGTATAGATCCACAAATTCCCCAAGTGTAGATCCACAAATTAACCAAGTGTAGATCAACAAATTTTCCAAGAACAGATTTACAAATTTTCCAAGTATAGATTTACAAATTTTCCATGAATAGATTTACAAATTCCCCAGGTATAGATCCACAAATTCCCCAAGTGTAGATCCACAAATTAACCAAGTGTAGATCCACAAATTTTCCAAGTACAGATCCACAAATTTTACAAGTAGAGATCCACAAAATTCCAAGTACAGATCCACAAATTTTCCAAGTACAGATCCACAAATTTTCCTAGTACAGATCCACAAATTTTCCAAGTACAGATCCACAAATTTTCCAAGTACAGATCCGCAAATTTTCCAAGTATAGATTTACAAATTTTCCAAGAATAGATTTAGAAATTTTTCAAGTATAGATTTACAAATTTTCCAAGAATAGATATACAAATTTTTCAAGTATAGATTTACAAATTTTCCAAGTATAGATTTACAAATTTTCCAAGTACAGATTTACAAATTTTCCAAGTACAGATTTACAAATTTTCCAAGTACAGATTTACAAATTTTCCAAGAACAGATCCACAAATTTTCCAAGTACAGATCCACAAATTTTCCAAGTACAGATCCACAAATTTTCCAAGTACAGATCCACAAATTTTCCAAGTACAGATCCACAAATTTTCCAAGTAAAGATCCACAAATTTTCCAAATACAGATCTACAAATTTTCCAAGTAGAGATCCACAAATTTTCCAAGTATAGATTCATAAATTTTCCAAGTATAGATTTACAAATTTTCCAAGTTTAGATTTACAAAATTTCCAAGTATAGATTTACAAATTTTCCAAGTGTAGATTTACAAATTCCCCAAGTATAGATCGACAAATTCCCCATGTGTAGATCCACAAATTAACCAAGTGTTGATCCACAAATTTTCCAAGTACAGATCCACAAATTTTCCAAGTATAGATTTACAAATTTTCCAAGTGTAGATTTACAAATTCCCCAAGTATAGATCGACAAATTCCCCATGTGTAGATCCACAAATTAACCAAGTGTTGATCCACAAATTTTCCAAGTACAGATCCACAAATTTTCCAAGTACAGATCCACAAATTTTACAAGTACAGATCCACACATTTTCCAAGTACAGATCCACAAATTTTCCAAGTAGAGATAAACAAATTTTCCAAGTAGAGATCCACAAATTTTCCAAGTTGAGATCCACAAATTTTCCAAGTATAGATCCACAAATTTCCAAGTATAGATCCACAAATTTTCCAAGTATAGATCCACAAATTTTCCAAGTATAGATCCACAAATTTTCCAAGTATAGATTTACAAATTTTACAAGTATAGATTTACAAATTTTCCAAGTATAGATTTACAAATTTTCCAAGTATAGATTTACAAATTTTCCAAGTATAGATTTACAAATTTTATAAGTATAGATTTACAAATTTTCCAAGTATAGATTTACAAATTTTCCAAGTATAGATTTACAAATTTTCCAAGTATAGATTTACAAATTTTCCAAGTACAGATCTACAAATTTTCCAAGTAGAGATCCACAAATTTTCCAAGTAGAGATCCACAAATTTTCCAAGTATAGATTTACAAATTTTCCAAGTACAGATCCAAAATTTTCCAAGTACAGATCTACAAATTTTCCAAGTAGAGATCCACAAATTTTCCAAGTAGAGATAAACAAATTTTCCAAGTAGAGATCCACAAATTTTCCAAGTTGAGATCCACAAATTTTCCAAGTATAGATCCACAAATTTCCAAGTATAGATCCACAAATTTTCCAAGTATAGATCCACAAATTTTCCAAGTATAGATCCACAAATTTTCCAAGTATAGATTTACAAATTTTCCAAGTATAGATTTACAAATTTTCCATGTATAGATTTACAAATTCCCCAAGTATAGATCCACAAATTCCCCAAGTGTAGATCCACAAATTAACCAAGTGTAGATCAACAAATTTTCCAAGAACAGATTTACAAATTTTCCAAGTATAGATTTACAAATTTTCCATGAATAGATTTACAAATTCCCCAGGTATAGATCCACAAATTCCCCAAGTGTAGATCCACAAATTAACCAAGTGTAGATCCACAAATTTTCCAAGTACAGATCCACAAATTTTACAAGTAGAGATCCACAAAATTCCAAGTACAGATCCACAAATTTTCCAAGTACAGATCCACAAATTTTCCTAGTACAGATCCACAAATTTTCCAAGTACAGATCCACAAATTTTCCAAGTACAGATCCGCAAATTTTCCAAGTATAGATTTACAAATTTTCCAAGAATAGATTTAGAAATTTTTCAAGTATAGATTTACAAATTTTCCAAGAATAGATATACAAATTTTTCAAGTATAGATTTACAAATTTTCCAAGTATAGATTTACAAATTTTCCAAGTACAGATTTACAAATTTTCCAAGTACAGATTTACAAATTTTCCAAGTACAGATTTACAAATTTTCCAAGAACAGATCCACAAATTTTCCAAGTACAGATCCACAAATTTTCCAAGTACAGATCCACAAATTTTCCAAGTACAGATCCACAAATTTTCCAAGTACAGATCCACAAATTTTCCAAGTAAAGATCCACAAATTTTCCAAATACAGATCTACAAATTTTCCAAGTAGAGATCCACAAATTTTCCAAGTATAGATTCATAAATTTTCCAAGTATAGATTTACAAATTTTCCAAGTTTAGATTTACAAAATTTCCAAGTATAGATTTACAAATTTTCCAAGTGTAGATTTACAAATTCCCCAAGTATAGATCGACAAATTCCCCATGTGTAGATCCACAAATTAACCAAGTGTTGATCCACAAATTTTCCAAGTACAGATCCACAAATTTTCCAAGTATAGATTTACAAATTTTCCAAGTGTAGATTTACAAATTCCCCAAGTATAGATCGACAAATTCCCCATGTGTAGATCCACAAATTAACCAAGTGTTGATCCACAAATTTTCCAAGTACAGATCCACAAATTTTCCAAGTACAGATCCACAAATTTTACAAGTACAGATCCACACATTTTCCAAGTACAGATCCACAAATTTTCCAAGTACAGATCTACAAATTTTCCAAGTAGAGATCCACAAATTTTCCAAGTATAGATTTAGAAATTTTTCAAGTATAGATTTACAAATTTTCCAAGTATAGATTTACAAATTTTCCAAGTATAGATTTACAAATTTTCCAAGTATGGATTTACAAATTTTCCAAGTATAGATTTATAAATTTTCCAAGTATAGATTTACAAATTTTCCAAGTATAGATTTACAAATTTTCCAAGTATAGATTTACAAATTTTCCAAGTATACATTTACAAATTTTCCAAGTACAGATTTCCAAATTTTCCAAGTACAGATCCACAAATTTTCCAAGTACAGATCCGCAAATTTTCCAAGTATAGATTTAAAAATTTTCCAAGTATAGATTTACAAATTTTCCAAGAATAGATTTACAAATTTTCCAAGTATAGATTTACAAATTTTCCAAGTATAGATTTACAAATTTTCCAAGTATAGATTTACAAATTTTCCAAGTACAGATCCACAAATTTTTCAAGTACAGATCCAAAATTTTCCAAGTACAGATCTACAAACTTTCCAAGTAGAGATCCACAAATTTTCCAAGTAGAGATCCACAAATTTTCCAAGTAGAGATCCACAAATTTTCCAAGTTGAGATCCACAAATTTTCCAAGTATAGATCCACAAATTTCCAAGTATAGATCCACAAATTTTCCAAGTATAGATCCACAAATTTTCCAAGTATAGATCCACAAATTTTCCAAGTATAGATTTACAAATTTTCCAAGTATAGATTTAAAATTTTTCCATGTATAGATTTACAAATTCCCCTAGTATAGATCCACAAATTCCCCAAGTGTAGATCCACAAATTTTCCAAGTACAGATCCACAAATTTTACAAGTAGAGATCCACAAAATTCCAAGTACAGATCCACAAATTTTCCAAGTACAGATCCACAAATTTTCCTAGTACATATCCACAAATTTTCCAAGTACAGATCCACAAATTCTCCAAGTTGAGATCCACAAATTTTCCAAGTATAGATTTACAAATTTTCCAAGTATAGATTTACAAATTTTCCAAGTATAGATTTACAAATTTTCCAAGTAGAGATCCGCCAAATTTCCAAGTATAGATTTACAAATTTTCCAAGTATAGATTTACAAATTTTCCAAGTATAGATTTACAAATTTTTCAAGTAGAGATGCACAAATTTTCCAAGTAGAGATCCACAAATTTTCCAAGTAGAGTTCCACAAATTTTCCAAGTAGAGATCCACAAATTTTCCAAATATAGATTTACAAATTATCCAAGTATAGATTTACAAATTTTCCAAGTATAGATTTACAAATTTTCCAAGTATAGATTTACAAATTTTCCAAGTATAGATTTACAAATTTTCCAAGTATAGATTTACAAATTTTCCAAGTATAGATTTACAAATTTTCCAATTACAGATTTACAAATTTTCCATGTACAGATCCACAAATTTTCCAAGTACAGATCCGCAAATTTTCCAAGTATAGATTTACAAATTTTCCAAGTATAGATTTACAAATTTTCCAAGCATAGATTTACAAATTTTCCAAGTATAGATTTACAAATTTTCCAAGTATAGATTTACAAATTTTCCAAGTATAGATTTACAAATTTTCCAAGTATAGATTTACAAATTTTCCAAGTATAGATTTACAAATTTTCCAAGTATAGATTTACAAATTTTCCAAGTATAGATTTACAAATTTTCCAAGTACAGATCTACAAATTTTCCAAGTAGAGATCCACAAATTTTCCAAGTAGAGATCCACAAATTTTCCAAGTTATAGATTTACAAATTTTCCAAGTATAGATCCAAAATTTTCCAAGTACAGATCTACAAATTTTCCAAGTAGAGATCCACAAATTTTCCAAGTAGAGATCCACAAATTTTCCAAGTTGAGATCCACAAATTTTCCAAGTATAGATCCACAAATTTCCAAGTATAGATCCACAAATTTTCCAAGTATAGATCCACAAATTTTCCAAGTATAGATCCACAAATTTTCCAAGTATAGATTTACAAATTTTCCAAGTATAGATTTACAAATTTTCCATGTATAGATTTACAAATTCCCCAAGTATAGATCCACAAATTCCCCAAGTGTAGATCCACAAATTAACCAAGTGTAGATCAACAAATTTTCCAAGAACAGATTTACAAATTTTCCAAGTACAGATTTCCAAATTTTCCAAGTACAGATCCACAAATTTTCCAAGTACAGATCCGCAAATTTTCCAAGTATAGATTTAAAAATTTTCCAAGTATAGATTTACAAATTTTCCAAGAATAGATTTACAAATTTTCCAAGTATAGATTTACAAATTTTCCAAGTATAGATTTACAAATTTTCCAAGTATAGATTTACAAATTTTCCAAGTACAGATCCACAAATTTTTCAAGTACAGATCCAAAATTTTCCAAGTACAGATCTACAAACTTTCCAAGTAGAGATCCACAAATTTTCCAAGTAGAGATCCACAAATTTTCCAAGTAGAGATCCACAAATTTTCCAAGTTGAGATCCACAAATTTTCCAAGTATAGATCCACAAATTTCCAAGTATAGATCCACAAATTTTCCAAGAACAGATCCACAAATTTTCCAAGTACAGATCCACAAATTTTCCAAGTACAGATCCACAAATTTTCCAAGTACAGATCCACAAATTTTCCAAGTACAGATCCACAAATTTTCCAAGTAAAGATCCACAAATTTTCCAAATACAGATCTACAAATTTTCCAAGTAGAGATCCACAAATTTTCCAAGTATAGATTCATAAATTTTCCAAGTATAGATTTACAAATTTTCCAAGTTTAGATTTACAAAATTTCCAAGTATAGATTTACAAATTTTCCAAGTGTAGATTTACAAATTCCCCAAGTATAGATCGACAAATTCCCCATGTGTAGATCCACAAATTAACCAAGTGTTGATCCACAAATTTTCCAAGTACAGATCCACAAATTTTCCAAGTATAGATTTACAAATTTTCCAAGTGTAGATTTACAAATTCCCCAAGTATAGATCGACAAATTCCCCATGTGTAGATCCACAAATTAACCAAGTGTTGATCCACAAATTTTCCAAGTACAGATCCACAAATTTTCCAAGTACAGATCCACAAATTTTACAAGTACAGATCCACACATTTTCCAAGTACAGATCCACAAATTTTCCAAGTACAGATCTACAAATTTTCCAAGTAGAGATCCACAAATTTTCCAAGTATAGATTTAGAAATTTTCCAAGTATAGATTTACAAATTTTCCAAGTATAGATTTACAAATTTTCCAAGTATAGATTTACAAATTTTCCAAGTATGGATTTACAAATTTTCCAAGTATAGATTTATAAATTTTCCAAGTATAGATTTACAAATTTTCCAAGTATAGATTTACAAATTTTCCAAGTATAGATTTACAAATTTTCCAAGTATACATTTACAAATTTTCCAAGTACAGATTTCCAAATTTTCCAAGTACAGATCCACAAATTTTCCAAGTACAGATCCGCAAATTTTCCAAGTATAGATTTAAAAATTTTCCAAGTATAGATTTACAAATTTTCCAAGAATAGATTTACAAATTTTCCAAGTATAGATTTACAAATTTTCCAAGTATAGATTTACAAATTTTCCAAGTATAGATTTACAAATTTTCCAAGTACAGATCCACAAATTTTTCAAGTACAGATCCAAAATTTTCCAAGTACAGATCTACAAACTTTCCAAGTAGAGATCCACAAATTTTCCAAGTAGAGATCCACAAATTTTCCAAGTAGAGATCCACAAATTTTCCAAGTTGAGATCCACAAATTTTCCAAGTATAGATCCACAAATTTCCAAGTATAGATCCACAAATTTTCCAAGTATAGATCCACAAATTTTCCAAGTATAGATCCACAAATTTTCCAAGTATAGATTTACAAATTTTCCAAGTATAGATTTAAAATTTTTCCATGTATAGATTTACAAATTCCCCTAGTATAGATCCACAAATTCCCCAAGTGTAGATCCACAAATTTTCCAAGTACAGATCCACAAATTTTACAAGTAGAGATCCACAAAATTCCAAGTACAGATCCACAAATTTTCCAAGTACAGATCCACAAATTTTCCTAGTACATATCCACAAATTTTCCAAGTACAGATCCACAAATTCTCCAAGTTGAGATCCACAAATTTTCCAAGTATAGATTTACAAATTTTCCAAGTATAGATTTACAAATTTTCCAAGTATAGATTTACAAATTTTCCAAGTAAAGATCCGCCAAATTTCCAAGTATAGATTTACAAATTTTCCAAGTATAGATTTACAAATTTTCCAAGTATAGATTTACAAATTTTTCAAGTAGAGATGCACAAATTTTCCAAGTAGAGATCCACAAATTTTCCAAGTAGAGTTCCACAAATTTTCCAAGTAGAGATCCACAAATTTTCCAAATATAGATTTACAAATTATCCAAGTATAGATTTACAAATTTTCCAAGTATAGATTTACAAATTTTCCAAGTATAGATTTACAAATTTTCCAAGTATAGATTTACAAATTTTCCAAGTATAGATTTACAAATTTTCCAAGTATAGATTTACAAATTTTCCAAGTACAGATTTACAAATTTTCCATGTACAGATCCACAAATTTTCCAAGTACAGATCCGCAAATTTTCCAAGTATAGATTTACAAATTTTCCAAGTATAGATTTACAAATTTTCCAAGCATAGATTTACAAATTTTCCAAGTACAGATCTACAAACTTTCCAAGTAGAGATCCACAAATTTTCCAAGTATAGATTTACAAATTTTCCAAGTATAGATTTACAAATTTTCCAAGTAGAGATCCACAAATTTTCCAAGTATAGATCCACAAATTTCCAAGTATAGATCCACAAATTTTCCAAGAACAGATCCACAAATTTTCCAAGTACAGATCCACAAATTTTCCAAGTACAGATCCACAAATTTTCCAAGTACAGATCCACAAATTTTCCAAGTACAGATCCACAAATTTTCCAAGTAAAGATCCACAAATTTTCCAAATACAGATCTACAAATTTTCCAAGTAGAGATCCACAAATTTTCCAAGTATAGATTCATAAATTTTCCAAGTATAGATTTACAAATTTTCCAAGTTTAGATTTACAAAATTTCCAAGTATAGATTTACAAATTTTCCAAGTGTAGATTTACAAATTCCCCAAGTATAGATCGACAAATTCCCCATGTGTAGATCCACAAATTAACCAAGTGTTGATCCACAAATTTTCCAAGTACAGATCCACAAATTTTCCAAGTATAGATTTACAAATTTTCCAAGTGTAGATTTACAAATTCCCCAAGTATAGATCGACAAATTCCCCATGTGTAGATCCACAAATTAACCAAGTGTTGATCCACAAATTTTCCAAGTACAGATCCACAAATTTTCCAAGTACAGATCCACAAATTTTACAAGTACAGATCCACACATTTTCCAAGTACAGATCCACAAATTTTCCAAGTACAGATCTACAAATTTTCCAAGTAGAGATCCACAAATTTTCCAAGTATAGATTTAGAAATTTTCCAAGTATAGATTTACAAATTTTCCAAGTATAGATTTACAAATTTTCCAAGTATAGATTTACAAATTTTCCAAGTATGGATTTACAAATTTTCCAAATATAGATTTATAAATTTTCCAAGTATAGATTTACAAATTTTCCAAGTATAGATTTACAAATTTTCCAAGTATAGATTTACAAATTTTCCAAGTATACATTTACAAATTTTCCAAGTACAGATTTCCAAATTTTCCAAGTACAGATCCACAAATTTTCCAAGTACAGATCCGCAAATTTTCCAAGTATAGATTTAAAAATTTTCCAAGTATAGATTTACAAATTTTCCAAGAATAGATTTACAAATTTTCCAAGTATAGATTTACAAATTTTCCAAGTTTAGATTTACAAATTTTCCAAGTATAGATTTACAAATTTTCCAAGTACAGATCCACAAATTTTTCAAGTACAGATCCAAAATTTTCCAAGTACAGATCTACAAACTTTCCAAGTAGAGATCCACAAATTTTCCAAGTAGAGATCCACAAATTTTCCAAGTAGAGATCCACAAATTTTCCAAGTTGAGATCCACAAATTTTCCAAGTATAGATCCACAAATTTCCAAGTATAGATCCACAAATTTTCCAAGTATAGATCCACAAATTTTCCAAGTATAGATCCACAAATTTTCCAAGTATAGATTTACAAATTTTCCAAGTATAGATTTAAAATTTTTCCATGTATAGATTTACAAATTCCCCTAGTATAGATCCACAAATTCCCCAAGTGTAGATCCACAAATTTTCCAAGTACAGATCCACAAATTTTACAAGTAGAGATCCACAAAATTCCAAGTACAGATCCACAAATTTTCCAAGTACAGATCCACAAATTTTCCTAGTACATATCCACAAATTTTCCAAGTACAGATCCACAAATTCTCCAAGTTGAGATCCACAAATTTTCCAAGTATAGATTTACAAATTTTCCAAGTATAGATTTACAAATTTTCCAAGTATAGATTTACAAATTTTCCAAGTAGAGATCCGCCAAATTTCCAAGTATAGATTTACAAATTTTCCAAGTATAGATTTACAAATTTTCCAAGTATAGATTTACAAATTTTTCAAGTAGAGATGCACAAATTTTCCAAGTAGAGATCCACAAATTTTCCAAGTAGAGATCCACAAATTTTCCAAGTTGAGATCCACAAATTTTCCAAGTATAGATCCACAAATTTCCAAGTATAGATCCACAAATTTTCCAAGTATAGATCCACAAATTTTCCAAGTATAGATCCACAAATTTTCCAAGTATAGATTTACAAATTTTCCAAGTATAGATTTAAAATTTTTCCATGTATAGATTTACAAATTCCCCAAGTATAGATCCACAAATTCCCCAAGTGTAGATCCACAAATTTTCCAAGTACAGATCCACAAATTTTACAAGTAGAGATCCACAAAATTCCAAGTACAGATCCACAAATTTTCCAAGTACAGATCCACAAATTCTCCAAGTTGAGATCCACAAATTTTCCAAGTATAGATTTACAAATTTTCCAAGTATAGATTTACAAATTTTAAAAGTATAGATTTACAAATTTTCCAAGTAGAGATCCGCCAAATTTCCAAGTATAGATTTACAAATTTTCCAAGTATAGATTTACAAATTTTCCAAGTATAGATTTACAAATTTTTCAAGTAGAGATGCACAAATTTTCCAAGTAGAGATCCACAAATTTTCCAAGAAGAGTTCCACAAATTTTCCAAGTAGAGATCCACAAATTTTCCAAATATAGATTTACAAATTATCCAAGTATAGATTTTCAAATTTTCCAAGTCTAGATTTACAAATTTTTATAGTAGAGATCCACAAAATTTCCAAGTATAGATTTACAAATTTTCCAAGTATAGATTTACAAATTTTCCAAGTAGAGATGCACAAATTTTCCAAATACAGATCTACAAATTTTCCAAGTAGAGATCCACAAATTTTCCAAGTAGAGATCCACAAATTTTCCAAGTATAGATTTACAAATTTTCCAAGTATAGATTTACAAATTTTCCAAGTATAGATTTACAAATTTTCCAAGTATAGATTTACAAATTTTCCCAGTAGAGATGCACAAATTTTCTAAGTAGAGATCCACAAATTTTCCAAGTAGAGATCCACAAATTTTCCAAGTATAGATTTACAAATTTTCCAAGTATAGATTTACAAATTTTCCAAGTAGAGATCCACAAAATTTCCAAGTATAGATTTACAAATATTCCAAGTATATATTTACAAATTTTCCAAGTATAGATTTACAAATTTTCCAAGTATAGATTTACAAATTTTCCAAGTAGAGATGCAAAAATTTTCCAAGTAGAGATCCACAAATTTTCCAAGTAGAGATCCACAAATTTTCCAAGTAGAGATCCATAAATTTTCCAAGTATAGATTTACAAATTTTCCAAGTATAGATTTACAAATTTTCCAAGTATAGATCTACAAATTTTCCAAGTATAGATTTACAAATTTTCCAAGTATAGATTTACAAATTTTCCAAGTATAGATTTACAAATTTTCCAAGTATAGATTTACAAATTTTCCAAGTATACATTTACAAATTTTCCAAGTACAGATTTCCAAATTTTCCAAGTACAGATCCACAAATTTTCCAAGTACAGATCCGCAAATTTTCCAAGTATAGATTTAAAAATTTTCCAAGTATAGATTTCCAAATTTTCCAAGAATAGATTTACAAATTTTCCAAGTATAGATTTACAAATTTTCCAAGTATAGATTTACAAATTTTCCAAGTATAGATTTACAAATTTTCCAAGTATAAATTTACAAATTTTCCAAGTACAGATCCACAAATTTTTCAAGTACAGATCCAAAATTTTCCAAGTACAGATCTACAAACTTTCCAAGTAGAGATCCACAAATTTTCCAAGTAGAGATCCATAAATTTTCCAAGTAGAGATCCACAAATTTTCCAAGTTGAGATCCACAAATTTTCCAAGTATAGATCCACAAATTTCCAAGTATAGATCCACAAATTTTCCAAGTATAGATCCACAAATTTTCCAAGTATAGATCCACAAATTTTCCAAGTATAGATTTACAAATTTTCCAAGTATAGATTTAAAATTTTTCCATGTATAGATTTACAAATTCCCCTAGTATAGATCCACAAATTCCCCAAGTGTAGATCCACAAATTTTCCAAGTACAGATCCACAAATTTTACAAGTAGAGATCCACAAAATTCCAAGTACAGATCCACAAATTTTCCAAGTACAGATCCACAAATTTTCCTAGTACATATCCACAAATTTTCCAAGTACAGATCCACAAATTCTCCAAGTTGAGATCCACAAATTTTCCAAGTATAGATTTACAAATTTTCCAAGTATAGATTTACAAATTTTCCAAGTATAGATTTACAAATTTTCCAAGTAGAGATCCGCCAAATTTCCAAGTATAGATTTACAAATTTTCCAAGTATAGATTTACAAATTTTCCAAGTATAGATTTACAAATTTTTCAAGTAGAGATGCACAAATTTTCCAAGTAGAGATCCACAAATTTTCCAAGTAGAGTTCCACAAATTTTCCAAGTAGAGATCCACAAATTTTCCAAATATAGATTTACAAATTTTCCAAGTATAGATTTACAAATTTTCCAAGTATAGATTTACAAATTTTCCAAGTATAGATTTACAAATTTTCCAAGTACAGATTTACAAATTTTCCATGTACAGATCCACAAATTTTCCAAGTACAGATCCGCAAATTTTCCAAGTATAGATTTACAAATTTTCCAAGTATAGATTTACAAATTTTCCAAGCATAGATTTACAAATTTTCCAAGTATAGATTTACAAATTTTCCAAGTATAGATTTACAAATTTTCCAAGTATAGATTTACAAATTTTCCAAGTATAGATTTACAAATTTTCCAAGTATAGATTTACAAATTTTCCAAGTATAGATTTACAAATTTTCCAAGTATAGATTTACAAATTTTCCAAGTACAGATCTACAAATTTTCCAAGTAGAGATCCACAAATTTTCCAAGTAGAGATCCACAAATTTTCCAAGTATAGATTTACAAATTTTCCAAGTACAGATCCAAAATTTTCCAAGTACAGATCTACAAATTTTCCAAGTAGAGATCCACAAATTTTCCAAGTAGAGATAAACAAATTTTCCAAGTAGAGATCCACAAATTTTCCAAGTTGAGATCCACAAATTTTCCAAGTATAGATCCACAAATTTCCAAGTATAGATCCACAAATTTTCCAAGTATAGATCCACAAATTTTCCAAGTATAGATCCACAAATTTTCCAAGTATAGATTTACAAATTTTACAAGTATAGATTTACAAATTTTCCAAGTATAGATTTACAAATTTTCCAAGTATAGATTTACAAATTTTCCAAGTATAGATTTACAAATTTTATAAGTATAGATTTACAAATTTTCCAAGTATAGATTTACAAATTTTCCAAGTATAGATTTACAAATTTTCCAAGTATAGATTTACAAATTTTCCAAGTACAGATCTACAAATTTTCCAAGTAGAGATCCACAAATTTTCCAAGTAGAGATCCACAAATTTTCCAAGTATAGATTTACAAATTTTCCAAGTACAGATCCAAAATTTTCCAAGTACAGATCTACAAATTTTCCAAGTAGAGATCCACAAATTTTCCAAGTAGAGATAAACAAATTTTCCAAGTAGAGATCCACAAATTTTCCAAGTTGAGATCCACAAATTTTCCAAGTATAGATCCACAAATTTCCAAGTATAGATCCACAAATTTTCCAAGTATAGATCCACAAATTTTCCAAGTATAGATCCACAAATTTTCCAAGTATAGATTTACAAATTTTCCAAGTATAGATTTACAAATTTTCCATGTATAGATTTACAAATTCCCCAAGTATAGATCCACAAATTCCCCAAGTGTAGATCCACAAATTAACCAAGTGTAGATCAACAAATTTTCCAAGAACAGATTTACAAATTTTCCAAGTATAGATTTACAAATTTTCCATGAATAGATTTACAAATTCCCCAGGTATAGATCCACAAATTCCCCAAGTGTAGATCCACAAATTAACCAAGTGTAGATCCACAAATTTTCCAAGTACAGATCCACAAATTTTACAAGTAGAGATCCACAAAATTCCAAGTACAGATCCACAAATTTTCCAAGTACAGATCCACAAATTTTCCTAGTACAGATCCACAAATTTTCCAAGTACAGATCCACAAATTTTCCAAGTACAGATCCGCAAATTTTCCAAGTATAGATTTACAAATTTTCCAAGAATAGATTTAGAAATTTTTCAAGTATAGATTTACAAATTTTCCAAGAATAGATATACAAATTTTTCAAGTATAGATTTACAAATTTTCCAAGTATAGATTTACAAATTTTCCAAGTACAGATTTACAAATTTTCCAAGTACAGATTTACAAATTTTCCAAGTACAGATTTACAAATTTTCCAAGAACAGATCCACAAATTTTCCAAGTACAGATCCACAAATTTTCCAAGTACAGATCCACAAATTTTCCAAGTACAGATCCACAAATTTTCCAAGTACAGATCCACAAATTTTCCAAGTAAAGATCCACAAATTTTCCAAATACAGATCTACAAATTTTCCAAGTAGAGATCCACAAATTTTCCAAGTACAGATCCGCAAATTTTCCAAGTATAGATTTACAAATTTTCCAAGTATAGATTTACAAATTTTCCAAGCATAGATTTACAAATTTTCCAAGTATAGATTTACAAATTTTCCAAGTATAGATTTACAAATTTTCCAAGTATAGATTTACAAATTTTCCAAGTATAGATTTACAAATTTTCCAAGTATAGATTTACAAATTTTCCAAGTATAGATTTACAAATTTTCCAAGTATAGATTTACAAATTTTCCAAGTACAGATCTACAAATTTTCCAAGTAGAGATCCACAAATTTTCCAAGTAGAGATCCACAAATTTTCCAAGTTATAGATTTACAAATTTTCCAAGTATAGATCCAAAATTTTCCAAGTACAGATCTACAAATTTTCCAAGTAGAGATCCACAAATTTTCCAAGTAGAGATCCACAAATTTTCCAAGTTGAGATCCACAAATTTTCCAAGTATAGATCCACAAATTTCCAAGTATAGATCCACAAATTTTCCAAGTATAGATCCACAAATTTTCCAAGTATAGATCCACAAATTTTCCAAGTATAGATTTACAAATTTTCCAAGTATAGATTTACAAATTTTCCATGTATAGATTTACAAATTCCCCAAGTATAGATCCACAAATTCCCCAAGTGTAGATCCACAAATTAACCAAGTGTAGATCAACAAATTTTCCAAGAACAGATTTACAAATTTTCCAAGTACAGATTTCCAAATTTTCCAAGTACAGATCCACAAATTTTCCAAGTACAGATCCGCAAATTTTCCAAGTATAGATTTAAAAATTTTCCAAGTATAGATTTACAAATTTTCCAAGAATAGATTTACAAATTTTCCAAGTATAGATTTACAAATTTTCCAAGTATAGATTTACAAATTTTCCAAGTATAGATTTACAAATTTTCCAAGTACAGATCCACAAATTTTTCAAGTACAGATCCAAAATTTTCCAAGTACAGATCTACAAACTTTCCAAGTAGAGATCCACAAATTTTCCAAGTAGAGATCCACAAATTTTCCAAGTAGAGATCCACAAATTTTCCAAGTTGAGATCCACAAATTTTCCAAGTATAGATCCACAAATTTCCAAGTATAGATCCACAAATTTTCCAAGAACAGATCCACAAATTTTCCAAGTACAGATCCACAAATTTTCCAAGTACAGATCCACAAATTTTCCAAGTACAGATCCACAAATTTTCCAAGTACAGATCCACAAATTTTCCAAGTAAAGATCCACAAATTTTCCAAATACAGATCTACAAATTTTCCAAGTAGAGATCCACAAATTTTCCAAGTATAGATTCATAAATTTTCCAAGTATAGATTTACAAATTTTCCAAGTTTAGATTTACAAAATTTCCAAGTATAGATTTACAAATTTTCCAAGTGTAGATTTACAAATTCCCCAAGTATAGATCGACAAATTCCCCATGTGTAGATCCACAAATTAACCAAGTGTTGATCCACAAATTTTCCAAGTACAGATCCACAAATTTTCCAAGTATAGATTTACAAATTTTCCAAGTGTAGATTTACAAATTCCCCAAGTATAGATCGACAAATTCCCCATGTGTAGATCCACAAATTAACCAAGTGTTGATCCACAAATTTTCCAAGTACAGATCCACAAATTTTCCAAGTACAGATCCACAAATTTTACAAGTACAGATCCACACATTTTCCAAGTACAGATCCACAAATTTTCCAAGTACAGATCTACAAATTTTCCAAGTAGAGATCCACAAATTTTCCAAGTATAGATTTAGAAATTTTCCAAGTATAGATTTACAAATTTTCCAAGTATAGATTTACAAATTTTCCAAGTATAGATTTACAAATTTTCCAAGTATGGATTTACAAATTTTCCAAGTATAGATTTATAAATTTTCCAAGTATAGATTTACAAATTTTCCAAGTATAGATTTACAAATTTTCCAAGTATAGATTTACAAATTTTCCAAGTATACATTTACAAATTTTCCAAGTACAGATTTCCAAATTTTCCAAGTACAGATCCACAAATTTTCCAAGTACAGATCCGCAAATTTTCCAAGTATAGATTTAAAAATTTTCCAAGTATAGATTTACAAATTTTCCAAGAATAGATTTACAAATTTTCCAAGTATAGATTTACAAATTTTCCAAGTATAGATTTACAAATTTTCCAAGTATAGATTTACAAATTTTCCAAGTACAGATCCACAAATTTTTCAAGTACAGATCCAAAATTTTCCAAGTACAGATCTACAAACTTTCCAAGTAGAGATCCACAAATTTTCCAAGTAGAGATCCACAAATTTTCCAAGTAGAGATCCACAAATTTTCCAAGTTGAGATCCACAAATTTTCCAAGTATAGATCCACAAATTTCCAAGTATAGATCCACAAATTTTCCAAGTATAGATCCACAAATTTTCCAAGTATAGATCCACAAATTTTCCAAGTATAGATTTACAAATTTTCCAAGTATAGATTTAAAATTTTTCCATGTATAGATTTACAAATTCCCCTAGTATAGATCCACAAATTCCCCAAGTGTAGATCCACAAATTTTCCAAGTACAGATCCACAAATTTTACAAGTAGAGATCCACAAAATTCCAAGTACAGATCCACAAATTTTCCAAGTACAGATCCACAAATTTTCCTAGTACATATCCACAAATTTTCCAAGTACAGATCCACAAATTCTCCAAGTTGAGATCCACAAATTTTCCAAGTATAGATTTACAAATTTTCCAAGTATAGATTTACAAATTTTCCAAGTATAGATTTACAAATTTTCCAAGTAAAGATCCGCCAAATTTCCAAGTATAGATTTACAAATTTTCCAAGTATAGATTTACAAATTTTCCAAGTATAGATTTACAAATTTTTCAAGTAGAGATGCACAAATTTTCCAAGTAGAGATCCACAAATTTTCCAAGTAGAGTTCCACAAATTTTCCAAGTAGAGATCCACAAATTTTCCAAATATAGATTTACAAATTATCCAAGTATAGATTTACAAATTTTCCAAGTATAGATTTACAAATTTTCCAAGTATAGATTTACAAATTTTCCAAGTATAGATTTACAAATTTTCCAAGTATAGATTTACAAATTTTCCAAGTATAGATTTACAAATTTTCCAAGTACAGATTTACAAATTTTCCATGTACAGATCCACAAATTTTCCAAGTACAGATCCGCAAATTTTCCAAGTATAGATTTACAAATTTTCCAAGTATAGATTTACAAATTTTCCAAGCATAGATTTACAAATTTTCCAAGTACAGATCTACAAACTTTCCAAGTAGAGATCCACAAATTTTCCAAGTATAGATTTACAAATTTTCCAAGTACAGATCCACAAATTTTCCAAGTACAGATCCACAAATTTTCCAAGTAAAGATCCACAAATTTTCCAAATACAGATCTACAAATTTTCCAAGTACAGATCCGCAAATTTTCCAAGTATAGATTTAAAAATTTTCCAAGTATAGATTTACAAATTTTCCAAGAATAGATTTACAAATTTTCCAAGTATAGATTTACAAATTTTCCAAGTATAGATTTACAAATTTTCCAAGTATAGATTTACAAATTTTCCAAGTACAGATCCACAAATTTTTCAAGTACAGATCCAAAATTTTCCAAGTACAGATCTACAAACTTTCCAAGTAGAGATCCACAAATTTTCCAAGTAGAGATCCACAAATTTTCCAAGTAGAGATCCACAAATTTTCCAAGTTGAGATCCACAAATTTTCCAAGTATAGATCCACAAATTTCCAAGTATAGATCCACAAATTTTCCAAGTATAGATCCACAAATTTTCCAAGTATAGATCCACAAATTTTCCAAGTATAGATTTACAAATTTTCCAAGTATAGATTTAAAATTTTTCCATGTATAGATTTACAAATTCCCCTAGTATAGATCCACAAATTCCCCAAGTGTAGATCCACAAATTTTCCAAGTACAGATCCACAAATTTTACAAGTAGAGATCCACAAAATTCCAAGTACAGATCCACAAATTTTCCAAGTACAGATCCACAAATTTTCCTAGTACATATCCACAAATTTTCCAAGTACAGATCCACAAATTCTCCAAGTTGAGATCCACAAATTTTCCAAGTATAGATTTACAAATTTTCCAAGTATAGATTTACAAATTTTCCAAGTATAGATTTACAAATTTTCCAAGTAAAGATCCGCCAAATTTCCAAGTATAGATTTACAAATTTTCCAAGTATAGATTTACAAATTTTCCAAGTATAGATTTACAAATTTTTCAAGTAGAGATGCACAAATTTTCCAAGTAGAGATCCACAAATTTTCCAAGTAGAGTTCCACAAATTTTCCAAGTAGAGATCCACAAATTTTCCAAATATAGATTTACAAATTATCCAAGTATAGATTTACAAATTTTCCAAGTATAGATTTACAAATTTTCCAAGTATAGATTTACAAATTTTCCAAGTATAGATTTACAAATTTTCCAAGTATAGATTTACAAATTTTCCAAGTATAGATTTACAAATTTTCCAAGTACAGATTTACAAATTTTCCATGTACAGATCCACAAATTTTCCAAGTACAGATCCGCAAATTTTCCAAGTATAGATTTACAAATTTTCCAAGTATAGATTTACAAATTTTCCAAGCATAGATTTACAAATTTTCCAAGTACAGATCTACAAACTTTCCAAGTAGAGATCCACAAATTTTCCAAGTAGAGTTCCACAAATTTTCCAAGTACAGATCCACAAATTTTCCAAGTACAGATCCACAAATTTTCCAAGTAAAGATCCACAAATTTTCCAAATACAGATCTACAAATTTTCCAAGTAGAGATCCACAAATTTTCCAAGTATAGATTCATAAATTTTCCAAGTATAGATTTACAAATTTTCCAAGTTTAGATTTACAAAATTTCCAAGTATAGATTTACAAATTTTCCAAGTGTAGATTTACAAATTCCCCAAGTATAGATCGACAAATTCCCTATGTGTAGATCCACAAATTAACCAAGTGTTGATCCACAAATTTTCCAAGTACAGATCCACAAATTTTCCAAGTATAGATTTACAAATTTTCCAAGTGTAGATTTACAAATTCCCCAAGTATAGATCGACAAATTCCCCATGTGTAGATCCACAAATTAACCAAGTGTTGATCCACAAATTTTCCAAGTACAGATCCACAAATTTTCCAAGTACAGATCCACAAATTTTACAAGTACAGATCCACACATTTTCCAAGTACAGATCCACAAATTTTCCAAGTACAGATCTACAAATTTTCCAAGTAGAGATCCACAAATTTTCCAAGTATAGATTTAGAAATTTTCCAAGTATAGATTTACAAATTTTCCAAGTATAGATTTACAAATTTTCCAAGTATAGATTTACAAATTTTCCAAGTATGGATTTACAAATTTTCCAAGTATAGATTTATAAATTTTCCAAGTATAGATTTACAAATTTTCCAAGTATAGATTTACAAATTTTCCAAGTATAGATTTACAAATTTTCCAAGTATACATTTACAAATTTTCCAAGTACAGATTTCCAAATTTTCCAAGTACAGATCCACAAATTTTCCAAGTACAGATCCGCAAATTTTCCAAGTATAGATTTAAAAATTTTCCAAGTATAGATTTACAAATTTTCCAAGAATAGATTTACAAATTTTCCAAGTATAGATTTACAAATTTTCCAAGTATAGATTTACAAATTTTCCAAGTATAGATTTACAAATTTTCCAAGTACAGATCCACAAATTTTTCAAGTACAGATCCAAAATTTTCCAAGTACAGATCTACAAACTTTCCAAGTAGAGATCCACAAATTTTCCAAGTAGAGATCCACAAATTTTCCAAGTAGAGATCCACAAATTTTCCAAGTTGAGATCCACAAATTTTCCAAGTATAGATCCACAAATTTCCAAGTATAGATCCACAAATTTTCCAAGTATAGATCCACAAATTTTCCAAGTATAGATCCACAAATTTTCCAAGTATAGATTTACAAATTTTCCAAGTATAGATTTAAAATTTTTCCATGTATAGATTTACAAATTCCCCTAGTATAGATCCACAAATTCCCCAAGTGTAGATCCACAAATTTTCCAAGTACAGATCCACAAATTTTACAAGTAGAGATCCACAAAATTCCAAGTACAGATCCACAAATTTTCCAAGTACAGATCCACAAATTTTCCTAGTACATATCCACAAATTTTCCAAGTACAGATCCACAAATTCTCCAAGTTGAGATCCACAAATTTTCCAAGTATAGATTTACAAATTTTCCAAGTATAGATTTACAAATTTTCCAAGTATAGATTTACAAATTTTCCAAGTAAAGATCCGCCAAATTTCCAAGTATAGATTTACAAATTTTCCAAGTATAGATTTACAAATTTTCCAAGTATAGATTTACAAATTTTTCAAGTAGAGATGCACAAATTTTCCAAGTAGAGATCCACAAATTTTCCAAGTAGAGTTCCACAAATTTTCCAAGTAGAGATCCACAAATTTTCCAAATATAGATTTACAAATTATCCAAGTATAGATTTACAAATTTTCCAAGTATAGATTTACAAATTTTCCAAGTATAGATTTACAAATTTTCCAAGTATAGATTTACAAATTTTCCAAGTATAGATTTACAAATTTTCCAAGTATAGATTTACAAATTTTCCAAGTACAGATTTACAAATTTTCCATGTACAGATCCACAAATTTTCCAAGTACAGATCCGCAAATTTTCCAAGTATAGATTTACAAATTTTCCAAGTATAGATTTACAAATTTTCCAAGCATAGATTTACAAATTTTCCAAGTACAGATCTACAAACTTTCCAAGTAGAGATCCACAAATTTTCCAAGTATAGATTTACAAATTTTCCAAGTATAGATTTACAAATTTTCCAAGTAGAGATCCACAAATTTTCCAAGTATAGATCCACAAATTTCCAAGTATAGATCCACAAATTTTCCAAGAACAGATCCACAAATTTTCCAAGTACAGATCCACAAATTTTCCAAGTACAGATCCACAAATTTTCCAAGTACAGATCCACAAATTTTCCAAGTACAGATCCACAAATTTTCCAAGTAAAGATCCACAAATTTTCCAAATACAGATCTACAAATTTTCCAAGTAGAGATCCACAAATTTTCCAAGTATAGATTCATAAATTTTCCAAGTATAGATTTACAAATTTTCCAAGTTTAGATTTACAAAATTTCCAAGTATAGATTTACAAATTTTCCAAGTGTAGATTTACAAATTCCCCAAGTATAGATCGACAAATTCCCCATGTGTAGATCCACAAATTAACCAAGTGTTGATCCACAAATTTTCCAAGTACAGATCCACAAATTTTCCAAGTATAGATTTACAAATTTTCCAAGTGTAGATTTACAAATTCCCCAAGTATAGATCGACAAATTCCCCATGTGTAGATCCACAAATTAACCAAGTGTTGATCCACAAATTTTCCAAGTACAGATCCACAAATTTTCCAAGTACAGATCCACAAATTTTACAAGTACAGATCCACACATTTTCCAAGTACAGATCCACAAATTTTCCAAGTACAGATCTACAAATTTTCCAAGTAGAGATCCACAAATTTTCCAAGTATAGATTTAGAAATTTTCCAAGTATAGATTTACAAATTTTCCAAGTATAGATTTACAAATTTTCCAAGTATAGATTTACAAATTTTCCAAGTATGGATTTACAAATTTTCCAAATATAGATTTATAAATTTTCCAAGTATAGATTTACAAATTTTCCAAGTATAGATTTACAAATTTTCCAAGTATAGATTTACAAATTTTCCAAGTATACATTTACAAATTTTCCAAGTACAGATTTCCAAATTTTCCAAGTACAGATCCACAAATTTTCCAAGTACAGATCCGCAAATTTTCCAAGTATAGATTTAAAAATTTTCCAAGTATAGATTTACAAATTTTCCAAGAATAGATTTACAAATTTTCCAAGTATAGATTTACAAATTTTCCAAGTTTAGATTTACAAATTTTCCAAGTATAGATTTACAAATTTTCCAAGTACAGATCCACAAATTTTTCAAGTACAGATCCAAAATTTTCCAAGTACAGATCTACAAACTTTCCAAGTAGAGATCCACAAATTTTCCAAGTAGAGATCCACAAATTTTCCAAGTAGAGATCCACAAATTTTCCAAGTTGAGATCCACAAATTTTCCAAGTATAGATCCACAAATTTCCAAGTATAGATCCACAAATTTTCCAAGTATAGATCCACAAATTTTCCAAGTATAGATCCACAAATTTTCCAAGTATAGATTTACAAATTTTCCAAGTATAGATTTAAAATTTTTCCATGTATAGATTTACAAATTCCCCTAGTATAGATCCACAAATTCCCCAAGTGTAGATCCACAAATTTTCCAAGTACAGATCCACAAATTTTACAAGTAGAGATCCACAAAATTCCAAGTACAGATCCACAAATTTTCCAAGTACAGATCCACAAATTTTCCTAGTACATATCCACAAATTTTCCAAGTACAGATCCACAAATTCTCCAAGTTGAGATCCACAAATTTTCCAAGTATAGATTTACAAATTTTCCAAGTATAGATTTACAAATTTTCCAAGTATAGATTTACAAATTTTCCAAGTAGAGATCCGCCAAATTTCCAAGTATAGATTTACAAATTTTCCAAGTATAGATTTACAAATTTTCCAAGTATAGATTTACAAATTTTTCAAGTAGAGATGCACAAATTTTCCAAGTAGAGATCCACAAATTTTCCAAGTAGAGTTCCACAAATTTTCCAAGTAGAGATCCACAAATTTTCCAAATATAGATTTACAAATTATCCAAGTATAGATTTACAAATTTTCCAAGTATAGATTTACAAATTTTCCAAGTATAGATTTACAAATTTTCCAAGTATAGATTTACAAATTTTCCAAGTATAGATTTACAAATTTTCCAAGTATAGATTTACAAATTTTCCAAGTACAGATTTACAAATTTTCCATGTACAGATCCACAAATTTTCCAAGTACAGATCCGCAAATTTTCCAAGTATAGATTTACAAATTTTCCAAGTATAGATTTACAAATTTTCCAAGCATAGATTTACAAATTTTCCAAGTATAGATTTACAAATTTTCCAAGTATAGATTTACAAATTTTCCAAGTATAGATTTACAAATTTTCCAAGTATAGATTTACAAATTTTCCAAGTATAGATTTACAAATTTTCCAAGTATAGATTAACAAATTTTCCAAGTATAGATTTACAAATTTTCCAAGTACAGATCTACAAATTTTCCAAGTAGAGATCCACAAATTTTCCAAGTAGAGATCCACAAATTTTCCAAGTTATAGATTTACAAATTTTCCAAGTATAGATCCAAAATTTTCCAAGTACAGATCTACAAATTTTCCAAGTAGAGATCCACAAATTTTCCAAGTAGAGATCCACAAATTTTCCAAGTAGAGATCCACAAATTTTCCAAGTTGAGATCCACAAATTTTCCAAGTATAGATCCACAAATTTCCAAGTATAGATCCACAAATTTTCCAAGTATAGATCCACAAATTTTCCAAGTATAGATCCACAAATTTTCCAAGTATAGATTTACAAATTTTCCAAGTATAGATTTACAAATTTTCCATGTATAGATTTACAAATTCCCCAAGTATAGATCCACAAATTCCCCAAGTGTAGATCCACAAATTAACCAAGTGTAGATCAACAAATTTTCCAAGAACAGATTTACAAATTTTCCAAGTATAGATTTACAAATTTTCCATGTATAGATTTACAAATTCCCCAGGTATAGATCCACAAATTCCCCAAGTGTAGATCCACAAATTAACCAAGTGTAGATCCACAAATTTTCCAAGTACAGATCCACAAATTTTACAAGTAGAGATCCACAAAATTCCAAGTACAGATCCACAAATTTTCCAAGTACAGATCCACAAATTTTCCTAGTACAGATCCACAAATTTTCCAAGTACAGATCCACAAATTTTCCAAGTACAGATCCGCAAATTTTCCAAGTATAGATTTACAAATTTTCCAAGAATAGATTTAGAAATTTTCCAAGTATAGATTTACAAATTTTCCAAGAATAGATATACAAATTTTTCAAGTATAGATTTACAAATTTTCCAAGTATAGATTTACAAATTTTCCAAGTACAGATTTACAAATTTTCCAAGTACAGATTTACAAATTTTCCAAGTACAGATTTACAAATTTTCAAAGAACAGATCCACAAATTTTCCAAGTACAGATCCACAAATTTTCCAAGTACAGATCCACAAATTTTCCAAGTACAGATCCACAAATTTTCCAAGTACAGATCCACAAATTTTCCAAGTACAGATCCACAAATTTTCCAAATACAGATCTACAAATTTTCCAAGTAGAGATCCACAAATTTTCCAAGTATAGATTCATAAATTTTCCAAGTATAGATTTACAAATTTTCCAAGTTTAGATTTACAAAATTTCCAAGTATAGATTTACAAATTTTCCAAGTGTAGATTTACAAATTCCCCAAGTATAGATCGACAAATTCCCCATGTGTAGATCCACAAATTAACCAAGTGTTGATCCACAAATTTTCCAAGTACAGATCCACAAATTTTCCAAGTATAGATTTACAAATTTTTCAAGTGTAGATTTACAAATTCCCCAAGTATAGATCGACAAATTCCCCATGTGTAGATCCACAAATTAACCAAGTGTTGATCCACAAATTTTCCAAGTACAGATCCACAAATTTTCCAAATACAGATCTACAAATTTTCCAAGTACAGATCCACACATTTTCCAAGTACAGATCCACAAATTTTCCAAGTACAGATCTACAAATTTTCCAAGTAGAGATCCACAAATTATCCAAGTATAGATTTAGAAATTTTCCAAGTATAGATTTACAAATTTTCCAAGTATAGATTTACAAATTTTCCAAGTATAGATTTACAAATTTTTAAAGTATGGATTTACAAATTTTCCAAGTATAGATTTACAAATTTTCCAAGTATAGATTTACAAATTTTCCAAGTATAGATTTACAAATTTTCCAAGTATAGATTTACAAATTTTCCAAGTATAGATTTACAAATTTTCCAAGTACAGATCCACAAATTTTCCAAGTACAGATCCGCAAATTTTCCAAGTATAGATTTACAAATTTTCCAAGAATAGATTTAGAAATTTTCCAAGTATAGATTTACAAATTTTCCAAGAATAGATATACAAATTTTTCTAGTATAGATTTACAAATTTTCCAAGTACAGATCCACAAATTTTCCAAGTACAGATCCGCAAATTTTCCAAGTATAAATTTACAAATTTTCCAAGTATAAATTTACAAATTTTCCAAGAATAGATTTAGAAATTTTCAAAGTATAGATTTACAAATTTTCCAAAAATAGATATACAAATTTTTCAAGTATAGATTTACAAATTTTCCAAGTATAGATTTACAAATTTTCCAAGTACAGATTTACAAATTTTCCAAGTACAGATTTACAAATTTTCCAAGAACAGATCCACAAATTTTCCAAGTACAGATCCACAAATTTTCCAAGTACAGATCCACAAATTTTCCAAGTACAGATCCACAAATTTTCCAAGTAGAGATCCACAAATTTTCCAATTAGGGATCAACAAATTTTCCAAGTACAGATCCACAAATTTTCCAAGTACAGATCCACAAATTTTCCAAATACAGATCTACAAATTTTCCAAGTAGAGATCCACAAATTTTCCAAGTATAGATTCATAAATTTTCCAAGTATAGATTTACAAATTTTCCAAGTTTAGATTTACAAAATTTCCAAGTATAGATTTACAAATTTTCCAAGTGTAGATTTACAAATTCCCCAAGTATAGATCGACAAATTCCCCATGTGTAGATCCACAAATTAACCAAGTGTTGATCCACAAATTTTCCAAGTACAGATCCACAAATTTTCCAAGTACAGATTTACAAATTTTTCAAGTGTAGATTTACAAATTCCCCAAGTATAGATCGACAAATTCCCCATGTGTAGATCCACAAATTAACCAAGTGTTGATCCACAAATTTTCCAAGTACAGATCCACAAATTTTCCAAATACAGATCTACAAATTTTCCAAGTACAGATCCACACATTTTACAAGTACAGATCCACAAATTTTCCAAGTACAGATCTACAAATTTTCCAAGTAGAGATCCACAAATTATCCAAGTATAGATTTAGAAATTTTCCAAGTATAGATTGACAAATTTTCCAAGTATAGATTTACAAATTTTCCAAGTATAGATTTACAAATTTTTAAAGTATGGATTTACAAATTTTCCAAGTATAGATTTACAAATTTTCCAAGTATAGATTTACAAATTTTCCAAGTATAGATTTACAAATTTTCCAAGTATAGATTTACAAATTTTCCAAGTATAGATTTACAAATTTTCCAAGTACAGATCCACAAATTTTCCAAGTACAGATCCGCAAATTTTCCAAGTATAGATTTACAAATTTTCCAAGAATAGATTTAGAAATTTTCCAAGTATAGATTTACAAATTTTCCAAGAATAGATATACAAATTTTTCAAGTATAGATTTACAAATTTTCCAAGTACAGATCCACAAATTTTCCAAGTACAGATCCGCAAATTTTCCAAGTATAAATTTACAAATTTTCCAAGTATAAATTTACAAATTTTCCAAGAATAGATTTAGAAATTTTCAAAGTATAGATTTACAAATTTTCCAAAAATAGATATACAAATTTTTCAAGTATAGATTTACAAATTTTCCAAGTATAGATTTACAAATTTTCCAAGTACAGATTTACAAATTTTCCAAGTACAGATTTACAAATTTTCCAAGAACAGATCCACAAATTTTCCAAGTACAGATCCACAAATTTTCCAAGTACAGATCCACAAATTTTCCAAGTACAGATCCACAAATTTTCCAAGTAGAGATCCACAAATTTTCCAATTAGGGATCAACAAATTTTCCAAGTACAGATCCACAAATTTTCCAAGTACAGATCCACAAATTTTCCAAGTACAGATCCACAAATTTTCCAAGTACAGATCCACAAATTTTCCAAATACAGATCTACAAATTTTCCAAGAAGAGATCCACAAATTTTCCAAGTATAGATTCATAAATTTTCCAAGTATAGATTTACAAATTTTCCAAGTTTAGATTTACAAAATTTCCAAGTATAGATTTACAAATTTTCCAAGTGTAGATTTACAAATTCCCCAAGTATAGATCGACAAATTCCCCATGTGTAGATCCACAAATTAACCAAGTGTTGATCCACAAATTTTCCAAGTACAGATCCACAAATTTTCCAAGTATAGATTTACAAATTTTTCAAGTGTAGATTTACAAATTCCCCAAGTATAGATCGACAAATTCCCCATGTGTAGATCCACAAATTAACCAAGTGTTGATCCACAAATTTTCCAAGTACAGATCCACAAATTTTCCAAATACAGATCTACAAATTTTCCAAGTACAGATCCACACATTTTCCAAGTACAGATCCACAAATTTTCCAAGTACAGATCTACAAATTTTCCAAGTAGAGATCCACAAATTATCCAAGTATAGATTTAGAAATTTTCCAAGTATAGATTTACAAATTTTCCAAGTATAGATTTACAAATTTTCCAAGTATAGATTTACAAATTTTTAAAGTATGGATTTACAAATTTTCCAAGTATAGATTTACAAATTTTCCAAGTATAGATTTACAAATTTTCCAAGTATAGATTTACAAATTTTCCAAGTATAGATTTACAAATTTTCCAAGTATAGATTTACAAATTTTCCAAGTACAGATCCACAAATTTTCCAAGTACAGATCCGCAAATTTTCCAAGTATAGATTTACAAATTTTCCAAGAATAGATTTAGAAATTTTCCAAGTATAGATTTACAAATTTTCCAAGAATAGATATACAAATTTTTCAAGTATAGATTTACAAATTTTCCAAGTACAGATCCACAAATTTTCCAAGAACAGATCCGCAAATTTTCCAAGTATAAATTTACAAATTTTCCAAGTATAAATTTACAAATTTTCCAAGAATAGATTTAGAAATTTTCAAAGTATAGATTTACAAATTTTCCAAAAATAGATATACAAATTTTTCAAGTATAGATTTACAAATTTTCCAAGTATAGATTTACAAATTTTCCAAGTATAGATTTACAAATTTTCCAAGTACAGATTTACAAATTTTCCAAGTACAGATTTACAAATTTTCCAAGAACAGATCCACAAATTTTCCAAGTACAGATCCACAAATTTTCCAAGTACAGATCCACAAATTTTCCAAGTACAGATCCACAAATTTTCCAAGTAGAGATCCACAAATTTTCCAATTAGGGATCAACAAATTTTCCAAGTAGACATCCACAAATTTTCCAAGTACAGATCCACAAATTTTCCAAGTACAGATCCACAAATTTTCCAAGTACAGATCCACAAATTTTCCAAATACAGATCTACAAATTTTCCAAGAAGAGATCCACAAATTTTCCAAGTATAGATTCATAAATTTTCCAAGTATAGATTTACAAATTTTCCAAGTTTAGATTTACAAAATTTCCAAGTATAGATTTACAAATTTTCCAAGTGTAGATTTACAAATTCCCAAGTATAGATCGACAAATTCCCCATGTGTAGATCCACAAATTAACCAAGTGTTGATCCACAAATTTTCCAAGTACAGATCCACAAATTTTCCAAGTATAGATTTACAAATTTTCCAAGTGTAGATTTACAAATTCCCCAAGTATAGATCGACAAATTCCCCATGTGTTGATCCACAAATTTTCCAAGTACAGATCCACAAATTTTCCAAGTACAGATCCACAAATTTTACAAGTACAGATCCACACATTTTCCAAGTACAGATCCACAAATTTTCCAAGTACAGATCTACAAATTTTCCAAGTAGAGATCCATAAATTTTCCAAGTAAAGATTTAGAAATTTTCCAAGTATAGATTTACAAATTTTCCAAGTATAGATTTACAAATTTTCCAAGTATAGATTTACAAATTTTCCAAGTATGGATTTACAAATTTTCCAAGTATAGATTTACAAATTTTCCAAGTATAGATTTACAAATTTTCCAAGTATAGATTTACAAATTTTCCAAGTATAGATTTACAAATTTTCCAAGTATAGATTTACAAATTTTCCAAGTACAGATCCACAAATTTTCCAAGTACAGATCCGCAAATTTTCCAAGTATAGATTTACAAATTTTCCAAGAATAGATTTAGAAATTTTCAAAGTATAGATTTACAAATTTTCCAAAAATAGATATACAAATTTTTCAAGTATAGATTTACAAATTTTCCAAGTATAGATTTACAAATTTTCCAAGTATAGATTTACAAATTTTCCAAGTACAGATTTACAAATTTTCCAAGTACAGATTTACAAATTTTCCAAGAACAGATCCACAAATTTTCCAAGTACAGATCCACAAATTTTCCAAGTACAGATCCACAAATTTTCCAAGTACAGATCCACAAATTTTCCAAGTAGAGATCCACAAATTTTCCAATTAGGGATCAACAAATTTTCCAAGTAGACATCCACAAATTTTCCAAGTACAGATCCACAAATTTTCCAAGTACAGATCCACAAATTTTCCAAGTACAGATCCACAAATTTTCCAAATACAGATCTACAAATTTTCCAAGTAGAGATCCACAAATTTTCCAAGTATAGATTCATAAATTTTCCAAGTATAGATTTACAAATTTTCCAAGTTTAGATTTACAAAATTTCCAAGTATAGATTTACAAATTTTCCAAGTGTAGATTTACAAATTCCCCAAGTATAGATCGACAAATTCCCCATGTGTAGATCCACAAATTAACCAAGTGTTGATCCACAAATTTTCCAAGTACAGATCCACAAATTTTCCAAGTATAGATTTACAAATTTTCCAAGTGTAGATTTACAAATTCCCCAAGTATAGATCGACAAATTCCCCATGTGTAGATCCACAAATTAACCAAGTGTTGATCCACAAATTTTCCAAGTACAGATCCACAAATTTTCCAAGTACAGATCCACAAATTTTACAAGTACAGATCCACACATTTTCCAAGTACAGATCCACAAATTTTCCAAGTACAGATCTACAAATTTTCCAAGTAGAGATCCACAAATTTTCCAAGTAAAGATTTAGAAATTTTCCAAGTATAGATTTACAAATTTTCCAAGTATAGATTTAAAAATTTTCCAAGTATAGATTTACAAATTTTCCAAGTATGGATTTACAAATTTTCCAAGTATAGATTTACAAATTTTCCAAGTATAGATTTACAAATTTTCCAAGTATAGATTTACAAATTTTCCAAGTATAGATTTACAAATTTTCCAAGTATAGATTTACAAATTTTCCAAGTACAGATCCACAAATTTTCCAAGTACAGATCCGCAAATTTTCCAAGTATAGATTTACAAATTTTCCAAGAATAGATTTAGAAATTTTCCAAGTATAGATTTACAAATTTTCCAAGAATAGATATACAAATTTTTCAAGTATAGATTTACAAATTTTCCAAGTACAGATCCACAAATTTTCCAAGTACAGATCCGCAAATTTTCCAAGTATAAATTTACAAATTTTCCAAGAATAGATTTAGAAATTTTCAAAGTATAGATTTACAAATTTTCCAAAAATAGATATACAAATTTTTCAAGTATAGATTTACAAATTTTCCAAGTATAGATTTACAAATTTTCCAAGTATAGATTTACAAATTTTCCAAGTACAGATTTACAAATTTTCCAAGTACAGATTTACAAATTTTCCACAAACAGATCCACAAATTTTCCAAGTACAGATCCACAAATTTTCCAAGTACAGATCCACAAATTTTCCAAGTACAGATCCACAAATTTTCCAAGTAGAGATCCACAAATTTTCCAATTAGAGATCAACAAATTTTCCAAGTAGACATCCACAAATTTTCCAAGTACAGATCCACAAATTTTCCAAGTACAGATCCACAAATTTTCCAAGTACAGATCCACAAATTTTCCAAATACAGATCTACAAATTTTCCAAGTAGAGATCCACAAATTTTCCAAGTATAGATCCATAAATTTTCCAAGTATAGATTTACAAATTTTCCAAGTTTAGATTTACAAATTTTCCAAGTATAGATTTACAAATTTTCCAAGTGTAGATTTACAAATTCCCCAAGTATAGATCGACAAATTCCCCATGTGTAGATCCACAAATTAACCAAGTGTTGATCCACAAATTTTCCAAGTACAGATCCACAAATTTTCCAAGTACAGATCCACAAATTTTACAAGTACAGATCCACACATTTTCCAAGTACAGATCCACAAATTTTCCAAGTACAGATCTACTGATTTTCCAAGTAGAGATCTACAAATTTTCCAAGTATAGATTTAGAAATTTTCCAAGTATAGATTTACAAATTTTCCAAGTATAGATTTACAAATTTTCCAAGTATGGATTTACAAATTTTCCAAGTATAGATTTACAAATTTTCCAAGTATAGATTTACAAATTTTCCAAGTACAGATTTACAAATTTTCTAAGTACAGATTTACAAATTTTCCAAGTACAGATCCACAAATTTTCCAAGTACAGATCCACAAATTTTCCAAGTACAGATCTACAAATTTTCCAAGTAGAGATCCACAAATTTTCCAAGTATAGATCCATAAATTTTCCAAAGTATAGATTTACAAATTTTCCAAGTTTAGATTTACAAATTTTCCAAGTATAGATTTACAAATTTTCCAAGTGTAGATTTACAAATTCCCCAAGTATAGATCGACAAATTCCCAGTGTAGATCCACAAATTAACCAAGTGTTGATCCACAAATTTTCCAAGTACAGATCCACATATTTTCCAAGTACAGATCCACAAACTTTCCAAGTACAGATCCACAAATTTTCCAAGTACAGATCAACAAATTTTCCAAGTACAGATCTACAAATTTTCCAAGTAGAGATCCACAAATTTTCCAAGTATAGATTTAAAAATTTTACAAGTATAGATTTACAAATTTTCCAAGTATAGATTTACAAATTTTCCAAGTATAGATTTAAAAATTTTCCAAGTATAGATTTACAAATTTTCCAAGTATAGATTTACAAATTTTCCAAGTATAGATTTACAAATTTTCCAAGTACAGATTTACAAATTTTCCAAGTACAGATTTACAAATTTTCCAAGTACAGATCCACAAATTTTCCAACTACAGATCCACAAATTTTCCAAGTACAGATCCACAAATTTTCCAAGTAGAGATCCACAAATTTTCCAAGTAGAGATCTACAAATTTTCCAAGTAGATATCAACAAATTTTCCAAGTAGACATCCACAAATTTTCCAAGTATAGATCCACACATTTTCCTAGTATAGATCAACAAATTTTCCAAGTACAGATCCACAAATTTTCCAAGTACAGATCTACAAATTTTCCAAGTAGAGATCCACAAATTTTCCAAGTATAGATCCATAAATTTTCCAAGTATAGATTTACAAATTTTCCAAGTTTAGATTTACAAATTTTCCAAGTATAGATTTACAAATTTTCCAAGTGTAGATTTACAAATTCCCCAAGTATAGATCGACAAATTCCCCATGTGTAGATCCACAAATTAACCAAGTGTTGATCCACAAATTTTCCAAGTACATATCCACAAATTTTCCAAGTACAGATCCACAAATTTTCCAAGTACAGATCCACAAATTTTCCAAGTACAGATCCACAAATTTTCCAAGTATAGATTTACAAATTTTCCAAGTATGGATTTACAAATTTTCAGAGTATAGATATACAAATTTTCCAAGTATAGATTTACAAATTTTCCAAGTATAGATTTACAAATTTTCCAAGTATAGATTTACAAATTTTCCAAGTACAGATTTACAAATTTTCCAAGTATAGATCCACAAATTTTCCAAGAATAGATCCAATAATTTTCCAAGTATATATTTACAAATTTTCCAAGTATAGATTTACAAATTTTCCAAGTATAGATTTACAAATTTTCCATGTATAGATTTACAAATTCCCCAAGTATAGATCCACAAATTCCCCAAGTGTAGATCCACAAATTAACCAAGTGTAGATCCACAAATTTTCCAAGTACAGATCCACAAATTTTCCAAGTACAGATCCACAAATTTCCAAGTACAGATCCACAAATTTTCCAAGTACAGATCCACAAATTTTCCTAGTACAGATCTACAAATTTTCCAAGTAGAGATCCACAAATTTTCCAAGTACAGATCCACAAATTTTCCAAGTAGAGATCCATAAATTTTCCAAGTAGAGATCCACAAATTTTCCAAGTATAGATTTACAAATTTTCCAAGTATAGGTTTACAAATTTTCCAAGTATAGATTTAAAAATTTTCCAAGTATAGATTAACAAATTTTCCAAGTATCGATTTACAAATTTTCCAAGTAGAGATTTACAAATTTTCAGAGTATAGATATACAAATTTTCCAAGTATAGATTTACAAATTTTCCAAGTATAGATTTACAAATTTTCCAAGTATAGATTTACAAATTTTACAAGTATAGATTTATAAATTTTCCAAGTATAGATTTACAAATTTTCCAAGTATCGATTTACAAATTTTCCAAGTAGAGATTTACAAATTTTCAGAGTATAGATATACAAATTTTCCAAGTATAGATTTACAAATTTTCCAAGTATAGATTTACAAATTTTCCATGTATAGATTTACAAATTCCCCAAGTATAGATCCACAAATTCCCCAAGTGTAGATCCACAAATTAACCAAGTGTAGATCCACAAATTTTCCAAGTACAGATCCACAAATTTTCCAAGTACAGATCCACAAATTTTCCAAGTAGAGATCCACAAATTTTACAAGTAGAGATCCACAAATTTTCCAAGTATAGATTTACAAATTTTCCTAGTATAGATTTACAAATTTTCCAAGTATAGATTTAAAAATTTTCCAAGTATAGATTTACAAATTTTCCAAGTATCGATTTACAAATTAACCAAGTGTAGATCCACAAATTTTCCAAGTACAGATCCACAAATTTTCCAAGTACAGATCCACAAATTTCCAAGTACAGATCCACAAATTTTCCAAGTACAGATCCACAAATTTTCCAAGTACAGATCCACAAATTTTCCTAGTACAGATCCACAAATTTTCCAAGTAGAGATCCACAAATTTTCCAAGTACAGATCCACAAATTTTCCAAGTAGAGATCCACAAATTTTCCAAGTAGAGATCCACAAATTTTCCAAGTATAGATTTACAAATTTTCCAAGTATAGGTTTACAAATTTTCCAAGTATAGATTTAAAAATTTTCCAAGTATAGATTAACAAATTTTCCAAGTATCGATTTACAAATTTTCCAAGTAGAGATTTACAAATTTTCAGAGTATAGATATACAAATTTTCCAAGTATAGATTTACAAATTTTCCAAGTATAGATTTACAAATTTTCCAAGTATAGATTTACAAATTTTCCAAGTATAGATTTACAAATTTTCCAAGTACAGATTTACAAATTTTCCAAGTATAGATCCACAAATTTTCCAAGTATAGATCCACAAATTTTCTAAGTATATATTTACAAATTTTCCAAGTATAGATTTACAAATTTTCCATGTATAGTTTTACAAATTCCCCAAGTATAGATCCACAAATTCCCCAAGTGTAGATCCACAAATTAACCAAGTGTAGATCCACAAATTTTCCAAGTACAGATCCACAAATTTTCCAAGTACAGATCCACAAATTTCCAAGTACAGATCCACAAATTTTCCAAGTACAGATCCACAAATTTCCAAGTACAGATCCACAAATTTTCCAAGTACAGATACACAAATTTTCCTAGTACAGATCCACAAATTTTCCAAGTAGAGATTTACAAATTTTCAGAGTATAGATATACAAATTTTCCAAGTATAGATTTACAAATTTTCCAAGTATAGATTTACAAATTTTCCAAGTACAGATTTACAAATTTTCCAAGTATAGATCCACAAATTTTCCTAGTATAGATCCACAAATTTTCCAAGTATATATTTACAAATTTTCCAAGTGTAGATTTACAAATTTTCCAAGTATAGATTTACAAATTTTCCATGTATAGATTTACAAATTCCCCAAGTATAGATCCACAAATTCCCCAAGTGTAGATCCACAAATTAACCAACTGTAGATCCACAAATTTTCCAAGTACAGATCCACAAATTTTCCAAGTACAGATCCACAAATTTCCAAGTACAGATCCACAAATTTTCCTAGTACAGATCCACAAATTTTCCAAGTAGAGATTTACAAATTTTCAGAGTATAGATATACAAATTTTCCAAGTATAGATTTACAAATTTTCCAAGTATAGATTTACAAATTTTCCAAGTATAGATTTACAAATTTTCCAAGTACAGATTTACAAATTTTCCAAGTATAGATCCACAAATTTTCCAAGTATAGATCCACTAATTTTCCAAGTATATATTTACAAATTTTCCAAGTATAGATTTAAAAATTTTCCAAGTATAGATTTACAAATTTTCCATGTATAGATTTACAAATTCCCCAAGTATAGATCCACAAATTCCCCAAGTGTAGATCCACAAATTAACCAAGTGTAGATCCACAAATTTTCCAAGTACAGATCCACAAATTTTCCAAGTACAGATCCACAAATTTCCAAGTACAGATCCACAAATTTTCCAAGTACAGATCCACAAATTTTCCTAGTACAGATCCACAAATTTTCCAAGTAGAGATTTACAAATTTTCAGAGTATAGATATACAAATTTTCCAAGTATAGATTTACAAATTTTCCAAGTATTGATTTACAAATTTTCCAAGTATAGATTTACAAATTTTCCAAGTACAGATTTACAAATTTTCCAAGTATAGATCCACAAATTTTCCAAGTATAGATCCACAAATTTTCCAAGTATATATTTACAAATTTTCCAAGTATAGATTTAAAAATTTTCCAAGTATAGATTTACAAATTTTCCATGTATAGATTTACAAATTCCCCAAGTATAGATCCACAAATTCCCCAAGTGTAGATCCACAAATTAACCAAGTGTAGATCCACAAATTTTCCAAGTACAGATCCACAAATTTTCCAAGTACAGATCCACAAATTTCCAAGTACAGATCCACAAATTTTCCAAGTACAGATCCACAAATTTTCCTAGTACAGATCCACAAATTTTCCAAGTAGAGATCCACAAATTTTCCAAGTACAGATCCACAAATTTTCCAAGTAGAGATCCACAAATTTTCCAAGTAGAGATAAACAAATTTTCCAAGTATAGATTTACAAATTTTCCAAGTATAGGTTTACAAATTTTCCAAGTATAGATTTAAAAATTTTCCAAGTATAGATTAACAAATTTTCCAAGTATCGATTTACAAATTTTCCAAGTAGAGATTTACAAATTTTCAGAGTATAGATATACAAATTTTCCAAGTATAGATTTACAAATTTTCCAAGTATTGATTTACAAATTTTCCAAGTATAGATTTACAAATTTTCCAAATATAGATTTACAAATTTTCCAAGTACAGATTTACAAATTTTCCAAGTATAGATCCATAAATTTTTCAAATTTATATTTACAAATTTTCCAAGTATAGATTTACAAATTTTCCAAGTATAGATTTAAAAATTTTCCAAGTATAGATTTACAAATTTTCCAAGTATCGATTTACAAATTAACCAAGTGTAGATCCACAAATTTTCCAAGTACAGATCCACAAATTTTCCAAGTACAGATCCACAAATTTCCAAGTACAGATCCACAAATTTTCCAAGTACAGATCCACAAATTTTCCAAGTACAGATCCACAAATTTTCCTAGTACAGATCCACAAATTTTCCAAGTAGAGATCCACAAATTTTCCAAGTACAGATCCACAAATTTTCCAAGTAGAGATCCACAAATTTTCCAAGTAGAGATCCACAAATTTTCCAAGTATAGATTTACAAATTTTCCAAGTATAGGTTTACAAATTTTCCAAGTATAGATTTAAAAATTTTCCAAGTATAGATTAACAAATTTTCCAAGTATCGATTTACAAATTTTCCAAGTAGAGATTTACAAATTTTCAGAGTATAGATATACAAATTTTCCAAGTATAGATTTACAAATTTTCCAAGTATAGATTTACAAATTTTCCAAGTATAGAATTACAAATTTTCCAAGTATAGATTTACAAATTTTCCAAGTACAGATTTACAAATTTTCCAAGTATAGATCCACAAATTTTCCAAGTATAGATCCACAAATTTTCTAAGTATATATTTACAAATTTTCCAAGTATAGATTTACAAATTTTCCATGTATAGTTTTACAAATTCCCCAAGTATAGATCCACAAATTCCCCAAGTGTAGATCCACAAATTAACCAAGTGTAGATCCACAAATTTTCCAAGTACAGATCCACAAATTTTCCAAGTACAGATCCACAAATTTCCAAGTACAGATCCACAAATTTTCCAAGTACAGATCCACAAATTTCCAAGTACAGATCCACAAATTTTCCAAGTACAGATACACAAATTTTCCTAGTACAGATCCACAAATTTTCCAAGTAGAGATTTACGAATTTTCAGAGTATAGATATACAAATTTTCCAAGTATAGATTTACAAATTTTCCAAGTATAGATTTACAAATTTTCCAAGTATAAATTTACAAATTTTCCAAGTATAGATTTACAAATTTTCCATGTATAGATTTACAAATTTTCCAAGTATAGATTTACAAATTTTCCAAGTACAGATTTACAAATTTTCCAAGTATAGATCCACAAATTTTCCAAGTACAGATCCACAAATTTTCCAAGTAGAGATCCACAAATTTTCCAAGTAGAGATAAACAAATTTTCCAAGTATAGATTTACAAATTTTCCAAGTATAGGTTTACAAATTTTCCAAGTATAGATTTAAAAATTTTCCAAGTATAGATTAACAAATTTTCCAAGTATCGATTTACAAATTTTCCAAGTAGAGATTTACAAATTTTCAGAGTATAGATATACAAATTTTCCAAGTATAGATTTACAAATTTTCCAAGTATTGATTTACAAATTTTCCAAGTATAGATTTACAAATTTTCCAAATATAGATTTACAAATTTTCCAAGTACAGATTTACAAATTTTCCAAGTATAGATCCATAAATTTTTCAAATTTATATTTACAAATTTTCCAAGTATAGATTTACAAATTTTCCAAGTATAGATTTAAAAATTTTCCAAGTATAGATTTACAAATTTTCCAAGTATCGATTTACAAATTAACCAAGTGTAGATCCACAAATTTTCCAAGTACAGATCCACAAATTTTCCAAGTACAGATCCACAAATTTCCAAGTACAGATCCACAAATTTTCCAAGTACAGATCCACAAATTTTCCAAGTACAGATCCACAAATTTTCCTAGTACAGATCCACAAATTTTCCAAGTAGAGATCCACAAATTTTCCAAGTACAGATCCACAAATTTTCCAAGTAGAGATCCACAAATTTTCCAAGTAGAGATCCACAAATTTTCCAAGTATAGATTTACAAATTTTCCAAGTATAGGTTTACAAATTTTCCAAGTATAGATTTAAAAATTTTCCAAGTATAGATTAACAAATTTTCCAAGTATCGATTTACAAATTTTCCAAGTAGAGATTTACAAATTTTCAGAGTATAGATATACAAATTTTCCAAGTATAGATTTACAAATTTTCCAAGTATAGATTTACAAATTTTCCAAGTATAGATTTACAAATTTTCCAAGTATAGATTTACAAATTTTCCAAGTACAGATTTACAAATTTTCCAAGTATAGATCCACAAATTTTCCAAGTATAGATCCACAAATTTTCTAAGTATATATTTACAAATTTTCCAAGTATAGATTTACAAATTTTCCATGTATAGTTTTACAAATTCCCCAAGTATAGATCCACAAATTCCCCAAGTGTAGATCCACAAATTAACCAAGTGTAGATCCACAAATTTTCCAAGTACAGATCCACAAATTTTCCAAGTACAGATCCACAAATTTCCAAGTACAGATCCACAAATTTTCCAAGTACAGATCCACAAATTTCCAAGTACAGATCCACAAATTTTCCAAGTACAGATACACAAATTTTCCTAGTACAGATCCACAAATTTTCCAAGTAGAGATTTACGAATTTTCAGAGTATAGATATACAAATTTTCCAAGTATAGATTTACAAATTTTCCAAGTATAGATTTACAAATTTTCCAAGTATAAATTTACAAATTTTCCAAGTATAGATTTACAAATTTTCCATGTATAGATTTACAAATTTTCCAAGTATAGATTTACAAATTTTCCAAGTACAGATTTACAAATTTTCCAAGTATAGATCCACAAATTTTCCTAGTATAGATCCACAAATTTTCCAAGTATATATTTACAAATTTTCCAAGTGTAGATTTACAAATTTTCCAAGTATAGATTTACAAATTTTCCATGTATAGATTTACAAATTCCCCAAGTATAGATCCACAAATTCCCCAAGTGTAGATCCACAAATTAACCAACTGTAGATCCACAAATTTTCCAAGTACAGATCCACAAATTTTCCAAGTACAGATCCACAAATTTCCAAGTACAGATCCACAAATTTTCCTAGTACAGATCCACAAATTTTCCAAGTAGAGATTTACAAATTTTCAGAGTATAGATATACAAATTTTCCAAGTATAGATTTACAAATTTTCCAAGTATAGATTTACAAATTTTCCAAGTATAGATTTACAAATTTTCCAAGTACAGATTTACAAATTTTCCAAGTATAGATTTAAAAATTTTCCAAGTATAGATTTACAAATTTTCCAAGTATCGATTTACAAATTAACCAAGTGTAGATCCACAAATTTTCCAAGTACAGATCCACAAATTTTCCAAGTACAGATCCACAAATTTCCAAGTACAGATCCACAAATTTTCCAAGTACAGATCCACAAATTTTCCAAGTACAGATCCACAAATTTTCCTAGTACAGATCCACAAATTTTCCAAGTAGAGATCCACAAATTTTCCAAGTACAGATCCACAAATTTTCCAAGTAGAGATCCACAAATTTTCCAAGTAGAGATCCACAAATTTTCCAAGTATAGATTTACAAATTTTCCAAGTATAGGTTTACAAATTTTCCAAGTATAGATTTAAAAATTTTCCAAGTATAGATTAACAAATTTTCCAAGTATCGATTTACAAATTTTCCAAGTAGAGATTTACAAATTTTCAGAGTATAGATATACAAATTTTCCAAGTATAGATTTACAAATTTTCCAAGTATAGATTTACAAATTTTCCAAGTATAGATTTACAAATTTTCCAAGTATAGATTTACAAATTTTCCAAGTACAGATTTACAAATTTTCCAAGTATAGATCCACAAATTTTCCAAGTATAGATCCACAAATTTTCTAAGTATATATTTACAAATTTTCCAAGTATAGATTTACAAATTTTCCATGTATAGTTTTACAAATTCCCCAAGTATAGATCCACAAATTCCCCAAGTGTAGATCCACAAATTAACCAAGTGTAGATCCACAAATTTTCCAAGTACAGATCCACAAATTTTCCAAGTACAGATCCACAAATTTCCAAGTACAGATCCACAAATTTTCCAAGTACAGATCTACAAATTTCCAAGTACAGATCCACAAATTTTCCAAGTACAGATACACAAATTTTCCTAGTACAGATCCACAAATTTTCCAAGTAGAGATTTACAAATTTTCAGAGTATAGATATACAAATTTTCCAAGTATAGATTTACAAATTTTCCAAGTATAGATTTACAAATTTTCCAAGTATAAATTTACAAATTTTCCAAGTATAGATTTACAAATTTTCCATGTATAGATTTACAAATTTTCCAAGTATAGATTTACAAATTTTCCAAGTACAGATTTACAAATTTTCCAAGTATAGATCCACAAATTTTCCTAGTATAGATCCACAAATTTTCCAAGTATATATTTACAAATTTTCCAAGTGTAGATTTACAAATTTTCCAAGTATAGATTTACAAATTTTCCATGTATAGATTTACAAATTCCCCAAGTATAGATCCACAAATTCCCCAAGTGTAGATCCACAAATTAACCAACTGTAGATCCACAAATTTTCCAAGTACAGATCCACAAATTTTCCAAGTACAGATCCACAAATTTCCAAGTACAGATCCACAAATTTTCCTAGTACAGATCCACAAATTTTCCAAGTAGAGATTTACAAATTTTCAGAGTATAGATATACAAATTTTCCAAGTATAGATTTACAAATTTTCCAAGTATAGATTTACAAATTTTCCAAGTATAGATTTACAAATTTTCCAAGTACAGATTTACAAATTTTCCAAGTATAGATCCACAAATTTTCCAAGTATAGATCCACTAATTTTCCAAGTATATATTTACAAATTTTCCAAGTATAGATTTAAAAATTTTCCAAGTATAGATTTACAAATTTTCCATGTATAGATTTACAAATTCCCCAAGTATAGATCCACAAATTCCCCAAGTGTAGATCCACAAATTAACCAAGTGTAGATCCACAAATTTTCCAAGTACAGATCCACAAATTTTCCAAGTACAGATCCACAAATTTCCAAGTACAGATCCACAAATTTTCCAAGTACAGATCCACAAATTTTCCTAGTACAGATCCACAAATTTTCCAAGTAGAGATTTACAAATTTTCAGAGTATAGATATACAAATTTTCCAAGTATAGATTTACAAATTTTCCAAGTATTGATTTACAAATTTTCCAAGTATAGATTTACAAATTTTCCAAGTACAGATTTACAAATTTTCCAAGTATAGATCCACAAATTTTCCAAGTATAGATCCACAAATTTTCCAAGTATATATTTACAAATTTTCCAAGTATAGATTTAAAAATTTTCCAAGTATAGATTTACAAATTTTCCATGTATAGATTTACAAATTCCCCAAGTATAGATCCACAAATTCCCCAAGTGTAGATCCACAAATTAACCAAGTGTAGATCCACAAATTTTCCAAGTACAGATCCACAAATTTTCCAAGTACAGATCCACAAATTTCCAAGTACAGATCCACAAATTTTCCAAGTACAGATCCACAAATTTTCCTAGTACAGATCCACAAATTTTCCAAGTAGAGATCCACAAATTTTCCAAGTACAGATCCACAAATTTTCCAAGTAGAGATCCACAAATTTTCAAAGTAGAGATAAACAAATTTTCCAAGTATAGATTTACAAATTTTCCAAGTATAGGTTTACAAATTTTCCAAGTATAGATTTAAAAATTTTCCAAGTATAGATTAACAAATTTTCCAAGTATCGATTTACAAATTTTCCAAGTAGAGATTTACAAATTTTCAGAGTATAGATATACAAATTTTCCAAGTATAGATTTACAAATTTTCCAAGTATTGATTTACAAATTTTCCAAGTATAGATTTACAAATTTTCCAAATATAGATTTACAAATTTTCCAAGTACAGATTTACAAATTTTCCAAGTATAGATCCATAAATTTTTCAAATTTAGATTTACAAATTTTCCAAGTATAGATTTACAAATTTTCCAAGTATAGATTTAAAAATTTTCCAAGTATAGATCCACAAATTCCCCAAGTGTAGATCCAAAAATTAACCAAGTGTAGATCCACAAATTTTCCAAGTACAGATCCACGAATTTTCCAAGTACAGATCCACAAATTTTCCAAGTATAGATCCACAAATTTTCCAAGTATAGATCCACAAATTTTCCAAGCATAGATCCACATATTTTCCAAGTATAGATCCATAAATCTTCCAAGTATAGATTTACAAATTTTCCAAGTATAGATTTACAAATTTTCCATGTATAGATTTACAAATTCCCCAAGTATAGATCCACAAATTCCCCAAGTATAGATCCACAAATTCCCCAAGTGTAGATCCACAAATTAACCAAGTGTAGATCCACAAATTTTCCAAGTACAGATCCACAAATTTAACTAGTACAGATCCACAAATTTTCCAAGTAGAGATCCACAAATTTTCCAAGTACAGATCCACAAATTTTCCAAGTAGAGATCCACAAATTTTCCAAGTAGAGATCCACAAATTTTCCAAGTATAGATTTACAAATTTTCCAAGTATAGGTTTACAAATTTTCCAAGTATAGATTTAAAAATTTTCCAAGTATAGATTAACAAATTTTCCAAGTTTCGATTTACAAATTTTCCAAGTAGAGATTTACAAATTTTCAGAGTATAGATATACAAATTTTCCAAGTATAGATTTACAAATTTTCCAAGTATAGATTTACAAATTTTCCAAGTATAGATTTACAAATTTTCCAAGTATAGATTTACAAATTTTCCAAGTACAGATTTACAAATTTTCCAAGTATAGATCCACAAATTTTCCAAGTATAGATCCACAAATTTTCCAAGTATATATTTACAAATTTTCCAAGTATAGATTTACAAATTTTCCAAGTATAGATTTACAAATTTTCCATGTATAGATTTACAAATTCCCCAAGTATAGATCCACAAATTCCCCAAGTGTAGATCCACAAATTAACCAAGTGTTGATCCACAAATTTTCCAAGTACAGATCCACAAATTTTCCAAGTACAGATCCACAAATTTCCAAGTACAGATCCACAAATTTTCCAAGTACAGATCCACAAATTTCCAAGTACAGATCCACAAATTTTCCAAGTACAGATCCACAAATTTTCCTAGTACAGATCCACAAATTTTCCAAGTAGAGATTTACAAATTTTCAGAGTATAGATATACAAATTTTCCAAGTATAGATTTACAAATTTTCCAAGTATAGATTTACAAATTTTCCAAGTATAGATTTACAAATTTTCCAAGTATAGATTTACAAATTTTCCAAGTATAGATTTACAAATTTTCCAAGTATAGATTTACAAATTTTCCAAGTACAGATTTACAAATTTTCCAAGTATAGATCCACAAATTTTCCAAGTATAGATCCACAAATTTTCCAAGTATATATTTACAAATTTTCCAAGTATAGATTTACAAATTTTCCATGTATAGTTTTACAAATTCCCCAAGTATAGATCCACAAATTCCCCAAGTGTAGATCCACAAATTAACCAAGTGTTGATCCACAAATTTTCCAAGTACAGATCCACAAATTTTCCAAGTACAGATCCACAAATTTCCAAGTACAGATCCACAAATTTTCCAAGTACAGATCCACAAATTTCCAAGTACAGATCCACAAATTTTCCAAGTACAGATCCACAAATTTTCCTAGTACAGATCCACAAATTTTCCAAGTAGAGATTTACAAATTTTCAGAGTATAGATATACAAATTTTCCAAGTATAGATTTACAAATTTTCCAAGTATAGATTTACAAATTTTCCAAGTATAAATTTACAAATTTTCCAAGTATAGATTTACAAATTTTCCATGTATAGATTTACAAATTTTCCAAGTATAGATTTACAAATTTTCCAAGTACAGATTTACAAATTTTCCAAGTATAGATCCACAAATTTTCCTAGTATAGATCCACAAATTTTCCAAGTATATATTTACAAATTTTCCAAGTGTAGATTTACAAATTTTCCAAGTATAGATTTACAAATTTTCCATGTATAGATTTACAAATTCCCCAAGTATAGATCCACAAATTCCCCAAGTGTAGATCCACAAATTAACCAACTGTAGATCCACAAATTTTCCAAGTACAGATCCACAAATTTTCCAAGTACAGATCCACAAATTTCCAAGTACAGATCCACAAATTTTCCTAGTACAGATCCACAAATTTTCCAAGCAGAGATTTACAAATTTTCAGAGTATAGATATACAAATTTTCCAAGTATAGATTTACAAATTTTCCAAGTATAGATTTACAAATTTTCCAAGTATAGATTTACAAATTTTCCAAGTACAGATTTACAAATTTTCCAAGTATAGATCCACAAATTTTCCAAGTATAGATCCACTAATTTTCCAAGTATATATTTACAAATTTTCCAAGTATAGATTTAAAAATTTTCCAAGTATAGATTTACAAATTTTCCATGTATAGATTTACAAATTCCCCAAGTATAGATCCACAAATTCCCCAAGTGTAGATCCACAAATTAACCAAGTGTAGATCCACAAATTTTCCAAGTACAGATCCACAAATTTTCCAAGTACAGATCCACAAATTTCCAAGTACAGATCCACAAATTTTCCAAGTACAGATCCACAAATTTTCCTAGTACAGATCCACAAATTTTCCAAGTAGAGATTTACAAATTTTCAGAGTATAGATATACAAATTTTCCAAGTATAGATTTACAAATTTTCCAAGTATTGATTTACAAATTTTCCAAGTATAGATTTACAAATTTTCCAAGTACAGATTTACAAATTTTCCAAGTATAGATCCACAAATTTTCCAAGTATAGATCCACAAATTTTCCAAGTATATATTTACAAATTTTCCAAGTATAGATTTAAAAATTTTCCAAGTATAGATTTACAAATTTTCCATGTATAGATTTACAAATTCCCCAAGTATAGATCCACAAATTCCCCAAGTGTAGATCCACAAATTAACCAAGTGTAGATCCACAAATTTTCCAAGTACAGATCCACAAATTTTCCAAGTACAGATCCACAAATTTCCAAGTACAGATCCACAAATTTTCCAAGTACAGATCCACAAATTTTCCTAGTACAGATCCACAAATTTTCCAAGTAGAGATTTACAAATTTTCAGAGTATAGATATACAAATTTTCCAAGTATAGATTTACAAATTTTCCAAGTATTGATTTACAAATTTTCCAAGTATAGATTTACAAATTTTCCAAGTACAGATTTACAAATTTTCCAAGTATAGATCCACAAATTTTCCAAGTATAGATCCACAAATTTTCCAAGTATATATTTACAAATTTTCCAAGTATAGATTTAAAAATTTTCCAAGTATAGATTTACAAATTTTCCATGTATAGATTTACAAATTCCCCAAGTATAGATCCACAAATTCCCCAAGTGTAGATCCACAAATTAACCAAGTGTAGATCCACAAATTTTCCAAGTACAGATCCACAAATTTTCCAAGTACAGATCCACAAATTTCCAAGTACAGATCCACAAATTTTCCAAGTACAGATCCACAAATTTTCCTAGTACAGATCCACAAATTTTCCAAGTAGAGATCCACAAATTTTCCAAGTACAGATCCACAAATTTTCCAAGTAGAGATCCACAAATTTTCCAAGTAGAGATAAACAAATTTTCCAAGTATAGATTTACAAATTTTCCAAGTATAGGTTTACAAATTTTCCAAGTATAGATTTAAAAATTTTCCAAGTATAGATTAACAAATTTTCCAAGTATCGATTTACAAATTTTCCAAGTAGAGATTTACAAATTTTCAGAGTATAGATATACAAATTTTCCAAGTATAGATTTACAAATTTTCCAAGTATTGATTTACAAATTTTCCAAGTATAGATTTACAAATTTTCCAAATATAGATTTACAAATTTTCCAAGTACAGATTTACAAATTTTCCAAGTATAGATCCATAAATTTTTCAAATTTAGATTTACAAATTTTCCAAGTATAGATTTACAAATTTTCCAAGTATAGATTTAAAAATTTTCCAAGTATAGATCCACAAATTCCCCAAGTGTAGATCCAAAAATTAACCAAGTGTAGATCCACAAATTTTCCAAGTACAGATCCACGAATTTTCCAAGTACAGATCCACAAATTTTCCAAGTATAGATCCACAAATTTTCCAAGTATAGATCCACAAATTTTCCAAGCATAGATCCACATATTTTCCAAGTATAGATCCATAAATCTTCCAAGTATAGATTTACAAATTTTCCAAGTATAGATTTACAAATTTTCCATGTATAGATTTACAAATTCCCCAAGTATAGATCCACAAATTCCCCAAGTATAGATCCACAAATTCCCCAAGTGTAGATCCACAAATTAACCAAGTGTAGATCCACAAATTTTCCAAGTACAGATCCACAAATTTAACTAGTACAGATCCACAAATTTTCCAAGTAGAGATCCACAAATTTTCCAAGTACAGATCCACAAATTTTCCAAGTAGAGATCCACAAATTTTCCAAGTAGAGATCCACAAATTTTCCAAGTATAGATTTACAAATTTTCCAAGTATAGGTTTACAAATTTTCCAAGTATAGATTTAAAAATTTTCCAAGTATAGATTAACAAATTTTCCAAGTTTCGATTTACAAATTTTCCAAGTAGAGATTTACAAATTTTCAGAGTATAGATATACAAATTTTCCAAGTATAGATTTACAAATTTTCCAAGTATAGATTTACAAATTTTCCAAGTATAGATTTACAAATTTTCCAAGTATAGATTTACAAATTTTCCAAGTACAGATTTACAAATTTTCCAAGTATAGATCCACAAATTTTCCAAGTATAGATCCACAAATTTTCCAAGTATATATTTACAAATTTTCCAAGTATAGATTTACAAATTTTCCAAGTATAGATTTACAAATTTTCCATGTATAGATTTACAAATTCCCCAAGTATAGATCCACAAATTCCCCAAGTGTAGATCCACAAATTAACCAAGTGTTGATCCACAAATTTTCCAAGTACAGATCCACAAATTTTCCAAGTACAGATCCACAAATTTCCAAGTACAGATCCACAAATTTTCCAAGTACAGATCCACAAATTTCCAAGTACAGATCCACAAATTTTCCAAGTACAGATCCACAAATTTTCCTAGTACAGATCCACAAATTTTCCAAGTAGAGATTTACAAATTTTCAGAGTATAGATATACAAATTTTCCAAGTATAGATTTACAAATTTTCCAAGAATAGATTTACAAATTTTCCAAGTTTAGATTTACAAATTTTCCAAGTATAGATTTACAAATTTTCCAAGTACAGATTTACAAATTTTCCAAGAATAGATTTACAAATTTTCCAAGTATAGATTTACAAATTTTCCAAGTACAGATTTACAAATTTTCCAAGTATAGATCCACAAATTTTCCAAGTATAGATCCACGAATTTTCCAAGTATATATTTACAAATTTTCCAAGTATAGATTTAAAAATTTTCCAAGTATAGATTTACAAATTTTCCATGTATAGATTTACAAATTCCCCAAGTATAGATTTACAAATTTTCCAAGTATAGATTTAAAAATTTTCCAAGTATAGATTTACAAATTCCCCAAGTATAGATCCACAAATTCCCCAAGTATAGATCCACAAATTCCCCAAGTGTAGATCCACAAATTAACCAAGTGTAGATCCACAAATTTTCCAAGTACAGATCCACAAATTTAACTAGTACAGATCCACAAATTTTCCAAGTAGAGATCCACAAATTTTCCAAGTACAGATCCACAAATTTTCCAAGTAGAGATCCACAAATTTTCCAAGTAGAGATCCACAAATTTTCCAAGTATAGATTTACAGATTTTCCAAGTATAGATTTACAAATTTTCCAAGTATAGATTTAAAAATTTTCCAAGTATAGATTTACAAATTTTCCAAGTATCGATTTACAAATTTTCCAAGTATATATTTACAAATTTTACAAGTATAGATATACAAATTTTCCAAGTACAGATTTACAAATTTTCCAAGTATAGATCCACAAATTTTCCAAGTATAGATCCACAAATTTTCCAAGTATATATTTACAAATTTTCCAAGTATAGATTTAAAAATTTTCCAAGTATAGATTTACAAATTTTACATGTATAGATTTTCAAATTCCCCAAGAATAGATCCACAAATTCCCCAAGTGTAGATCCACAAATTAACCAAGTGTAGATCCACAAATTTTCCAAGTACAGATCCACAAATTTTCCAAGTACAGATCCACAAATTTCCAAGTACAGATCCACAAATTTTCCAAGTACAGATCCACAAATTTTCCTAGTACAGATCCACAAATTTTCCAAGTAGAGATTTACAAATTTTCAGAGTATAGATATACAAATTTTCCAAGTATAGATTTACAAATTTTCCAAGTATAGATTTACAAATTTTCCAAGTATAGATTTACAAATTTTCCAAGTATAGATTTACAAATTTTCCAAGTACAGATTTACAAATTTTCCAAGTATAGATCCACAAATTTTCCAAGTATATATTTACAAATTTTCCAAGTATAGATTTAAAAATTTTCCAAGTATAGATTTACAAATTTTCCATGTATAGATTTACAAATTCCCCAAGTATAGATCCACAAATTCCCCAAGTGTAGATCCACAAATTAACCAAGTGTAGATCCACAAATTTTCCAAGTACAGATCCACAAATTTTCCAAGTACAGATCCACAAATTTCCAAGTACAGATCCACAAATTTTCCAAGTACAGATCCACAAATTTTCCAAGTACAGATCCACAAATTTTCCAAGTAGAGATCCACAAATTTTCCAAGTAGAGATAAACAAATTTTCCAAGTATAGATTTACAAATTTTCCAAGTATAGGTTGACAAATTTTCCAAGTATAGATTTAAAAATTTTCCAAGTATAGATTAACAAATTTTCCAAGTATCGATTTACAAATTTTCCAAGTAGAGATTTACAAATTTTCAGAGTATAGATATACAAATTTTCCAAGTATAGATTTACAAATTTTCCAAGTATTGATTTACAAATTTTCCAAGTATAGATTTACAAATTTTCCAAATATAGATTTACAAATTTTCCAAGTACAGATTTACAAATTTTCCAAGTATAGATCCATAAATTTTCCAAGTATAGATTTACAAATTTTCCAAGTATAGATTTACAAATTTTCCAAGTATAGATTTAAAAATTTTCCATGTATAGATTTACAAATTCCCCAAGTATAGATCCACAAATTCCCCAAGTGTAGATCCAAAAATTAACCAAGTGTAGATCCACAAATTTTCCAAGTACAGATCCACGAATTTTCCAAGTACAGATCCACAAATTTTCCTAGTACAGATCCACAAATTTTCCAAGTACAGATCCACAAATTTTCCAAGTACAGATCCACAAATTTTCCAAGTAGAGATCCACAAATTTTCCAAGTATAGATTTACAAATTTTCCAAGTATAGATTTACAAATTTAACAAGTATGGATTTAAAAATTTTCCAAGTATAGATTTACAAATTTTCCAAGTATCGATTTACAAATTTTCCAAGTATAGATTTACAAATTTTAAAAGTATAGATATACAAATTTTCCAAGTATAGATTTACAAATTTTCCAAGAATAGATTTACAAATTTTCCTAGTACAGATCCACAAATTTTCCAAGTACAGATCCACAAATTTTCCAAGTACAGATCCACAAATTTCCAAGTACAGATCCACAAATTTTCCAAGTACAGATCCACAAATTTTCCAAGTACAGATCCACAAATTTTCCAAGTAGAGATCCACAAATTTTCCAAGTAGAGATAAACAAATTTTCCAAGTATAGATTTACAAATTTTCCAAGTATAGGTTGACAAATTTTCCAAGTATAGGTTGACAAATTTTCCAAGTATAGATTAACAAATTTTCCAAGTATCGATTTACAAATTTTCCAAGTAGAGATTTACAAATTTTCAGAGTATAGATATACAAATTTTCCAAGTATAGATTTACAAATTTTCCAAGTATTGATTTACAAATTTTCCAAGTATAGATTTACAAATTTTCCAAATATAGATTTACAAATTTTCCAAGTACAGATTTACAAATTTTCCAAGTATAGATCCATAAATTTTCCAAGTATAGATTTACAAATTTTCCAAGTATAGATTTACAAATTTTCCAAGTATAGATTTAAAAATTTTCCATGTATAGATTTACAAATTCCCCAAGTATAGATCCACAAATTCCCCAAGTGTAGATCCAAAAATTAACCAAGTGTAGATCCACAAATTTTCCAAGTACAGATCCACGAATTTTCCAAGTACAGATCCACAAATTTTCCTAGTACAGATCCACAAATTTTCCAAGTACAGATCCACAAATTTTCCAAGTACAGATCCACAAATTTTCCAAGTAGAGATCCACAAATTTTCCAAGTATAGATTTACAAATTTTCCAAGTATAGATTTACAAATTTAACAAGTATGGATTTAAAAATTTTCCAAGTATAGATTTACAAATTTTCCAAGTATCGATTTACAAATTTTCCAAGTATAGATTTACAAATTTTAAAAGTATAGATATACAAATTTTCCAAGTATAGATTTACAAATTTTCCAAGAATAGATTTACAAATTTTCCTAGTACAGATCCACAAATTTTCCAAGTACAGATCCACAAATTTTCCAAGTACAGATCCACAAATTTTCCAAGTACAGATCCACAAATTTTCCAAGTAGAGATCCACAAATTTTCCAAGTAGAGATCCACAAATTTTCCAAGTATAGATTTACAAATTTTCCAAGTATAGATTTACAAATTTAACAAGTATAGATTTAAAAATTTTCCAAGTTTAGATTTACAAATTTTCCAAGTATCGATTTACAAATTTTCCAAGTATAGATTTAAAAATTATCAGAGTATAGATATACAAATTTTCCAAGTATAGATTTACAAATTTTCCAAGATTGATTTACAAATTTTCCAAGTATAGATTTACAAATTTTCCAAGTATAGATTTACAAATTTTCCAAGTACAGATTTACAATTTTCCAAGTACAGATCCACAAATTTTTCAAGTACAGATCCACAAATTTTACAAGTAGAGATCCACAAATTTTCCAAGTAGAGATCCACAAATTTTCCAAGTACAGATCCACAAATTTTCCAAGTACAGATCCTCAAATTTTCCAAGTAGAGATCCACAAATTTTCCAAGTAGAGATCCACAAATTTTCCAAGTATAGATTTACAAATTTTCCAAGTATAGATTTACAAATTTTCCAAGTATAGATCCACAAATTTTCCAAGTATAGATTTACAAATTTTCCAAGTATAGATTTACAAATTTTCCAAGTATAGATTTACAAATTTTCCATGTATAGATTTTCAAATTCCCTAAGTATAGATCTACAAATTCCCCAAGTGTAGATCCACAAATTAACCAAGTGTAGATCCACAAATTTTCAAAGTACAGATCCACAAATTTTCCAAGTACAGATCCACAAATTTACCAAGTAGAGATCCACAAATTTTCCAAGTAGAGATCCACAAATTTTGCAAGTATAGATTTACAAATTTTCCAAGTATAGATTTACAAATTTTCCAAGTACAGATTTACAAATTTTCCAAGTACAGATCCACAAATTTTCCAAGTACAGATCCACAAATTTTCCAAGTACAGATCCAAAAATTTTCCTAGTACAGATCCACAAATTTTCCAAGTACAGATCCACAAATTTTCCAAGTACAGATCCACAATTTTTCCAAGAAGAGATCCACAAATTTTCCAAGTAGAGATCCACAAACTTTCCAAGTATAGATTTACAAATTTTCCAAGTATAGATTTACAAATTTTCCAAGTATAGATTTAAAAATTTTCCAAGTATAGATTTACAAATTTTCCAAGTATCGATTTACAAATTTTCCAAGTATAGATTTACAAATTTTCCAAGTACAGATCCACAAATTTTCCGAGTACAGATCCACAAATTTTCCAAGTACAGATCCACAAATTTTCCTTGTACAGATCCACAAATTTTCCAAGTACAGATCCACAAATTTTCCAAGTACAGATCCACAAATTTTCCAAGTAGAGATCCACAAATTTTCCAAGTAGAGATCCACAAATTTTCCAAATATAGATTTACAAATTTTCCAAGTATAGATTTATAAATTTAACAAGTATCGATTTACAAATTTTCCAAGTATCGATTTACAAATTTTCCAAGTATAGATTTACAAATTTTCCAAGTATCGATTTACAAATTTTCCAAGTATAGATTTACAAATTTTCAGAATATAGATATACAAATTTTCCAAGTATAGATTTACAAATTTTCCAAGTATAGATTTACAAATTTTCCAAGTATAGATTTACAAATTTTCCAAGTATAGATTTACAAATTTTCCAAGTACAGATTTACAAATTTTCCAAGTACAGATCCACAAATTTTCCAAGTACAGATCCACAAATTTTCCAAGTACAGATCCACAAATTTTCTAAGTAGAGATCCACAAATTTTCCAAGTAGAGATCCACAAATTTTCCAAGTACAGATCCACAAATTTTCCAAGTACAGATCCACAAGTTTTCCAAGTAGAGATCCACAAATTTTCCAAGTATAGATTTACAAATTTTCCAAGTATGGATTTACAAATTTTCCAAGTAAAGATCCACAAATTTTCCAAGTATAGATTTACAAATTTTCCAAGTATAGATTTACTAATTTTCCAAGTATAGATTTACAAATTTTCCATGTATAGATTTACAAATTCCCCAAGTATAGATCTACAAATTCCCCAAGTGTAGATCCACAAATTAACCAAGTGTATATCCACAAATTTTTGAAGTACAGATCCACAAATTTTCCAAGTACAGATCCACAAATTTCCAAGTACAGATCCACAAATTTTACAAGTACAGATCCACAAATTTTCCTAGTACAGATCCACAAATTTTCCAAGTACAGATCCACAAATTTTCCAAGTACAGATCCACAAATTTTCCAAGTACAGATCCACAAATTTTCCAAGTAGAGATCCACAAATTTTCCAAGTAGAGATCCACAAATTTTCCAAGTATATATTTACAAATTTTCCAAGTATAGATTTACAAATTTTCCAAGAATAGATTTAAAAATTTTCCAAGTATAGATTTACAAATTTTCCAAGTATCGATTTACAAATTTTCCAAGTATAGATTTTAAAATTTTCAGAGTATAGATATACAAATTTTCCAAGTATATATTTACATATTTTCCAAGTATAGATTTACAAATTTTCCAAGTATAGATTTACAAATTTTCCAAGCACAGATTTACAAATTTTCCAAGTACAGATCCACAAATTTTCCAAGTACAGAACCACAAATTTTCCAAGTACAGATCCACAAATTTTCCTAGTATAGATCCACAAATTTTCCAAGTACAGATCCACAAATTTTCCAAGTACAGATCCACAAATTTTCCATGTAGAGATCCACAAATTTTCCAAGTAGAGATCCTCAAATTTTCCAAGTAGAGATCCTCAAATTTTCCAAGTATAGATCTACAAATTCCCCAAGTGTAGATCCACAAATTAACCAAGTGTAGATCCACAAATTTTCCAAGTACAGATCCACAAATTTTCCAAGTACAGATCCACAAATTTTCCTAGTACAGATCCACAAATTTTCCAAGTACAGATCCACAAATTTTCCAAGTACAGATCCACAATTTTCCAAGTAGAGATCCACAAATTTTCCAAGTATAGATTTACAAATTTTCCAAGTATAGATTTACAAATTTTCCAAGTATAGATTTAAAAATTTTCCAAGTATAGATTTACAAATTTTCCAAGTATCGATTTACAAATTTTTCTAGTATAGATTTACAAATTTTCCAAGAAGAGATCCACAAATTTTCCAAGTATAGATTTACAAATTTTCCAAGTATAGATTTACAAATTTTCCAAGTATAGATTTACAAATTTTCCAAGTACAGATTTACAAATTTTCCAAGTACAGATCCACAAATTTTCCAAGTACAGAACCACAAATTTTCCAAGTACAGATCCACAAATTTTCCTAGTATAGATCCACAAATTTTCCAAGTACAGATCCACAAATTTTCCAAGTACAGATCCACAAATTTTCCAAGTAGAGATCCACAAATTTTTCAAGTAGAGCTCCACAAATTTTCCAAGTATAGATTTACAAATTTTCCAAGTATAGATTTACAAATTTTCCAAGTATAAATTTAAAATTTTTCCAAGTATTGATTTACAAATTTTCCAAGTATCGATTTACAAATTTTCCAAGTATAGATTTACAAATTTTCAGAGTATAGATATACAAATTTTCCAAGTATAGATTTACAAATTTTCCAAGTATAGGTTTACAAATTTTAAAAGCATAGATTTACAAATTTTCCAAGTATAGATTTACATATTTTCCAAGTATAGATTTACAAATTTTCCAAGTATAGATTTACAAATTTTCCAAGTATAGATTTACAAATTTTCCAAGTATAGATTTACAAATTTTCAAAGTATAGATTTACAAATTTTCCAAGTATAGATTTACAAAATTTCCAAGTATAGATTTACAAATTTTCCAAGAATAGATTTACAAATTTTGCAAGTATAGATTTACAAATTTTAAAAGTAGAGATTTACAAATTTTCCAAGTATAGATTTACAAATTTTCCAAGTATAGATTTACAAATTTTCCAAGTATAGATTTACAAATTTTCCAAGTATAGATTTACAAATTTTCCAAGTACAGATTTACAAATTTTCCAAGTACAGATCCACAAATTTTCCAAGTACAGAACCACAAATTTTCCAAGTACAGATCCACAAATTTTCCTAGTATAGATCCACAAATTTTCCAAGTACAGATCCACAAATTTTCCAAGTACAGATCCACAAATTTTCCAAGTAGAGATCCACAAATTTTCCAAGTAGAGATCCACAAATTTTCCAAGTACAGATCCACAAATTTTCCAAGTACAGATCCACAAATTTTCCAAGTACAGATCCACAAATTTTCCAAGTAGAGATCCACAAATTTTCCAAGTAGAGATCCACAAATTTTCCAAATATAGATTTACAAATTTTCCAAGTATAGATTTATAAATTTAACAAGTATCGATTTACAAATTTTCCAAGTATCGATTTACAAATTTTCCAAGTATAGATTTACAAATTTTCCAAGTATCGATTTACAAATTTTCCAAGTATAGATTTACAAATTTTCAGAATATAGATATACAAATTTTCCAAGTATAGATTTACAAATTTTCCAAGTATAGATTTACAAATTTTCCAAGTATAGATTTACAAATTTTCCAAGTATAGATTTACAAATTTTCCAAGTACAGATTTACAAATTTTCCAAGTACAGATCCACAAATTTTCCAAGTACAGATCCACAAATTTTCCAAGTACAGATCCACAAATTTTCTAAGTAGAGATCCACAAATTTTCCAAGTAGAGATCCACAAATTTTCCAAGTACAGATCCACAAATTTTCCAAGTACAGATCCACAAATTTTCCAAGTAGAGATCCACAAATTTTCCAAGTAGAGATCCACAAATTTTCCAAGTATAGATTTACAAATTTTCCAAGTATGGATTTACAAATTTTCCAAGTAAAGATCCACAAATTTTCCAAGTATAGATTTACAAATTTTCCAAGTATAGATTTACTAATTTTCCAAGTATAGATTTACAAATTTTCCATGTATAGATTTACAAATTCCCCAAGTATAGATCTACAAATTCCCCAAGTGTAGATCCACAAATTAACCAAGTGTATATCCACAAATTTTTGAAGTACAGATCCACAAATTTTCCAAGTACAGATCCACAAATTTCCAAGTACAGATCCACAAATTTTACAAGTACAGATCCACAAATTTTCCTAGTACAGATCCACAAATTTTCCAAGTACAGATCCACAAATTTTCCAAGTACAGATCCACAAATTTTCCAAGTACAGATCCACAAATTTTCCAAGTAGAGATCCACAAATTTTCCAAGTAGAGATCCACAAATTTTCCAAGTATATATTTACAAATTTTCCAAGTATAGATTTACAAATTTTCCAAGAATAGATTTAAAAATTTTCCAAGTATAGATTTACAAATTTTCCAAGTATCGATTTACAAATTTTCCAAGTATAGATTTTAAAATTTTCAGAGTATAGATATACAAATTTTCCAAGTATATATTTACATATTTTCCAAGTATAGATTTACAAATTTTCCAAGTATAGATTTACAAATTTTCCAAGCACAGATTTACAAATTTTCCAAGTACAGATCCACAAATTTTCCAAGTACAGAACCACAAATTTTCCAAGTACAGATCCACAAATTTTCCTAGTATAGATCCACAAATTTTCCAAGTACAGATCCACAAATTTTCCAAGTACAGATCCACAAATTTTCCATGTAGAGATCCACAAATTTTCCAAGTAGAGATCCTCAAATTTTCCAAGTAGAGATCCTCAAATTTTCCAAGTATAGATCTACAAATTCCCCAAGTGTAGATCCACAAATTAACCAAGTGTAGATCCACAAATTTTCCAAGTACAGATCCACAAATTTTCCAAGTACAGATCCACAAATTTTCCTAGTACAGATCCACAAATTTTCCAAGTACAGATCCACAAATTTTCCAAGTACAGATCCACAATTTTCCAAGTAGAGATCCACAAATTTTCCAAGTATAGATTTACAAATTTTCCAAGTATAGATTTACAAATTTTCCAAGTATAGATTTAAAAATTTTCCAAGTATAGATTTACAAATTTTCCAAGTATCGATTTACAAATTTTCCAAGAAGAGATCCACAAATTTTCCAAGTATAGATTTACAAATTTTCCAAGTATAGATTTACAAATTTTCCAAGTATAGATTTACAAATTTTCCAAGTACAGATTTACAAATTTTCCAAGTACAGATCCACAAATTTTCCAAGTACAGAACCACAAATTTTCCAAGTACAGATCCACAAATTTTCCTAGTATAGATCCACAAATTTTCCAAGTACAGATCCACAAATTTTCCAAGTACAGATCCACAAATTTTCCAAGTAGAGATCCACAAATTTTTCAAGTAGAGCTCCACAAATTTTCCAAGTATAGATTTACAAATTTTCCAAGTATAGATTTACAAATTTTCCAAGTATAAATTTAAAATTTTTCCAAGTATTGATTTACAAATTTTCCAAGTATCGATTTACAAATTTTCCAAGTATAGATTTACAAATTTTCAGAGTATAGATATACAAATTTTCCAAGTATAGATTTACAAATTTTCCAAGTATAGATTTACAAATTTTCCAAGTATAGATTTACAAATTTTCCAAGTACAGATCCACAAATTTTCCAAGTACAGATGCACAAATTTTCCAAGTACAGATCCACAAATTTTCCAAGTACAGATCCACAAATTTTTGAAGTAGAGATCCACAAACTCTCCAAGTAGAGATCCACAAATTTTCCAAGTATAGATCCACAAATTTTCCAAGTATAGATTTACATATTTTCCAAGTATAGATTTACAAATTTTCCAAGTATAGATTTACAAATTTTCCAAGTATAGATTTACAAATTTTCCGTGTATAGATTCACAAATTTTCCGTGTATAGATTTACAATATTTCCAAGTATAGATTTACAAATTTTCCAAGTATTGATTTACAAATTTTTCAAGTATAGATTTACAAATTTTAAAAGTATAGATTTACAATATTTCCAAGTATAGATTTACAAATTTTCCAAGTATAGATTTACAAATTTTCCAAGTATAGATTTACAAATTTTACAGGTATAGATTTAAAATTTTACAAGTATAGATTTACAAATTTTACAGGTATAGATTTACAAATTTTCCAAGTATAGATTTACAAATTTTCCAAGTATAGATTTACAAATTTTCCAAGTACAGATCCACAAATTTTCCAAGTACAGATCCACAAATTTTCCAAGTACAGATCCACAAATTTTCAAAGTATAGATCCACAAATTTTCCAAGTATAGATTTACATATTTTCCAAGTATAGATTTACAAATTTTCCAAGTATAGATTTACAAATTTTCCAAGTATAGATTTACAAATTTTCCAAGTATAGATTTACAAATTTTCAAAGTATAGATTTACAAATTTTCCAAGTATAGATTTACAAAATTTCCAAGTATAGATTTACAAATTTTCCAAGAATAGATTTACAAATTTTGCAAGTATAGATTTACAAATTTTAAAAGTAGAGATTTACAAATTTTCCAAGTATAGATTTACAAATTTTCCAAGTATAGATTTACAAATTTTCCAAGTATAGATTTACAAATTTTCCAAGTATAGATTTACAAATTTTCCAAGTACAGATTTACAAATTTTCCAAGTACAGATCCACAAATTTTCCAAGTACAGAACCACAAATTTTCCAAGTACAGATCCACAAATTTTCCTAGTATAGATCCACAAATTTTCCAAGTACAGATCCACAAATTTTCCAAGTACAGATCCACAAATTTTCCAAGTAGAGATCCACAAATTTTCCAAGTAGAGATCCACAAATTTTCCAAGTACAGATCCACAAATTTTCCAAGTACAGATCCACAAATTTTCCAAGTAGAGATCCACAAATTTTCCAAGTAGAGATCCACAAATTTTCCAAGTATAGATTTACAAATTTTCCAAGTATGGATTTACAAATTTTCCAAGTAAAGATCCACAAATTTTCCAAGTATAGATTTACAAATTTTCCAATTATAGATTTACTAATTTTCCAAGTATAGATTTACAAATTTTCCATGTATAGATTTACAAATTCCCCAAGTATAGATCTACAAATTCCCCAAGTGTAGATCCACAAATTAACCAAGTGTATATCCACAAATTTTTGAAGTACAGATCCACAAATTTTCCAAGTACAGATCCACAAATTTCCAAGTACAGATCCACAAATTTTACAAGTACAGATCCACAAATTTTCCTAGTACAGATCCACAAATTTTCCAAGTACAGATCCACAAATTTTCCAAGTACAGATCCACAAATTTTCCAAGTACAGATCCACAAATTTTCCAAGTAGAGATCCACAAATTTTCCAAGTAGAGATCCACAAATTTTCCAAGTATATATTTACAAATTTTCCAAGTATAGATTTACAAATTTTCCAAGAATAGATTTAAAAATTTTCCAAGTATAGATTTACAAATTTTCCAAGTATCGATTTACAAATTTTCCAAGTATAGATTTTAAAATTTTCAGAGTATAGATATACAAATTTTCCAAGTATATATTTACATATTTTCCAAGTATAGATTTACAAATTTTCCAAGTATAGATTTACAAATTTTCCAAGCACAGATTTACAAATTTTCCAAGTACAGATCCACAAATTTTCCAAGTACAGAACCACAAATTTTCCAAGTACAGATCCACAAATTTTCCTAGTATAGATCCACAAATTTTCCAAGTACAGATCCACAAATTTTCCAAGTACAGATCCACAAATTTTCCATGTAGAGATCCACAAATTTTCCAAGTAGAGATCCTCAAATTTTCCAAGTAGAGATCCTCAAATTTTCCAAGTATAGATCTACAAATTCCCCAAGTGTAGATCCACAAATTAACCAAGTGTAGATCCACAAATTTTCCAAGTACAGATCCACAAATTTTCCAAGTACAGATCCACAAATTTTCCTAGTACAGATCCACAAATTTTCCAAGTACAGATCCACAAATTTTCCAAGTACAGATCCACAATTTTCCAAGTAGAGATCCACAAATTTTCCAAGTATAGATTTACAAATTTTCCAAGTATAGATTTACAAATTTTCCAAGTATAGATTTAAAAATTTTCCAAGTATAGATTTACAAATTTTCCAAGTATCGATTTACAAATTTTTCTAGTATAGATTTACAAATTTTCCAAGTATAGATTTACAAATTTTCCAAGTATAGATTTACAAATTTTCCAAGTATAGATTTACAAATTTTCCAAGTACAGATTTACAAATTTTCCAAGTACAGATTTACAAATTTTCCAAGTACAGATCCACAAATTTTCCAAGTACAGAACCACAAATTTTCCAAGTACAGATCCACAAATTTTCCTAGTATAGATCCACAAATTTTCCAAGTACAGATCCACAAATTTTCCAAGTACAGATCCACAAATTTTCCAAGTAGAGATCCACAAATTTTTCAAGTAGAGCTCCACAAATTTTCCAAGTATAGATTTACAAATTTTCCAAGTATAGATTTACAAATTTTCCAAGTATAAATTTAAAATTTTTCCAAGTATTGATTTACAAATTTTCCAAGTATCGATTTACAAATTTTCCAAGTATAGATTTACAAATTTTCAGAGTATAGATATACAAATTTTCCAAGTATAGATTTACAAATTTTCCAAGTATAGGTTTACAAATTTTCCAAGCATAGATTTACAAATTTTCCAAGTATAGATTTACAAATTTTCCAAGTATAGATTTACAAATTTTCCAAGTATAGATTTACAAATTTTCCAAGTACAGATCCACAAATTTTCCAAGTACAGATCCACAAATTTTCCAAGTACAGATCCACAAATTTTCCAAGTACAGATCCACAAATTTTTGAAGTAGAGATCCACAAACTCTCCAAGTAGAGATCCACAAATTTTCCAAGTATAGATCCACAAATTTTCCAAGTATAGATTTACATATTTTCCAAGTATAGATTTACAAATTTTCCAAGTATAGATTTACAAATTTTCCAAGTATAGATTTACAAATTTTCCGTGTATAGATTCACAAATTTTCCGTGTATAGATTTACAATATTTCCAAGTATAGATTTACAAATTTTCCAAGTATAGATTTACAAATTTTTCAAGTATAGATTTACAAATTTTAAAAGTATAGATTTACAATATTTCCAAGTATAGATTTACAAATTTTCCAAGTATAGATTTACAAATTTTCCAAGTATAGATTTACAAATTTTACAGGTATAGATTTAAAATTTTACAAGTATAGATTTACAAATTTTACAGGTATAGATTTACAAATTTTCCAAGTATAGATTTACAAATTTTCCAAGTATAGATTTACAAATTTTCCAAGTACAGATCCACAAATTTTCCAAGTACAGATCCACAAATTTTCCAAGTACAGATCCACAAATTTTCAAAGTATAGATCCACAAATTTTCCAAGTATAGATTTACATATTTTCCAAGTATAGATTTACAAATTTTCCAAGTATAGATTTACAAATTTTCCAAGTATAGATTTACAAATTTTCCAAGTATAGATTTACAAATTTTCAAAGTATAGATTTACAAATTTTCCAAGTATAGATTTACAAAATTTCCAAGTATAGATTTACAAATTTTCCAAGAATAGATTTACAAATTTTGCAAGTATAGATTTACAAATTTTAAAAGTAGAGATTTACAAATTTTCCAAGTATAGATTTACAAATTTTCCAAGTATAGATTTACAAATTTTCCAAGTATAGATTTACAAATTTTCCAAGTATAGATTTACAAATTTTCCAAGTACAGATTTACAAATTTTCCAAGTACAGATCCACAAATTTTCCAAGTACAGAACCACAAATTTTCCAAGTACAGATCCACAAATTTTCCTAGTATAGATCCACAAATTTTCCAAGTACAGATCCACAAATTTTCCAAGTACAGATCCACAAATTTTCCAAGTAGAGATCCACAAATTTTTCAAGTAGAGCTCCACAAATTTTCCAAGTATAGATTTACAAATTTTCCAAGTATAGATTTACAAATTTTCCAAGTATAAATTTAAAATTTTTCCAAGTATTGATTTACAAATTTTCCAAGTATCGATTTACAAATTTTTCTAGTATAGATTTACAAATTTTCCAAGAAGAGATCCACAAATTTTCCAAGTATAGATTTACAAATTTTCCAAGTATAGATTTACAAATTTTCCAAGTATAGATTTACAAATTTTCCAAGTACAGATTTACAAATTTTCCAAGTACAGATCCACAAATTTTCCAAGTACAGAACCACAAATTTTCCAAGTACAGATCCACAAATTTTCCTAGTATAGATCCACAAATTTTCCAAGTACAGATCCACAAATTTTCCAAGTACAGATCCACAAATTTTCCAAGTAGAGATCCACAAATTTTCCATGTAGAGATCCACAAATTTTCCAAGTAGAGATCCTCAAATTTTCCAAGTAGAGATCCTCAAATTTTCCAAGTATAGATCTACAAATTCCCCAAGTGTAGATCCACAAATTAACCAAGTGTAGATCCACAAATTTTCCAAGTACAGATCCACAAATTTTCCAAGTACAGATCCACAAATTTTCCTAGTACAGATCCACAAATTTTCCAAGTACAGATCCACAAATTTTCCAAGTACAGATCCACAATTTTCCAAGTAGAGATCCACAAATTTTCCAAGTATAGATTTACAAATTTTCCAAGTATAGATTTACAAATTTTCCAAGTATAGATTTAAAAATTTTCCAAGTATAGATTTACAAATTTTCCAAGTATCGATTTACAAATTTTTCTAGTATAGATTTACAAATTTTCCAAGAAGAGATCCACAAATTTTCCAAGTATAGATTTACAAATTTTCCAAGTATAGATTTACAAATTTTCCAAGTATAGATTTACAAATTTTCCAAGTACAGATTTACAAATTTTCCAAGTACAGATCCACAAATTTTCCAAGTACAGAACCACAAATTTTCCAAGTACAGATCCACAAATTTTCCTAGTATAGATCCACAAATTTTCCAAGTACAGATCCACAAATTTTCCAAGTACAGATCCACAAATTTTCCAAGTAGAGATCCACAAATTTTTCAAGTAGAGCTCCACAAATTTTCCAAGTATAGATTTACAAATTTTCCAAGTATAGATTTACAAATTTTCCAAGTATAAATTTAAAATTTTTCCAAGTATTGATTTACAAATTTTCCAAGTATCGATTTACAAATTTTCCAAGTATAGATTTACAAATTTTCAGAGTATAGATATACAAATTTTCCAAGTATAGATTTACAAATTTTCCAAGTATAGGTTTACAAATTTTCCAAGCATAGATTTACAAATTTTCCAAGTATAGATTTACAAATTTTCCAAGTATAGATTTACAAATTTTCCAAGTATAGATTTACAAATTTTCCAAGTACAGATCCACAAATTTTCCAAGTACAGATCCACAAATTTTCCAAGTACAGATCCACAAATTTTCCAAGTACAGATCCACAAATTTTTGAAGTAGAGATCCACAAACTCTCCAAGTAGAGATCCACAAATTTTCCAAGTATAGATCCACAAATTTTCCAAGTATAGATTTACATATTTTCCAAGTATAGATTTACAAATTTTCCAAGTATAGATTTACAAATTTTCCAAGTATAGATTTACAAATTTTCCGTGTATAGATTCACAAATTTTCCGTGTATAGATTTACAATATTTCCAAGTATAGATTTACAAATTTTCCAAGTATAGATTTACAAATTTTTCAAGTATAGATTTACAAATTTTAAAAGTATAGATTTACAATATTTCCAAGTATAGATTTACAAATTTTCCAAGTATAGATTTACAAATTTTCCAAGTATAGATTTACAAATTTTACAGGTATAGATTTAAAATTTTACAAGTATAGATTTACAAATTTTACAGGTATAGATTTACAAATTTTCCAAGTATAGATTTACAAATTTTCCAAGTATAGATTTACAAATTTTCCAAGTACAGATCCACAAATTTTCCAAGTACAGATCCACAAATTTTCCAAGTACAGATCCACAAATTTTCAAAGTATAGATCCACAAATTTTCCAAGTATAGATTTACATATTTTCCAAGTATAGATTTACAAATTTTCCAAGTATAGATTTACAAATTTTCCAAGTATAGATTTACAAATTTTCCAAGTATAGATTTACAAATTTTCAAAGTATAGATTTACAAATTTTCCAAGTATAGATTTACAAAATTTCCAAGTATAGATTTACAAATTTTCCAAGAATAGATTTACAAATTTTGCAAGTATAGATTTACAAATTTTAAAAGTAGAGATTTACAAATTTTCCAAGTATAGATTTACAAATTTTCCAAGTATAGATTTACAAATTTTCCAAGTATAGATTTACAAATTTTCCAAGTATAGATTTACAAATTTTCCAAGTACAGATTTACAAATTTTCCAAGTACAGATCCACAAATTTTCCAAGTACAGAACCACAAATTTTCCAAGTACAGATCCACAAATTTTCCTAGTATAGATCCACAAATTTTCCAAGTACAGATCCACAAATTTTCCAAGTACAGATCCACAAATTTTCCAAGTAGAGATCCACAAATTTTTCAAGTAGAGCTCCACAAATTTTCCAAGTATAGATTTACAAATTTTCCAAGTATAGATTTACAAATTTTCCAAGTATAAATTTAAAATTTTTCCAAGTATTGATTTACAAATTTTCCAAGTATCGATTTACAAATTTTTCTAGTATAGATTTACAAATTTTCCAAGAAGAGATCCAAAAATTTTCCAAGTATAGATTTACAAATTTTCCAAGTATAGATTTACAAATTTTCCAAGTATAGATTTACAAATTTTCCAAGTACAGATTTACAAATTTTCCAAGTACAGATCCACAAATTTTCCAAGTACAGAACCACAAATTTTCCAAGTACAGATCCACAAATTTTCCTAGTATAGATCCACAAATTTTCCAAGTACAGATCCACAAATTTTCCAAGTACAGATCCACAAATTTTCCAAGTAGAGATCTACAAATTTTTCAAGTAGAGCTCTACAAATTTTCCAAGTATAGATTTACAAATTTTCCAAGTATAGATTTACAAATTTTCCAAGTACAAATTTAAAATTTTTCCAAGTATTGATTTACAAATTTTCCAAGTATCGATTTACAAATTTTCCAAGTATAGATTTACAAATTTTCAGAGTATAGATATACAAATTTTCCAAGTATAGATTTACAAATTTTCCAAGTATAGGTTTACAAATTTTCCAAGCATAGATTTACAAATTTTCCAAGTATAGATTTACAAATTTTCCAAGTATAGATTTACAAATTTTCCAAGTATAGATTTACAAATTTTCCAAGTACAGATCCACAAATTTTCCAAGTACAGATCCACAAATTTTCCAAGTACAGATCCACAAATTTTCCAAGTACAGATCCACAAATTTTTGAAGTAGAGATCCACAAATTCTCCAAGTAGAGATCCACAAATTTTCCAAGTATAGATCCACAAATTTTCCAAGTATAGATTTACATATTTTCCAAGTATAGATTTACAAATTTTCCAAGTATAGATTTACAAATTTTCCAAGTATAGATTTACAAATTTTCCGTGTATAGATTCACAAATTTTCCGTGTATAGATTTACAATATTTCCAAGTATAGATTTACAAATTTTCCAAGTATAGATTTACAAATTTTTCAAGTATAGATTTACAAATTTTAAAAGTATAGATTTACAATATTTCCAAGTATAGATTTACAAATTTTCCAAGTATAGATTTACAAATTTTCCAAGTATAGATTTACAAAATTTACAGGTATAGATTTAAAATTTTACAAGTATAGATTTACAAATTTTACAGGTATAGATTTACAAATTTTCCAAGTATAGATTTACAAATTTTCCAAGTATAGATTTACAAATTTTCCAAGTACAGATCCACAAATTTTCCAAGTACAGATCCACAAATTTTCCAAGTACAGATCCACAAATTTTCAAAGTATAGATCCACAAATTTTCCAAGTATAGATTTACATATTTTCCAAGTATAGATTTACAAATTTTCCAAGTATAGATTTACAAATTTTCCAAGTATAGATTTACAAATTTTCCAAGTATAGATTTACAAATTTTCAAAGTATAGATTTACAAATTTTCCAAGTATAGATTTACAAATTTTCCAAGTATAGATTTACAAAATTTCCAAGTATAGATTTACAAATTTTCCAAGAATAGATTTACAAATTTTGCAAGTATAGATTTACAAATTTTAAAAGTAGAGATTTACAAATTTTCCAAGTATAGATTTACAAATTTTCCAAGTATAGATTTACAAATTTTCCAAGTATAGATTTACAAATTTTCCAAGTATAGATTTACAAATTTTCCAAGTATAGATTTACAAATTTTCCAAGTATAGATTTACAAATTTTCCAAGTATAGATTTACAAATTTTCCAAGTATAGATTTACAAATTTTCCGTGTATAGATTCACAAATTTTCCGTGTATAGATTTACAATATTTCCAAGTATAGATTTACAAATTTTCCAAGTATAGATTTACAAATTTTCCAAGTATAGATTTACATATTTTACAGGTATAGATTTAAAATTTTACAAGTATAGATTTACAAATTTTACAGGTATAGATTTACAAATTTTACAAGTATAGATTTACAAATTTTCCAAATATAGATTTTCAAATTTTCCAAGTACAGATCCACAAATTTTCCAAGTACAGATCCACAAATTTTCCAAGTAAAGATCCACAAATTTTTGAAGTAGAGATCCACAAATTTTCCAAGTAGAGATCCACAAATTTTCCAAGTATAGATCCACAAATTTTCCAAGTATAGATTTACATATTTTCCAAGTATAGATTTACAAATTTTCCAAGCATAGATTTACAAATTTTCCAAGTATAGATTTACAAATTTTCCGTGTATAGATTCACAAATTTTCCGTGTATAGATTTACAATATTTCCAAGTATAGATTTACAAATTTTCCAAGTATAGATTTACAAATTTTTCAAGTATAGATTTACAAATTTTAAAAGTATAGATTTACAATATTTCCAAGTATAGATTTACAAATTTTCCAAGTATAGATTTACAAATTTTCCAAGTATAGATTTACAAATTTTCCAAGTATAGATTTACAAAATTTCCAAGTATAGATTTACAAATTTTCCAAGAATAGATTTACAAATTTTGCAAGTATAGATTTACAAATTTTAAAAGTAGAGATTTACAAATTTTCCAAGTATAGATTTACAAATTTTCCAAGTATAGATTTACAAATTTTCCAAGTATAGATTTACAAATTTTCCAAGTATAGATTTACAAATTTTCCAAGTATAGATTTACAAATTTTCCAAGTATAGATTTACAAATTTTCCAAGTATAGATTTACAAATTTTCCAAGTATAGATTTACAAATTTTCCGTGTATAGATTCACAAATTTTCCGTGTATAGATTTACAATATTTCCAAGTATAGATTTACAAATTTTCCAAGTATAGATTTACAAATTTTCCAAGTATAGATTTACATATTTTACAGGTATAGATTTAAAATTTTACAAGTATAGATTTACAAATTTTACAGGTATAGATTTACAAATTTTACAAGTATAGATTTACAAATTTTCCAAATATAGATTTTCAAATTTTCCAAGTACAGATCCACAAATTTTCCAAGTACAGATCCACAAATTTTCCAAGTACAGATCCACAAATTTTCCAAGTAAAGATCCACAAATTTTTGAAGTAGAGATCCACAAATTTTTCCAAGTACTAATCCACAAATTTTCAAAGTATAGATCCACAAATTTTCCAAGTATAGATTTACATATTTTCCAAGTATAGATTTACAAATTTTCCAAGCATAGAATTACAAATTTTCCAAGTATAGATTTACAAATTTTCCGTGTATAGATTCACAAATTTTCCGTGTATAGATTTACAATATTTCCAAGTATAGATTTACAAATTTTCCAAGTATAGATTTACAAATTTTTCAAGTATAGATTTACAAATTTTAAAAGTATAGATTTACAATATTTCCAAGTATAGATTTACAAATTTTCCAAGTATAGATTTACAAATTTTCCAAGTATAGATTTACAAATTTTACAGGTATAGATTTAAAATTTTACAAGTATAGATTTACAAATTTTACAGGTATAGATTTACAAATTTCCCAAGTATAGATTTACAAATTTTCCAAGTATAGATTTACAAATTTTCCATGTACAGATCCACAAATTTTCCAAGTACAGATCCACAAATTTTCCAAGTACAGGTCCACAAATTTTCAAAGTAGAGATCCACAAATTTTCCAAGTAGAGATCCACAAAATTTCCAAATAGAGAACCACAACTTTTCAGAGTAGAGATCCACAAGTTTTCCAAGTATAGATCCACACATTTTTCAAGTATTAATCCACAAATTTTCCAAGTATAGATCCACAAATTTTCCAAGAATAGATCCACAAATTTTCCAAGTATAGATTTACAAATTTTCCAAGTATAGATTTACAAATTTTCCAAGTATAGATTTACAAATTTTCCAAGTATAGATTTACAAATTTTCCAAGTAGAGATCCACAAATTTTCCAAGTATAGATATACAAATTTTACAGGTATAGATTTACAAATTTTACAAGTATAGATTTACAAATTTTCCAAGTATAGATTTACAAATTTTCCAAGTACAGATCCACAAATTTTCCAAGTACAGATCCACAAATTTTCCAAGTATAGATTTAAAAATTTTCCAAGTAGAGATCCACAAATTTTCCAAGTATAGATATACAAATTTTACAGGTATAGATTTACAAATTTTACAAGTATAGATTTACAAATTTTCCAAGTGTAGATTTACAAATTTTCCAAGTACAGATCCACAAATTTTCCAAGTACAGATCCACAAATTTTCGAAGTACAGATCCACAAATTTTCCAAGTAGAGATCCACAAATTTTCCAAGTAGAGATCCACAAATTTTCAAAATAGAGATCCACAACTTTTCCAAGTAGAGATCCACAAATTTTCCAAGTATAGATCCACAAATTTTCCAAGTATTAATCCACAAATTTTCCAAGTATAGATCCACAAATTTTCCAAGAATAGATCCACAAATTTTCCGTGTATAGATTCACAAATTTTCCGTGTATAGATTTAAAATATTTCCAAGTATAGATTTACAAATTTTCCAAGTATAGATCCACAAATTTTCCAAATATTAATCCACAAATTTTCCAAGTACAGATCCACAAATTTTCCAAGTACAGATCCACAAATTTTCCAATTATAGATCCACAAATTTTCCAAGTACAGATCCGTAAATTTTCCAAGTAGAGATCCACAAATTTTCCAAGTAGAGATCCAAAAATTTTCCAAATAGAGATCCACAACTTTTCCAAGTAGAGATCCACAAATTTTCCAAGTATAGATCCACAAATTTTCCAAGTACTAATCCACAAATTTTCAAAGTATAGATCCACAAATTTTCCAAGAATAGATCCACAAATTTTCCAAGTATAGATTTACAAATTTTCCAAGTATTGATTTACAAATTTTCCAAGTATAGATTTACAAATTTTCCGTGTATAGATTCACAAATTTTCCGTGTATAGATTTACAATATTTCCAAGTACAGATCCAAAAATTTTCCGAGTAGGGATCCACAAATTTTCCAAGTAGAGATCCACAAATTTTCCAAATAGAGATCCACAACTTTTCCAAGTAGAGATCCACAAATTTTCCAAGTATAGATCCACAAATTTTCCAAGTATTAATCCACAAATTTTCCAAGTATAGATCCATAAATTTTCCAAGAATAGATCCACAAATTTTCCAAGTATAGATTTACAAATTTTCCAAGTATAGATTTACAAATTTTCCAAGTATAGATTTACAAATTTTCCAAGTAGAGATCCACAAATTTTCCAAGTATAGATATGCAAATTTTACAGGTATAGATTTACAAATTTTACAAGTATAGATTTACAAATTTTCCAAGTATAGATCCACAAATTTTCCAAGTACAGATCCACAAATTTTCCAAGTATTAATCCACAAATTTTCCAAAAATAGATCCACAAATTTTCCAAGAATAGATCCACAAATTTTCCAAATATAGATTTACAAATTTTCCAAGTATAGATTTACAAATTTTCCAAGTATAGATTTAGAAATTTTCCAAGTATAGATTTAGAAATTTTCCAAGTATAGATTTACAAATTTTCCAAGTAGAGATCCACAAATTTTCCAAGTATAGATATACAAATTTTACAGGTATAGATTTACAAATTTTACAAGTATAGATTTACAAATTTTCCAAGTATAGATTTACAAATTTTCCAAGTACAGATCCACAAATTTTCCAAGTACAGATCCACAAATTTTCCAAGTAGAGATCCACAAATTTTCCAAGTAGAGATCCACAAATTTTCCAAATAGAGATCCACAACTTTTCCAAGTAGAGATCCACAAATTTTCCAAGTATAGATCCACAAATTTTCCAAGTATTAATCCACAAATTTTCCAAGTATAGATCCACAAATTTTCCAAGAATAGATCCACAAATATTCCAAGTATAGATTTACAAATTTTCCAAGTATAGATTTACAAATTTTCCGTGTATAGATTCACAAATTTTCCGTGTATAGATTCACAAATTTTCCGTGTATAGATTTACAATATTTCCAAGTATAGATTTACAAATTTTCCAAGTATAGATTTACAAATTTTCCGTGTATAGATTCACAAATTTTCCGTGTATAGATTTACAATATTTCCAAGTATAGATTTACAAATTTTCCAAGTATAGATCCACAAATTTTCCAAGAATAGATCCACAAATTTTCCAAATATAGATTTACAAATTTTCCAAGTATAGATTTACAAATTTTCCAAGTATAGATTTACAAATTTTCCAAGTATAGATTTACAAATTTTCCAAGTATAGATTTACAAATTTTCCGTGTATAGATTCACAAATTTTCCGTGTATAGATTTACAAATTTTCCAAGTATAGATTTACAAATTTTAAAAGTATAGATTTACAAATTTTCCAAGCATAGGTTTAAAAATTTTCAAAGTATAGATTTACAAATTTCCAAGTATAGATTTACAAATTTTCCAAGTATAGATTTACAAATTTTCCAAGTATAGATTTACAAATTTTACAGGTATAGGTTTACAAATTTTACAAGTATAGATTTACAAATTTTCCAAGTATAGATTTTCAAATTTTCCAAGTACAGATCCACAAATTTTCCAAGTACAGATCCACAAATTTTCCAAGTACAGATCCACAAATTTTCAAAGTATAGATTTACAAATTTTCCAAGTATAGATTTACAAATTTTCCAAGTATAGATTTACAAAATTTCCAAGTATAGATTTACAAATTTTCCCAGTATAGACTTACAAATTTTCCAAGTATAGATTTACAAATTTTAAAAGTATAGATTTACAAATTTTCCAAGCATAGGTTTAAAAATTTTCAAAGTATAGATTTACAAATTTCCAAGTATAGATTTACAAATTTTCCAAGTATAGATTTACAAATTTTCCAAGTATAGATTTACAAAATTTCCAAGTATAGATTTACAAATTTTTCAAGTATTGATTTACAAATTTTCCAAGTATAGATTTACAAATTTTCCAAGTATAGATTTACAAATTTTCCGTGTATAGATTCACAAATTTTCCGTGTATAGATTTACAAATTTTCCAAGTATAGATTTACAAATTTTAAAAGTATAGATTTACAAATTTTCCAAGCATAGGTTTAAAAATTTTCAAAGTATAGATTTACAAATTTCCAAGTATAGATTTACAAATTTTCCAAGTATAGATTTACAAATTTTCCAAGTATAGATTTACAAATTTTAAAGGTATAGGTTTACAAATTTTACAAGTATAGATTTACAAATTTTCCAAGTATAGATTTACAAATTTTCCAAGTAGAGATCCACAAATTTTCCAAGTATAGATATGCAAATTTTACAGGTATAGATTTACAAATTTTACAAGTATAGATTTACAAATTTTCCAAGTATAGATTTACAAATTTTCCAAGTACAGATCCACAAATTTTCCAAGTACAGATCCACAAATTTTCCAAGTACAGATCCACAAATTTTCCAAGTAGAGATCCACAAATTTTCCAAGTAGAGATCCACAAATTTTCCAAATAGAGATCCACAACTTTTCCAAGTAGAGATCCACAACTTTTCCAAGTATAGATCCACAAATTTTCCAAGTATTAATCCACAAATTTTCCAAGTATAGATCCACAAATTTTCCAAGAATAGATCCACAAATTTTCCAAGTATAGATTTACAAATTTTCCAAGTATAGATTTACAAATTTTCCGTGTATAGATTCACAAATTTTCCGTGTATAGATTTACAATATTTCCAAGTATAGATTTACAAATTTTCCAAGTATAGATCCACAAATTTTCCAAGTATTAATCCACAAATTTTCCAAGTAGAGATCCACAAATTTTCCAAGTACAGATCCACAAATTTTCCAAGTATTAATCCACAAATTTTCCAAAAATAGATCCACAAATTTTCCAAGAATAGATCCACAAATTTTCCAAATATAGATTTACAAATTTTCCAAGTATAGATTTACAAATTTTCCAAGTATAGATTTAGAAATTTTCCAAGTATAGATTTAGAAATTTTCCAAGTATAGATTTACAAATTTTCCAAGTAGAGATCCACAAATTTTCCAAGTATAGATATACAAATTTTACAGGTATAGATTTACAAATTTTACAAGTATAGATTTACAAATTTTCCAAGTATAGATTTACAAATTTTCCAAGTACAGATCCACAAATTTTCCAAGTACAGATCCACAAATTTTCCAAGTACAGATCCACAAATTTTCCAAGTAGAGATCCACAAATTTTCCAAGTAGAGATCCACAAATTTTCCAAATAGAGATCCACAACTTTTCCAAGTAGAGATCCACAAATTTTCCAAGTATAGATCCACAAATTTTCCAAGTATTAATCCACAAATTTTCCAAGTATAGATCCGCAAATTTTCCAAGAATAGATCCACAAATATTCCAAGTATAGATTTACAAATTTTCCAAGTATAGATTTACAAATTTTCCGTGTATAGATTCACAAATTTTCCGTGTATAGATACACAAATTTTCCGTGTATAGATTTACAATATTTCCAAGTATAGATTTACAAATTTTCCAAGTATAGATTTACAAATTTTCCAAGTATAGATTTACAAATTTTCCGTGTATAGATTCACAAATTTTCCGTGTATAGATTTACAATATTTCCAAGTATAGATTTACAAATTTTCCAAGTATAGATCCACAAATTTTCCAAGAATAGATCCACAAATTTTCCAAATATAGATTTACAAATTTTCCAAGTATAGATTTACAAATTTTCCAAGTATAGATTTACAAATTTTCCAAGTATAGATTTACAAATTTTCCGTGTATAGATTCACAAATTTTCCGTGTATAGATACACAAATTTTCCGTGTATAGATTTACAATATTTCCAAGTATAGATTTACAAATTTTCCAAGTATAGATTTACAAATTTTCCAAGTATAGATTTACAAATTTTCCGTGTATAGATTCACAAATTTTCCGTGTATAGATTTACAATATTTCCAAGTATAGATTTACAAATTTTCCAAGTATAGATTTACAAATTTTCCAAGTATAGATTTACAAATTTTCCGTGTATAGATTCACAAATTTTCCGTGTATAGATTTACAAATTTTCCAAGTATAGATTTACAAATTTTAAAAGTATAGATTTACAAATTTTCCAAGCATAGGTTTAAAAATTTTCAAAGTATAGATTTACAAATTTTACAGGTATAGGTTTACAAATTTTACAAGTATAGATTTACAAATTTCCCAAGTATAGATTTTCAAATTTTCCAAGTACAGATCCACAAATTTTCCAAGTACAGATCCACAAATTTTCCAAGTACAGATCCACAAATTTTCAAAGTATAGATTTACAAATTTTCCAAGTATAGATTTACAAATTTTCCAAGTATAGATTTACAAAATTTCCAAGTATAGATTTACAAATTTTCCCAGTATAGACTTACAAATTTTCCAAGTATAGATTTACAAATTTTAAAAGTATAGATTTACAAATTTTCCAAGCATAGGTTTAAAAATTTTCAAAGTATAGATTTACAAATTTCCAAGTATAGATTTACAAATTTTCCAAGTATAGATTTACAAATTTTCCAAGTATAGATTTACAAAATTTCCAAGTATAGATTTACAAATTTTTCAAGTATTGATTTACAAATTTTCCAAGTATAGATTTACAAATTTTCCAAGTATAGATTTACAAATTTTCCGTGTATAGATTCACAAATTTTCCGTGTATAGATTTACAAATTTTCCAAGTATAGATTTACAAATTTTAAAAGTATAGATTTACAAATTTTCCAAGCATAGGTTTAAAAATTTTCAAAGTATAGATTTACAAATTTCCAAGTATAGATTTACAAATTTTCCAAGTATAGATTTACAAATTTTCCAAGTATAGATTTACAAATTTTAAAGGTATAGGTTTACAAATTTTACAAGTATAGATTTACAAATTTTCCAAGTATAGATTTACAAATTTTCCAAGTAGAGATCCACAAATTTTCCAAGTATAGATATGCAAATTTTACAGGTATAGATTTACAAATTTTACAAGTATAGATTTACAAATTTTCCAAGTATAGATTTACAAATTTTCCAAGTACAGATCCACAAATTTTCCAAGTACAGATCCACAAATTTTCCAAGTACAGATCCACAAATTTTCCAAGTAGAGATCCACAAATTTTCCAAGTAGAGATCCACAAATTTTCCAAATAGAGATCCACAACTTTTCCAAGTAGAGATCCACAACTTTTCCAAGTATAGATCCACAAATTTTCCAAGTATTAATCCACAAATTTTCCAAGTATAGATCCACAAATTTTCCAAGAATAGATCCACAAATTTTCCAAGTATAGATTTACAAATTTTCCGTGTATAGATTCACAAATTTTCCGTGTATAGATTTACAATATTTCCAAGTATAGATTTACAAATTTTCCAAGTATAGATCCACAAATTTTCCAAGTATTAATCCACAAATTTTCCAAGTAGAGATCCACAAATTTTCCAAGTACAGATCCACAAATTTTCCAAGTATTAATCCACAAATTTTCCAAAAATAGATCCACAAATTTTCCAAGAATAGATCCACAAATTTTCCAAATATAGATTTACAAATTTTCCAAGTATAGATTTACAAATTTTCCAAGTATAGATTTAGAAATTTTCCAAGTATAGATTTAGAAATTTTCCAAGTATAGATTTACAAATTTTCCAAGTAGAGATCCACAAATTTTCCAAGTATAGATATACAAATTTTACAGGTATAGATTTACAAATTTTACAAGTATAGATTTACAAATTTTCCAAGTATAGATTTACAAATTTTCCAAGTACAGATCCACAAATTTTCCAAGTACAGATCCACAAATTTTCCAAGTACAGATCCACAAATTTTCCAAGTAGAGATCCACAAATTTTCCAAGTAGAGATCCACAAATTTTCCAAATAGAGATCCACAACTTTTCCAAGTAGAGATCCACAAATTTTCCAAGTATAGATCCACAAATTTTCCAAGTATTAATCCACAAATTTTCCAAGTATAGATCCGCAAATTTTCCAAGAATAGATCCACAAATATTCCAAGTATAGATTTACAAATTTTCCAAGTATAGATTTACAAATTTTCCGTGTATAGATTCACAAATTTTCCGTGTATAGATACACAAATTTTCCGTGTATAGATTTACAATATTTCCAAGTATAGATTTACAAATTTTCCAAGTATAGATTTACAAATTTTCCAAGTATAGATTTACAAATTTTCCGTGTATAGATTCACAAATTTTCCGTGTATAGATTTACAATATTTCCAAGTATAGATTTACAAATTTTCCAAGTATAGATCCACAAATTTTCCAAGAATAGATCCACAAATTTTCCAAATATAGATTTACAAATTTTCCAAGTATAGATTTACAAATTTTCCAAGTATAGATTTACAAATTTTCCAAGTATAGATTTACAAATTTTCCGTGTATAGATTCACAAATTTTCCGTGTATAGATTTACAAATTTTCCAAGTATAGATTTACAAATTTTAAAAGTATAGATTTACAAATTTTCCAAGCATAGGTTTAAAAATTTTCAAAGTATAGATTTACAAATTTCCAAGTATAGATTTACAAATTTTCCAAGTATAGATTTACAAATTTTCCAAGTATAGATTTACAAATTTTACAGGTATAGGTTTACAAATTTTACAAGTATAGATTTACAAATTTTCCAAGTATAGATTTTCAAATTTTCCAAGTACAGATCCACAAATTTTCCAAGTACAGATCCACAAATTTTCCAAGTACAGATCCACAAATTTTCAAAGTATAGATTTACAAATTTTCCAAGTATAGATTTACAAATTTTCCAAGTATAGATTTACAAAATTTCCAAGTATAGATTTACAAATTTTCCCAGTATAGACTTACAAATTTTCCAAGTATAGATTTACAAATTTTAAAAGTATAGATTTACAAATTTTCCAAGCATAGGTTTAAAAATTTTCAAAGTATAGATTTACAAATTTCCAAGTATAGATTTACAAATTTTCCAAGTATAGATTTACAAATTTTCCAAGTATAGATTTACAAAATTTCCAAGTATAGGTTTACAAATTTTCCAAGTATAGATTTACAAATTTTCCAAGTATAGATTTACAAATTTTCCAAGTATAGATTTACAAATTTTCCGTGTATAGATTCACAAATTTTCCGTGTATAGATTTACAAATTTTCCAAGTATAGATTTACAAATTTTAAAAGTATAGATTTACAAATTTTCCAAGCATAGGTTTAAAAATTTTCAAAGTATAGATTTACAAATTTTACAGGTATAGGTTTACAAATTTTACAAGTATAGATTTACAAATTTCCCAAGTATAGATTTTCAAATTTTCCAAGTACAGATCCACAAATTTTCCAAGTACAGATCCACAAATTTTCCAAGTACAGATCCACAAATTTTCAAAGTATAGATTTACAAATTTTCCAAGTATAGATTTACAAATTTTCCAATATAGATTTACAAAATTTCCAAGTATAGATTTACAAATTTTCCCAGTATAGACTTACAAATTTTCCAAGTATAGATTTACAAATTTTAAAAGTATAGATTTACAAATTTTCCAAGCATAGGTTTAAAAATTTTCAAAGTATAGATTTACAAATTTCCAAGTATAGATTTACAAATTTTCCAAGTATAGATTTACAAATTTTCCAAGTATAGATTTACAAAATTTCCAAGTATAGATTTACAAATTTTTCAAGTATTGATTTACAAATTTTCCAAGTATAGATTTACAAATTTTCCAAGTATAGATTTACAAATTTTCCGTGTATAGATTCACAAATTTTCCGTGTATAGATTTACAAATTTTCCAAGTATAGATTTACAAATTTTAAAAGTATAGATTTACAAATTTTCCAAGCATAGGTTTAAAAATTTTCAAAGTATAGATTTACAAATTTCCAAGTATAGATTTACAAATTTTCCAAGTATAGATTTACAAATTTTCCAAGTATAGATTTACAAATTTTAAAGGTATAGGTTTACAAATTTTACAAGTATAGATTTACAAATTTTCCAAGTATAGATTTACAAATTTTCCAAGTAGAGATCCACAAATTTTCCAAGTATAGATATGCAAATTTTACAGGTATAGATTTACAAATTTTACAAGTATAGATTTACAAATTTTCCAAGTATAGATTTACAAATTTTCCAAGTACAGATCCACAAATTTTCCAAGTACAGATCCACAAATTTTCCAAGTACAGATCCACAAATTTTCCAAGTAGAGATCCACAAATTTTCCAAGTAGAGATCCACAAATTTTCCAAATAGAGATCCACAACTTTTCCAAGTAGAGATCCACAACTTTTCCAAGTATAGATCCACAAATTTTCCAAGTATTAATCCACAAATTTTCCAAGTATAGATCCACAAATTTTCCAAGAATAGATCCACAAATTTTCCAAGTATAGATTTACAAATTTTCCGTGTATAGATTCACAAATTTTCCGTGTATAGATTTACAATATTTCCAAGTATAGATTTACAAATTTTCCAAGTATAGATCCACAAATTTTCCAAGTATTAATCCACAAATTTTCCAAGTAGAGATCCACAAATTTTCCAAGTACAGATCCACAAATTTTCCAAGTATTAATCCACAAATTTTCCAAAAATAGATCCACAAATTTTCCAAGAATAGATCCACAAATTTTCCAAATATAGATTTACAAATTTTCCAAGTATAGATTTACAAATTTTCCAAGTATAGATTTAGAAATTTTCCAAGTATAGATTTAGAAATTTTCCAAGTATAGATTTACAAATTTTCCAAGTAGAGATCCACAAATTTTCCAAGTATAGATATACAAATTTTACAGGTATAGATTTACAAATTTTACAAGTATAGATTTACAAATTTTCCAAGTATAGATTTACAAATTTTCCAAGTACAGATCCACAAATTTTCCAAGTACAGATCCACAAATTTTCCAAGTACAGATCCACAAATTTTCCAAGTAGAGATCCACAAATTTTCCAAGTAGAGATCCACAAATTTTCCAAATAGAGATCCACAACTTTTCCAAGTAGAGATCCACAAATTTTCCAAGTATAGATCCACAAATTTTCCAAGTATTAATCCACAAATTTTCCAAGTATAGATCCGCAAATTTTCCAAGAATAGATCCACAAATATTCCAAGTATAGATTTACAAATTTTCCAAGTATAGATTTACAAATTTTCCGTGTATAGATTCACAAATTTTCCGTGTATAGATACACAAATTTTCCGTGTATAGATTTACAATATTTCCAAGTATAGATTTACAAATTTTCCAAGTATAGATTTACAAATTTTCCAAGTATAGATTTACAAATTTTCCGTGTATAGATTCACAAATTTTCCGTGTATAGATTTACAATATTTCCAAGTATAGATTTACAAATTTTCCAAGTATAGATCCACAAATTTTCCAAGAATAGATCCACAAATTTTCCAAATATAGATTTACAAATTTTTCAAGTATAGATTTACAAATTTTCCAAGTATAGATTTACAAATTTTCCAAGTATAGATTTACAAATTTTCCGTGTATAGATTCACAAATTTTCCGTGTATAGATTTACAAATTTTCCAAGTATAGATTTACAAATTTTAAAAGTATAGATTTACAAATTTTCCAAGCATAGGTTTAAAAATTTTCAAAGTATAGATTTACAAATTTCCAAGTATAGATTTACAAATTTTCCAAGTATAGATTTACAAATTTTCCAAGTATAGATTTACAAATTTTACAGGTATAGGTTTACAAATTTTACAAGTATAGATTTACAAATTTTCCAAGTATAGATTTTCAAATTTTCCAAGTACAGATCCACAAATTTTCCAAGTACAGATCCACAAATTTTCCAAGTACAGATCCACAAATTTTCAAAGTATAGATTTACAAATTTTCCAAGTATAGATTTACAAATTTTCCAAGTATAGATTTACAAAATTTCCAAGTATAGATTTACAAATTTTCCCAGTATAGACTTACAAATTTTCCAAGTATAGATTTACAAATTTTAAAAGTATAGATTTACAAATTTTCCAAGCATAGGTTTAAAAATTTTCAAAGTATAGATTTACAAATTTCCAAGTATAGATTTACAAATTTTCCAAGTATAGATTTACAAATTTTCCAAGTATAGATTTACAAAATTTCCAAGTATAGGTTTACAAATTTTCCAAGTATAGATTTACAAATTTTCCAAGTATAGATTTACAAATTTTCCAAGTATAGATTTACAAATTTTCCGTGTATAGATTCACAAATTTTCCGTGTATAGATTTACAAATTTTCCAAGTATAGATTTACAAATTTTAAAAGTATAGATTTACAAATTTTCCAAGCATAGGTTTAAAAATTTTCAAAGTATAGATTTACAAATTTCCAAGTATAGATTTACAAATTTTCCAAGTATAGATTTACAAATTTTCCAAGTATAGATTTACAAATTTTACAGGTATAGGTTTACAAATTTTACAAGTATAGATTTACAAATTTTCCAAGTATAGATTTTCAAATTTTCCAAGTACAGAGCCACAAATTTTCCAAGTACAGATCCACAAATTTTCCAAGTACAGATCCACAAATTTTCAAAGTATAGATTTACAAATTTTCCAAGTATAGATTTACAAATTTTCCAAGTATAGATTTACAAAATTTCCAAGTATAGATTTACAAATTTTCCCAGTATAGACTTACAAATTTTCCAAGTATAGATTTACAAATTTTAAAAGTATAGATTTACAAATTTTCCAAGCATAGGTTTAAAAATTTTCAAAGTATAGATTTACAAATTTCCAAGTATAGATTTACAAATTTTCCAAGTATAGATTTACAAATTTTACAAGTATAGATTTACAAATTTTACAGGTATAGATTTACAAATTTTCCAAGTATAGATTTACAAATTTTCCAAGTATAGATTTTCAAATTTTCCAAGTACAGATCCACAAATTTTCCAAGTACAGATCTACAAATTTTCCAAGTACAGATCCACAAATTTTCCAAGTAGAGATCCACAAATTTTCCAAGTAGAGATCCACAAATTTTCCAAGTATAGATCCACAAATTTTCCAAGTATAGATTTACATATTTTCCAAGAATAGATTTACAAATTTTCCAAGTATAGATTTACAAATTTTCCAAGTATAGGTTTACAAATTTTCCGTGTATAGATTCACAAATTTTCCGTGTATAGATTTACAATATTTCCAAGTATAGATTTACAAATTTTCCAAGTATAGATTTACAAATTTTCCAAGTATAGATTTACAAATTTTACAGGTATAGATTTACAAATTTTACAAGTATAGATTTACAAATTTTCCAAGTATAGATTTACAAAATTTCCAAGTATAGATTTACAAATTTTCCATGTATAGATTTACAAATTTTCCAAGTATAGATTTACAAATTTTCCAAGTATAGATTTACAAATTTTCCGTGTATAGATTCACAAATTTTCCGTGTATAGATTTACAAAATTTCCAAGTATAGATTTACAAATTTTCCAAGTACAGATTTACAAATTTTCCAAGTACAGATCCACAAATTTTCCAAGTACAGATCCACAGATTTTCCAAGTACAGATCCACAAATTTTCCAAGTACAGATCCACAAATTTTCCAAGTATATATCCACAAATTTTCCAAGTATAGATTTACAAATTTTCCAAGTATAGATTTACAAATTTTCCAGGTATAGATTTACAAATTTTCCAAGTATAGATTTACAAATTTCCCGTGTATAGATTCACAAATTTTCCGACCATAGATTTACAATATTTCCAAGCATAGATTTACAAATTTTCCAAGTATAGATTTACAATTTTTCAAAGTATAGATTTACAAATTTTCCAATAATAGATTTAAAAATTTTCCAAGTATAGATTTACAAATTTTCCAAGTATAGATTTACAAATTTTACAGGTATAGATTTACAAATTTTACAAGTATAGATTTACAAATTTTACAGGTATAGATTTACAAATTTTACAAGTATAGATTTACAAATTTTCTAAGTATAGATTTACAAATTTTCCAAGTACAGATCCACAAATTTTCCAAGTACAGATCCACAAATTTTCCAAGTACAGATCCACAAATTTTCCAAGAATAAATCCACAAATTTTCCAAGTATAGATTTACAAATTTTCCAAGTATAGATTTACAAATTTTCCAAGTATAGATTTACAAATTTTACAGGTATAGATTTACAAATTTTCCAAGTATAGATTTACAAATTTTCCAAGTATAGATTTACAAATTTTCCGTGTATAGATTCACAAATTTTCCGTGTATAGATTTACAAATTTTCCAAGTATAGATTTACAAATTTTAAAAGTATAGATTTACAAATTTTCCAAGCATAGGTTTAAAAATTTTCAAAGTATAGATTTACAAATTTCCAAGTATAGATTTACAAATTTTCCAAGTATAGATTTACAAATTTTCCAAGTATAGATTTACAAATTTTACAGGTATAGGTTTACAAATTTTACAAGTATAGATTTACAAATTTTCCAAGTATAGATTTTCAAATTTTCCAAGTACAGATCCACAAATTTTCCAAGTACAGATCCACAAATTTTCCAAGTACAGATCCACAAATTTTCAAAGTATAGATTTACAAATTTTCCAAGTATAGATTTACAAATTTTCCAAGTATAGATTTACAAAATTTCCAAGTATAGATTTACAAATTTTCCCAGTATAGACTTACAAATTTTCCAAGTATAGATTTACAAATTTTAAAAGTATAGATTTACAAATTTTCCAAGCATAGGTTTAAAAATTTTCAAAGTATAGATTTACAAATTTCCAAGTATAGATTTACAAATTTTCCAAGTATAGATTTACAAATTTTCCAAGTATAGATTTACAAAATTTCCAAGTATAGGTTTACAAATTTTCCAAGTATAGATTTACAAATTTTCCAAGTATAGATTTACAAATTTTCCAAGTATAGATTTACAAATTTTCCGTGTATAGATTCACAAATTTTCCGTGTATAGATTTACAAATTTTCCAAGTATAGATTTACAAATTTTAAAAGTATAGATTTACAAATTTTCCAAGCATAGGTTTAAAAATTTTCAAAGTATAGATTTACAAATTTCCAAGTATAGATTTACAAATTTTCCAAGTATAGATTTACAAATTTTCCAAGTATAGATTTACAAATTTTACAGGTATAGGTTTACAAATTTTACAAGTATAGATTTACAAATTTTCCAAGTATAGATTTTCAAATTTTCCAAGTACAGAGCCACAAATTTTCCAAGTACAGATCCACAAATTTTCCAAGTACAGATCCACAAATTTTCAAAGTATAGATTTACAAATTTTCCAAGTATAGATTTACAAATTTTCCAAGTATAGATTTACAAAATTTCCAAGTATAGATTTACAAATTTTCCCAGTATAGACTTACAAATTTTCCAAGTATAGATTTACAAATTTTAAAAGTATAGATTTACAAATTTTCCAAGCATAGGTTTAAAAATTTTCAAAGTATAGATTTACAAATTTCCAAGTATAGATTTACAAATTTTCCAAGTATAGATTTACAAATTTTACAAGTATAGATTTACAAATTTTACAGGTATAGATTTACAAATTTTCCAAGTATAGATTTACAAATTTTCCAAGTATAGATTTTCAAATTTTCCAAGTACAGATCCACAAATTTTCCAAGTACAGATCTACAAATTTTCCAAGTACAGATCCACAAATTTTCCAAGTAGAGATCCACAAATTTTCCAAGTAGAGATCCACAAATTTTCCAAGTATAGATCCACAAATTTTCCAAGTATAGATTTACATATTTTCCAAGAATAGATTTACAAATTTTCCAAGTATAGATTTACAAATTTTCCAAGTATAGGTTTACAAATTTTCCGTGTATAGATTCACAAATTTTCCGTGTATAGATTTACAATATTTCCAAGTATAGATTTACAAATTTTCCAAGTATAGATTTACAAATTTTCCAAGTATAGATTTACAAATTTTACAGGTATAGATTTACAAATTTTACAAGTATAGATTTACAAATTTTCCAAGTATAGATTTACAAAATTTCCAAGTATAGATTTACAAATTTTCCATGTATAGATTTACAAATTTTCCAAGTATAGATTTACAAATTTTCCAAGTATAGATTTACAAATTTTCCGTGTATAGATTCACAAATTTTCCGTGTATAGATTTACAAAATTTCCAAGTATAGATTTACAAATTTTCCAAGTACAGATTTACAAATTTTCCAAGTACAGATCCACAAATTTTCCAAGTACAGATCCACAGATTTTCCAAGTACAGATCCACAAATTTTCCAAGTACAGATCCACAAATTTTCCAAGTATATATCCACAAATTTTCCAAGTATAGATTTACAAATTTTCCAAGTATAGATTTACAAATTTTCCAGGTATAGATTTACAAATTTTCCAAGTATAGATTTACAAATTTCCCGTGTATAGATTCACAAATTTTCCGACCATAGATTTACAATATTTCCAAGCATAGATTTACAAATTTTCCAAGTATAGATTTACAATTTTTCAAAGTATAGATTTACAAATTTTCCAATAATAGATTTAAAAATTTTCCAAGTATAGATTTACAAATTTTCCAAGTATAGATTTACAAATTTTACAGGTATAGATTTACAAATTTTACAAGTATAGATTTACAAATTTTACAGGTATAGATTTACAAATTTTACAAGTATAGATTTACAAATTTTCTAAGTATAGATTTACAAATTTTCCAAGTACAGATCCACAAATTTTCCAAGTACAGATCCACAAATTTTCCAAGTACAGATCCACAAATTTTCCAAGAATAAATCCACAAATTTTCCAAGTATAGATTTACAAATTTTCCAAGTATAGATTTACAAATTTTCCAAGTATAGATTTACAAATTTTACAGGTATAGATTTACAAATTTTCCAAGTATAGATTTACAAATTTTCCAAGTATAGATTTACAAATTTTCCAAGTACAGATCCACAAATTTTCAAGGTACAGATCCACAAATTTTCCTAGTATAGATCCACAAATTTTAAAAGTAGAGATCCGCAAATTTTCCAAGTATAGATCCACAAATTTTCCAAGTATAGATTTACATATTTTCCAAGAATAGATTTACAAATTTTCCAAGTATAGATTTACAAATTTTCCAAGTATAGGTTTACAAATTTTCCGTGTATAGATTCACAAATTTTCCGTGTATAGATTTACAATATTTCCAAGTATAGATTTACAAATTTTCCAAGTATAGATTTACAAATTTTCCAAGTATAGATTTACAAATTTTACAGGTATAGATTTACAAATTTTACAAGTATAGATTTACAAATTTTCCAAGCATAGATTTACAAATTTTCCAAGTATAGATTTACAATTTTTCAAAGTATAGATTTACAAATTTTCCAATAATAGATTTAAAAATTTTCCAAGTATAGATTTACAAATTTTCCAAGTATAGATTTACAAATTTTACAGGTATAGATTTACAAATTTTACAAGTATAGATTTACAAATTTTACAGGTATAGATTTACAAATTTTACAAGTATAGATTTACAAATTTTCTAAGTATAGATTTACAAATTTTCCAAGTACAGATCCACAAATTTTCCAAGTACAGATCCACAAATTTTCCAAGTACAGATCCACAAATTTTCCAAGAATAAATCCACAAATTTTCCAAGTATAGATTTACAAATTTTCCAAGTATAGATTTACAAATTTTCCAAGTATAGATTTACAAATTTTACAGGTATAGATTTACAAATTTTCCAAGTATAGATTTACAAATTTTCCAAGTATAGATTTACAAATTTTCCAAGTACAGATCCACAAATTTTCAAGGTACAGATCCACAAATTTTCCAAGTAGAGATCCACAAATTTTCCAAGTAGAGATCCACAAATTTTCCAAGTATAGATCCACAAATTTTCCAAGTATAGATTTACATATTTTCCAAGAATAGATTTACAAATTTTCCAAGTATAGATTTACAAATTTTCCAAGTATAGGTTTACAAATTTTCCGTGTATAGATTCACAAATTTTCCGTGTATAGATTTACAATATTTCCAAGTATAGATTTACAAATTTTCCAAGTATAGATTTACAAATTTTCCAAGTATAGATTTACAAATTTTACAGGTATAGATTTACAAATTTTACAAGTATAGATTTACAAATTTTCCAAGTATAGATTTACAAAATTTCCAAGTATAGATTTACAAATTTTCCATGTATAGATTTACAAATTTTCCAAGTATAGATTTACAAATTTTCCAAGTATAGATTTACAAATTTTCCGTGTATAGATTCACAAATTTTCCGTGTATAGATTTACAAAATTTCCAAGTATAGATTTACAAATTTTCCAAGTACAGATTTACAAATTTTCCAAGTACAGATCCACAAATTTTCCAAGTACAGATCCACAGATTTTCCAAGTACAGATCCACAAATTTTCCAAGTACAGATCCACAAATTTTCCAAGTATATATCCACAAATTTTCCAAGTATAGATTTACAAATTTTCCAAGTATAGATTTACAAATTTTCCAGGTATAGATTTACAAATTTTCCAAGTATAGATTTACAAATTTCCCGTGTATAGATTCACAAATTTTCCGACCATAGATTTACAATATTTCCAAGCATAGATTTACAAATTTTCCAAGTATAGATTTACAATTTTTCAAAGTATAGATTTACAAATTTTCCAATAATAGATTTAAAAATTTTCCAAGTATAGATTTACAAATTTTCCAAGTATAGATTTACAAATTTTACAGGTATAGATTTACAAATTTTACAAGTATAGATTTACAAATTTTACAGGTATAGATTTACAAATTTTACAAGTATAGATTTACAAATTTTCTAAGTATAGATTTACAAATTTTCCAAGTACAGATCCACAAATTTTCCAAGTACAGATCCACAAATTTTCCAAGTACAGATCCACAAATTTTCCAAGAATAAATCCACAAATTTTCCAAGTATAGATTTACAAATTTTCCAAGTATAGATTTACAAATTTTCCAAGTATAGATTTACAAATTTTACAGGTATAGATTTACAAATTTTCCAAGTATAGATTTACAAATTTTCCAAGTATAGATTTACAAATTTTCCAAGTACAGATCCACAAATTTTCAAGGTACAGATCCACAAATTTTCCTAGTATAGATCCACAAATTTTAAAAGTAGAGATCCGCAAATTTTCCAAATAGAGATCCACAACTTTTCCAAGTAGAGATCCACAACTTTTCCAAGTAGAGATCCACAAATTTTCCAAGTATAGATCCACAAATTTTCCAAGTATAGATCCACATATTTTCCAAGAATAGGTCCACAAATTTTCCAAGTATAGATTTACAAATTTTCCAAGTATAGATTTAAGAATTTTCCAAGTATAGATTTACAAATTTTCCAAGTATAGATTTACAAATTTTCCAAGTACAGATCCACAAATTTTCCAAGTACAGATCCACAAATTTTCCAATTATAGATCCACAAATTTTCCAAGTATAGATTTACATATTTTCCAAGTATAGATTTACAAATTTTCCAAGTATAGATTTACAAATTTTCCAAGTATAGATTTACAAATTTTCCAAGTATAGATTTACAAATTTTCCAAGTACAGATCCACAAATTTTCAAGGTACAGATCCACAAATTTTCCTAGTACAGATCCACAAATTTTAAAAGAAGAGATCCGCAAATTTTCCAAATAGATATCCACAACTTTTCCAAGTAGAGATCCACAACTTTTCCAAGAAGAGATCCACAAATTTTCCAAGTATAGATCCACAAATTTTCCAAGTATTAATCCACAAATGTTCCAAGTATAGATCCACAAATTTTCCAAGAATAGGTCCACAAATTTTCCAAGTATAGATTTACAAATTTTCCAAGTATAGATTTAATAATTTTCCAAGTATAGATTTACAAATTTTCCAAGTATAGATTTACAAATTTTCCAAGTACAGATCCACAAATTTTCCAAGTACAGATCCACAAATTTTCCAATTATAGATCCACAAATTTTCCAAGTATAGATTTACATATTTTCCAAGTATAGATTTACAAATTTTCCAAGTATAGATTTACAAATTTTCCAAGTATAGATTTACAAATTTTCCGTGTATAGATTCACAAATTTTCCGTGTATAGATTTACAATATTTCCAAGTATAGATTTACAAATTTTCCAAGTATAGATTTACAAATTTTCCAAGTATAGATTTACAAATTTTCCAAGTATAGATTTACAAATTTTCCAAGTATAGATTTACATATTTTCCAAGTATAGATTTACAAATTTTCCAAATATAGATTTACAAATTTTCCAAGTATAGATTTACAAATTTTCCGTGTTTAGATTCACAAATTTTCCGTGTATAGATTTACAATATTTCCAAGTATAGATTTACAAATTTTGCAAGTATAGATTTACAAATTTTCCAAGTATAGATTTACAAATTTTTCAAGTATAGATTTACAAATTTTCCAAGTATAGATTTACAAATTTTCCAAGTATAGATTTACAAATTTTCCAAGTATAGATTTACAAATTTTCCAAGTATAGATTTACAAATTTTCCAAGTACAGATCCACAAATTTTCCCAGTACAGATCCACAAATTTTCCAAGTACAGATCCACAAATTTTCCAAGTATAGATCCACAAATTTTCCAAGTATAGATTTACAAATTTTCCAAGTATAGATTTACAAATTTTCCAAGTATAGATTTACAAATTTTCCAAGTATAGATTTACAAATTTTCCAAGTATAGATTTACAAATTTTCAAAGTATAGATTTACAAATTTTAAAAGTATAGATTTACAAATTTTCCAAGTATAGATTTACAAAATTTCCAACTATAGGTTTACAAATTTTCCAAGTATAGACTTACAAATTTTCCAAGTATAGATTTACAAATTTTAAAAGTATAGATTTACAAATTTTCCAAGCATAGGTTTAAAAATTTTCAAAGTATAGATTTACAAATTTCCAAGTATAGATTTACAAATTTTCCAAGTATAGATTTACAAATTTTACAAGTATAGATTTACAAATTTTACAGGTATAGATTTACAAATTTTCCAAGTATAGATTTACAAATTTTCCAAGTATAGATTTTCAAATTTTCCAAGTACAGATCCACAAATTTTCCAAGTACAGATCTACAAATTTTCCAAGTACAGATCCACAAATTTTCCAAGTAGAGATCCACAAATTTTCCAAGTAGAGATCCACAAATTTTCCAAGTATAGATCCACAAATTTTCCAAGTATAGATTTACATATTTTCCAAGAATAGATTTACAAATTTTCCAAGTATAGATTTACAAATTTTCCAAGTATAGGTTTACAAATTTTCCGTGTATAGATTCACAAATTTTCCGTGTATAGATTTACAATATTTCCAAGTATAGATTTACAAATTTTCCAAGTATAGATTTACAAATTTTCCAAGTATAGATTTACAAATTTTACAGGTATAGATTTACAAATTTTACAAGTATAGATTTACAAATTTTACAAGTATAGATTTACAAAATTTCCAAGTATAGATTTACAAATTTTCCATGTATAGATTTACAAATTTTCCAAGTATAGATTTACAAATTTTCCAAGTATAGATTTACAAATTTTCCGTGTATAGATTCACAAATTTTCCGTGTATAGATTTACAAAATTTCCAAGTATAGATTTACAAATTTTCCAAGTACAGATTTACAAATTTTCCAAGTACAGATCCACAAATTTTCCAAGTACAGATCCACAGATTTTCCAAGTACAGATCCACAAATTTTCCAAGTACAGATCCACAAATTTTCCAAGTATATATCCACAAATTTTCCAAGTATAGATTTACAAATTTTCCAAGTATAGATTTACAAATTTTCCAGGTATAGATTTACAAATTTTCCAAGTATAGATTTACAAATTTCCCGTGTATAGATTCACAAATTTTCCGACCATAGATTTACAATATTTCCAAGCATAGATTTACAAATTTTCCAAGTATAGATTTACAATTTTTCAAAGTATAGATTTACAAATTTTCCAATAATAGATTTAAAAATTTTCCAAGTATAGATTTACAAATTTTCCAAGTATAGATTTACAAATTTTACAGGTATAGATTTACAAATTTTACAAGTATAGATTTACAAATTTTACAGGTATAGATTTACAAATTTTACAAGTATAGATTTACAAATTTTCTAAGTATAGATTTACAAATTTTCCAAGTACAGATCCACAAATTTTCCAAGTACAGATCCACAAATTTTCCAAGTACAGATCCACAAATTTTCCAAGTACAGATCTACAAATTTTCCAAGTACAGATCCACAAATTTTCCAAGTAGAGATCCACAAATTTTCCAAGTATAGATTTACATATTTTCCAAGAATAGATTTACAAATTTTCCAAGTATAGATTTACAAATTTTCCAAGTATAGGTTTACAAATTTTCCGTGTATAGATTCACAAATTTTCCGTGTATAGATTTACAATATTTCCAAGTATAGATTTACAAATTTTCCGTGTATAGATTCACAAATTTTCCGTGTATAGATTTACAAAATTTCCAAGTATAGATTTACAAATTTTCCAAGTACAGATTTACAAATTTTCCAAGTACAGATCCACAAATTTTCCAAGTACAGATCCACAGATTTTCCAAGTACAGATCCACAAATTTTCCAAGTACAGATCCACAAATTTTCCAAGTATATATCCACAAATTTTCCAAGTATAGATTTACAAATTTTCCAAGTATAGATTTACAAATTTTCCAGGTATAGATTTACAAATTTTCCAAGTATAGATTTACAAATTTCCCGTGTATAGATTCACAAATTTTCCGACCATAGATTTACAATATTTCCAAGCATAGATTTACAAATTTTCCAAGTATAGATTTACAATTTTTCAAAGTATAGATTTACAAATTTTCCAATAATAGATTTAAAAATTTTCCAAGTATAGATTTACAAATTTTCCAAGTATAGATTTACAAATTTTACAGGTATAGATTTACAAATTTTACAAGTATAGATTTACAAATTTTACAGGTATAGATTTACAAATTTTACAAGTATAGATTTACAAATTTTCTAAGTATAGATTTACAAATTTTCCAAGTACAGATCCACAAATTTTCCAAGTACAGATCCACAAATTTTCCAAGTACAGATCCACAAATTTTCCAAGAATAAATCCACAAATTTTCCAAGTATAGATTTACAAATTTTCCAAGTATAGATTTACAAATTTTCCAAGTATAGATTTACAAATTTTACAGGTATAGATTTACAAATTTTACAAGTATAGATTTACAAATTTTCCAAGTATAGATTTACAAATTTTCCAAGTACAGATCCACAAATTTTCAAGGTACAGATCCACAAATTTTCCTAGTATAGATCCACAAATTTTAAAAGTAGAGATCCGCAAATTTTCCAAATAGAGATCCACAACTTTTCCAAGTAGAGATCCACAACTTTTCCAAGTAGAGATCCACAAATTTTCCAAGTATAGATCCACAAATTTTCCAAGTATAGATCCACATATTTTCCAAGAATAGGTCCACAAATTTTCCAAGTATAGATTTACAAATTTTCCAAGTATAGATTTAAGAATTTTCCAAGTATAGATTTACAAATTTTCCAAGTATAGATTTACAAATTTTCCAAGTACAGATCCACAAATTTTCCAAGTACAGATCCACAAATTTTCCAATTATAGATCCACAAATTTTCCAAGTATAGATTTACATATTTTCCAAGTATAGATTTACAAATTTTCCAAGTATAGATTTACAAATTTTCCAAGTATAGATTTACAAATTTTCCAAGTATAGATTTACAAATTTTCCAAGTACAGATCCACAAATTTTCAAGGTACAGATCCACAAATTTTCCTAGTACAGATCCACAAATTTTAAAAGAAGAGATCCGCAAATTTTCCAAATAGATATCCACAACTTTTCCAAGTAGAGATCCACAACTTTTCCAAGAAGAGATCCACAAATTTTCCAAGTATAGATCCACAAATTTTCCAAGTATTAATCCACAAATGTTCCAAGTATAGATCCACAAATTTTCCAAGAATAGGTCCACAAATTTTCCAAGTATAGATTTACAAATTTTCCAAGTATAGATTTAATAATTTTCCAAGTATAGATTTACAAATTTTCCAAGTATAGATTTACAAATTTTCCAAGTACAGATCCACAAATTTTCCAAGTACAGATCCACAAATTTTCCAATTATAGATCCACAAATTTTCCAAGTATAGATTTACATATTTTCCAAGTATAGATTTACAAATTTTCCAAGTATAGATTTACAAATTTTCCAAGTATAGATTTACAAATTTTCCGTGTATAGATTCACAAATTTTCCGTGTATAGATTTACAATATTTCCAAGTATAGATTTACAAATTTTCCAAGTATAGATTTACAAATTTTCCAAGTATAGATTTACAAATTTTCCAAGTATAGATTTACAAATTTTCCAAGTATAGATTTACATATTTTCCAAGTATAGATTTACAAATTTTCCAAGTATAGATTTACAAATTTTCCAAGTATAGATTTACAAATTTTCCGTGTTTAGATTCACAAATTTTCCGTGTATAGATTTACAATATTTCCAAGTATAGATTTACAAATTTTCCAAGTATAGATTTACAAATTTTTCAAGTATAGATTTACAAATTTTCCAAGTATAGATTTACAAATTTTCCAAGTATAGATTTACAAATTTTCCAAGTATAGATTTACAAATTTTCCAAGTATAGATTTACAAATTTTCCAAGTACAGATCCACAAATTTTCCCAGTACAGATCCACAAATTTTCCAAGTACAGATCCACAAATTTTCCAA